>CM034050.1:100152-165016 GCA_019804595.1 Bruguiera parviflora
GGGTCAAATATTGTTTTCTTTCGGAGCCGCTTTTGTCCTTTCTCGTGACACAGTGCCAACTCACGGGTGTCTAATTGGTCTTCCCAGAGCTCCTCTATTCTGTGGAATATCAGCAGCTCTCTCTCTCTCTCTCTCTCTCTCTCTCTCTCTCTCTCTCAAAATATAATGATAAAACAACCCGTCTGTTCGTGACATGTGATCCGTCTGGAGACGTGACTTCTTTAGCCCTGTATCCTGGCTTATAAAAACTATTTTGTTTGTTTCCTTTATTTCTCTAACCAATTAACGCGAAAATAATTTCATGACGAAGACAACAAAAAGGGTCATCTCATTTTCACTTCCAAAAGAAGAAGAAGAAAAAAAAAAAAAAGTGACCCGTGTGTAGTTACGGACGGCGTCGGTGAAGCATCCCTACCACAAGTTAACGGTTGCCCATCACCTTTTTTTCCTTTTTCTTTTCTTTTTTTTTTACTACTTTACCCTTGAAAGTTCCGAGGAAGCGGAGGAGGGGGCGCGCCTTTCGCTGCGAAGAAGAATTTTGTGCGTTTCTTTTCTCCCCCGCCCTGCCGTCGGATGCCACGAAAATACCCCCCCCCAAAACTTGTTTTCAAATATATTTGAATATTTTGACCGTTGGCTTTGGGCTCCCCCCCCCCCCCAAAAAAAAAAGCCCACTTTTTTTTTTTTTTTTTTCTATTTTAATTCGAGAGGAGGAGGGAGGGGGGGTTTCCAATTCATAATGTGATTAGATTAGAAATGCATAAGCCTTAGTTTGCATCGTGATGAGCTGAGGAGGAGGAGGGTTGGGTCGTTGGCCGAGAGACTTGTGTTAGAACGGTCTCGGATGTTATTCCACTCTGAAAAATCCTGCTCAATCCAATGCTATGAAATATATCAAATATCTGTGTAATTTTTATGATTCTTTAAACTATCTATTAGTCGTACTATTGTCACAATAAAAACAAAAAATTAAATTAGTTTTATAATTTTTTAATTCCAACTGCAAACAAAAATGGATTTCTCTCGAAATAGAATAAATCATTAGTTTCAATGTATCAAATTAAATAATAATGACAATAATAATGATATGACCCGTGTCCATTACTATATAATACAACCCAATAGTTTTTTTTTTTTTTTTGGCATCCATTGGAGGCATTAAAGCCGATGGAAACTGACCCGATAGACAATTTATTAACATATAAAATCATGGCAGAAGAATCTTTGCCTCGAGTAACATAGAAAAATGGATGAGGATGAGACGCAGTGGGTCCAGAACAAAATTTCGATGGATTACGGAGAGCAACTTCCTCCCCGCTAAGAAATAGGGTGGAGGAGCGGGAGGGGGGGTGCGCTTAGCCACTCAATTGATCAAGGAAAACGAAATCACCAAGTCAATCACGGAAGCTCCACGAGAACCATTCCCGAATCTATTCGCTAGATTAGATTGCAATAACTAATCACTCTGCTCTAATACCATATAAATCAAAATTTTCGACAAGCTTTTATTTTTGACACGCTATAAAAAAGGTTTAATGTTTGACGGTTTGAATTATTAAACATAACACAATTTCATTCGCGTACTAGATAAAGACTTGACAGAGTCTGCCAGGAAGTTAATGTACTTTCCTTGGAAACAATGTAACGAAGCATCAAAACTCAAGAGGGGGAAAAAGAACGCATGCAGACGAAGAAGTTAACCAGCAGTGAGAGAGAGAGAGAGAGAGAGAGAGAGAGAGAGAGAGGTGAGTCACGGTGTTATGGACAGGGTTTCTGATGCACGTGCAATTGCAACGGAGTTTTTTCCCTGACCGTGTGATGTTGAGACGCGGACCGACCATAAGAAAGGGGCGTTGGGGGGAGGGGCGGGAATGGGGCAACAAGCTTTGGAAGCAATTTTGGATCGACGGAAAGGGGGGCGAGAGAGTGGGAGAACTCGAGTCAAAGAGATGGTCAAACACGGGCGACCAAATAAAGCACTCGAGAAGGCAGCAATTGATAGATGCTCAGTGCAATTGATTTTTTTTAACCGAGGTAGGAGTGCATCAATTCATTAAAACCTCTGCAAAACAGTGAAAGCGGATGTGAGGGGCTCACCCATTGCTCATAGCATTCCATCGTTTCGCAAATTGATTGATTTATTTAAGGACCATTTTTACCTCGTGCAAAAGTTAAAAGTCAATAAAATAAAAACAAATGATAATAATAACAAATAATAAACTATCTCACTCACCATTACGGCAATTTTAAGAGTAATTATTAAGGGGGGCGTTTGTTCATGCCTGATGATTAGTACAAAGAAACGAAAGGCCGAGTTAGAAAATTGGAAAATTTGACAAGATAGAGAGAGAGAGAGAGAGAGAGAGAGACCATTGCTGTCGTCGTCGTCGTTTATTAATGGGGAAGGGAAAAGAGACAATTTTTTATTAATGAAAAAGTACAAAGTGAATGAGAAAGTGAGAGTGGAGAGAGAAAGAGAGACGATATGACAAGAAAGGTCAGTTTTTATCGCATCACAGACAGGACCGAGCGGGTGGAAGAGAGAGAGAGAGAGAGAGAGAGAGAGAGAGTGGCTGTTGCTGTTAGTCTCTGAGGAAGTGGGCTTTAGAATTTTTTTTCCCGAGGAAACATAACCATCCATGCCCCTCTTCAAAATCAAATCAAGTTTAAGCTCCCAAGGGATGCGTAGGATAAGCAGAGAAAATAAAAAGCTTTAGCCTTTCTTCCTCTATCCTTGTGCACATGGTCGTGTTGTCCGTGCTCTAACTTGCCCGGCGGTGCGTAGGATTAGGATAAGAGCTAGTCGGATTCTTTCCGGGTCTTGAGTCAAGATGGGCGGTGCTGCGCCTTTCAGCAGCAGCAGAGCATTGGCCGTGTTTTTCTGTTTATGGGGTCTCTTCTCACTCTCTTGCGCTGCTAGGCTGAGTGTCTCAAGGCAGAAGCTTGAGGTGCAGAAACACTTGAACCGCTTGAACAAGCCTCCTGTTAAAAGCATTCAGGTATTTGATTCCTTGTTTTATAGACGTCTGCTTGGATCCCGAGAAAGTGATCGAAATTGCATTTTCTTGCTTTCTTCTCTACTGTTTTTATTTTTTATTTTTTTGGTCTCATATCTGTTTTAAGAAGGTATTTCATACTCAGCCTATAGTTTAAGATTTGGTACTCCATCGTTGTCCAACCAATATATTATTTTTTTTTCCCCATAAGTATTATTAAGCAAAGGGGTCATGAAAGAAAATTGGTTTTTCTTTTATATATCTGGCTTTCTGTTCTATAATATCTATCGAAAAGTCTTTTCTTTACACCTAAATGTTCCCTTTTTGGAAGCTACAATGTCTTCATTCACTCCCTCTGCCAAAATCCTCTCTCTCTCTCTCTCTCTCTCTCTCTCCCTCTCACCCACACGCGAAAATCAATAATTTTCTCTTCTCGTGTTACTATTGAACTGTTGAAGCTGGAATAGATATATAACCGAAGCATGGATTTTTATAGTACTGTAACTAGCAGTTTCTTGTATCACCGTGGATTTTCTAAGCAACCAAACAGGTGGTGCTTCGTTTTCTTGTTCTCTCCTCCTTGTTCTTGACATTACTCAGTCGGGTGATTCCCCCGAGTGGGAAATTTGTGGGTACATGTTAATTAAGTCATCATTACCCCTGTCATTTTTTAATGGTTGGCCATACGTGTACAGAGCCCAGATGGAGACGTAATTGATTGTGTCCACATTGCTCATCAGCCAGCTTTTGATCACCCTTTCCTCAAAGACCACAAGATTCAGGTTCTTTACTCCCACACCTCAAATTTCATGCAATTTTTAAGGTTCTCTAGTTTTTGCTAGGTCTGATGCTTGTTTTTGGGGTCTAATGGCTCATTAGACGAGGCCTAATTACCATCCTGAAGGGCTATTTGGTGAGAGCAAGGTGCCTTCCGAAAGCAAAGAAAGGACGAACCCAATTAACCAGTTGTGGCACGTGAATGGTAAATGTCCAGAGGATACTATTCCCATCAGAAGAACAAAGGGAGACGATGTTTTGAGAGCAAGCTCCGTGAAAAGATATGGCAGGAAGAATGGTAACATTCCCAAGCCCAGGTCTGCAGATCCTGATTTCATCAATCAAAGTGGCCACCAGGTAAAGCAGTTTGCTTTAGCTAAATTTTTCCTTTTCCCCCTTATCTTTAGAAGGATAAAGTAGCTTTTGCCTTTCACTTTGTCGATTTTCATATTTTTCATAATCTCTCTCTCATTTTATTTGGTATATTGGTCCGGTGAGTAGCATGCAATAGCTTATGTGGAAGGGGACAAGTACTATGGAGCAAAAGCAACCATTAACGTGTGGGAGCCCAAAATACAACAGCCTAATGAATTCAGCTTGTCTCAGCTTTGGATACTGGGAGGTTCCTTTGGTGAAGATCTCAACAGTATTGAAGCTGGTTGGCAGGTACTATTGTGACTAAAATATTCATGTATTCCCTTAACGAGGATATTTGAATTGATAACGGAAACAAATGACACCAATCCACTTGTCTTTTCTTTTTCTTTTCTTTTAAATAAAACATTCTTTACATAATAGGTGAATTTTGGGTGAATACAGGTCAGTCCAGATTTGTATGGCGATAACAACACGAGGCTTTTCACTTACTGGACTGTGAGTTTGCTGCAATTTTGTCACTCCTTGAATTTTTTCGATTAAAGTTTTGGTGCTTGAATAGATTTCTTCTCACTTTTTTATTTTCTTAAAATATTAGAGTGATGCATATCAAGCTACTGGTTGCTACAATCTACTTTGCTCTGGCTTTATTCAAATCAACAGTGAGATAGCAATGGGGGCAAGCATCTCTCCCGTCTCGGCCTATCGCAGTTCCCAATATGATATCAGTATACTTATCTGGAAGGTAAAAAAAGCCGAGGTCCTCACATTCAGTACAGTTATATATGTTAAATGGTAAAAGGCCACATCACGGCATTAGATTTTCTGTAATGAGAGCCAAAGATAGAGCCAAGTTAGCATGTGAGCATCACCGAAAGCTGTCCCCTTGAGATCTTGTCCATTGTAGCAGCTGAACGTTAATATCATACACTGTAGAGGGGAGGGTGTCAGAAACATCATTGCGATGCAGATGATGAGAAACTTTGGCATTATCTTATGATGAGTGATTTGGACTTTTTCTGGCTTGGTAATAATTTGGACGCACACCTTTTGCTTTACACTGTTGAGCACACAAATCTAGAAGAAGTGTGAAAATATTATTCTCCTATTGCCTTGTTTGCATGCTTAATGTTGATGTCCCTTTGTTAGTTAATCCGGATTCCAGACCTTATAATGTTTTTGTGACAACACCAAACTCGACATTGTTGTTGCATACCCAAGTGTATTTTATTTGGTCACTTGTCTACTTGTACAGGATCCAAAGGAGGGGCATTGGTGGATGCAATTTGGAAATGACTTTGTGCTGGGTTATTGGCCTTCTTTCCTGTTCTCGTATTTAGCAGACAGTGCTTCCATGATAGAGTGGGGAGGTGAGGTGGTAAATTCAGAGGCGGGAGGTCTGCACACCTCAACTCAGATGGGAAGTGGGCGTTTCCCCGAAGAAGGGTTTGGGAAGGCAAGTTATTTCAGGGACATTCAAGTTGTGGACGGCTCCAACAATCTCAAGGCTCCAAAGGGGCTGGGTACTTTCATGGAGCAATCCAACTGCTATGACGTTCAAACTGGCGACAATGGGGATTGGGGCCATTACTTTTACTATGGGGGCCCAGGTAAAAACCCTAATTGCCCGTGAACGGAAAGAAGACAAGAAAGATGAAAATATCGACTTCCTCTGTGTATCATTCAACCCAGCTTAATGTCTCTCTCCTCGCTCCGTATACTTTTTATCTCTTCTTTTTGTTTTCTGTAACTTTTAGGCTGTGTTAGTGACATGTGACACCCTCTGTCTGTAGTGGGAAGTTTTGACTCTTGTATTTTAACCAAAAAAGATTCTCCATGTGCAAGTGGCCGAGTCTCTTAAAAGCTCAAAGAAACCGGCTGGTGTTACTCTCTCTTTGTAATACTTTTGTCACCATTCTCGGAGTGGTTTGTCAATGAATGAATTATTTCTCCATTTCTTGTTCATTTCTCTACATTCTTGTTGGTAATAGGCTGATTAATTCTATTACTGCCCTTCTTTGTCATTTTTTTTTTCTCCTTTCCGAAACATCAGCCTCCACACGTGGGAGCTTGTTCAACACTACTCGGACGCCCTTTTTATCTTTTTACCAGGCGACTCCTACTGTCGCTTCGGGCTGGTGCAATCCTCGACCATTAAGCTGCAATGATCCGTTTATCCCGTCCTTTTGACAGAGCTGGGAATAGGGTCCTCCATATTGCGCAAAGGCAATCAATGATTTACTGGCCTGAGGGATCTTCAAAGCTGAGTGCATTCTCAAGGTCCCTTTTAAAATTTCCTGCTAGCTGCATAGAGTCCATAGAAAAACATGCCTGACAGCGTGGCTATTAATGCGGGGGACTATGGAGGATCAAAGCAAATGGACCGCATTTTTAGTTCTCATATTCCTGGCTCTCTGCGAGCACTGACCGTGAGTGGTGTTCAACAAATGGCTGGCTAAGGGGTTGAGTAATGAAGTGTTGCCATATTTCTGTACGAATGGATCAATTCGTTTGAGTCTTTAGAACATTTATATTTAACCCACTCATTGTCCCCGAACAGCCCCGTCAATCCAAGACAAAAACATTTGGTGTTCGGTGGACACAGGCATTGGCCTGCCTAAGCGGTTCCTGAAACTAAAGATAGGTGCTGCTCCTGTGAGGTTTGGTTCACATTAAGCGCTGAAAATGAGGAACCGGGTGTTCTATGATTTCTAGACCTGTTCGTCTGGAGGACTTCACGAAACGGTAGCCCCACATTTCTTTGAGGAAAGCATTAAGCGGCATGAAAGAGGACCTTTTGATTGCTCTTTTTGATTCTCCTCAAGGCTCCTAAAGGTTGATTAGGATCTTCGACTGATCACTCAATTATATAAAAACTGTCTTTGTGCAATGGTAAAATTAATTCATCTGGCGTTATGTGATGTGCAGATGTAATCATTGTCGTAATTAAACTATGTATGCAACCTCTTTGTACACTTATTACTCCCCATTGACCAACTCAGAAAAAACCGCCGTTCTGCTGTAAGAAGCTGCCCCATGTGACCATTTCTCTGTCCCATCTCTCTGGACTTTACTATTATTGAACTCATACCATTGATTGGATGATTCTGCCATAACGTACGATAGGCATTACTCGGGAAGAGCTATGTCGACGTATAATAGCCTGAATCCTCTCAATAACCAACTACAAGGATTAACAGTTTATCATCTGATGCTGGGATTAACCGATGTAAATTTTGAGACAGATAAGCCGCCGTAATGCATGCTTCTCGCATTGTTACTTCTTTCTTAGTCTAAGATGCCGCTTTTACAAGTGCTCCTGGCAAGCACATGCGGCCTACCTCCCAAGTACCTGCACATTATATTATACTATATGCTCATTCCTTGTCGAAAGAAGAGAGCAGGATAAAATGAGAAGTGCAGGATTTGACTGCTTCGACTGCGGGGGATGGTAGAGCCGGCCATATTGTAGATTGAACTTGTGTCGCTCGTAGACATGAGTCCTTGGCTCTCTAACCCAACTCCAACAATTGTTTTGTCTCATTATTAGTTGGTCGAGCCCCCGTCACTCGGTGCAAAGGGTTAGCGTTTAGTTTAACCATTAATTAATTATTAAGAAACATAAACGATGCATCAGGCTGTCTATTAAAAGTTTATGCACATACCAAATATCTATCAAAAACAGAGCTTTTCTTGGGAAGCTCGAGGAAGTGCCATCTCCCCTTCCTGTTCGTAGCCTCCGTGGATGTCTTTTTATGACGGAATCAAAGTGTTTCAGTCAGTGATTCATTTATATTATGCAAATTTTTTGTGGTTCCTTCTATACCATCATTTGTCCGACTTCTTGCCAGAGCTTAAAGAAGTATTGTACGTGCTAACCGACAAAAAAAATGTTCATCAATTCAACTCGTCCACGCGAAGCCATTAAACATGCCAGCAAAATTCATTGCAAAGAAAAGATCTTTGCCAGCAATAAAAATGACTGCCACACAGTGGTTAATCAAACCATCACAACATAGACCCTCCAATCTCACAAAAACCCATAATCACAGAGATGATGCTTTAATTAGCGACGCTAGCTTAAACGGCACATACGTGTGACACTGTCTCGTACATCAATTACTCCACTTAGGATTAAACTGTAAACGGCAACCAATTGAAAAGCAAACATTTTATGGCTATGCCTACGCTGCCACGATGAGAAGAACATTGCATCGTATGCATTAGACCCACGTTTGCACGTATGGTAGAACTACAACACGGTAATTCCGGTGCCCGGCGGACGGCCGTCTGGTTGAGATGTGCTTTGATGCGCTTTTACAGTGCGTATATGTATATATATATATATAGGTCAATTAAGAGGTTCGTTGCTTTTATCGTATTTCATATTATGGTGTAGTGTTAATCAATGGCATGTGTTTTTGGTTTTCTTCGAGAAAATGATTTACAACTTCAACAAACACTGAAAATTTGTGTCAGGTATCGTAATTTTTCGAATATTCTCTAGTGACATTCTTTCTCTCTTCTTATCCTTAACCTTATATATTTACTTTCATTATTCCCATCTCGTGGACATTAATAATTAATTTTGTGAAAAAATAAAAAATAAATAAAAAGACCTTTGAATGAAATTTATAAGATTCATCCCAAAATTCTGAATTTTATAGAAATTAAAAATAATTTTATGAGTATAATATCATATTTCAGACACATTAAGTGTGTTTATAGGTCATTTCGCCGGCTATTAGTGATAGCGAGTAATAACTTTACCAAATATTTGACTGTCTCAGTATGCATTAGCATTAATAATTAATAACACGCGATCAACAGTTAGTAATGACACAACAGCAGCATTAAGGTCAGAACCTGTTACCTTCGGACCCTACTTACTGCAGATTGGAAGCAACTCTGAAATAAGAATAAGTCGCGGTTGCAATTTGCAAAAGGATCTCCAGAAGCAGGCTCTCGCATGGCATGACCACCCCGCTCCTTTATTAGCTAATTAAGTAGCCAAACCGATGTTCTGAACCCGAAGACAAATTCTTCACCAACACCAACTGAACGAATTATACATGACCATCGAAGACCAAAAGGATTATTAAAAAAAAAAAAAAAGAAAAGAAGAAGAAGAAGAAGAAGAACAGAAACTAAAGTTTAATTGGGATTAGCGAGACAAAGGCCAACAAATAAGCCACAATTTCTTCATCGATATATATATTTAAAGAAATAAATAGAAACAGAGGGGTAATTGTATTGTGGTAGTGCCCATTCTTCTTCTTCTTTTTTTTTTTTTTTGTGAAAAAAATAATAATAATAAAAGAAGCTAAGCTAATTTGTGAAAAGAAAAATTAAAAATCGACGGGGTTTGGGGATTGCACGAATAATGAATATGACATGATGCGGAGAATCTCCAACCCGCTCCTCCGGCTCTGGGATGTGGTGGGGCAGTAGATGATAATTGGACCGTCTAACGCACGCGCATATATTGAGGCTGGGCAAACATTCTTTCAGACAAAAGTATTGCTGTTTTTCTCATCTCTCCCTCCTATCTTTTCTCATGTCTTACTCATGGCTCGCTCTCTCTCTCTCTCTCCCTCTCTCTAGAAGTCTTTTACCCTCTCCCTTCTTTAACTTCACAATTCACATGCCAGTAGTAGGGTTTTCTATTTTTTACTCTGCTCTCTCTCTCTCTCTCTTTCTCTCTCTCTCTCTCTCTTTCTGTACAGCCGAGAAATTCTGAAACAAGATAAACCTAATCAATCGTAAACCAAACCAAATGAGACAAACGCCCCCAAATTAGTAGCCTTTCTTACTTCATCATCTTCCTCTTTGGCTTCACTGAGCAGCAAAACCCTAGGTTTCTTGTTTGTGTAAATCCCCAATTCTTGGTTTCAGACATCAAAGCCCTCTTCCTGGCATGACTCGTTTGCATTAGCTTCATACCCCAAGATGGGTTCTTTTTCCTAAATTCAGACCCTCATCTTAGTGCCCATCTCGCTCATGTGAACAGGTTCGTGAATTTACTTTCCATTGCTCCTCTGCATACATTGCTCTTCCTCTTCTTGGTTTCAAATTTTGCTACATTTTCCCCACCGATGGTATTTTAGTACGATATTTTTCCAATTTCAACTCTCTTGGGTAAAATTTCCTCACATTTCTTTGTTTTTTTTTTTTTTTTTGTGAAATTGGTGTTGATTTTGTTTGCACGTGGGGTTTGTGTAGCAGGCAAGAGGGGGGGCTCCATGGAAGGGGATGGGCGTGGGGTTGTATTGGCCTGTGCAATTTCAGGGACCCTTTTCACTGTTTTGGGTTTGGCTTCGTTTTGGATCCTCTGGGCTGTAAATTGGAGGCCTTGGAGGATTTATAGGTAATTTTCTTCGCACATCTTATGGTCACTTCTGCTCATCATGTTATTGCACCTGTAAACTGACCTGTCTGATTGATTTGTGCACATGGGTTCAGTTTTTAGATTTGTGTGTTGACAATGAATACGTTTTATGCTATCATCATTAGTATTTGAGTTTTCATAATTAATATTATTCTGTGTAGTGTATTGGTCTTTTGCTTTAATGTAGTTGATAATGCTATGTGCTGGATTCCTTCTGTAGTAATGCGTAACGAATGATCATCAAGGCTCCGTTTGGCTTGTTATTTTAAGTGATTATTTTATTTCCGGAAGCATAGGAACAATGTGTGCTTCTAAGAACAGGCTTAGCAGATCTTTTTGGATGAAAGCTTCTTTTGTTACCCACTGACCAGATTTGAACATCTTTATGAATTTTAACACATAATACTAGTTTTGCAAATTTTTTCATTTGTTTTATTTTTTATTCTAAAGAGAAATGCTTCTGTGATCCCTTTGAGCGGGATGTAAATTACTTCCTCTTTTCCCTACTCCCTACCTTGTAAAGTAAATATGTTATGCATGTGAAGATGCACAATTTGGAAACTATTGAGATTTCAGTTGATCTTATCGGGTAAAAATCAATATTGAAACACAATTCGGATTTCTGAGTATAGCAATTAGAAATTGCACTCCATTTGGCATGCTTACTTTCCTTAATGCGAATACTTCTATTACTGTATTTGTGGTGATTCAGTATATTGTTTACAGCTGTTGAGGAGACCATTTTCCTGTTCTGCTGCCATTTTTGGCTGATGGTTAGTCTTGAATAGGAATCTTCATCTTTGCCTCAGCTTTTCATTGTTGGTTATGGTTCTCTTTTCAGTTGGATCTTAGCCAGAAAATGGCCCTATATTTTTCAAGGACCTCAGTTGGGTCTGCTATGCCGTTTTCTCTCTTTATCAGCATGGGTGGTTGTCATATCTCCGGTTCTGGTGCTTATAATGTGGGGATGCTGGCTAGTTGTGATATTGGGCCGAGACATCATTGGTCTGGCGGTAATATTGGCTGGCACTGCTCTTCTATTGGCATTCTATTCAATCATGCTTTGGTGGAGAACACAATGGCAAAGTTCAAGTACGCATTTATTTGACCTCGGTTAATGAACAAATTATTGCTTTACTTTCATGAGCAAAGATGGGCTGTTTCTTTTGTTGATCTTTGTACCTATTTCCTTATGTCCATTGGAACTCACCCAAAGGAAAATTTGTCATTGGTTATTGTGACTCTTCTAAGGTAAGCTTGATTTTGGTATTCATATCATTGTGGACTCCATGCTGTTTTTATTGTCTAAGTGGTTAAGAAAATAATCAGTAAAAGTGCCCCGTACATATGAGTGTATATAGATTTCCAAAGATGTTATACACATTCATATAAAAGCAGCAATAATTGAAAGAGGGAGCACTGGCAGATCTTGACCAATTAATAAGTATATTACTCCATGCAAGACATTACAGAGGCTTTTAGATTCTCCTATTTGACATCCTTGTTTTTCTTGCATAAGCCTTGCCAGAAGTTAGTATCTCATCCATGATAGTTCTGGTCAGAGTACTACTATAATTTCTGGGGTTCATGGTGCTCTAGGTTCTGCTTTACTTTCATCTGACTCATCCTGGTGTCTTCACCAGTTTGGACTCTTGATATTACACATCAGCTAGGGGACCTGTAGACATTGTTGCTTTATCACAGCTTATGATTGGCAAGGATCTGTATGGCTACATGAAGTGCCACCATCATAATCTAGACTGTCTATTTGAGTGCTTTTTGATTGATTCTAAAAGAAAGAATTGGGGCAGTGGCACATATTTCTGATATATGGAAGGACAAAGAAAAAATTGCCTTAAATTCAGTTTGTTGAAGACAATTTAATTAAACATGGATGCAGACTACAAAAGATTGATTATAGATGACAGGTATTGTTGGGGAGGTTAGGTGGATGGAGACAAAAGCAGCATAAAAGTGTTAAGGTTTTGAGTGAATGACCATAAATTATTGTGATGTTACTAGATTAGAATGAGCGGATGGCTTTATCTCTTTGTAATTCATCAGCTGCTTCTGAAAGATGAGGAAATAAAATTAATGCGAGGATCTTTCATTTGTGGTAGAAAGGTAATTTTGAATTTTGAGCCATTTCAAGAAAACCTCAACCTGAACGTTTAATATGTATCCATGCTAAACAAATAGATTTGTTATGGATTTAACTTTTATTCCCTGTGTTTTGGTGTCTTTTATTTGTTTGGGGGGGGGGGAGGGGGTTTATGAAAGAGGCATGGTAATTCATGGAAGGAACATTTTCTGTTTCTAATTAACTAGTACATGCTCTGTGCTTAAATAGCTGTTATGGCTAGAGTACCATAAACATGTTTGTTCCTTTTCTTTTGTTCCACAAACACACCTAATTGTGTGTTTTTTTGACTAACAGGGGCAGTTGCCATTCTTCTTCTTCTTGCTGTTGCCCTGCTCTGTGCATATGAACTCTGTGCTGTGTACGTTACAGCTGGTAAAAATGCTTCGGAGCGATACTCACCCTCTGGCTTCTTTTTTGGTGTCTCAGCAATTGCCTTGGCAATCAATATGCTCTTTATTTGTAGAATGGTCTTCAATGGTAAGCTCTTCATCAGGCCTTTGTTACAGAAAAGCTTTTCATGACAATTTTAGCTTCTGTTATTTCTCTTCATCGTTACCTTCAGGAAATGGCTTGGATGTGGATGAGTATGTGCGCAGGGCATACAAATTTGCCTATAGTGATTGCATAGAAATGGGTCTGATGCCTTGTTTACCAGAGCCACCTGATCCGAATGAACTATATCCTCGGCAATCTAGCAGGTAAGCCAAAGATTTATGCTTTGCATATCAAATATCATATCATGATGCTGGACACTTATACTCTTGTGTGTATGTGTGGATATAGTTGGGGTGTGGTTTCTTGGATCAATTACTTTTGATAGCTGGTTCATGTCTTATTCCCAGCTTAATGTAAATAATGAATGCATTTGATCCATGCAAAGTGGCAATTAGTTAAGTCATCTAATTACCTGTGCCATAATTATTTATTGTTTATGTGGCTGTTTGGCATATATGTTTAGATGTTCTAGTTCTGCAAGAAGATTCATTGTTCCTCTTCGTTATTATGTTATTTTGCTTACTAAATTTTATGCTGTGTTCACAGGGCTTCACATCTTGGACTTCTTTACCTTGGCTCACTTGTGGTTCTTCTTGTCTACTCCATCTTATATGGTCTTACAGCAAACGAAGCACGGTGGCTTGGAGCAATTACATCAGCAGCTGTGGTTATCCTTGGTATCTTGTTTATGATTTTGTTTACAGACATTCTCTCATTTGCATTGCTGTCTATGCCAACTGTAAAGTTATTTCATTGTTGCTAAGTGCTGAAATTATCATGCAGATTGGAACATGGGAGCATGCTTGTATGGGTTTCAGCTTCTTCAAAGTCGTGTCATAGCACTTTTTGTCGCTGGCACATGCAGGGTTTTTCTCATTTGCTTTGGAGTGCATTACTGGTTTGTTTTGAGACTTTTAGTTGCAAAATGAAGTGTAATCTGTATTAATTTGTTCGCTATTACATGTCACACTTGCTGTCATTTTTTCTTTCCTTCAGGTACTTGGGCCATTGTATCAGTTATGCAGTTGTAGCATCTGTGCTACTAGGGGCTGCTGTTTCTCGTCATTTATCAGTTTCAAACCCATTGGATGCCAGAAGAGATGCCTTGCAAAGCACAGTGATTCGCCTAAGGGAGGGTTTTCACAGAAAGGAGCAGAACACTTCATCTAGCTCTTCTGAAGGCTGTGGCTCGAGTGCAAAACGCAGTAGCAGCGTTGAAGTGGGCCATCTTGCCAACATTGCTGAATCTGGTTCTGGTGGCCAGTGCCCAGCACAGTGCACAATTGAATCTAATAATTGGAATGGTTCTGTACTCTGTCGAACTGCCAGTTCACAAGAGGGGTTCAATAGTGATAAAAGTTTAGACAGTGGAAGGCCAAGCATAGCACTACATAGCAGTTCTTGTCCTTCAGTTTTTCACGAGCCTGAAGCTGGGACATCTGGGGATAAGAATATTGATCACAATAACACCCTGGTTATTTGCTCTAGTAGTGGCCTTGATAGCCAAGGCTGTGAGTCTAGCACATCCATCTCTGCAAATCAACAACTGTTAGATTTGAATCTAGCTCTTGCATTTCAGGAAAGGTTAAATGATCCTAGGATTACATCAGTGCTGAAAAAGAGGGCAAAGCAATGTGATAGAGAGCTGGCTAGTCTACTGCAGGATAAGGGCTTGGATCCCAATTTTGCTATGATGTTGAAGGAGAAGAACCTGGATCCAACAATACTTGCATTACTACAGAGGAGTAGTCTGGACGCAGACAGAGATCATCGGGACAACACTGATGTCACAATCGTTGATTCAAACAGTGTTGACAATGCCATGCCCAATCAAATTTCTTTCTCAGAAGAGTTAAGGCTCCGTGGGCTTGAAAAGTGGCTTCAGTTGTCTAGAGTTGTTCTGCATCATGTAGCAGGAACTCCAGAGAGAGCTTGGGTTCTTTTTAGTTTTATCTTCATTCTAGAGACAATTATCATAGCAATTTTTCGTCCCAAGACAATTAGAATAATTAATGCCACACACCAACAGGTTAGCTGGAAAACTTTTCATTTTCTTGATCTGTTGCATCTAATTGATTTGTGAGGCCATCTTCTGTTTAATGAGATGATATAAGCTCATATACAACTTTGTTAACGGTAGAAAGTTATTTTGCAGTTTGAGTTTGGGTTCTCAGTGCTGTTGCTATCTCCAGTTGTGTGCTCAATCATGGCTTTTCTTCGGTCACTTCAAGCAGAAGAAATGTCTATGACATCAAAACCTCTCAAGGTAAGTTATTGCTCTTCAGAGCTACCCTTTCTTGGAAAATAGTTAAACATGAATATAGAAGTTGGTTGTAGAATGCGTTGTAATGTTGATGTTATCATTTCTCATTGATGTTTGCTTGCAAAGTTGTTGGTTTGAAAATATGTTCCATGTTGGAGATTATAATATTAGTGTAATTGCTTGAACAAGCTTCTTAGGTGATTGTTTTATCACTTCCAGGATATCATATCATGTTAGTCTATACTTTCTTTAATAGTAGTAGTATACATCAGGAGATAATGATCTTTGCAGCCACACATGAGCACCACCACACTATGATTTAGCCATTTCAGCATATTGGAATATGGTAGAACTGCTGCAGTGTCTGAGCATATAATCTCTTGATAGTAGAAACCACCTCCTGTATTGTTAGTCTACCTAAAAAAGGTCTGTTGACTAAATGATATGCACATAATGTCTAGGCATAGGCAAGGCTGTAAATGTTGGGCACATCTAGTCCAGAATCTTGGACTTGGGGAAGTGATTGTTCAAGTTGTTTTGTGGACGAATTTCATTTGAGTCCTAATTGTTCTAGATCCTTCCTAATTAAAGATTCCCAAGTCAACTTGGGTCATCCCCTTTCCTCTCACCATGTACATGCATTTGGTCACCTCTCTTAATTGTAGCATTTGTAGGCCTACGTTGGACTTGTCCAAACCAACACAAACTTCATTCCCTTAATTAATCTCCCATCAGTGTGACACCTACTTTACTACAGACTATATATCATTCTATGTCCCTTAAACTGCTGCGTTTATTGGTCAGAAGAAAATATTTGAATGTATGGAATTCACAATAATATTATCAGTGATCTTATCCCTTAAAATTTCTGATTTTCAGTACGGTTTTGTTGCCTGGTTGCTCAGCACTGGCGTTGGGTTGCTGCTTTCATTCTTGAGGTATTCCTCATTGTTAAATCTATTGCTTTTACTCTTCTACTGATTCGATGTGGGGTTAACTTTTTTTGAGTAGTATGTATGAGCACTGAGCTGTGGAAATGATACTGACACACTTTTCAAGGGTCTTGATCTCCTTTATTGAGTTGTGGACTGTAACTAGCCATGTATATTTGAGAGGGTTTTGTTCCTTTGTTGTATCTTAACTTGTGTGTAATATCTGTGCTTGTCTTACAGCAAATCATCCGTGCTTCTAGGATTATCCCTGGCTGTCCCACTCATGGTAGCATGCCTGTCTTTTGCAATCCCCATTTGGATCAATAATGGCTACCAGTTTTGGGTTCCACAGGTGCAGTCTGAGGGCCATGGAGGAAACAGTCGCACTACTGGGAGAAAAGAGGTCTGTTCCTCTTTGTTGCCCTCTACCCACTTCCACCATTTTTTTTTTATAATGTAGTCATTAAAAAATTTGTAGGATCAAATTCCAATCTACAGTTCAAGTGAATTTAGTGCTTCTCTCTCTCTCTCTCTCACACATTTTCTGATTACATCTGTCACTTTTTCAGGGAATTGTGCTTGTGGTTTGTATAATAATATTTACTGGATCTGTATTAGCTCTGGGTGCAATAGTATCTGCGAAACCTTTGGATGAATTGAGATACAGGGGATGGACTGGTGACCAGAAAACCTCTAGCTCCACTTATGCATCATCAGTGTATCTTGGTTGGGCAATGGCATCAGCCATTGCCTTGGTAGTTACTGGCATGCTGCCAATTGCTTCATGGTTTGCTACATATAGGTTTTCTGCTTCTTCTGCTGTTTGTATTGGGATTTTTGCAGGTAAGTTATCTGATTTAATTGGTGTTGACTTTGACCGCACTCAGGACCCTGATGTTATTGTTTTGGAAAACATTCTATTTGGTATAGTTGTATAGATTGACTGGCAATTTTATCATATTGCTTCCTGTTGCATTTTTGGTAGTTGTTCTTGTGGCATTTTGTGGTGCATCCTACTTGGAAGTTGTCAAATCTAGGGACGACGAGGTCCCAACAAAGGGTGACTTTCTTGGTGCTCTGCTTCCTCTTGTTTGCATTCCGGCATTGTTGTCACTGTGCTCTGGATTACTGAAATGGTGAGGTTCATTATGCTTTAACTTAGTAAAATCTAGCTTTTTTGGCATAAAACAATGCTCTAACTCAGTTAGTGTTGTGGTGTTCGTGGAAATTAATGGGCCTCAAAATTGTTTGCAGGAAAGATGATGACTGGAAACTTTCACGAGGTGTATATTTATTTGTTTGCATTGGTCTTCTTCTTCTACTTGGTGCCATATCTGCCGTCATAGTTGTGGTTAAGCCATGGACTGTAAGTGAGCTCTACTTTGTTATCTTTGAATTAGCTTTTTCTTTAAACATATAATATAATATGTCCTAATAAATTGCCGTTTTCACAATTGCCACAGGTAGGAGTAGCATTCCTTTTAGTTCTTCTTCTGATGGTACTTGCTATAGGTGTAATCCACCATTGGGCCTCAAACAATTTCTATTTGACACGGATGCAAATGATCTTTGTTTGTTTTCTTTCCTTTCTTCTTGGCTTGGCAGCATTTCTTGTTGGATTGTTTGAAGGTGAATGAATTTTGTTTCCAACTTACATCGCTTGCCGAGTTCTTTGGAATTAATTTTTTCATAGATTTGGCATTGGCATTCAACCACATCACCTAGCTCCTAATGGTTTTTATTCTTGCTGGTATTTCTAGGTAAACCTTTTGTTGGAGCTTCTGTTGGTTATTTCTCATTTCTGTTTCTTCTTGCTGGGCGAGCTTTGACTGTACGTCACATGACTTTGTTAAAGTTCTTATTCTATTTGTATTATTCATTGTCAACATTTGGTTTTTGTACCAACTTCAGAAAAATCTCCTTTTGTGCTTCTCTGTGTGACTTTTTGTAGGTCCTTCTTTCACCACCCATTGTAGTTTATTCGCCACGGGTATTGCCTGTATATGTTTATGATGCTCATGCAGATTGTGGAAAGAATGTCAGGTTTGTTAATTATGCTGTTTAATCTGATTCCTAATTTTTGTCCCTGATTTTTTTTATTTATCAATTATTTTATTTTCCATTTTCTTTTGATGATATGATATGGAAATGAGCTTCATCTAACAACTGTACTGTGGCATCCTAAATAGTGCTGCATTTCTCATGCTTTATGGGATTGCTTTGGCAATTGAGGGCTGGGGTGTTGTCGCCAGTTTGAAAATTTATCCTCCATTTGCTGGTGCTGCCGTGTCTGCGGTTACTCTTGTTGTAGCTTTTGGATTTGCTGTTTCTCGTCCATGTCTGACTCTTAAGGTTGGTACACTGGTACAATCTGATACTCAATTATCATTTGCTTCAATGTTTTTGGCAGTTAATAATTTTTAGTCATGGTGGTTTTAATTGTAATTTTTATATGAAAGACCTTGCCTTGTACCATGCACCTTTGCAATTTCTTTTACTTAATTTGATGACATTCCCTACATATCCAGATGATGGAAGATGCTGTCCATTTCCTCAGCAAGGATACTGTTGTTCAAGCAATCACACGATCTGCCACAAAGGTCTGTTTGAATTTGGTGAAACTGTCTTTTGCTATTTTTCCTAGATCCTTGATGTATTTGGAGAGAGTACTTAATGTAGTATGTTCCACTCGAGTTCCTGGCTTTAGAGTATGTTATTTTGTTGTTCATTAATGTAGTATTTTCTTTTGCAGATACATGATCATTTCTTATATCTAAAATAATTGTAGTTTATACTGTAGTCTGCATGTGAAGTTCTCTATTATCTACTTCTAATCTATCAGTATAAAACTAACTATATATCAGAGAAGTGAAGTCCTCAATTAGGGCATCCAGAACATTAGCGATCAATTCTGGCTTCATCCTATGTTGACATGGATTTGAGATAAATAGAAGGGTTTATTGCCTCTAAAATTTAATTTACAATTTTATGGCTGTTCCCTGATGTCTTACTAAATCAAATTGGATGATTTACTCCCCATGTCGTGGAACATCAATTTTTGTGTATCCAAAAATATTTACTATGTTTATCATGCAGACAAGAAATGCTTTGTCTGGAACTTACTCAGCTCCACAGAGATCTGCTAGTTCAACAGCTCTTTTGGTTGGAGACCCCACTGCTGCACGTGATAAGGCAGGGAATCTTGTGCTTCCTAGAGATGATGTCATGAAACTGAGGGATCGTCTAAGAAATGAGGAATTAGTAATAGGATCATTCTTCCGCAGAATGAGGTACAGGAAGTTCCTTGGGTCAGCCAATGATATGGACCACCGAAGAGAAATGTGTGCACATGCACGGATCTTGGCTTTGGAAGAGGCAATAGATACTGAATGGGTCTACATGTGGGATAGATTTGGTGGTTATTTACTTCTTTTGCTTGGTTTGACTGCTAAGGCAGAACGTGTTCAGGTAAATCAAGATCCTATGTGCGTACCATGTCTGCTATATGTATCTAACTATTCGTTATAATGATGTGACAATACTTGCAATGTGGTAGGATGAGGTACGCTTGAGGCTTTTTCTTGATAGCATAGGCTTTTCTGACCTCAGTGCCAAGAAAATTAAGAAGTGGATGCCAGAGGACCGCAGACAATTTGAAATTATCCAAGAGAGGTGATGACCTTTCTCACATGATATGTTTTACATTGTTTTCACAACAGCCCCCAAGGTGTAAACAATCCCAACCCCCCTCTCCATGAAATCCAATAACTTTACATTTTCTTATTTCGCTAACTCTTATTTATGGAAAACTCTTGTAGTTATTTGAGAGAGAAGGAAATGGAAGAGGAAATTCTAATGCAGAGGCGTGAAGAGGAGGGGAGAGGTAAAGAAAGAAGGAAGGCTCTTTTGGAGAAGGAAGAACGTAAATGGAAGGAGATTGAGGCTTCTCTTATTTCCTCCATTCCTAATGCTGGCAACAGAGAAGCTGCAGCCATGGCAGCTGCAGTGCGTGCAGTAGGGGGTGATTCTGTTCTGAATGACTCCTTTGCACGGGAGAGGGTTTCAAGCATTGCACGTAGGATACGCTCAGTGCAGTTAGCTCGTCGAGCTCATCAGGTTGGTATTTGCAAAAGGGGATCTTTTTGGGGGATCACTCATAAGGGTATTTACAGAAGGGGATTTGTGCCTATTATATGAGGTGTTTTTCCAAGTCTACAGGTTATGTTCACCCTTGTCTAGTAAATGGATTCTCCTTTTCAATCTCTTTCTTTGTTCTTTCTTTCCTTTTTTTAACAATGGTGTCATTTCTTTCAGAAGTCTGGATGGTCTGGCATCTCACCTGAGTACATAATTGAGCTATGTGGGCATTAGGTTCTACAAATCTGATATTGAAATAGAATTTTGGATCTGTTTGTGCATGTCCAGTTTGAATGTGCTATTTTGTGATCTGTGAATCTAACCAACCATATCTTATTGTTATTGAAGACCGGAATCACAGGTGCTGTATGTATCCTTGATGATGAACCGACATCAAGTGGCAGACACTGTGGCGAGATGGATCTCAGTGTATGTCAGAGTCGAAAAATCAGCTTTTCCATTGCAGCAATGATTCAACCCGACTCTGGGCCTGTTTGCCTTTTAGGCACTGAATATCAGAAGAAAGAGTGCTGGGAAATTTTGGTGGCTGGGGCTGAGCAAGGTATTGAAGCTGGACAAGTTGGGCTTAGGTTGATTACAAAGGGTGAGAGGCAGACAACAGTTGCAAAGGAGTGGAGTATCAGTGCAACAAGCATTGCAGATGGAAGGTCTGAAAATCTAGTATTGGCAACTTTAATGCAACTAATTTTTCCATTTTTGCTTATCTTTTTCTTTCCCTTTGGTATTTTTATAGCTCAAAATAAATTGGGACTCAACATAGCTATATTCCTTCATTCCTCTGCTCTGTACAATGCACACCATTTCTGTCTCAGGACTGATTCTTACTGGGATTCGAAATCCTTTTGCAGGTGGCATATGGTGACGATGACTATTGATGCTGACTTGGGTGAGGCCACTTGCTATCTGGATGGCGGCTTTGATGGCTACCAAACTGCTCTGCCTCTATCTTTGGGCAATAGCATTTGGGAACAAGGGACGGAAGCTTGGGTTGGTGTCAGACCACCAACAGACATGGAAGCATTTGGAAGGTCAGATAGTGAAGGAGTTGAGTCCAAGATGCATATAATGGATGTGTTCCTCTGGGGAAGGTGCTTAACTGAAGATGAAGTTGCTTCTCTTCAAACTGCTGTAGGCTCTACGGAGCTGGGCATGGTTGACTTCCCTGAAGATAACTGGCCATGGACAGATTCACCCCCCAGAGTAAGTTCCTACTTACAACTAAGTTAAATCTGCCTTGCAAATGAGTAGATAGAGTCATAAATATGAAGAAGCAAAATATAGGATGTATTGTCCAATTGAGCCCTTTAACTGATAGTTGCTTCTTGCTTTTTATTTAGGTTGATGAATGGGATAGTGATCCTGCAGATGTCGATCTATATGACAGGGATGATGTAGATTGGGATGGGCAATATTCAAGTGGCAGGAGAAGGAGGTCATATCGTGAAGGAGTGGTTGTAGATGTGGATTCCTTTGCCCGAAGGTTCAGGAAACCTAGGATAGAAACACGAGAAGAAATCAATCAGCGGATGCTTTCTGTTGAATTAGCGGTCAAAGAAGCCCTAACATCTAGAGGAGAAGAACACTTTACTGACCAGGAGTTCCCTCCAAATGATCAATCATTATATGTAGATCCAGATAACCCTCCTTCAAAGTTGCAGGTAACTATCCTGGCTCTGTAATTTGTTTTTCTTTAAGGTGTATTATTTCTTGGTTATACAATCTTATCTTTACTGTCTGCCTAGGTTGTCTCTGCCTGGAATAGGCCTGCTGATATAGTTAAGGAGAGCCGTTTGGATTTCCATCCTTGCTTATTTTGTGGGGCCGCAAACCCAGCTGATGTTTGTCAGGTTATTTCTATTTTGACAGAATGGCATCCTAAATTTTTTGTTAGCGTGCATAATTTGGTTAACTTAAATTGTTTCAGTGAAGTTTCTGTAATGGCTCAATTTTCTTAAAGGTTGCAAAACTGTCTATGAAATAGGGTCGGTTAGGTGATTGCTGGTTTTTAAGTGCTGTGGCTGTTTTGACGGAGGTATCACCCATTTCAGAGGTGATTATTACTCCAGAATATAATGAAGAAGGAATCTACACTGTCCGGTTCTGTATTCAGGTAATCAGCACAAATTCTCTTTGCAGACATTAACATTTGACTCTTCATTTCTTGCTATATCAGCAAAATTTGTTTACTTATGTCAATGAAAAGTATGCTCAATTCCCCCCCCCCACTTGACAGCTTTTTTGTATGTGTCTTAGGAGAATGATTTTTGAATTATTAAAGAGTGCTTTTAAAATTAAGAATGTGGGCACCATCCTTTTTTTCGGCCAAATTTTTGTACAATATACGTATATGTAGACATACAGTATATACTATTTTGTAACTCATGCAAGTATTACAGCCCAAAGTATTTAAAGCACTCACTCTGCTTGATTTGAACTGATACTTTTGCCCATCTGGCTTGTTTCAGCTGTCTGTTTGTCTGACTATGGAAAATAGATATGAAAGTTTCAGTTTCATGGACAGTGTGCAAAGGGGAGATTCAATCTCCCTTACTGTTAGAAGAACCTTAAGTGCTTTTTGGTGGAGAGGTTCTTGTTGCCCAATAACAAAGTAACTTATCAGTTAAAAAAAATCCCCATGCTCTATTTAGGTGACCTTGTTTGCACTGAGTTTTGTCCTGGATTTTTATGTTGTTTTACTAGGTTCCATACCTTGCCTGCAAAAATAGTTGAAAGAAGAAACCACCCTTGCCCCCCCCTCTCTCTCTCTCGATTGCCTCAATATTCTGTAGGACATCTACCTGATGCATTGTAAATAGATAGTTTTGTGTTTGAATAGCAATTGACTTGTACGTATCTTGCTTTTCTTTCTATGCATCCCTCACAGTTGCCATCATTGTTTTCATTGTTTGTTCTCTGGTTTGTGCTCTCTCTGTAGGGTGAGTGGGTTCCAGTAGTTGTTGATGATTGGATTCCCTGTGAATCACCTGGTAAACCTGCATTTGCTACCAGTAGGAAGGGCAATGAACTATGGGTATCCATACTGGAGAAAGCATATGCTAAGTTGCATGGCTCTTATGAGGCATTGGAAGGTGGGCTTGTTCAGGATGCTCTTGTGGACCTTACAGGGGGTGCTGGTGAGGAGATTGACATGAGGAGTGCCCAGGCACAGATAGATCTTGCAAGTGGTAGACTCTGGTCGCAACTATTACGCTTTAAACGGGAGGGCTTTCTGCTTGGTGCTGGGAGTCCATCAGGTTCTGATGTGCACATATCTTCCAGTGGCATCGTACAGGGCCATGCCTACTCTTTACTACAGGTAGGATTGCGTCTTTTTCTCAGGTAAGTAGCTAACCAAATTTCTGCAAATTTAACTATGTTTTGTTAAATCATTGTTCAGGTGAGAGAGGTGGATGGCCATAAGCTTGTGCAGATTCGGAATCCATGGGCTAATGAAGTAGAGTGGAATGGCCCTTGGTCTGACTCATCTTCTGAATGGACTGATAGGATAAGGCACAAGCTCAAGCATGTTCCACAGGTTTTTCCATGCCCCTATGTCATGCAGATATTTACCACTCTTCCATTTTTCCTGCTGACCATCAAAACGTTTCACATAGAGCTGTCCTCTTGCTTACTTTTTCTTAAGGCCTATATGATTGAATAGTTGCACTTATTTCAATTGCCTTCTTTCAAAGGGATCTTACTGTGATTGCCTGGTCTTGTCCTGTTGAACAGTCAAAAGACGGCATATTCTGGATGTCTTGGCAAGATTTTCAGATCCACTTCCGTTCAATATATGTATGTCGTGTTTACCCCCCTGAGATGCGATATTCTGTCCATGGCCAATGGCGAGGCTACAGTGCGGGCGGATGCCAAGATTACTCTTCTTGGAATCAGAATCCCCAGTTTCAGTTAAGGGCCACTGGTCCAGATGCATCATTACCCATTCATGTGTTTATCACATTAACTCAGGTATAATTGAGTGGTGCAACTTCCAAGTCATTAATTTTTAGGAGTATAGTTTATAAATTTAACTGATATTCTGTTTAGGGTGTGAGCTTCTCAAGAACTGCTGCTGGTTTCAGAAACTATCAATCCAGTCATGATTCTTTAATGTTCTATATTGGGATGAGGATACTTAAAACTCGGGGTCGCCGTGCATCTTACAATATTTATCTTCATGAATCGGTTGGTGGGACAGATTATGTTAATTCTCGAGAAATATCTTGTGAAATGGTTTTGGATCCTGATCCCAGAGGCTACACTATTGTGCCCACGACCATACATCCTGGGGAAGAAGCACCATTTGTCCTTTCTGTTTTCACAAAGGCATCAATAACCCTGGAAGTCTTATAACTAGCAGTGGCAGCTCTTCCATTGTTTTCTTGTCCTCTGGCTCAAGCACTCATGTAAAGATTTTGTAAGTGCTTGGGTTGTCTATAGATCACACCATTCGGACCTGAACTGTGGTCCACGAACCTATTTGCAGAATGAATGGGTAAACTCTACCTCAGTCTTCTGTTTCTTTGCTGCGATTAATCGCTTTGCATCTCTGTTTTTCTTGGTCTCTGTTCTTGTGATTTCCAACAAATGTTTGTTTCTTTCAAATTTCTCGCTGGGTATTTGCATTTGTACTGTGCAATGTTATCAAAACTTATTTCAAATTGTCACAAGATTAAATCTTTTGGTGAGAAATGCTCTCAACATGTGTCGAGTTTAGAGCAGGAAAGGTCTACTTGTCTGGGATGGAAAATATTTTTAAAAAAATCTGTTTTTTCTTAGAATACATGTATTTGATGGACTTTAGCATGCTTATTGAAGCGTGCCTATGTTTGAAAGAAGTATTCTTTGGCATAGAATGTGCTCCTGCTAGTGGAATTTCCTAAAAGTACTTCATGGAATGTCCTTAAAAGACGATCATACTTTCTCAAAACAATCTGTTACTACAGTAGAGGTTTCTGAGAGTTTAATATGTGAGATTCATTCTTATGCATTGCCAACTGCTTGAGGTCATAAATTCAAATTATGCTGCCCTAATTTGCATTTATTTATTTGTTCATTTATTTTATAAGCCTCATTCACATTTAATTAAATTGTGAATTTCTGAACCATGATGCCGTCGTTCACATTTAAGTAATCATGCAAATTTCTGCACATTTATTTTGTAACTGGTGATCCATTCTTGAGATTCACTCAAGTGCTTTTTAAGTTTTTGGCATGCATGGTTTCTTGACGTTATAATTGATTGCCAGAAGTCCTTGCCATCATTTTTCTTTTACTGTGTTGAAATTTGAGGATTAGCTACTTATAAATGAGAAAATGTCCAGAACTGATCTGAAGTTTTCCTGGGCAGGCTGCTTTGGTGTGGTTCTAATTTGTTGGGATGGCCGCCGAGCAGGCTATAATTGACGGTTGGAATTATTTAACTTCATTCTTTTGTGCAAGCTCCCAGTGCCACGAGGACTTGAATGCACGTAGTTATGCATGAGGGGCCGATCACATACCTTTTTGTCTAACCTGGACGCTACCTCAGGCTTGGGTTTGTTTACTATCTGCCCTGCCAGCATCGGAGAGGTTTGTCGGGGTGGTTAAATGTACATGTGTAGGGTGTTGTAGCTCGCAAGAAGTATATATAGGTTTAATGATATGTAAATGAGGTGGAGAAAGAGAAGTTGAGAAAGGGAAAAATAGGAAAATGATATGATTACTAACACTAATTCAGGGAGAGACGGCGATAGCTATGAAAAAAAAAAAAAAAAAAAGGGAGGTGGGGGGAAGAAGCGTTGGCAGCTGGAGAAGGTTTCAGCTGCAGTTTTGACATGCTTTCTGATCCGAATAACTTAGCACTACTTGTACAAAACAGATGTCCATTTTTTATCCGGCAGTGTAATCGTTTCCTATTGGGGCATTTAAATTTGAGTAGGAAGAAAATGTGCGATCTTCTGCCATTTGTGTGAACCTGTTGTCTCAACAATTCTTTTTGGTATATGATAATAGCTAGTTGGACACACTCCCCGCTTGAGTGGGCTATTGGTAGACAGGCAACTCCTGTAACCCTTCGACACGAAATGAAGGCGAAAGCCAGGAATCATAACAGAGGCAGACAATATGCCGAATGCATCGCCAAGCAAACCCCTCCGTCCCCCCCCCTCCTCCATAAAAGGGGAAACCCCAATTCCCGATTAATCCAAGTAAATAATAATAATTATGATTAAAACGGGTAAGGAGGCCAAACCCCTTACTAAAGCAAAGAGAAGAGCCGCTGTTCCATTTCCCTCACTACACTACCCCAAGGCTCCAGCCTCTAGAAGGGACGGAAAAAAGAAAAAATTAATAAAAGACTAACAAAATAAATCGACTCTTATTTCGTTTTTTTTGGGGGGGGGGGTCTCTCCTACTCCTACCAAACTATCGGAAGGCAAAAGTCGTTCTTCTAGCGTCTGTGACACCCTTCACTCTGAATCACTTTCCATACTTCCCATGGCCTTCAATCCTCTGGGTCTCTGCATCAATTTTAACCAAGAAGTAAATAAGTAAGAAAGCTTTTTTGGCAAATAGATAACCCACAGCTACAAAATAAAAATTGCTCAGCAAAATTTGCAAGAGTTCGACTACAGTTCATTTGCATGAATCTAACTATTGTAAGGTCCCATGAAAGGAGTAAGAAAAAAAAAAAAAAAGTAATAATAATAATAATCTGAAATGTCTTTTAACACAAACTACAGATAAGATAATCCGCGAAGAGAAAATCCCCATGACCACGAAAGGAGTTAGTAAGAACGTATGATATCCGCACCTTTTTGGAGGTCTTCTTCTCTCTCACTTCATATCTCTCCGGAAACAAATCTGATAACCATGCACCTGGACTCACCAACTGCACGCAACATACAAAAAGAACCAAAAACTTTGGCGTGAACACAAGCCCAGATCTAGAAGAAGGAAAGAAAGATTCTTTTTTGCTTGATTCTTCACAACATGCTAATCCTATTAAAAATCCTTTGCAAAGGGCAGCATAGCCGAGGAGACTCACAAGTATACTTCTTTGGATCATCTTTGCTCTCTTTTTAGGCCTTTGAGGAGGCTTGCACCCTTTCATAGCCATGAAATCCTCTTCCTTTTCCTTGCTAGACAAGGAGACAAACAGTCTGGGCCAAACAAGCCCCTTATCTTCCTTTACATTATCCATCAAAACTCTCTCGTCCAGTCCCAGTGCCCCCCTTGCTGCGCGGTATCCATCTTCCTTCGCGGATGACAGCGGTGATGGCTTTCTATTGTTCATTGACAAATCGGAATTCCTAAGATGCGACACAACACACGAGTAAATTCAACACTGCTAGATATATGATCTTTGGTTTTTTGAGAAAACAACAAATTTAGGGTGTGATTAAAGAAAACTTGTTAGCAACGTCTAGTCCACTCCCAAAGGACGCAGAGAGCTCCGCGGTCTCATATTTCAACAAGTTCTCTCATTGATCTCAATCCATAGAATCCTAACAACATGTTAGCGAAGAATCCTAACAACACGACATCACATCTCGCCAGTAAAGTATGCAAGCAAGTCAACTGAACATTTGTCAGGCATGCCGAAGACACAAACTTTTTCTAATAAACTTGATTAGCTACCACCGAATTGCAACAACACCAAAGAAATGCAACTGGACAAGGACCTGCGGCAACTGACTTTCACTCTATTTTAGACCACGCATACTCATAAATGGAGAGAATTTGAAGTTCTGGAAAAGGGTTTTTGCGGCATCCTTACTTGATGAGGGGAGAAGGGCATACTTTCTCCACGGGGACAGCACGAGACGAGAGTTTCTTCTTCTTCCTCTTCTTCTTATTAGCCAAAGAATCGGTTGGTTTAGATTTGTTGGCCAAGTTTTGGTCTTTCTTTACTTTCACACATCTTAGCCTCTTTTGGCTTCCCCATTGTAACCCAAAATCTGTATCTGTAGCTCTTTGATTTTGATTCTTCTTTTCCTTCTCCATTCTCTCTCTCTCTCTCTCTGCAACGAAGTTAAGGGTAGAGGCAGGGTGAGAAGCTTACAATTAAATAAAATTGACACACAAGAAGACCTCATTCTCGATACCTCAAACGAACGAAAGATTTAATAGAAGTGGTTAAAACCCAATAGCATACGTGTATACAGAAAATCCTGCCAGTCAAAAAATGCAAAGTCTTCTATCATTTTTGTAGATAGTTTAGTGAAGCAATTTAGAGATTTGACTGATAGCGCATAAACAAAAAAAAAAAAAAACACTGAAGAGAAGAAAAAAATAATAAATAAATAAATATAAATATAAATATAAATATAAATATATATATATATATATAGAGAAACTGATTTTCCTGCATTTGAAATTAATTGATGAGAAGGGTGGAAGCATCAGCACCGAATCAATCAATGGAGAGTCAAAAGGTTTTTCTTTTACGATGTGTGTGATGCGTGTAAGTGTGTGAGATGGAGAGAAGGAAGGGTTACAGGGTGGAGACTCCATCGCATTTCACGGTGTGAGCCTGGGCAGTAACAGCCAAATAAATAAAACAAACAAACAAACAAACAAAAGGAGGAGAAAATTGCCGAGAAAACGGAGAGGGGACGATGAAACAAAGAATAAGAATGAGAAAAAGAAGAAAAAAAAAAGAAAGGAGAAAAAAGAAATAAGAATGACCAAAAGAGAATAAAAAAAAAAAAAAACAAAACAAAAGAGTGATGTTACTATTAGATGAGTAGTGGGTGTCGGTCAGTTTCAGTTATCCGAGTTTGGGGGGCTCAACAATTTCAAAGATAATTAAAGAAGTGTTTTTTACTCTTCATCCTCATCACCGAACCCAAGCGCTCTCCCTCTCTCTCGCGCGCGCGCGCGTGCGTCAGTCAGAGTCAGAGTCAGAGTCAGAGTCACTCTCCTGTCGACTCTCGAGTGTGTTTCTTGTTGTTGGCTTTGGGTACATCAGAACTTCATTGGGGGCAGGAATATGATGCGAAATTTCTCGTGGCATTTTTAAAATTTCGGAATTTAGGAGGCCCCGACCTTCCCCAGGGGCGGGCGAGATTATTATCATCCTGCATCTCATGCTCCTGCTGAAAACCAGTAAAACTTAAAATCGAGTGTTATGCAGACTTTTGCCTCTCTCTTTTATCGATGAGCGTTTAGATGGAGCCTATAGCCTCGCGCGATCTGTTTCAAAACAAAGAGTCCTCCCCCACCCCCCCTCCAGGTTCCTAAACCCCCCCCCTCCACACACACACACACCCGCACACAAAAAGTTTCCCGACGTTAATAATTAGCGTTTTCAAATTTCATTGGTCTGTTGACTCGTGATCTGGATTTTCCAACAACTCCACCGCCAAATTCTAAACAAACCAAAAAGCAATGAGCGAACGGATGCAGATTTCTCTCGCACAGACGATGCAAAAAGAAACCATTCATTAACGACATTTACAAGATTAAACTGGCCCACAACCATCGTACGCTTGCTGCCAGCTGTATGGTAAAACCACTGCCATTCGTCGTCGCCACCCTGTCTCTTGCAATTACCAAGACACCCTCCCCTAACGTTCACTCTCTCTCTCTAAACCCTCTCCGCTCTGAAGTTTTAAACCCCCCTCCTTCTCTTTTCTTTGCCCCTTGTATAGCAGATATATATATATATATATAAGAATTGTAGGCACCGCAGGTCCATCGGCCAAAGCCACACAAATCAAAGCATTGCTCTGCCTCTCTCTCGCTCTCTCTCTACGTGCCATACCTCTCTATCCCAAAAAGAATCCATCTTTAAAGAAGGTGTTTGGCATAGTCGATTTCTTTTGTCAAAAGTTTTATCTTTGTCTCCTCTCTGGAAAAACAAAGCGAAAATGGAGGCAATGAAAATGAAGGCCTTTGTTGTATTGATGGTCGTGTTGATGGCCTTCTCCACCTTGCAGAAGGCAACAGCAGCCGATGCACCGGCGCCCAGCCCCGAATCCGATGCCTCTGTCCTTTTTCCCACATTCTTTTGCATCTTTGGCTGCCCTTGTTTTTGGCTTCTTCTTGTGTGCCTTACTACTTTCGGATATGCGGCGTGATGTTTTTTGTCATTTTTTCTTTATCTACCCATTTCCTCTTTCTCTGCTCCCTGCTCTAGGTTCACCTTTTGTGGTCTTTCCCCCCCCTCTCTCTCTCTTTCTCTCCCTCCCTTCCTGTGCTAATTGATTCTTTCATCTGCCTTGGGAGAGAGAAATCAAGGAAAAGGGAAATGAGTTGGGATGTTTTTCTTTTATTGTTTTAGTAATTTAACTATTATGGTGGTTTGATGTACTGGGTGTGATTGATGTGTTTTGTGTCATTATATTATATTTATGAATCACATGTAAAATTCTTGTGTAATTTTCTTTATGGGTATGTGGGATTTGAGACATTTGGCCAATGAGGAGATCTTTTGATGTATTTTATTTTTGGCTCGAGCCTCTCTTATCTGAATTTGGGATTTATATGTAGTGATGAATCTTGTTCTTACAGTTGTACTTTTATTATCCATGAATCATTCTTCATTTTGTGAAAATTGTTTTACATTTCAAGCAAGGAGAAGCATTTATTCAATGCTGAATGCTGAATACTCTCTCTCTCTCTGTGTTGGGGAAGATAATTTTATAGGCATGCATGCAAAGAAAAGGTTAAAAAGTTATAAAAAGAAGAACTTAAATTGTTGAGAAAGGTGGTGGTGAGATGTAGTCTGGCGGATTGTAATGCGCTGTGTGGACACAATGATTGAGGATAGTAGCTGTGGGGGTTCAGTTTTGATTACATTTGGAAATTTGGAGATGGTGACTGCTGAATACTCTCTCTCTGTGTTGGGTTGGGGAAGACAATTTTATAGGCATGCATACAAAGAAAAGGTTAAAAAGTTAAGATAAAAAAAAAAAAAAAAACTTTAATTTTTGAGAAAGGTGGTGGTGAGATGTAGTCTGGCGGATTGTAATGCGCTGTGTGGACACAATGATTGAGGATAGTAGCTGTGAGGTTTCAGTTTTGATTACATTTGGAAATTTGGAGATGGTGACTGCTGAATACTCTCTCTCTCTCTGTGTTGGGTTGGGGAAGACAATTTTATAGGCATGCATACAAAGAAAAGGTTAAAAAGTTAAGATAAAAAAAGAAAAAAAAACTTTATTTTTTGAGAAAGGTGGTGGTGAGATGTAGTCTAGCGGATTGTAATGAGCTGTGCGGACACAATGATCGAGGATAGTAGCTGTGGGGTTTAAGCGTTGATTACATTTGGAAATTTGGAGATGGTGGCATGGCCTACCATGTGAGATGCAGAACAGCCGTTGAAGAAATTCGCTGGAAGGAAAAACTGGGGGGCTCTTCCTTCCATCACCCTCTATTTTCGCCTCAACGAAACGGCTCTCAAAATCAGACCTTATTTTTCTGGGGTTCAGGCAAATGGGGTGGTCAAGATTCCATTCCTTTCCATGCGGCAAAAGCTAATAATGTGTCCAAAAGCTTGCCATATTTCCAATGGGGTTGGCTATACGGTTGGGAGGAACGAATGGCTTAGAACTCATTGGGACTGTTTGCCACGATGACAATGCACGCGCAATACAAATACAAGTGGAATATAAGAACCAGTAAGCATTCTGTAGGAGAAGCCATCTGATGGTGACAGATGATTCTTTCATTTGTTCGCAACCATCGGTAACTCTACTCGTAGACCCGTAGCCAGTGAAGCTTCTGGAATACCGCTAAATTCTATTTCCGCCGCAATCCCGACTTTAGTCCAACTCCACACTAATTTAATTCAAGAAAGGCAAAATCAACACCGCTCAATGTAAGTGGGCAAGAAGATGTCGTAGACTTAATTATAGGCATTGAATTGGCCACCAATCCAATGGCTTCCCTCACAAGGCTTATAGATTCCATCCGCTACTGCCCAGTGATTCCCTCACAGCCTCACTAAAATCCTCCGCCCCACCACTCTGCTTTGCTTTCTCTAAAAAAAAAAAAAAAAAAAAAATTTACCAACTACAAATCATTTGTTAATGTTGTTCTAGATAGAAACATCTTTGGATTCTCGCACCATTATTTTATGACGTCAACTTTAGCCTCTCAACCAAAAGGCACTCAGAAGCAAAAGGCATGCTAGCCTCTGCAACATGACCTGAATCCAAATAATAATAATAATAATAATAATGAACAATGAGATAACAGTTCTGTGCGGTCCAAAGGTTAAGACCTTAATAATAGTGACAGTAGATATGATGTGAACTCTTTAACCAAAGGGCCCGCGCTTGCTGGGGCCAAGAATGTGCAGTTGACCGTGCCAAAGCCGTTTTAAGTTAGGGGGGACACCCCATCCGGGCGAAGCAGCAGCAGCAGCCGCAGCTGGATTCCTTCTGCATCGAGCTTCACCGTGCTGTGCTTGTCACCGAATGAATGTGAAATTACTTTATTTGGTTGGCGTGGGTCCTGATTGTACCAAACAAAGAAAATATTTCCCCATTAATAGTGTGTGCGTACGGTAAACAGCACCAGTGGAATCAGCACCAGTGAAATGTGCATTGCACGGGTGGTCTGTGAGGGGCAGCGAATAATATGTTCCTCGGAATAATCCGGTTTGTCCTGGAGCATCGGGATTTTAATCTTAAAAAAGAGGTACGAGATTTATATTATTAATAAAAAAAATGATCATAAAATATAAAGGGAAACTACGAGTCTATTAATAACACATCATCGGAGAGTGCAAGAGTGGTCGGTTGGGGTGAACCTTGTCCATGCGCTAAGACTTCCAAAAGGGTTGTGATTAGAATCCGCAATGTTCGATGATATATCTCTTTGGAAATTTTAGCTTTCTCCCTGGACAGGAACGTCGGCAACAACAACAACAACAACAGGAATCCATCCGTCTGGAGCTAAGCTTGATTAAGAGATCAATTATATAAATCTGCAACCATGCATTAACTTGATTTGAATTCGACACCGGGAACGCCCGTCTCCGTACAGATCGCAAGGCAGAGGCGTACCCCCACCTTGGAAGATTTTCGTTTCGGTGCCGGAATGGCAGATCACGTTCTGGCTCTGCCACGTCGATCGATCCGCGGAGTTTCGGCCACGTTGCCACGCGTACGCACACCGTCGGGGCTCTAGACTTATCTCTCGGACCCCAGACGCACATTTTCATCGTCGAAAACTAATCTTCTGGCCTCTAATTTTAACTCCTTTTCCCTACCGGACACTCTTGAGATTAACAGAACTTTCGCATAGGTAGCAGCGTGCTGATGCCACGGTGAGTGAAATTTATGCCTCACGCTGATCAAAAATAATAAAAAATAATAATAATAATAAAAAGAAATTTATCGACTTCCTTATTTATTTACATTTTTTTTTTGTGTGGGGGGCCGGGGGGGGGGGGTGTCACAACATTGTCAGTTAAGTTAGTTCTAACTATTCTTCCCAGATTTTTCCCAGCTCTTTCCAGGAGTTCAAAAATTTAGTGCTAAGCATCAGCCAGGCTACAAGCTTTTGTACAAAATAACATGTTACATGCTCTCTACGGAACATCCGACAAGTGAAAAGCAATCGCAGCGGCGGGACATAGAGCTTTTGCTTGCAAATTTGTGTTATCCCTCTAGATATCCTGAGAGTACAAAGACCATGCAATTCTTGGCTGCCTCACACCTGTCACTTATCTGGCTGTGCTGAGAGATGCTTATCGGCAAAATAAAGCAGCCTTCTGAGTCTTAAGACCATGTCACAATGAAATGGCAGAGCAGTCCGCCGTTCCACATAGGCCGGACTCACAGTCATCCAAGACAAGGCATGAAGCTCTGCCGCAACAGACTCGAGAATTAAGTGGGTCTCAATCTCAAAATTTCTAGCTTCCGGATGTGAAGACTGTCCACCCTGCTTCATGATCCCTCTGACCTTTTCTTGGGTAAAATTACTACCTCCATAATAATCAATGAGACTCACGGAAATAACCGAAGGCCATTCCTCTCCTACATTGCTCCTACAGTCTTTCTGCATAGAAGGTACAGCTTTTGAAACCACAAAACCAGTTGAAAGGGGAATTGCAGAGCCCTTACTGTGAAGGAGATGTGCCAGTGGTGGGGACTCTGCAGTGAGGCATGTGGGTAGCTGAAGAGGTGTTGGAGGTAGGAAGCGGATGCTGGGTGATGGTATTAAAATGTAGGATGCAGATGTTGAACCAAGCGATTTTACCGGGCTGAAACCTTCAAGATAGCCCGATGCACCAATAGCATTGCCAGTCTGACTTCCTCCTGCAAAGCATTTGCAATTAAGTCTTCCTACCATTCCACTCGAACTCATACCAGTGAAGGAAAAAATGTTTCAGGAAATCATAATTTATTGTAGGAGTATCGTACCATACTCTCATCTTGCCAGCAGCTCAAAGAAATAGCACCATTAAGAACCAAAAATCAAAAGAGAAAAAGAACAATACCATTCATGCACTCTTAACACACATAAAAGTATGTATACTGACATACATGACTGGATCTATGTGATGGAAAGTTCTATACAATTATAACTCATGAACAACCAGGTAATGAGACCAACAAAAAACTAGTTATTTCACCTCAAAAGATATAGCTACATTCTTATAGATCTATGGCCTTCACCCTCCCCCCAAAAAAGCAATCACTTCTGCCCATTGTAGTCTGCCAAAATTTCTGGACTATGACACAGGGTATGGCCAGCTATAAACTGTTGTCTGTGCAAAATTGTGGATTACGACCTATGATAATGCTGACTATGATTCAGATCATCATAATCTGGTCTGTTATATTAACAATTAAGCTGCATAAGTCCCAAATTCAACATTGATTCCAGTGAGGAGTCAACATAACCAGACCCACTTCATGGGACTAAAGCTTTAGCCTAGTGTTAGGATTGATAGCTGGGACCAAAACTCCTCAGCTTCAAGTCCCATCCTTCAACTATCAAAGAAAAACAAAATCCAGGCCCACTACAATGTCTGTGAGCATATCTACAATATGCTCTAGATTTTATATGTCTACAGCCATTATGATACCTCACCAATTTGGAATGGACTAGCAAGGCTGCTGTGCATCAAGACACAACAACAACAAAACCTTAATTCCAAATTTTAGTTAGGGTCAACTGCAAAAATCTTTTTTTATCATTCCAATCTATTATGGACCAAGTTTGATGTGAGATGCAACTGTTCTAAATTCTTCCTAACCAAAGATTCTCAGGTCAACTTAGATCACCCTCTTCTGCCTCTCCTCATCCACCTGCATTTGGTCACCTCTTAATTGGAGTATTTGTAAGTCTATGTTTAGACATGTCCAAACCAACCTAAATGCTACTTCTTCAACTTGTCTCTAATCATTGATACCCCTATTTTAATATGAATATCCTCATTTCTAATTTGATTCTTCCTAGAGTGATCAAAATCATCTAAGCATTCTCATCTCTGTGACGCTCATTTTCTGGACATATTATTTCTCAGCAGTCTAGTACTCACTAACATACAATATCTATTACTGACTAATCACTTTTTGGTAAAATTTAACCTCTTAACTTAATGGAATTTTGCAATCACACAAAACTCCAGTCACACACCTCCCCTTTAGCTATCCCACTCTCATCCTATGAAGAATGTCCTCAATTAGGTTTTCATCCGTTTGAATAATAGCACCTAAAAAATAAAATTGGTCACATTAAGACATAACAAAACTAAAAACAATGGTCCTAAGTATATAATTGCAAGTATGGCTATGCATCCATCTTGCACTATAGGCATGGCCAACAATTGGAAGGTTCAAGAAGAAGAATACACAAGTAAGAGAAGAAAAACCAAGACATGAAGAAATTAAATGGAAAGAAGAATGACAGCTAGAGGGTTAGCTTACCAGGTGATGGCAAATCTGCTTGAAAAACAAGATGCAAGGAATGGTCAACAGAAACTGTAACAAAGCTAATGCTCTGCATCCACTGAAGCATCCCCCTAGAGTTGTCAACCACAGTGTGTCCACCCATAAGTTGCTTTCTAGCAGAAGGCTGTCCCAGACCACCTTTCATGAAGCTAGAAGCTTTTGAATGAGGACTGTACAATGGATTAGGTGAAGAGGGCAGGGTTCTATCTTGAAGTAAGCCCATCTCCTGTTGCTGCAAGGAAGCCCCATTACTACTTGCAGGCATTCCCTCAGGCATAGATCTTCGCAGTTGCAGAGGCCATTTCTTCACTTCAGAACCCCCAACTGAATAAATGGCCTTTTGCCATTCTGTTTAAATCACATAATAGGAGGTGAAACACAAAATACCAAATCAGGGAAGCAATATTTTCTGATGTACCAAAAACAAGGGAGCAAATAAAAGGTTATGTCAGATTACAACTAAACCAAAATGCTTCTACAGTTTACAAGTTAAACAGGTACGGCTGCAATTATTCTACAGCAGAAAAACCTGAATCCATCCATGCAACATAATGTTTTGCCCATGATGGGGAAAATTCCAGCAGATATATTTTCCTATTTGGAGTTAGTAAATAGGAAAAGACAAAAATTTCAAATCAAGTGGTAGTTGCTAACGTAAAACAAATAACATACCTAGATATTCAAGCTCAAAGAAGCTTCCAATGCGTGTAATCACAAAATCCCTGGGTTTCACCGCACCGATATCAGGAGAGGAGCATGTCTGAAGTATTTGGCAGCCTTGCTGTAGAACTTGGACAAAAAGGCACTGTAAGCCCTTTGTGTCCTGCCGACTGCTAATTCCACCAAAAGGGAATATATGGCTGTCAAGCAATTCTCCCCTTGCATCTGTCCAGATGCACACTAGCCAACGCCAATCCTCAGTCCATCCATAGCAACAGTGAAGGCTTGCAAGAGACTTTTGGTAGCTAGATCCAAAGCTATCAGACTCAGATCCCTCAAGCTGAGTGCCTGATCCAGTGTCCAAACTCCCTATCGAACTTGCGTTTTGCATAAATCCTCCACCACTGTCATCAGGTAACTTTGAAGATTCAGCTGGTAAGTTACCAAAAAGGGCAGGTGAAACTGCATGCTCAAGGGAACCAGGTTCTGAAAGAATAAAAAGAGGTTCAAACATGTAGCGGACATCATCTTGAACAAAATCTCCCCTATTGTGATCACAGTTCAATCCTCCAGTCCTTGTTGCCTGCCAGGAATTATCCCAAGTGCCAGGTCTCATACTAGAATCAATTTCACCCTCCCTTGGGAGGGAAGGTCCTCCAATCCGGGGACCAACACAGTCCTTCCACATTGCTGGAATAGAAGCCATTTGTGCCGACATTGACTGAGATCTCATGGACAATGACAATGACTGGTTATCTTTTGAGGACCCTTTTGAAATTCGCCGAGCTTTGTTGTATACAGTGAAGGCAGTTTCTTTAAGAATAACAAGTTCATTAAGAGCTGGACTTGTAACCCTAAAAATGGCATCCACAGTCACAATTTGCAACACTACTTTTGGGATGCTAAACCCTGAAAGTATTATGACATTTGATGCTGATGCTTCATCGACAGCTGCTGAGCAGCTTAGTGCTCTCCCAACCTGACTCTGCAACATAGACTTCCTTTCTCTGTCTGATAGGGGAAGGACCGATCCAATAGCAACAGAAGAACCAATCACAGTTTGTAAAACTGCAGTTGGTTCAGGGAACGGGCATACAACATAGATGACCTACAAAAAGGTAACAATGTTACTGTGTCAAATCAGTTATTTGATTACAATTTAGTAGGCATAACTGCTTGACACAAATGCATTGGGCAAATAAACACAAACTAATCACAAAAAATTATAAACTATGCTCATCAAAGACTAATCTGATTCTACTTAAATGGGAGTAGAATGTCCTATGGACTAATGATGTTGAGTTACTACAGTTCTGGAGCTTAAAAACCTCTAGACAACAAAACCCTGCCACATTACTGAAAAACACATGGCCAGTTGCAGGAGTAAGTTTACACATTCTAAAGCTCAATCAACAAGGGTTCAGGTTGCATAAAAAAACCAAAGAAATCTTCCCTCTTGCAAAAAGCAATTTCTATTGAAGCATGGTAAATTTTACTAGCTCATGATAAAACTGATGTTCTTCAATCTACAATAACAAAATAATAATAATCATAATAATAAAAGAATTGGAAAACAAAAGAAATAAAAATGAAACCAAAACTTACGTTACAAGGACTGTCATTCCCTTCTTTTGGACATGTTGATGAGCAGGTGCCAATTTTTAAGGATTTGATGGCCTTTGAAAGAGACTTAAGATAGCTTGTCAAATCCCAACCATTGGAGAGAGAGAGAAAGTAATCACTTATTGATCCCACAAGAGATGCATTACCACTTTCTATTTTCATTGATTGAGGGCAATCAAGTGGCACAAAACCCGCACATGATGATTTTCCTGTGTCCATCTCCATTTGGTTTCCTGTACTCTGAGGTAAATGAGTTCCCAGTTTGCATGCCTCATAAACTAAAAAAGAAGAAAATCATTGTAACAATCAATTACCAATTAAGCATAATGATTGGGGGAATAAAAGCTATGTGCACATGCATGGAGAGAGAGAAAAATAAAAAGAAAAAGAAAAGAACATGCATTCCATGTTAAAAATTGAATGAAGGTAAACAACATATTGGAGGCCTTTTACATAATCTCCAGCAACTTTAAATCAAGAATTGCATTGCTTCCATTGGAAACAGGGATTGATATGTCTTATATAAGGCATTAGGACTTATTCAGTTGTTACTATTATACTTGAACAAAATTCACAATCCAATATCCATGGTAAAGCTATGTAGCTTTCCTCTCGAGCTCAGACAGCTAATGTGCATTAAATGTACATAACTCTCTTTCTGTAGACATGTTACGAGGGCAGACACAAAAACAACACTCACCAGTTCCAAGTTGTTGGAAAAAATCAGTAGCAGCGGAAGTAAGGGCATCAATGTCTGGACATATAACATAATAAGTGATCTGCAATGATTATTGAGTGATAAATTTGCAGTATCAATGATGAGGGAATCAATTTATAAAAGTATTTAAGCAACGGAATACAAAATATACAGTTCATTCTTCTAACAGTAATTGGTATAAGAATCTTACAGGTTTTGGTGAGGCATATGGTTCAAAAGGAGCCTTCTCCCAAAATTGTAAAGAGCTTGCAGATGTCTTAAGCCAATCATCCTGGTACCTAGATCAAAAGTAATTAATGTGCAATAGTCACACACAGTGATAACAAATTTATGTTAAAAGCAGATTTGTGTAGCAGCCATAGTCCACACTTACATGAGTTTTATTATTTACAAACAATATGGCGAACTTTATATTATAGATGCATGGCGTGGAAGCATAAAAACATCAAAAAAGAATAAGATGCATCAGCAGTTAAATTTGCCAAATAGGTGAGCATGCATGCCCTGGGCAGTCATCTATATGTTACCAGAATTTTTTTTTTTATTTATTTTTTAATAAAAGACAATAAATCACTACTTGTATCATGTACTAAAGTTTCATTAAAAAAATACTACAATTTAACAGTTAGGACAGTCAGGACACATACCCTATGAGGATAGCAGGTGATGGAATGACTAGAAGCGTTGGCCTTAAGTGGGAGTAAAGTAGTTGCTCTGACTCCATCTCTTGGCTTGATCTCCTCTGGCATGTCTCATCTGCTTTAATTCCATCCACTGTACAGGACACCCCGACAATTGGTAATATAACATCAAATTTCAAGAATCCAGAACATGTATGCATACAAAGGGGTATACCTTTGAGGCAAGACAATCCGCCGGTGGAAGATTGAGCTGGACTCATTGGTCCAGCAACAGATGGAGTTCCAGTACTCGAATCTTTGCATTCACTTATAGTAGAGTCAGCAAAAGATCCATCAAATGTGGTTGGCCCATCACCTGCCTGACCGTGGCCTTTGCACCAATCAGTTACCGATAATGGACCATCCAAATTCCCAAATGCAGATTTTAAAGCTGTTTTGATCTCAGATTGCAGCAAACTAAGAACAAAAGGAGTATGAACCTGTGATGCACTCTAATTATAAGATGATCTAAAATCTTAGTATCCATTCTAACATCACCTGGAAAGTAATGTGTAAGAAAGAATAGCTAAAGAATCGCTTACTTCGGCAGAAAGAGGATCAACTAACTCTATGCCAGCTACATCCAGGCAATGACAAGAAGCCAAAGTACCTCCACATCCTGCATGGATCATGGAAGGCCCACAGCAAAACCCACGCCTCCAGTGCTCCTGTAAGGCAAGCCAACCATAAGGACCATCACCACATTCTGCATCCAGAGCTAAATCAACAAAGGAAGTAGCTTGCTGGACAAGTAATGCCATCGCATCAAGAAGGTCCTGGAGTGGATTTCTTAGCCCATAGGGGTGAATTCCTTCCTCATTGAATGAATGATGGGGCAGGGATGAGCTAACTTCAATACTTGGTAAGTTAACATGCTTTGTTACTTTAGGAACTCCAACAGGGCGCCAAACACCAACAGGAGCATTGAAGTGACCATCTAGCACTCCTCCGTCAATATCACCAGCTATTCTGACTGGTATTGTTTCTTTCTTCTTCACATCATACCTGCTTGATAAATTGTCTGTCATGGTACTTGCCTCACCAGGAAGCTGATTCAAAAGAGTACTTCCATTCATCCTACTCAAGCTTATAGGGGCAGATTTATTGGAAGGCAATACTAAGTGTCGCATCCTGCACATGGAAGCTTGGAACAGTATGCACTCAACTTCAGTTGCAAGTAGTGTTTTTGTAGAAACTAGGATATTTTGTGCTCCTGATATGCCTTCAACCATTTTCCTATGGACAGATTTGACAGCATTTGTAGAATTTAAAGTAGAGAATGGAGATAGCTTCAGCCTTTCACTTGTAGCATTGCTTTCCTTATTCGTGAATGGTTTTCTATCACGTTGCTCTCTTCCACTCTCCACATGAGTATAATATTTCTTTGTGTCATGCTTTCCAGGACCTGTGTTTGGATTCATAGGAATGCCAGTCTTCTCATCTGATCCATTGATGCAAGGAGGAGAGGGTGGTGTCGCACCATAAGAGTAGCTATTTGCACTTGAAATTGTGCTCTCCACTTTGCGTGCTTTTGGGTAATATGGGCTTCTGAAAACTGACAGTGAGAACTCACTTATTGGGGTTTCGACTGCTACATATTCTGGAGCAAAGGTCATCAAAGCTTCAGCCTTGATTAAATGATCGAACTCGCCTGTAGAAGATGGTGGTGAGCAATTCATTGGAGCTGATGTTAGCATGCCATGTGTGACTTCTTGGGTCTTGCTGACACCTTCGTTGATGGATGCTGTAGGAGGTTGATTAAAGCTCTCAAAAGATGGAAAAGTTACAGGCAAAAGCATCTGATCTGCAACATCCATTACCCCCATAGGACTGCTAGCAACTTCTCCACATTCTGGAGCAGAAAACATAAGAGCCTGGGACTCTGCTGTTCCTGGGGGCTTCACAAAACAAAGATCCATGATGTGATTGAAAGCAAAGCTTGGGAATGGCATCCCTTCCTTTTAGTTGGATCATTTTATGCCCTTCTTTATTTTTTACTTCCATGCTTAAAAGAAAATGTCATGCTCTGTTCTACTTACACGGTAGATAATGCAGAATGGGAAGACATTCATGCTCTCACATCAAAACAGCACAACAAACCCAAAGGCAAGAAAAATTTTCAAGTGAAAAAGGTCATTCAAATGCCATTTAGTAGCTTCTATTCTGTTATCAATCAGCCATAAAAAATTTCAAACTAGGTCTTGTCATGTGGTAAGGATGGAGAGTGGAACTCTGAGAGGTCTTGGGTTCAAAAACCCACTACCTCGCCACTTGAATAAACCTTGGGTTCAAAGACCTGGAACCCACCATTTAAAAATAATAATAATAATAATAATAATAATAATAATACAACTGATGTTCCTAAGTTGTTTGGAAGGTATTAAACATCCAAGAGATAAACAAAAGCGATTATCACCCATCACATAAACACACTATTCCAAATTAAAATAAAATAATTCTCCCTTAATATCATCATATAATATCTATCCACTTGAAAATTTAAAAACCATACTTTGGCTGTTCATAAGTGTAAGAAATTACCTCTCCAAAAGGTAACACATCATTCTCAAAGAAGTCCCCAAAATCTCCAAATTCAGAGAGGAGAGCTTGGATATCCATGCCCATACCTCCGTCGTCGTCATCCCAATCCCAATGAGATCCAATCTGCTCATTTGCAACACCTGTAATGGCTGAATTGCTAACTTCCATAGAACCAAAATGGGTCTGGTAAGCATCTTGAGTAGGAGTGTTTTTTGTTGTGCCCACTTGACCAAATGAATCTGCCATCCCTGTTCGAGAACGTTTAGAACCCTGTGTTCAAATAAATTAACTTATTGACCAAATGCCAGTGTCTTCAACAAGCATGATTAAAAATCAGCAGACATTGGACAATAGCATCGAGATCATTTCCCATTCACAGTCACCACTATAGAAAGATGTCCCAATATGCCCTCACTGAAAAATCAACGGAAAGATTAAAAACCTCAAAAGCACACATTGCCATAAAGACAAATGCACCATATCTAACTCCAAATTCACATATTCACATACATAAGTTAACAGAAGACAGTGTACATGTCTGTATTACATCTGCAAATTTGAATCCCAATTACTCCAGAAGCAATATAGAGTTGTTATATTGTTCAGTGCACTCACAATCAATTTACAACTAAAACTGCCACTTCACCCCAGATGACAGATGTTTTCTTTGAGTAAGAAAAGAAATGAACATAACCAGGATTGGACATAACCTATGACTAAGCATTTTTAGATATGATTCTAGCAACAGTTCAAAATCCTAACCATGCAGACTGCATTCTCAGTTGGGATCCTGCCTTCAACACAACAAATGAGATTGTAGACAACAACATCAGGGATAATAATGCAGATGAAATGCAATACCGATTTAAAGCCATCACTTTCCAGCAGATCACTAGAAGATAAGCCAGACTGTCTGCACAATAATGAATCTGCATCTGCCTCAAGGTCACCTCCTTCTGTGGTCATCTTGTAATCACTGTCACTAGAGATACTGCTTATGGAGCTGATGCTGCTGCTATTACTATTGCTACTGCTGTTATAGCCATACTGCGGACGTATTCTGTTAGAATCAATCCAAGATCCTTCCATATTATCTGTATCACCACCACTGAAAAAAATGTCAAAGTTAGAGCACAAAAAGAAGACTAAGACCTAAACTCAAGTGTTATCTTCATTGATAGAATGTCATGCAAAAGAAAATGACATAAAGCAATTAATCATAATCATTGATCAGTACCAGTCCAAACAGCCAATTCAACTAGACCAAAGAAATAGGCATGCTCTCATCTATAAAAATTGAGAATCTTTATACCACATGCCTAAGTCAGCATTTGTAAATGGTAGTAGGCAGTGTCTTTCAAGCAAGGTACTTGTAGAGGAAATGGTTATTCTTGGCACTATTGGTTGATAAAACTGATAATATCACAAGGATTCAATTTATGACAATCCCACTGTATATAAACTAGCCCATATACAAGACTTGCCTATTTGACTAGACGAAAGAAATAGGCACACTCTCATCCATAAAAATTGAGGATCTTTATACCACATGCCTAAGTCAGCATCTGTAAACGGTAGTAAGCACCATCTTTCAAGCAAGGTACTTGTAGAGGAATCAGTTATTCTTGGCACCGTTGGTTTATAAAACTGATAATATCACAAGAAGGATTCAATTTATGACAATCCCACCATTGGCCCATATAAAAGACTTGCCTATCATCACCATAATGACACTATCTACTAGGCTACAGAAGTAACACAGCTTTCTGCAGCTTTATAAACCAATGAAATTTTGGCCAATCCGAAAAGAGCTACATCCTCAATTCTTGAAAATCAAATAAATTCCAGTTCAATTGCAAAATGTGCTTGATAATTTTATGGATCACATTAGATCTTCGTTTTTGTGGAACATAACCTTTTGAGCTTAAAGTTAAAAGTAAGATGAAAATACATTTAGTCATGCCAAACATAAGTTTTGTCCTGGTCCAGGTACATTTCATTTCATCACAACATTGAAAAATATAAAAGCAAGACTGGCTAACAAAAAACAGACTTATAGTCATTTTCTCTTTTGGTCAAAAATTAAAAAGAAAATTCATGAAAATAAACTAACCAGTGCATAAAGAAAGATGAACCAGGCAAAGATGGTCCGATCCAATTCTGCAGCCAAAATCTGCGTGTACACAAGCATTGTCAGTTTGAGGCTCCCACCTAAATATACTGGATGTTATAAAAAACTAAATAGAAACTACGATAATTTGAAGCCCAATGCAATTTGGGTTCTAAGACAATGCACCCCAAATAATGAAGAGAAGTAGCATCAAATTCATGTAACATGTGGCCAGATGGTGCTTCAACCAGACAGGCTAATTCATATGCATGTGCAAAGAAATTCAGGGAGGGAAGCCTACTAAGGTAAAGCAACAGTGATGGTAGAAATTATCAAGTGCCTACTTTCAAACTCCCCAGGCATGGTTCCACAAGATATGATCACTAGATCAATCCCACAAGTTTGAAGAATTCAGAAACTAAACTATAGATTATTTCAAACCATCTGGATTGTGTACCTTCTCAGAGAAGATCTAGCAAATGATGCTTGCAATACTGGAACAACAACCGCCTCAGCTGGATAAATAAATTTTTTTTCAAGTACTGACGGTTGATCTAGCAGTCCTTTGTGATCAGAGCTTCCCACAGCAGGAGATTCCACAACGTGATTCTTGGGTATATTTCCCATGAAACTTGAACGTGATTGCAATGACTTGTTGCTCTCAAATCTGGGGCACCCAAGCGTAACTTCCACATAGCAGTTCTGGCCTCTCAGCTGGCAACCTATTCCTTGAGGAACATGATATGGCAAACCCATAAATCCATTGGATGTTCTAAATTGGCCAGAACTGTTGAGTAAAAAAAAAATCAAAGATAAGAAACTATTAGCCCAGACACTATATTTTCTATATGAATACCTTTACCCATAGATCTAGCAAAAGAAGAAAGTGAATAGATAGAAAGGAATATAAAAATAACATCTACCTGAAATAGACCTGCTTGAAAAGATCCTTTGGACAACATCCAGTAAGCCAACCGCACATTCCATGAGGGGAAACAATTACTGCAAAATAAATAATTAAGATGCAACATTAGGGCACTGAGCCAACACATACCATAATCCCATTATTAAGCCTGTCAAATTCTTCTAAAATTTATGAGATACCAAGTCTGTTCAATGTCACCACATGACTCCATATCCCATGGACCTAGACCCTCGAAGACAAAGAAAAGAAACTTCATAGGGAAAAGGAAAGAAAGCCAAGAAAGTGCCTATGAAAGCAATAACCTTTAAACCCCAACCTGGAAGTCTATAAGCAGAATTATTAGAAGAATGCCTTAAAACTCTTTCAATGTCATCACTTGAAAGCATCCGCATACGCCTAAAAAGAATGAGACAAGTTAATGTTAATTAAGTATGCAACGTAGAAACAAGTTACTAAGTACAAAGTAATGCCGCAGTTTAAGGATAACAAAGCAAACTGAGTAAAAATTTCACCAACTTTGCAGAAATTATAACATGCACAAAGATTGCCTCCTCGGTGGCAGCAAATATGAACTCAACTGTAGGCAGCCCTTTCCTGCAAATATTTATGATGAGTTTAGAATTGAGCACTAAAAGCAATCAAAGCTCTTCTCTAAGCAACAGATCAGTGGGAGGACAAGGAAGTTCAACTATGTAATGGCAAGGTTACACAAGCTTTTACTTCTGTAAGCACATGAATACCCTTCCCTCAACTACACCTCTAAAGAAAGGGACCCCATATTTTTATGTTTATTTATATTTTTTGTTGATTTTGATATCATCCTATGTATGAAACAAAGGGAGCCAAGCTGTTCAGCATATAGGGTAACATACTTTTTGTATCCTTAAACACAAGCTCCATCATTGTGGCAAGCTCGTCAACATTCTCTATAAAGACCTCTGCTGCTGCCAAGTTTGCAGCAAGGGGAAAAGGAGACTTTAACAGCCCTAGAGAACAGTCACCATAAGGCAGTTGATCATCCTATATTGAATCCCTTTCGTAACAGCTACCTATCTCCTATTCTCTGATGCATGCACACAACCACCCATCTTTTTGGGATATTAAAAGCACCAAACAGTTGCTCTAAATATTTTGCTTAAGCTATCTAGGAGGAAGTTCTTCTTTTCATGGTAAAAGGTAACCCTCCTTTTTAAAAAGCCTAATTGATTTATGTTTTTCATTAGACACTTGAAGCATAATGTAAAAGACATTTGCATCATGGCTCTTCATCAAATACAGCACAGAAATTCTCATAAAAATAGACTTTAGCAGCAAATAGTAAAGACTCAAAAACAGTACATTTAATGGAAGACACAAAAATGGTGTGCATGTAGCATATCCAAGAAGAATACTTGTCATAAGGTCATTCATGCAATTTTGGAATGTTTAATTGAATTCTATCAAGCCAACTTGTGACACAATTTGAAGAAATAATTTAGCCCACAAAGCTTCTCTTAGTCAATGAAAAACTGACATACTATGAGATTAAGCCAAGTTAATCTGTGGGAATGAACCCACCTTCTGGTAAAAGTGTACTAAATGCATCAGAAGGTAAATAGGTGGCACACTTTTAGTTAACAAAAGCTAAATGCAGAAACAGTGCTAGGTTTCACAATATCCAATCCTGAATTGTGTTAGGAATGAACAGTTAAAAGCAGTAAACAACCAAAAGAATGTGCACGCATAAAAAAATTGCTAGTTACCTGTGACATTCTTATGAGCTTAAGTATGAGGAAGACCATCTATATTACTAAATTGTAACAACCATCAATCAAGAACCAATTATATCTTACCTGAAAAGTCCTTCATTTTGAGATGGATGGTACTTTGAAAACACATCTCCAAATCTCATGTACGAAAGTCTGTTGAGTGATCTGCCCAATAAAGAGATAATGAAAAAGATATTATGATAACATTAATGCTTGGGGGCTACGGAATGAATGTTTACCTTTCGATGCGGTTCCTTAAAGATTGAGAAAGGGCTGCAGCAACCTCTTCGCAGTCCCCTGGAGCCACCCAAACTCCAGATGCAACAACTTATGAAGGGAAAAGAAAGAACACAAAATAATTATATTGATAAATGCGATTACAAAAGTACATGGAAAGGCTATATAAGGTACTGAAAAAAAAAATGAGGGAAAGCCAAGATCACTGATGGAACAGAATGTACATGCATAATCTACAGCATCCACATGGAAACGATGACAGTAAGAAAATCTGCGACAAAATTTACCTCTTAATCTAGACACCGCAGCTTGAGCACTTTCAACAACAGCAGAATGACGCCCAGGAAGAAATAGCCAGAGTTTGATTTTCTCATCTGTCAGGTAATTTTACCACCAAAAATTGTTGTAGCAAGAGTACGAATTTTTCATAACATAAGATTAATCCCCTTGTTTTCTGTCAGAATAAAATTACACAGCAGATAGATGACAAATGATTGCAATCTCACCAGGATTGTGCAAACCTTGAGATGGGTCCCAAGGTCCAACAAAGGAATTGGTCCATGTGCTAAGAAATCCACCGTGCTGCAGCTGCAAATGAGATGAAAGCACCAGCCATGTGGCAGCATCTTTCTGCTCTACTTTTACACCTTCCAACCTTGAGAGACATTTATTTTGCCATTATTTTCAAGCAAAGTGTGGCAATCACCTTTTCATTGTTATCTCTTAATTAGTTGCTCAAAATAGAAGAAAAGGATATAAAATTGTCGAGGCTTCTCACCTTTTATCTGTATCATTAGGGAGAAACTGGAACCATGACGCATGATGAAGACCTCCCTGTGCACAAATGGTTGATAACGTAAGGGGGTTAGTGGATAAACAAGTCACTTTTACACAAAACACATAGAAAGTAAAAAGTAAGGTCAGATGGAGATGAGATAAGCCCATGTGACAATTGCAACTGTGTTCACAAGAAGTTTCCAGTTAGGACGTGCAAAGAATACTCGATCAAATAACAAATTTCTAGGCACAAACTTACAATGAAACTTAAAGAGCATTGGATTGGTTTTCAACAACTACATGAACTAGTTTCTGCACAAATGCCGATAACAAAGAAAGGCTAGTTATGGAGGGAAGAAAGATTTGAAACCAACAAGAACAACTCCCTGGGCAAACAATTGTCTGATGGACACAGTAGCCCGTGATGACTTAATAAAAGAAGGGAGGGGGCAGGGCAAAAGGAGAGTGGGAAATGGACACAAATTGAGAGAACAAGTAGCCCCCCCCCCGGGGGGGTGTGCGCCCAGAAAAAGGGTAGCAGTTACTTTTGCAGAGAAGCCACGGAAATCTTCAAAGACTGTGGACTAAAATGTGAAGTAATGGTTTGGGAAGGAATTTTGAATGAGCTCGGTTGGGGGCACAGTTAATTTTTTTTTTTATCATTATTTTTTAAAAAGGTGGGAGTTGGAGACGTGAAGCTAAATAGAATTATGTTAGACAAGTAATAATAAAAGTTAAGAGTAAGAGAATGAAGCCTTAGTTAGTTAACATAGACCCCCCTAAAACAAAACCCCAAGCAGAAGGCTCCCACGATCACAGAGCGTGGGTGAACGGATTAACGATATTATCAAGGTTATGTTTACAAACTCATTCAAAGGCAAATAACATAAAAATAAAAATAAAAGCAAGAAATAGAAGAGAAGGACGAATGAATTCGTCAAAAATAAAAATTGAAAAAAAAAAAAGAGGGAAGATATAATTAAAGAAGGGGATGGGGGGGGAAGAAGAGGGAAGGAAAGAATATTACAATTCTGAAGACATTAGTCCACATGAGTGGAGTGGGAATGAAACTGGGCCGGGCAGGCTGCGAGTACTGACTCTTGTTCTTGTCGTTGCTGCTGCGCGCTTTGGTTTCTTGGAAAGAGGAGGAGGAGGAGGAGGAGGGAGAGGGAGAGGGAGGGGGAGGGGGAGGGGAAAGAAGACCTAACAGCCTCTGAACGGCCCCCTCCAGCGGTGGCTCTCCTGCAAAAACGGAACACAGAATTAATTACCGTCAAGATGACAATTCACAGCACACTGAAGAAGAGAAGTAAAGTAAATGGTCAAACTCAAGACTCAGAGATCAGATCATCAAGAAACTAATAATGTAAAAATAATACACAAATTAATATTTTTTTATTTAAAAAAAAAAAAGAAAAAGAAAGGAAGGAGAAGACCACAAGCAAACTTTAGGATTATAGCCCAGTCATTTGTCTTGTCCCGTTTTCCTTTAGGCGAGATGGGGTTAAAATAAAAAGAAAAGGAGACGGAGGGAAAAACCCTACCTAAATAAACAAGAGGGGAAAGAGAAAAGAAACCCAGTTAAAGGAGAGAGACTGTGGAAGTTACGCTGCCAGGAGGAGGAGGAGGAGGAGCCTGTGAAACTCCGAGGAGGAGGGGGTGGGGATTGAGGGCGGTATTATCTTGTAACAAATAACGATAATAAATAAGGAGAATTATTTATAACAATTACTCTCTCTTTCTTCTTCTTCTTCTTCTTCTTTCTTTATTTCCTCTTTCGTAGAAACTTTAGAATCTTTTGTGGGAAGAGGAGGCAGGACTCTTTTTTTTTTTTGAGAGTTTTTATCGAGGAGGTGGAGGAGGAGGAGGAGGAGGAGATGGGCTGAGACCTCGTCCGTGAGAGAGAGAGTGTGTGTGTGTGTGTGTGCGCGCGTGTGAGTTTTACGGTAGTGTCTTTTAGTTTTCCTTTGTTTTTTCTCGAGGTCATTGCGCTGAAAGTAAGTAATTGATTAATTAATTAATTAAACGGGCCGGATCAACCCCCATCTAATCTTAACCTGTCATCGGTGTTTAACTTATTATTAGTATATATAACCCAACCGCCACCCGACGACCCCATCCCATTTTTGGGATCTTTCTCCTCTCCCCTCCCCTTCCGTACTAGAGTGAGTTGTTGTTAGTACTACTTCTGTTTAAGATTTTTTATTAATTAAATTATGTCTTCCTTTTTTTTTTTTTTTTTTGGTTCTTTTCTTCTTCTCTTTAGTTTTTTCTTTCCAAAACGAAAAGATATGAAAAAGTCGAACATGGGACCCGTCCTTTCTTTCTTTGCATGGCTGACGGTCGTTCCATTTTTTTGCTGCATAATGTCTCAATTCAGTATTTCTCTAAATATAAAAGTTAATAAATATAAAATAATAATGATATAATACAATTTAAATTAAAATTTACTATATTTATATGACAAAACATTAGCTGACTTTTTTGAATAAACAACTGCCAGTTTTTGTCTTCTTTTTTTTTTTTTTTTTTAAAGTAGTAGTAAATAAAATTTAAACAAACCAGTGGCTTACCCGTTTAAAAGGGTAAATCGTAAGCGGGTCCATTTGATCAGTCCGACCCATTTCTGGGGGCTAGGAGTCGGGTAAATTTTCATGCCCCAACGGATTCCGGACGGTAAAATGAACTCAAATATGCATCTCTTTTATCTTTCCCCACCCCCCCCCCCCGATATGTCTTTCCAAACTGAGAAACTCTCCTCAGTATATATATATATATATATATATATAAGTCCAAATATTGGGTGTCACGCCCCACCCCCACCCCAAACGGCCTCCAAAAATAACAGAGGTGGTCCAGAGTATGGTAAAAATCACCTACTCCAGTTTCAATGTAATAATTTGAAAAAATAAAGCTCAAAACGATCAGGTTCTGACTTAGGTGGTGCTACCGTGAATCGCCAAAACCACCCCAGCCCCCCGGGGAAGAAGAAGAAGAAGAAGTTACAAATTCGGCCAGAGATGGAGATGAGGTGAGGTGCTATTTAATAGCACGAACTGAATGGGAATTCCTGCCTCCTCCCGACAGAACTACAACCCCGCGGACTTCTCCACCTTTTGGATGTGGTTCAGGAATATCCAGGTCAACTGCACCGACAAAGAGAGAAAAATACATATACATACATTCGCCCGTCAGAACTCCCCAAAAATTAAAATAATAATAATAACAATAACAATAATAATAATAATAATAACCCTTCCTCAGGTTGTCACTCAAGTCACCAATGCATATGGCAAACATGCAGCAACCAGAGACACAGACAGATGGGAGGAAGGGAGGCGGGGTGATGAGTCGGTACCATGACGTGGGGAGCAATTCTAATGCAATAGACTGGGAATCCCGTGTAGAACTTCAATGGTCCTCCTGACTTAAGTGTCTTCAGGGCACAGTCCATAGAACCAGTGTAGGGATACTTCCCATCAGCATCCGGTTGCATTTTCTGAATCTGAGTCTTGACATAATCAAATGGCAGACTACAAGCTGATGCAAAGAACCCCGACACAGCACTTGCACCTGAGAGCAGGAGGGGGGGAGGGCCAAATGGAGGCGTCAAACACACAATATGTCCTTGTCAGGGATCACAAAAACAGAAGAAGAACTAATAAAAAAAATTCAATAAATAAAAAAGTCAGACAAACAAATGGAACTGCAAAAAGGTTGATATCCACAAAAGGCAACAGATTTCCCATGCAAAAGAAGATCTGAAGATCAGAAGACAGCACAGATTAGGCAGTTCGAGCTGTATTAATGTCATCAAATTCCATTAATTTCAGATGAAACATGCAATCAGTGTCAGGCATCAAAAAATTTCACCTGATATTCCATGGATCAAAACTGATTTCAAAGTTCCTACTAACCACATGCCATCTGGAGTGCAAAACTACTTATCTTCAGGCGTATGGATTAATCTCACACTTTCCTTGACAATGTTTACTCCTCTATTTGGTTTACCTGTTGCCCTCCCCATCTGTCTGTCCTCTCTTGAGGCAGCATTTGGACATAAATGTATGCATGCAAAGGTGCTCACAAGTCTATTCTACAATGGAAAAGTCCAAAATACGATGAAACAGATCAATGCATTCGAGTGAGCAGAGGGAGAGAGAGACAGAGAGAGAGATTCAAGCATGCTTGTAGTAGCATTGAAAAAACCATCTTACAAGATCCCCGAGGATCACTTGAAAACTTATACTGCATGGCATTCATAACATGCGTTTAACAACGCTTGAGCCACAGGCCTCAAGACACAGATTTGGTTCATGTATCCTGTCTAGTTTCAGATGTAAGCCCCGATTGTAGGACTGAATCAATAGCAAAATGTGTAAGTTTAACCACATAAATTTCTTGGCCATACAAGCAGTTTAACCCCCTCATTTTCTGGAAGGTATTAGGAATAGACAATTATGTCAGAACATGCTTAATGCAGACAAAAGCACAAATATGGACACAAATTTCTCCTATCAGCTATAGACACAAATTATAAATAAAAAAAAAAAAAATCAAAAGTACTAGCCAATCTGCCTAATAAACTACCCATAGTGATGCCTCGCATGATATTCTTTGAGTGTTGCTAAATAAAGGCATTAGCATAACTCAAAAAAAGATGGAGAAGAACTAGTTTCAGAAATAACCTGTCTTCAAAACAAGAGTTCTGAAAATGAAAATATTTCTATAGATACTTCAGGAAATCATTTGACATCTCCACATACTTAGTAAGAATCTTACCTATCACAGTAGAACCTTCCCCAAAACCAAGAGAATCTCTGAAGAACTCAACACTTTGATCATAAGAAGCAAGCATCCCCATGTTCAATGCCATTGCTCTAACAACAGTAGGGCCTGCCCCTTTCCAAAGTGCTAGAACCCCTTCATCCGCAACAATACGGTAGAGAGCATGGAAGGCATTTGTGTAATTCCGACGCTGAGCAGCAGGCAAAGTGGCATCAGCCTGCATACGGATCAGTGACAGATCTGCTGGGCTGCCCACACATGCTCCAATAGCACCAGCAGTTAGCCCACATAAAGCCTTTTGATATAGTGGTAGGGGTTTCCCCTCGTTGGCTTCAATTGCTTTTGCAGTTAGAATCCTAGGAAACAAAAACAAAAGAATTAGTTTAAGTTAGTACCAACAGTTCATTAAACAGGTCCAATAACAAGGACTGTCAAAGACCCACTTGAATGATCCAAGCCGAGCAGTGGTATATGTGGCTTGCCTCAGTAGTCCAGCAGTAAGCCCCTGCTCAAACAACATAGACAGATTATAGACAGAACACCAATTTGCATATTCAAGAATAGAATACTAATGACATTTTAAATTGAAACAACACAACTAGTTCATCCAACAAGAGAAAGCTGAGATCAGTTTCTCCAAACTTAAATGGTGACCAGCAGTTTCTATATATGATCACACCAATGATGCTTCTTAGAAAGACTAAATAATGAAAGCTTGAGACCAGAGAGAAAGTGGGGGAAGCAGCATTTGATTTTGCATTGCAAAATAGTTTAATTAGATGTCAGTCTCCCGAGTATTTTAGCCTGGTGGTCAATAGCACAGAGCATGTTTCCTCCCGGGGATTAGAGTCTACAACAGTTGAATGCAAAGGAAGACAATTCTTGATAACGGATCTCAAAAAAGAATGGTTTAAAGTAGACCAACGGCCCAGACACTTAAACAGTGCGAACTAGACTAGGTTAGAGAAACCAAACCTTGTAAAAGGCGCCAATTCCCTCCTCTCTTAGCATGTTCTTGGTCACCTGAGCAGCTGATCCCTGACCCAACTGAATCCTCACCTGGAACAAACCAAACCAAAGACAAATATAAACCAACCAAAGCAAGAACCCCTCCTAACCATTTTAGACCACCATTCGCAAAACCACTCATCAAAACCCAGATCTAACACCCACGAAAGAAAGAACCCAATTCAGTGCCCAAAAGAAAAAAAAGAAAAGAAAAGAAAAGGATAACAAAATTTGAAATAATAAAAAAATAATAATAACGAAAGGAAGAGGTTAACCTAAAACGGATGAATACGCAAACACAGAAACATAAAAGAACGAGTTTGAAACGAACCTTAACCATATCAATGGGCTGGATGACACAGGTGGCAAGCATGCCAGAGGCGCCCCCGTTAACAAAGGGCTTGACGGCAGGCCATACACCAAGTGACTGAGGCTTCTTTTCCTCTCCCATTTTGTTTCTCTTTTGATCAGACTCAACACAGAGAGAACAAGGAGGGGAGAGAGAGAGAGAGAGGGGGGGGGCTTCGGTTTCTTGTTTTGCAGGAGAGGCGGAGAGAGTGGAGGGTTAGCGAGGGAGGAGGGAAAGAAGCGAGTTTGTTAAGTAAACTGACGGAGAATCACTCTCGCTCTCTCTCTCTATTTTTTTTTTTCTTTTTTTTTACAACTCAAATTTCAATCCAAGTGGAGTGGGAGTGGCCTAAATTGTGGATATTGGGACAACGGACGGGAACTACAATGACAGCTTTGCTTTAAAATTTTTATTTAGCATTAAATTTTGATAAAGAATAAGTGATAGGCATTAGATTAGATGCAAGACAAGAAGTTGGGCGTCCTGAAAATTGAAGACAGTCATTTTCATCCTCCCCCAACCAGACGCCTTCCTTTTGTACTTATAAATTCCGCGTGGTGGCTGCATGGCAACGAATTTGGCAGAGGTTAGATTGGTCATTCGGGCTTTGCATGGATATTATTAAGGTTTTTAAGTCCCATCCAGTCCACGAGAACCTCGTCTTCCCCAGCCACCAAGCATCCGAAATGCCGCCGACTTCCCCCCACCTCCTCCTCCCCCCTCCCCCACCCTCAACAATCCCGATCCCATCCCCATCCCCTCGCATTCACACGTGCGCGCATGGAGATTGTCTTCTAAATCATGGGAAAAGAAGACGATATTTGCACTCATTAATATCACTGCGGCACAATTTATAAGAACAGAAAGTTCCGCTCCCATTTTGCTTAGCTGTCTCGTCCATGGACCATCCCGAGGGTCGAATCCTAACTTCTAGCTTGATTATAGCAGCGGAGAGCCAGCCCAGGCCAGATAGCTCTGACTAAGACAGTTGGCTCTGATTAAGACAGTTCCCCCCCCCCCCCGGGGAAAAAAGAAAAACAAACAGAGAGAAATGGGGGCGGACACGGGAGGGTTATTTTTCCGTCAAAACTTAGAGAGGGCCTACAGATACTCGAGCACTAATAAGGCCCGTATAAACAAACACAAGACGAGAGGCCTCCTCCCCCGCCCAATGAAGAAGGTGAAGACGGGGATTCTTATCGGTAGCTTGTTGCTTGTGTCCCCGGGGATTTTTACTGGAGGTTCTTCGCCAAATCATTTCATACCCATCTCAATACAAGACTTAGACTTGGATGTAGCTGCTCTATTCAATCGCCAGATGAAGGCGAGGAACCTCAGTGCCCAAACATGAAAGGGTAATTGAAGGGAAAGGCGGCATTAATGCCAATATGCTACACACAATATCTATTGGAAAGTGTAGGAGCCAAAAATTGCGGATACAATGAAAGAATCACCATTCAAAGTTTTGATTCCATGTATTATCACAATCATCAAGTCTAATGCAATGAAAACCACAATGCGATCAAAACTGCAACATGAATTGCCCTCCCCGACAACTCTCGGACCTCCGACTACCATATTACAATAACCAAAAACAAAGGGGCCGGCCCGCCCTGCCCCACTCCACAAACACCTTTTGGATGGCCTTCTTTTTCTGAATTTAATCAGAGCTATATAAATGGACACTAGTAACAATGTACACATTCTACAAAAAGGATTCATTTTCAATCTCAAGGATGACTTCCACGCCAAAACACTGATGCCTGGTTGCTGTAATATGCAGGAAAACCAATGATGGTGAACCATCTTATGCAAAGGAACGGGTAGCAAAGATACTCCCAACAAACATTGAGATTGCAATTTACTGAACATACCAATGGAGAGCCCAGAAACTATGACGAGAGGATGGACTGCAACACCATCTGCTGCTGTGGATGCAACAATGACCAAGTTGAGGCCAAGGTTGCCGGTGGTAAAGTCTGCTGCAGGCGCCTCAATAGATTAATCATTCGGCTTGCAGTCTGTTCGGTTGCTAGATCTCTCCCACATAGAACCTACAAGTGCATTGCATATGAATTAGGTTTTTTAATCCCTTGGTTTCTTTGGCAGATGCCAATACCTATCGTTCCGGAATTTTGAAACCATTAGTTGGCATATATAAAACCAAACAACCAGAAGTCATAATTTTAACAGGAAACTCTCTTGTACAGAAAATTGCCTAGAAGCTCTACTTCAGAATTTCTAGAAATTGGAATTACAAAAGTGATCAGTCAACGTAAAAAATGGGCAGCTAACCTCTGCAAATACTGAAACAATTTTAGGAAGGTACTGATTGTTGGGGCCCAAGAGTTCAACATCTGACCTGCATTGGATGGTGGAGAGCATTTTAGTTGTAAAAAAATAGTCAGGGCATAGACTGCTATACCAAATGTAAAACAAAAACTTGAGGAAAAAGCACAGAACTTAATCCTTACCTCTCCACCATTGAACAAAGTTGTTCATGAACAACTTTTGCCTCAATCAAATCGCCTGTAATGGGCAAGCAATTCAACCATGTGGGAACAACCTGCCAGAAATAACTTAAGTTAAAACCACAAGCAACTACATGAAAGTATTCCCAAGTATGAACATATAGATGATAAATTGATAACATGAAAATTACCTGAGCTGAATCAATCCTGTCACGATGATGCTGGCAAATTTTTCCTAAAGCAGAGACAGCATTATCATATGCCATGACATTGTCAGGTTGTTTCGCACTAGGATCCCGAATTACAACATCTAGTCTTGCAAGAGCCTCTGGAAAAAGGTGGCAATAATAGTTAATTCAAATAAAATAGGGAAGAGTTCCAACTCTTTAAGCAGGAAAAAGAAGAAAAAAAGAAAAAAAATCAACTCCCTCAATGCATGCAGGAAAAAATTACCTCCAACAAGATGTTTAAATACAGATCCACCAAACTCAGCACATACACCGAGTCCATATACAGCCGCCTAAAAAATAAATAACACAACTTGAATGACTAGGCAAATAATCAGAGGCAAAAAAAAAGAATTATCAGAAATTACTGTACACATACCTGTCGAACATCTGGATTCTCATCATTGCAAGCCTCAAATAGAAAAGGAAGAAATGTATCATAGTATCTGTCCCATCACATTAGAACAGTTACATCAAAAGCTTGTTCTCATCGGAAAAAGCTCATAACCTATGGAGTTTATAGGCAAAAAACCTACTTGAGAGCTGCCTCATGACATTGCTCTGCAACATCATCAAAAATGCAAATTGCAATCCTTCTCTCTTCAGCTGTTTTATCCTTGCCCTAAATTCATAAAACATGTCAGGCTAATGGTGCTTTGCACATGAAAAAAATTCTTACACTTCATAGGTTTGCGGACAGCGTATAAAAGAAGAAAAAAAAATTCAGGAATGAAAAGACTAAAAGAATCCAGTTGCTATTCCACAAATATATGGCAAACTTCAAATAGCTAATGATAGATAGTGACCAGGTGAAAGGATATCCTTGAAGTTGCACCAATAATGCAGCACACCAAAAGAACGCATATGGATTCTAAAGTATTCACACACAAAATAGCAATCTCAATATTCAAAATAAGTATAAGTTTTTGCAAGATCTAAATCCATCAAGCAATAGCAATATTAATTCTAATGTCGATTGAATGAGCTTTTAGGATACATACACAATCTTAAGTTATGAAGGGCTTTCCTGCTTCAGTCACTCATTAAGCACTCACTGACAACAGATCTAAACATAAACATAAACCAATTATAGTTTATATAAGTTCACCATTATATAACCATTGCACTACAAGGCTGAACATTAGCATGGTCTTCTAGTCTTTGTTTATCAGTTCCACAACCAAAAATGTGCAGCAACAGAAATCATACACCAGCAAAGATGAGCTCTAACAAGCTACAAACTCCAATTAAAGCAAAGAAAAAACTTAAACAGGATCTTATCAAGAGAAAACCCTTCCAAAAGTGTTTGCTACAATGCTGAAAATCCCAAAACTTTAAATATAAAACAAAGAACCAAAGCAAATCTCTACACCAAAGAAAACCTATGTTACTACACTGCACTAAAACTTACCCACATAGGAGTTAGGTAGGATGATAGTTCATCGAAGAAAGGCAAGAAAGAGGCTTTAAATGTCTTAATCAGAGTTCCCAAGATTTCACCCACCTGGAAGACATGATCCTTCAAGTAAGAAGCATATTAACAAGATGGATTACCCAGATAAAATTTCTGATTTTAATGTACTACTAACTTGGTCAAAAACTTCCTCTTCTTGCTCATTTTCCTCTCTAATCAACTCCCCCTCCTCTGCATCAAAGTCTTCAGCTTTGGCTCTCTCCGCTCTCTCTCTTTTTCGGCTAGAGCTGGCTGTTATAACTTGTTTTATCTCATCAACAATGGATCGCACCTGGCCTTCATCAACAAGAGATGATGATATCTGCAAGGAAACATATATAGTTCACAAGCCATTTCATACTAATAGCACAATCTACAGTTGAAAAATTACAATTTCTTCCTAGAAGAATGAATTGCATCAGAGGAAAGAACGTCTCATAGTTAAACATCATAGTAAATCACAACAAACCTGCAAGCATTCATTTAATGCATCCAACATATTTGCACAGATCTCAGTATCAGGTTCCTGAAGCAAATTGCAATACAAGGATGTAAACATCACAATTTACAACAACAGAAATAAACCAAGATGTGAAGCCACAAGAACTATAGTAACCTTGTGTAATGCTTCCACCAGAGCTGGAATAACGTAGTCAGACAACTGCTTCATATAGGACTCATTGCGACCTTGAGCTGCTCCTTTCTCTACAGCTAATTTGGCAGAGCGCAGTAGCTCCGGCATGGCTAGAAACATAAGTTCAATGCTTCTATTAAGGATCACGAAGACAATGGAGGGTAGAAGAGTAACAAGCAGAATGAATGTGAAAAAAAAAAAAAAGAACAAAAATATATGCGATGCCTATTTCCTACCTGAAACAGCTGCTTTCCTAACTTCTTCATGGAAATAAAATTTAAGAAGAGGAACTAATGTTGGAGCAACCTGCATAGAGCAAGCACCATTTAAAAGTGTCATATTGCTGAGAAGTTGAGCTTAACATTGAAAAGAGGCCCATGGATAATGGTTTACTGAGGGGAACCTGATCAATCCATGGAAAAAATCCCTCCTTCAGCTCATCAACATAGCAACATAACATGTTACAAGCCGTAGCCTTCTCTTCCAGGACACTAGTCTTGATCCCTATCCTTTTATCCCCAAGAGTAATGGTCTCCATACTGTAATAAGATACAACTCTTAGCTGGATGCCAAACCACATAATGGCACTGAATTATGCGTGCTAATTTTTTGGTACGGATAAGCATGCTTTTATTTTAAGAGTGTGCGTGTGCCAACTTGAGGAGGGGAGGGGGAATATAACTGAAATTAGTTACGATTGCAGGATTGAACATAGATGAACCAGTGAAATTTCGTTAATCAATCTATATTCACAAAACCCAAAAAGTAATATATCCACACAAATATCAGCAGAGTCAAATACATAAAAATTTCTCATGTGCAGAAAGAAGGAGCAGACCTTTCATCATCAGAGTCATCAATGTCATTATCTGAATCTGCTGATGTAATGGTGACGTCAGGCTTGAGTTGAGCAGACTGAAGTAAAGGTGGCATGACAAAGCTCATATAAGGAAGAAAATCTTGTCCCAAACACTTGCAAAGTCTAGCCCATGCCTATATATTATAGAGGAAATATCAAAAGACAGCAAAAGGGCAAAATGCAGAAGGTTCCTTAGTAGATTCTGACATGAAACATACTTGTAGCATGTAACTCGTTGTTGGATCATCAGTCTCCATTTGAGATCCTTGTAAAGACATGAGCACCTCCATAACCTTGCAAAAATGCAAATGAGGGATAACTCATGTAAACATTTCAATGGAAACACCCCAGCCCCCCCAAAAAAAACTTCTGCCCAGAAAGCAGGGAAAGGAATTAATATACAAGGCAAAAATCCAGTTTCCCCATGCCGTGCCCCAGGGGGGGGAGAGCGAGTCAATTTACAGTGTCCATTCTTCAAGCTGAATGACAGTTTCATGATGTGTGATGTCATAGCCTCAGGAAAAGAGTATGAGTTCAACTCATGTACATAAAGGCTAAAGGAAGTAGAACAAGTAATTGATGACAATTAGTACCATGCATGACACTACCTACCTGCTTAGCATCATTCCTAAACTTCTCCTTCCCAACAGCCATGCCAACCAGACTAATGCATTCCATGGATTTGGCACGGAGCATCCTGTTAGACTTGTCAGTTGCATTCACCAGGATAGCCTTCAAATAAGGCATAACCGCATCATAGTACTTTTGGAAGTGCTCCTACAATTTACATACTGTTAGACCAAGTCCAAGGCACACAAAGCAGCACAACAATGAAATGAGCTGTAGCCAATTGCCTGAGATGAATCAGCAACGGATGCCAAAGCAGTCAATGCCCCCTCTTGCACCATTTGTTTTCCATTCTGCGGTTCATACATGCAATATACTGATGAAAAAGTTCTGATCGGATACAAGTGTAGTTATGTAAATGGTTCGAAAAGGAGTTTACTTATACTACTTCAATACCTGTAAAAGGACAAGCAATTTGCTCACAATTCCATCAAGATAAGGCGTCAAAATCTCTGGAGTACAGTTCTCACTAAAGTTGAGCACTGCTGATGCGGCATGTGCCTGTCAAGCAAACGGAGTGAACTACCCTTTACACAAAACAGAATAATGGAAGCCTTGATTCCTAGATTGTTTTGTGAAATAAACTATATGCTACCCCAAGAAACTTAAAGAAGATAAAAAGAGCACGTGTGAAATAAGACTTTCTATAAACAAAATATTGCAAACCAAATCAACAGGATATCAGAAAATGCAAGACTCAAGAAGAAACTTTCCTAACAGGATACTGTGATAAGACAAGCTAACCTGCACTCGAGGATTCTGGAAATCGTCCATTGTAGAGGCAAGAGCTGGTAGAACCCTCTGATGGTACTGATTTTGTAAATCTGGACCCAAATCCGTGGACAACTGCCCAATTGCATTAATTGCTGCCCATCTTACACGCGGATGAGGATCATGGAATGAATTTAGGACCATTGACACCACTTGCTCCAGGTTTTTTAGCATTACCTAGGCAGCAGAACAAACACATATCTTGCCAAATAAGTTACTCAGACTTTTGGAAATGAAAAGACATAAACGATAAGCAAGTAAATAGTTATTTCCAATTTCAAATTCATTTCCATTTCCTACATTTAAAAAATAGAAAGAAAAAAAATAATATATATATATATATAACAAGTAAGAATTGCACAAAGAAAAGTAATAAACCACAAACAGAAACTAAAACAAACTATCATATCAAGATTCAACATCCAGTCGACCAGAATGAAACGGGAAACATGGAAATCACATGGATAATTCAGATTTTGTTTAAACCGGATGAAACATAAGAACAATGAAATGGGTAAAACAGTCAATAGTACTGTACCAAAATTGAACGTGTTTTGAATACCTTGGAGCAGCCCTCGGCAATCTGAGCAAGGGCAATGAGAGCAGCATGGTGCTTCTGCCACTCGGGAGCAGCCAAATATTCAGGGAATAGCTTGGAGGCAACAGGAACAATTGTATTGCCACCCAAAGAAATTGCCAACCGGTCCAAACACTCCTGTCCGGCACTATAATTGCTCGTCTCTCCCGCATCTTCATCCTCATTTTGAGCACTGTGCCACGCAGGGTCGTCCTTGATGTCCAACAACATCCTCATCAATATAGCAAACAGCCTGCTGATAAACTGCGGCAACTTCCTCATCATCCCGGGCGCCCTCTCTCTGGCCTCAGCCAGAGTGACGACAAACTCAATGGCCAGGTGGCGTGTGCCTTCTTCCAAAGTCTCGGCCTCTGCAATCTGCAGCATGGACCCTACCACGTCCACCAACTGCCTCCTCATAAACCGAGGCTCCGTCCCGGCCAACTCAATCAAGAGTTCCAAGGCCTCCTGCGCAGTGGCCTCGTTGCCGTTATTCAAGGCTTCGGTCAACGTCCTCATCATGGAGGGTAACAAGTCCTGGAACCGGTCCCGATCGGCGGAGCTGCTCAGGCACTGGATAAAATTGATGACGGCATTCAAGGCGGCAATCTTGACGTCGAAATGGGGCGACGATCCTAAGCACTGAAAGAAGACGGCGTGCAACTCCTTGATGAATGGAATCAGGGTATCGCCGACGTACTGAGAGAGCTGAGCGAAAATCAAGAAAGAGGACTCCTGAAGCTTGGGGGAATCGGAGGAGACGCACTGGAACATGAAGGGCAAGAGCTCAGGCCATCCGTTGTCGGGCAGGATCCCGGAGGCGAGCTCGGAAATGGTGGCGCAGAGCTTCTTGACGATGGACCTGGTCTGCTCGTGCTGGAGAGAGGCGAGGAGGATGGACTTGAGGGAGGACTGAGCGGATGGGGAGAGGCTGGGCCATAGGTAGGAGTCGTCGCGTGTGAGGAGCCTGCGGAGGAGGACGGCGGACATGGCGCGGGCATCAACGTGAGGGGAGAACTGGAGGAGGTGGGCGAGCTTGAGGGAGAGAGAATCGGGATCGGACTGCTTGCAGAGGTTGAAGGCGAGCTCGGCCTGGGAACGCTGCTCGTTGGAGGAAGACATGAGGGAGGAGATTAGGGATTCGAAAGGGACGGGGTCTGGGCCGAGGAGTGCGGCCAGTTGGGCCTGTTGGGGTTGCTGCTGCGCCGCCGCCTTGCCCATAGCTGACCGCCTAAAGCACAGGGTAAAGAATTGGGGTTCTTTGTCTCTTCTGTCTAGTGATGGTGGTGGCGGCGGCGGTGGTGGTGGTGGGGGTGGTGTGGGTGTTGGTAGCGGTGGCGGCGGCTTATGTGCTGCCCTTCTTTTGCTTTTTTCTTTTGTTTTTTTTTTTTTCTTTTCTCTCTTTTTCGGCTTTAGGTTTTTAGTCGGTCTCTCGTGCAGTCCCTCTTTTTTTTTTTTTTTTGGTTCTTTTTTTTTTAAATAATAATTAGAAAAATGCACTCTCTCCTTCGATCTTCGTCTTATATTGTGCGTGTGCTTGTGTGTGAGCGCGCGCGCGCGCGCAAAAATGCGTGTGAAATGCCGCGGGGGCTTTGATTTTTGATAAGAGGAAAGTTGAGATGGAAGGATTAGCTGGAATTTGTGCGTAATGATTAGTAGTCTGTGTGCTGTTCACCTTCCAGATTCACTTTTCTTTCCTTTTTCTGTTGTTTTTTCACTCTGGCGTGGAGGAGGAAAAAGAAGAAAAGATACGAATTATTTTAGGGAACTTAACATTATTTTTATATCTGTCACGTTCGATTCGGGTATTAGATGGAGAGAACGATCCAATTTGCGACGTCGATGATGGTCTTAACAATCTTTTACGATCGGATATTTAAGTAGCGAGAGGCATTTGGTGACGTCGTTATGCTATGATTTCCACCTTTCTTTTTTGTTTTTTTTGTTTTTTTTTTTTTTTTCGGGGCCGCCCCCCCCGGGGGGGGGGAGTAATCGTCGTCGTCGTCGTCGTCGTACCAAGCATAGAAACAAAAGATACGGACAGCATTGGTCTCAAACAGCATTTTCATTTCGAACCATAAACACAGCCCGCTGATTCCCGTGGAAGAGGCAGTTGAATTAGAGGCAGAGGCGTCGCTGCAGTGAATATGCAATAAAATTAGGAATTCCCCATTAAAATAAGTGAGAACCGCGTAAAATCGAATTCCGATCATTTTATTATTAAACAAAATAAACATAATCGTCTTGTTCTATCCTGTTTAGCGAAGAATTCATACCAAATAAGAGGTTAAAAACACAATTCAATTGCTAAAGTTGTTAATAAAATTGAATTTTTATCATTCTGAACAGCAGGCCAGGTTAAAAAAACACAGGAGAAATTTGAAGACGGACTGGGCTACGCCTTAGGTCCGACTCCCGAGCATGTCTGTCCATCGTCGGAACAGGAACCCACCCTCCCTCCCTCCGATTGCCTCGACGGCAATTCAGTCGGCCGCGTGTGTCGGCAGCGGTCCTGCTAGGAACCGAGAATTAGAATAGAAAAGCCTTTTTCTAGCTGCCATATCATATGGGTCTGAGGCACGAGGCCCACTCCTTCAGAATTTACGTGTCTGCGGGCATCGGGCCCACTCTAACAACATAGCACGTCCCCCCCCCCGG
>CM034050.1:165416-227716 GCA_019804595.1 Bruguiera parviflora
AGAGAGAGAGAGAGAGAGAGAGAGAGAGAGAGAGATGGCATTTAGATTATAATGCAAGAGCAACAAGAATGGCATTTATCGGCGAATGTCCAAGTGGCAAGGCAAGGTAAAGCAGTCCGAGGGGCTAGTTAATTTTCAAGCAATTTATTTTGAGCCAATTTTTGTTCCCTTATTTAGAAGTACGCAAGTCTGTTCCAGATGTCGAGTTGGGATGGGATCAACTAATTATGGTTTTTTTTTTATTTTTTTTGAAGTTTTCTAGAAATATATATATATATATTTATTTATTTTATTATTATTATTTTTTTATTTACGGGTTTGTGGAGTAGAGTGAAAGAGTAAAAAATTAACGACAAGAAAATTTTCAAGTACAGTAAATGGTGCGGTAATAAATTTATTGAGCAACAAGGAGTCATTAGATAGGAGAGTTCATGCTTCTTATTAGTTCGGACAAAAAAAAAACCAAAAAACAAAAAATAAATAAAAAATAAGAATAGGGAGAGAGAGAGAGAGAGAGAGAGAGAAGACGATTAAATTCAATGGGAGGGGTAGAGCCGCACAAAATCAATTAAAGAGAAGCGGAAGTCATGGGTCAAAACTTGACATTAGCGCGTCGTAGGCACTCCCTGGGGAGGGCGCGTTGCATGGACGCAACCGCATGAATGATTCTCCCGCATCTAGTTGTACTGTAGAAGTTAGAGAGAGAGAGAGAGAGAGAGAGAGAGAGAGTTGAGGCTCTCAGCATCCTTCAAACCAAGAAACGAAAAAAAAAAACAGAAATATAATCCCCGCAAACACACATACACTATTCATCCCCCACAAACACACATACATCATTCATCCCTGGATTCAGATCATCGCATAATTAATACAAACCAAAGCACAGCCTCAGCTAGAGAGAGAGAGAGAGAGAGAGAGAGAGCCATCGGGAACGAAATTAAGGAGATTCATTTGGTAAAACGCCAAAAAAAAAAAAAGCAGAAGAAGAATGAGAAAGCCATCATCATCATCATCATCTGCTAAAGCTACTACTGCTACTGTTACTAGAACATCAACAACAACAGGAACAGGAACACCGTGTTGCGGCAAGGTAGGGCTGAAGAGGGGCCCATGGACCCCGGAGGAAGACAAGCTCCTCGCCAACTACATCGAAAAAGAAGGCGAGGGCCGCTGGCGAACCCTCCCTAAGCGTGCCGGGCTCCTCCGCTGCGGCAAGAGCTGCCGCCTCCGCTGGATGAACTACCTCCGCCCCTCCGTTAAGCGAGGCCAGATCGCCCCAGACGAAGAAGATCTCATTCTCCGTCTCCATCGCCTCCTCGGCAACAGGTTTATTTATTTATCATTTCGAGAACTTTGCATCTGGGGTACTGAGACCCGTCGTAAAGTTTCTGCTAGTAAACAATCTGGGATTTTGGATTGGGAGGGGATGGGTTCATAATTCGTATATAGCTGATAGATTCTTTTGTTTTGCGAACTGGGTTTCTCAGAAATTATCATATATGGCTGGAAATGGAATATTCTCGATTCATTGTGTGTGTGTGTGCGTGTGTCTGTCTGTCTGTCTGTCTAAGTGCAAACACCTAGGTTTAGGGTTTCATCAGAGAGATGCCCAGCGTGCAGCATGCCGAAACCCCCCCCTCTCTCTCTCTCCCTCCCTCCCTCCCTCCCTCCCCGGTCTCCATCTATCTCACTTCACAACACGAATCTTCCTAAGTTGCTGTGGATCGTCTTCTTCGAATAATTCTACTAACAATTTGGCCATCTATCAAGAAGTCTCGTTCTAATGTACATATACCACCAAGTTTAATTCGGGCCTTATATCTTTATATCCTTATACCTTTGATCAGGTGGTCACTCATTGCTGGGAGAATTCCGGGACGTACAGATAACGAGATAAAGAATTACTGGAACACTCACCTGAGTAAGAAGCTGATAAGCCAAGGAATTGATCCAAGAACCCACAAGCCCCTCCACTCAGCTGAATCTGTTGATCATAATCCTCAACTCAAAGCTTCCTCATCATCGAGAGCCACTCGCAAATCATCAAGCCCCAGTTTGCCTTATACTCCCGCTGTTTCTTCTGCTTCTGTTCTCCCAGGGACTGCCGCTGGCAGCACCATGAATCCGTTCATCAGCAGTAGAGAAACTGGGTACCTGCAGAAGCACAACGCTTTCCAGGATCAGAATCAAGCAACTGGGAATATTAACGCAACATCAACGGACCATACGAGTTTGCCGAGCTGCGACGGTCTGGGGATGGATTGGAGGAGCAATATTCGAGGGCCTAGCAGCGAAGAAGATGATGAAGATATCAACTGCAGCGCTGACGATGTCTTCTCTTCATTTCTCAATTCACTCATTAATGAGGAAGATTTCACTGGCCAGCTGCACCAACTGCCCAATGCTGGTTTAGATCCTTTGACCTCAAGTAACCCTTCAACAATTACTCTTGCCACTGGTTGGGAACCTGCTCTCATATCTCCAACTTTCAACAAAAATGATTCCGAAGAGCGCCCATGATCATGTCTCTATCCACCTCCCAACTTCCAGCCTCCCTAGGGCGCCATAAAATTGCAATCTGTTCGTTTGTTATTATACATTACAAGAACCTATGTGGTTTGGCTTGGTGTTTCAAGTATGCTACCTATCTGTTATTTTAGCACTTCGTCATTCTATTTTTATCATTGATGTGGCGTTGTTTTTGTGCTTTTTGGGCGTAGTAAGCAAATCAAAGACAAGCAATGTATTGTGCAACTAGACTTGTGCGGGGTTGTGTTTTGTGTTTTATTACATAACCATATGTGTATCTCATGTTTGTAAGGCAGCTTGCAAGTTTCTCAATTTTGGATACTGAACACTCAAGCTTTTCAATTATTCCAAAAGAACAATTAGGGATAATTATATATGCTTCTTTGACTACAATGCGTAAGAATATATGCGCTGAGTTCCAAATAACACTGAAATCTTTTTTTTTTTTTTTTGCCTATTTTCATTTCCATTTTATGTGATGAGATATCTACTTGAAACTTGATGAAGAGCTTGAAAGCATTATCTACATAAAAGATGTTATTTTCGAAACCTCTTTAAGATGTTTTTACAGCCACACGCACACAATCAAATGATCGGTAAGACGCAAAGAGAAGTTTTATATGCTTATGTAGTAATATAAGATTGGCGCATTATGTTGTGCTTATACGGTTATATTCATTTTATGAAAATGCAATGACTCGTGGCGGCTCAAGCTTCCAGAGCCAAACTTGTACATAATTTTTTTTTGGGGAGGGGGTCTGTATTAGAGTTTGAATCTTACTTGTTAGAACTAAAAAATCAATAACTATCACTAGACCGGCTAGTGGCTTGATTTCCAATATGGTGTACACGTATATCACGTATTTATCCAAGAAATGGAGCTATATATATAATATGACTCGATCCGCCTCTAGTCGTTTGAGCAATTCATGCACACACATTGAGGCATGACCTTCTCAAGTTTTCATGCATAATGCATATATATATATATATATATATATATATACACACACACACACACACATACACCTCTGGGCATCCTACATTCTAAGAGGGGAATCCCCCTCAGGTTCCCTGGCGTCTCTTCTGACGCATGACTCTATTCCTTTTCACCATGAAGAGTGTGTGATGGATTCTAAAGAATGAAACAATACTTTCCTTACATGCATAGCGCAGACAATGCAACTCATTGAACTAAAAGATGAATGTATACAGGAGGAGGGGAGAGATTAATTACTTACCGTTGGAATGGAGGACGAAAATCACCAGTAACCGGCTAAAAACAGGTTCATATTGTACCACAGCTCCAAGCGCACTGCGGCACGAAAGGTATCTCGTAATTGCTAACTATAGCTGCCAGAAACCTGAAAAATATGCGAAGAAGATGTGGTCGATTAGGCACGGAATCGGAAAGTGTTGCATCATTAAAACGGAGGAAGAATTGGAGAGTGAAGGGAATCATGCACTGACTAATGGGATCGGTTTAGTTGAAGGCAAACTAGGCACACGGCACACCCACCGGTACGTGCGGTTAATGGGAGCGTCCGCATGCACTGTCGACCACCGACTCTCTTGTGCATCTGCTGTCTGTAATGTGCCGGTTAACTAATATGACACCTCTGTGATTTTACAACATTTCACATTACTTAGCATAAAAAGCTTCAGCAGAATTGCTAACATCCCCCGGAATTACTCAATTTGTTATACGTTAATTCTGACCGTATACTGCATCTAAATCTAATTATCCGGGTTAAGAAGCAAAATGGGAGCGTCACCGTCTCAGAAACGATGATCGTGTTTCCATGGGGATTAGATGAAATCGGGCTTTTATTATAACGGGCCACTTTCAGCCCACTTTCTTCTAGACTGCCTGCCTACTTTAAGGTTTGGGGCTTGACGTGGGTCAAATGCATGGCTTACTAGACTAGACCAATGCGCGGAGTCTGGGTGTGCGCATGTGCCGACAACCAACCAACCAACCAACCCGTTCCGAGCGCTCTGGTCCGCCCGAATCTTTCTTCCCCCTCTCGTAATTTTAGTACGACGTTTGAGGTCAATTGCACGTGCCCCGGCTCCCAATCCTTACTGGCTAAGTAGACCTAGTCTATATTATTAAAAGATAATAAAATTAATACTGTTAAATCAAAAATAAATATCTCATAAAAACTAATTATTGGGATAACAAATGTGAGTGATTAAATATTATGTTGAAAAAAAAAAGAAAAATAAGAAATATACTAATTTATTTTTTATTGGAATATGATATATATATATATAAATTAATTATTCATTATTTTTTGTGGTGGTCCGTAAAAAAGGATGGCTAGACCGTCATGGGGAGGGGGAACGAGGGAGAAGAGAAGATAAGGGTGGTTGGGGGCACAAATTTTCAAACCATCACGGTGAATAGTGTTCTCAACCGAATACAGTACATTACCTTACTTGCCTACTCGAAGTTTATTTGGATTTCTCAGCTGCTGTTGTGTCCTGCGTTCCCTCCCCTCCCCTCCCCTCCCCTCCCCCACAACACTCGGACAAACAAATACGGCCTGCTACTTGCCTCTCTACTTAAGACCCTACGAGGATGCACTACCCCAATTCCCCTCTCTACAGGGGTCGTTAGTTGTTAGAGAATTAAGATCTACCACCATCCTAGTTTAAAAGATACAAAAAATGTATGAGCTTCGAACGACTTCCATTCTCTCTTAGTAAAATGCTGAAAATAGAGTTACCATAATTCTAAATTATTATGGGATTTATTATTTTCTCTCGATCGCCAGCCAACGGTCACAGTACGTATTGGGCTTCGATATAAAATGACACGGCGAGGCGTTTTTGCCACGCGTGATATATAATATGAACTGATATCTGACCGTCAACACAAAAATTATAATCTACCGGTCAGTCCTCCTCAGTTTTTTTTTTTTTTTTTATAAATTTTTTTGGGTACCGGTCAGCCTTCCATTACACCGTCTGATTGGTAGATGGTTGACTTTTTGGCCCACTAACAAACGAACATTTATGGCACCAGCAGTAATTCGGTTGACCATTTCTTTCTTTTATTTTTGATTGATTATCTTGCGGGGAAAACAAAAATATGGAAATTTTGTCTAAACTTTTCAAAGAATTTCCCAGAAAATCTATATATATAAACAAATACTCTAAGTCTCTATTGTTGCTTTTATTATTGTTAACGTTTATTGGGTGCTATACGGTATATATGCAGAGGAGATTATAGGGAAGATATTAACAAAGTTGCAAATAAATAAGATTTGCTTTTCTTTTCCTCCTCTTCTTTTTTTATTTTTTTTCCCAACATTCCTAAAATGTACTACCCCTCAATTTACGTGGTTTTTGTATTTGTTATTTCATCCTTTTATTTGTCGTGGCCTGTGAAATCCATTTCTCGTATGCACAACAATGCCATATTTTTCCCATTAAAAAGAAGAAGAAGAAGAAGAAGAAGAAAAGGGCATGATTCTGAATTTGTTTGAATGATTTATCATATGCCTTAGTTCTATTAAGATGTTTGTTAGGCAGATGAACTACATAACGGGAATGTCATCCCTCGAGCTCCTTCCTCTCTCATTTTCTAGGTTCAAACTTAAGACACTTGCTTTGGAAGTCCAACTACGGTATTGTTCGAACACAGCATCATCTGATTACTACATATGCATATAGATTATAACATATTATTACAAATTCGTTTTAACATACACCACCCCCCCTGTAAAAGTTCATAAACAGTATGTAGTATAAGTGATTTTCTAAAAATGGCTCGATTTTCTTTTTTTTTTTTTTTTGGTTTTGTTTTGGTTGTCCTTTATACAAAATAGAAGTTAATTACAACTTTGAGTTCTTGGTTTAGTTTAGTTTGCATACATGATTATTGAAAGTACAACCTGGTGAACCGGGAACCAAATGCAATTCACAAATATAAAGATTGGTAAAGATACATATTTAAAATCAAACTCAAACATCGAAATTCTTCTCTCACAAAGCCTCTAAAAGGCAGGGGAGAAAGATCTTCCAAGTGCAAGAAACACAAGTTTTAAAGCTATGTTGATACGAAATAACAAAACGAAACAGATTAATTATAAACAAGTTTTTAAGTACTTGAGTCAATTTTGGTTAAGGAGGGCATGCACGTGTGTCTGTTTCACTACTCCATTATCTGTTCTTGCTAACTGTATCAAGATGAAATGATTGTCATTTACAGATTACTATGTTAGGATCATGGGCAGGGGGGGGGACCTACAAATTCCGAGCGTACAAAGATCACACAGCTGATCACTCTGGCAACATATAAAATCCTAGCTGGATGCGACGAAGAATAATGTATTTCAATGTTTGCTCTATTCAATGGATGATGTAAAAACTAAAGAAAAAGGAGAAATAAAACACGGAGCAGACAAGGAATTCGGAACTCGGAAGAGGACTTACCTTGCAGCTAGGTACCAGGGCAGAGCGCCGGGAAGTGGCCTCGCACCAAACGCGTATATCTCCGAAGAGGCGTAGCATCGGGCCCTTTTCAGTGATATGCACCCTGAACATGATCATGGCGATGATGAAATGGGGTAATGGAAAGTGTGGAAAAGGTTACGGTCCTTCTAGAAACGAAGACCAACAGGGGCGGTTCTTAGTAGTATCAGAGAAGACGGCAGGAAAATTTCTGCAGTATCGCACAGCGGCGGGCAAGCTTAATAATTAATAAGCAGAACCCTTCTCCTTTGTGCGCGGAGTTATGAGGACAAGTGAAAGTCTCATATCAGTGATCCAGGCGAAAGGGGGTGGCGTAGAATCCACAGTTAATTTGACCGGTAGATTGGTGTTTTTTTTGGGGGGGGGGGAAGGGAGGGAGGGAGGGTCACCGGCTGAGAATGTTAACAGTCCAAACGAAGACCAACAACCAAACGTTCGAAGCAGAGAGGTCAGGAATTGTTAGACAAACCAACCCTTCTTTGCCACGCTTCCCAATACAAATACTCTCTTCCTTCCTGCAGTCGCCGCCTACCGGCCAAAGGGTAAATCCGTCGTAGAGGCATTTCAGTTTGTCGGTGGGTCCCATTTCAGTTCAAGTCCACATACGTGCCTCTCTCTCTCTCTCTCTCTCTCTCCAAATTGGGGGCAAATGATATTTGCTACGACTGGTTTTAGACGTTACTTAAATGACGCCGAAAATGATGAAAACATTGGATGGATGGATGGACGGACGGATGGATGGCTTGCTTGCTCCCCTCAGTTGCAGACTTGTCTGCTCAACTACGTAAATTCAGGTGAATGCATGTATGTGCCCCGAGATTGTAATCCGGCGAATGCATTTGCTCTGCTTAACTGTTGAAACCTTTTAAGACATACGCATATAGATTCGTTCGTCTGATCATTGTTGTATGTAAAAGTGGACTTGAACTTCATCCAGGGCTCTGCCCTCTCCCCCCCCGGGGCCCACCGCCCAACCCCAAAATCCTTTTTATTAATTTTGGGCGAATGAATCGGCATTGTGACCACTTCACGTACTTTTATTACATCAAAGAATTCCGCGTCGTTATTTATGGTTGGTAAATCGGATGTATACTCGATTTTTGGGGGGGGGGGATTGCCTAAACAAAAAAAGAAAATAAAAATAAAAAACAGTTAAAAATAATTTTTTTAAAAGAAAAATAAAAAGAAGGGACTCCTCCTCAGCCACAGGTTGGCAAAAAGGGAGGAGCTGTCCGTAATTGTGGGCTATTGGCCCCTTTGCCTTCGGTTAGTTTTACTTGTGATTCGGACTGGACAGCCGACGACGAAGCCTGTCTGCGTCTGGCTACGTGTGCACAAAGGGAACACACAAATACAAAGAAACGCCTTAGCCACCCAAACCCAGAGTCCAAATCTCTCTCTCTCTCTCTCGGGGCCAAATTCAATCTCTGTGAGCGTGACCTTGGGATGCAAATGGCAAGCGCCAGTTCTCCAGCACTGCCCTTAACAAAACCAGAATTCCCATTCCCATTGATATCCTATTCCCATCATCTAGGGAGAAAGAAGAAAAAGAGCGGCATGGCATCATACTCACCACCCTTCCATTTTAGAGAAACTATCCTCCGTAACATCACAACCAGTCATACTCCCACAATTCCGAAGCTTTCATCTTTTATATCAAAGGGGTTTTCTGTACATTCCTTTTCAAGTGATTATTCACTTGATAGTCGAATTGAACTCAAGCAGACTGCAACAGACGACGACGGAGCCTACGAACCTCAAGTCCATAGCAGGTGCTCCCCCCCTCCTCCCGCCTTTCCCTCCCCCCCTTTTTTATTGTTTAATCGACCAAGCACTCGAACTGTATTGTATTTTGGCGGGAGGGGGAATTGTGCTTACCCATTTCGCGCGCCTCCGTTTATCTCGGGAAAGAAATCAAATTGCCCCCCCTTCTGAATTGCCATTTCATGCCTTAGGCGAAAAGTCTTTTTGATAATCTAATAAGAGGACTTGACATGGTAAATAGAAACACTCGGTAAGAAGCAACGTGGATAGTTCCCTTCTCTTCAATCTTCATTTACGCTGCCGCTTCACCTGTTTTGTCTCTTGAATTTTGTTATGCACTGTTGAGATATAGGGATGACGAAATCATTCTGATGTTGTGGTAAGTGTTTCTATTGCAGTACGTGGAACTGGAAGGGTTATTCTATTCGTTATCAGTATTCTGGCAATTCTGGTCCCGCTCTTGTTTTGGTCCATGGTTTTGGAGCAAACAGGTCTACATCACTGATATTTTGCTTCTCATTAGCAGACAACTAAATTGCTATAGGTATTAAATGTACTGATTGCCTTCTACCGTCGTGCTCCATCTCTGCTCACATTTTTTGCTGGGTAGTTCTTGTTTCAAAACTCCATTTGTTTAAGCTTTTGGTTGCCGTGTGTTAAAGAGCTACTAAGGAAACTCCCGCACATCAGAGAGAGATGCTTCAATATAATGAGAAGAACAGCAACAACTGATCTGTTGCTAGCTTGACTACTAATCTTGTTGCTAGCTTGCACATCTATGGATTAAGCTAGTGGTTATAATAGTCCCTATTCGGTGCAGAATTATGCACAGATAGCCACTGGTATATCTCTATGGATGCTTCTGCAGTGAAGAATTTGTAGGTGGCAGGTTCATGCCTGTTTTTCTGGTTAATTAGGTTGTCACAACTAGAAAGGAGCTGAGTTAACTGTTCGGAAGCTTTAAGTAGAAGTAACAAGTAAGGGACTAACCATACTTGGAAGGATGCAAGTGCTCATTTTAACATGGCATTGGGATATGAAGACTCAAAGGTGTTAGTTATCCAAAAGCCAGAAAGATGAGTCAGATAAAAGTTGACCTTACAATTTTCTGCTCTTTACAGTAGTTTGAGAATTTAAGAGCTGAAATGAACTTGTTCTTAAAACTAAAAGATGAGACCTTGTTTTTCTTTTGATAGCCTTTTGGATGTCTAGAAGATTTATGAATGTGTCATTCTGTGATCTCTTCGCCTATTGATGTTTCCTGTTCAGGGACTTTAACTAACTTGCTCTTCATGCCAGTGACCATTGGAGGAAAAATATTTCAGTTCTTGCAAAATTGCATAGAGTATATGCAATTGATCTTATTGGTTATGGATACTCAGATAAACCAAATCCTCATGAATTTGGAGATAATTCGTTTTATACATTTGAGACATGGGCCACCCAATTAAATGAGTTTTGTGCTGAGGTAGTCAAAGATAAGGCATTTTTCATCTGCAACTCCATAGGAGGTAACCATGCCTTCTGCTATGCATTACTCAGTCTAATTGCCATCTGATATTTCAACTGAACTCAATTTTCTTTGCTGCCATCACTAACTTTGTCTAGTAATACCAAATGCATATGCTTGTTTCCATTTAGGTATTGTTTATTGTTAAAGAAGAGCTTTTAAGAGAGCTTTTAAGACTCAAAGATTTTAAATTTTCTCCATAATTCAGAGTAGTCTTCTGAATGGGTTTGTTTATTCATTTTTTGGTTTTATACTCTTCATCTAGGAGTCGTTGGCCTTCAGGCAGAAGTTACAGAGCCCCAGATATGTAAAGGAATTATCTTGTTTAATATATCATTGCGCATGCTTCACATAAAGAAGCAGCCATGGTTTGGAAGACCTTTTATCAGATCGTTTCAAAGCCTACTGAGGTTCAAACTGAGATATGTCTTTTTATTCATTGGCAGAGTTCAAAGCCTCCTATCCAATTTTTTAAATTTGTCATCCTGTTATTCTTACAGGAACACTGCTCTGGGCAAATTTTTTTACCAATCAGTTGCCACCTCAGAGGCTGTGAGAAGCATTCTTTGCCAGGTGCTCTTCTTTGACAAAACAAGTATTACCTTTTCATCTCTTAGGCAACACCTTTTAGATTGGAAAAGGCTGAGTACACAAAAAAGGATATGAAAGGAATATATATTCAAAAATTGCACCCTTGTGTATTGGGCACAAACATTTGTGACACAAAATCTTAGACTGGAAGTCTGGAGACTGGAATTGTATGGATGCTGTGGGATTCTTTTGTGCAATCAAAAGTTCCGGTAGCAATTTTGTATTAAGAATATGACAAAACTCAGAAGTGAGGACAGAACCAGAATGGTAGGCCAGAAAAAGAGGGAAAAACAAAGAGAAGATTCAAAGTAAGGAAATGAGAATCAATCCAGCCAACGTGTTGTTGGTGTTGATACAGTTATTGATGGGTTGCATTTCAGTGTTATCATGACACCTCCCAGGTAACAGAGGAACTTGTTCAGAAGATCCTCCTTCCAGGACTAGAGCCCGGTGCAGCAGATGTGTTTCTGGAGTTCATTTGTTATTCGGGAGGCCCTCTTCCTGAGGAGCTACTGCCTCAGGCGAAGGTCAGTGTCATGAGCTGAATCCAAACATGCTAGGTGCTCTTGTGGGTTATGACTTATGAAGGATTACCTTTTTATGATGCAAAATCTCACTTCATGCTACCGTACTTTCTGATTCGTTGCAGTGCCCTGTTCTGATAGCATGGGGTGACAAGGATCCATGGGAACCTGTTGAGCTTGGAAAAGCTTATGGGAGTTTTGATCCTGTAGAAGACTTCATTGTCCTTCCCAATGTCGGGCACTGCCCTCAGGTCTCTCCTTCTCTCTCCCTCTCAAACACACGCACGCACGCACAGAGGCATGCGCACGTGCATCAATTTTCTTACGCAGCAAATGCACCCAATTGCCGTATGCTGCATTCGATGCAAACTGTCATGCAACGGTGGCCTGGTGGAGGAAAACACTTAATATCTGTGTGATTGGAAAGACAAGATCTATGGTACATCCAGTAATCCACACACATGATCTGCATGTTAAGATGGCTTCTGTGCTGAGTACAATCATTTCAGCAGGTTTAGAATGTTTGAGCGTATGCAGAATTGTGGTTGTGTCTCACGTGATTAAACTTGAAGCCAAGGCGATTGATTGATCTGTGCACAGGCATACGATGAAACATGATGCAGAGGTGCTCTGCGTCTGGTGTTCCTGGAAAACAAAAAACCAGAGCGAAATTAGAAACCAATGTGTTAGTAACGCACGCCCCCTAAAGCGGCATAGTTTCACTTAGAAAGCCACAATTCGACTCATATGTACGCCGCGGCAGAGATGGCATCTGGCAGTATTCAATTCATTCTTCTTCTTCTTTTACTATTATTATTATTATTATTATTATTATATATAATTTTATGATTTATTTTTATGTGGTGGTTGCAGGACGAAGCACCTCATCTCGTGAATCCCCTAATCGAGTCCTTCGTGGCCCGGCACGCTAAACCCGAGGATACGGCCTCCACTGTGCCCTGATCCGCTGCCCATGCCGATTCGGTGCCGCGTCAGCCTTCGAAAGACACGCCCCAAATGTTCCATGTCACGGGCTATTCCTAGTCAGACATTCGTTCATAACCCTACAATTCAAAAGGATTAAGGCGCCGTGAACGCGAAACTTCACCACCAAAGCATAAGGCGGAGCCTGGCCGGAGGACGACGAATCCTTTCCAATGGTTTTTTTTTTTTTTTGGGGTGGCCTCGCTGCCCCGTGTTATTTCTCAGTAATAAAAGCAGAATCATAGGTGTGCCCGATGGTTTATCGGGAAACGGCCCTTTGTGCGTGGAGTCTTGCCCGCTGAAACAAATGGCTATTTTCAGGCCCACCCAACACGCTTAATTATGAATTTTTGCAGGTAAAAGTATCGTGCCCTCCCATTCACGCCTTCGAGTCTGGTCATGCGATCCATGCACAAGAACTTCAAAAACTTTTGCGTTTAACGTTTTATGCCAACAGCATGCGATCCAGTCACCGGGGCCATTGCAACGCAACCACTCCCACTCTTGGTTGTTATCTTTGGGGTGGGGGCGGGGGGGGGGGGCGCTCGTTTTTTCACCTCTGCTTCCCAATTATTAGACCGCGACCTATTTTTCATTTCATTTTTTTTATATTTTTTATTTTTAATGTTTTTGAGTTATTCTTCTTCTCTTTTCAGTTTCTTTCTCCCCCTTGTGTTGTGTCTACGGATTTAAATGTAAAAAAAAATTCATAAATGGGTCCCGCTAGTCGGTAAAGCCTTCAGTTCCATCAGATTTGGAGCTCAGTTAATTAAGCAACTCTTAATTAGCTAGTCAAGACCTGTCGGTGAAGTTATATATTTAGCATTTTAAATTTTAATTTTAATTTGCTTACACCCAGCCCTTGCAAGCCTTCGCTATCTCCAATATTTTGTAGTTTCAGTTTTATTTTTTTTCTAATTAAAAAAGTTATTTTAAATAAATAAATAAAGAAAGAAAAAGGGGGGGGGCCAACAAAGATCCAAAGGGGGAGAAGGGTACGTGCCAATTTGAAGAGCGGGGTGTTCGGGGAAGATTATTTCATTTTCGGTAACATCGACGAATAAAAAGAAGGCTAATCATTTTGATAAATCAAATACATGGGTGAGAACGAAGGAGAGAGGGCGAGACCCCCCATCATTCCAAGGTCGACCAAGCAAGACCCCCCTTCTTTTTAAAAAAAAAAATAAATTTTTGTGCGTTAAAATCGATTGCAAGAAGAATGTTAGTGCATCTCCTCGTATGTATATACAATACACGGAACTTTAAGGAGTAAGAAAGAAAGAAAGAAAGAAAGACTGCTTCCACATTTATACACACGTATGTATGGAAATCATGTTCGAAAATCGTAACTTAGATACAATTTTTGTAAGCTCCCGGGGGCTAAACGAACACCGAACTCAAAAGAGGGTCTATTGATCTTCTTGTTATCCAATGGCACTAGGAATGGACATGGTCGCGAGAAGGCCGATAATGCATTACAGTATCTACAGCATGGCCCACTGTAAGCCTTTTTTGTATAATTAAAACCGTGGCGAGAGCTTAATTACGCAGGCCCCGCCGCAATCATCATCTCTAAGGCACGCTTGGATCCATCTTTCGCTAATAACATAATATACAAATTGCATCATAGGCCATCTAGGTGTGGACCGTGAAACAATGGCACATGTTCCACACATTTAAAAAAAAAAACAAATAGAGCTAAAATACCTTCTATATATATATATATATGTCTCTATTATCTATATAAAAGCTAGAAGAGGAGATTGGGTTAGCACACCGCAAGATCCACTTTCCTTCTCTAATCATTCAATTCTATGTATATGATATTTAGTGGGTCTGTCTCTGAAAAAAATAGTTCCTCCGAAGAAATTGAGCAGTATGGGTTATCGGTGCACCCACCAAAGATACCGGACGCAGAAAAGGGCTGTAAAAGAAAGAAAATCAAGAATCTTCTCTTGCGAGTCAACCGCTTTGCATCGTCATTGATTCGTTTTGCGGGGCATACACGAAGAAGCAAAGCGCGCGGATCATACCATCAAGTCTCCGCGGGTCATGCAAGTGGTAGCCTGTACAAAAAATTATAGTACGTACGTACTTGATTATTTATATATAAATAAACTAGAAAACCCAAGAAAAAAACAAAAACTATTCGATTATTTTAAGCATTCGTTTTGATATTATAATAGGTAGCTCCGCTGGCAGGACTCGTTCGTCTCGTAGCTAGTGAATTCTGTAGTGCTCGCTTCCTTGGAAGTACGGCAGAAAAATGGGTAAATTCAGAAGGGTATGTGTCTTCTGTGGAAGTACCCTGGGAAATAAAAAGATCTTCAGTGATGCAGCCCTTGATCTTGGAAGGCAGCTGGTAATTAGATCACTACTTATTCACTCACTCACTCACTCACTCTCTCTCTCTCTCTCTCTCTCGCTATGTATATGTGTATGCATGTATGATCTCCGTCCCGGTATACACAGTCACAAGATAGGTGCACGGACCCACACTTGAGCGGGATCAACCAAGAATTGTTTTTGGAACTTGGATTCTGAGGTGAAGAGTTTGATTGTGCAGGTGGAGAGGAAGATGGATTTAGTGTATGGAGGAGGAAGTTTTGGACTGATGGGGTTGGTTTCTCAGATGGTTCATGATGGCGGATGTCATGTCCTGGGGTAAGAGTGATTTAAGAAACACACTTAAATCTTGTTAATTGGGATCACACAGAGACATACGCAACCTTTTGTTTATTGAGCAAAACAGATGTCTTTGAATCTTTATATATATATATATATATATATATATATATATATAATCAAAGGCTGTATTCCATGGAATTCTACGGAAAACGTTGGTCGTCTTCCCATCTGAGGTGGAAGATCTGTTGGGCCAAATTGATCATATGTTTGTATCATGCGTGCTAATTACATGTCATCTATTTGTTTATATAACTGCATATGGATACAAAGCTAGCTAGCTCTGTCGAGGGTTTGCTTTGACTATTTCGTTTGGTTAATTATAATACCCCTATTCATCGTAATATTTCCTCCCTTTTCTATTTTTGGCTAGAGTTATCCCAACTGCTCTTGTTCCACTTGAGGTATATATGGACTCTCTCTCTCTCTCTCTCTCTCTCTCTCTCACACATTCTCTCACACACACACATGGATATTTGATGTTTGATGTTTGTACGTACAATGGGTTGTGTTCAGATTTCAGGTCACACAGTGGGAGAAGTATTGATTGTATCGGATATGCATGAAAGAAAGGCTAAAATGGCTCGGCGAGCTGATGCTTTCATAGCTCTTCCTGGTAGCTACTCAAGATTCATGATATAGACGATGTTCTTTAATGAATTAATTTCTTTGTTATTAACTATAACTATTGATGATTGTACGTCGTGTGCCTTTAGGCCTTGGACTTAATTCTTGGATTAATATATAATTTAATGAAGGAGGATATGGAACCTTGGAGGAGTTGCTGGAGATGATAACGTGGTCTCAACTTGGAATTCATGACAAACCGGTAAGTTTGCTGGCTGTCCCCTAAGTTTAATCTTTCTCCGTTTATACTTCTTATATATATATATATATATATATATATATGGTGTTCCACTATTTGTGAGAGTAATTCACGAGTGCTTACGCTCTGCTACGGCAAAGCAAATTAGCGAAACTCGATTTTCTTCGGTCATTCATTCATTGAAGGCGTGGCTAGTAGCCTACAGTTATTATCAATTTATTTTTCTGGTACTTGGTAATCTACATACAACAATGGAAGAACAAGAACATTCGTAACCTTGCCATACCCAGATACATAACATTCAAGTTAATTATAGATGGAATTTGTTTTAAGTACACTTGCGAGTCAGCAAAACTCTAAATCCTTGGGGAGGAGCGATATTTCAAATTTCTTGTTTATCGTTTTTACAAATCCAGGAGGTGGTCGATCGGAGCCATTTGCGTAGTTACCACCTAATCAACTTTCGTGGGGACTTGTATATATATATATATATATAGTTACTGCCATCCAATTCTGGGAATGGAAATACACTCATGCATATCAATTTGCTTTGATTTGTCTATATATATATATATATATATATTAACCAACATGCTCTGTCTCCCTATCTTTTTCTTCTATGCATTTTCCGTCATTTAAATATGCATATATACATTGCCATATGTGAATTCTTTTCCTATTGAAACCATGTCACTGTGAGAGCACAAATCATAAGTAATTCTTCGTGAACCCTTTGCACCTATAAGCCTATCGACTCCTCCGGTTTAGAGAACTCGTTCTTGCGCTTGTTTGTCTAAGGTCACTGCCAACAGGAACTTAGCGAAAAAGAAAAAAAATGATCACGTGTCTTAAATTTCATATACCAATGAATTAGAGGCATCACCTTAGGTAGGTGGTTAAATTTGACTGCTTTCCAAATTGTGAAAGGGTTGGCCATGAAGTACACCTGACACCCATATTTTATGCCTACGATTCTTTTGAGTTTGAGAGTGTTGTTCTCGGGCAACTTTAGATGAATGAAGAATTCGTCCTTCTGCAATGTAAGCAGACATCAAAGAAAAAGGAAGGTGCATCCAGCAGTTAATTGCCTATTTCATTTGCCAACAAAATGAGAATAGAATGAAGAGAACTTGTTGAAGAATCCCTCGCCTCTTTCTCTCTCATTGATGGCTGAAAAAAACTAAAATAAAATAAACAGGTGGGTCTCTTAAATGTTGATGGGTACTATGATAGCTTGCTTGGCTTATTTGACAAAGGCGTGGAAGAGGGGTTCATAAAGCCTTCTGCCAGGAACATTGTCATATCAGCCAAAAATGCCCGAGAGCTGATACAGCGGATGGAGGTGCTATTACCTATTAAAATTTTTTAGGAGCTCCGAGTACAATGTTTAATCTCTTTATTCTATCGTATCCAAATCTTGTTTTCGTGTGTTCCGACAGGAATACGTGCCTCCGCATGAAGAACCAGCACCAGGTCAGAGCTGGAAAATAGAGGACCGCAATGCAAATTTATAGCCTCTCTCTCTCTCTTTTTTCCTTTCTTTTTCTTCGTTTGTTTGCTTTCTTTTATTGGGTTCCCTTTTGTTGATTGTGCCAACAGAAAGGAGAAAAGGTAACCGTAACATCGTTTATGCATGGGAGCTCCTTGCTGTTGTAAGCTAAATGTTTTCTGACTTCCAGAAGTGGAACCAAAATGCCAGCTTCTTATTATTCAGTATCCACCTTCAGGTAGCAAAACTGGCCCCATCATACGTAATGCATTTTCGGATTTACGTGCAAGCGGAACTCAATGTCGGAAGGATTCAAGGACATAAATAAAGGGAGTCTCAAAACCTTTTGATTAGCAAAATTCTCATATACTGTCCACATTTTTCATATGCCATGTGAGACATGAGGTGAAATGGGAGCATTCAATTCACCTTCAGATAGCATAACATCAACGAATTACAAATAAGGGGGTAACCACGAGTTGAATGTATTATATCTGTTAAAATAGATGGAAAAAGGGCAATAACTGTCTCAAGAATACAGGCTGAGCGTATGTTACAAATATGGGATGGCCATAAACAATAGGAACTGCCAGTCACTTGCAGAATAAAAGAACTACTAAATGCAAAGAAAGCTGCCTGGCAGGCACAAATTCGATGGTATTGAGCAGCAATTGAATCAGGGAAACATTTGATGCAAACCAATGCATGAAAAGTGAGAAGGGCAGTCAATCTGATCAGCATGAATTGATTCCATCCTTGCAATCACTGGTCAAATTATAAAATGTCTCGACTCGATTCTTTGCCCTGTAAAAAACCTCGGTATCCACAGCAACCCTCATGTACCCATCAAACTCAACCGGCCGCCCATTATTCAACAGAGTTGTGTCGTTGTACCAATCACTTGTGTTAGACCACAATTCCTTGTAATCATCTAGCAAATGGACCTTGTAGTGAGACCTTAATTTATCGAAGTAATTGTAGAACGGTTCATTGGTGGCTATATACAGATTCCTCCAAGGCTGAATCAGCCCCTGAAGTTTTGCAACCAGTGCATCTGGTGAAGTATCAACATCTAAATGTGGCCAGAGCTCCTTATTTTGTGCTTTCTCTCCTCGAACCACATGAACCGCATCAAAATCCCAATCCATTCGTCCGCTAATCTCTGCGACTATATTCATCAATCTCTTTGATTTCCAAACCGCATGCCATGGCCTCTGGATGTACTTTGCAGCTTGACCTTCACACACCCTATACCAATAATTATCCGGCTCTGGTGCATCAAACTGCCTCCATATAATTGAGCTCTTATCCTTCTTTAGTTGCATTGGAGTCACCTTATATGTCACAACCTTCCTAACCGGAATTTTCTTCTTATGTGCACGATTCCATTTCTTCCAATTTCTCAAAAATTCACTCTCTTCCACAACCGACGCAACCTCCTTAAAATGCTCAAAATCAAAATAATAACGAAAATCCTTCCCATCTTCATCCTTGCCAGTAGGATTATAGCTACCCGCCAAGCATAAGCTCAAATCCATCACAAAAGTCCTGTTCAAGTACATGGCCTCCCCCAACCCACACAAGAAACTCCATAAATAGTGATTCATCCCCTTACAATAATCCCCTCCCCTTGAATAATATAAATACTTCCCCTGCCTGAAATTTGTCACTGACCCCAACCTTGGCATCGTGTCATTTATCTCATCATCACGCAGTGAAGGTGCAACCTTTGGCCTATTGCCACCACCCCTAGCAGTATTGACCCTGATCCTTTGCCGGCGGGCATTAATCCCTGAATGCCAGCCCCTTGCATGCACAATTTTGTAACTACAATTCTCTCCAACTCCAAACTTGAACCTCCTAAAATCCCTATATTTCCTCCATGACATTTCTTTCTTATTCCTAAACCTCCACGCCACATCGCACTCATCTGGCTTTGATCCATTAACCGGACTTTGATACTCTAAAAACACAATTGACTTGAAAATTTTCAAATTAAACTTCTCAACAGCAATCAAGACCCTTGGATCAGAGCAATTCACAACGTGCAGATCCTCACAACCAGAGGATTGGAGGGTCAAGTTGGTTACTTTCTCCTCAGCCTTTTCAATCACTTCTTCAGTGATTGGCTTGACCGCTGAGCTAGGTGGGACCACAGTGGAAGCCACAGTCTGTAAATCCTCGCCAGTTTTGAGGATAGATTTGTCGGTTTTGAAGGTAGCATTTTCACTTTGGGTAAACAGTTTGGTTAGGGCCGGAGCTGACTGGAGCCATGGATCTGGCGGTTGGTAAGTGATTGCAATGACAGTGAATATCAAAACCGAGAACACAAATACTGAGAAACATAGGTTGCTTATTAGCTTTATCAGGTTTTGGCCTATAGGCTCGGTGACTGGATTTGTTTCTTTCATGGGTCTTCTTGAATCTTGAAAACCCGGATTCGAAATCTAACCAAATGTTGAAATAAACCAAGAAAAACACAGAAAGAACCCAACTTTACCCACACAAATTCATACACGGGCATTTCTGCAAAAACCCATACTTTAACCCAATGAATCTACTCTCTTGAAATAGACCAAGAACTGGGAAGGAATTAAAAAGATCGGGATTTACCTGCTGAAAATCCAAATGGAGACGATGCAAGATGGGAAGATCGGAGAGATCTCAACTAAGCAATCGGGGATTTTCAACGTGATGTGCTGTGGCCTATGGGCTCAAGATAAAAGGGAACGTTTTGTTGGGGTTGCTGTAGGAAAAAGCTTTTGTTAGAACTACGAAGCAAAAGGAGTCTGTGAGAGACTCGGGGGGGGGGGGGGGCTCTGTCTGAACTAGGAGTGAGTTGTTGCCAGCAATGCACCCTACAAATTTTCATATCACTTGGCATTTACGTCAAATAATAATAATAATAATTTTTTTTTAATTAAGCTTTCCTTTATTTGGTTTATTCCCTATTTTTTTTTTCTATTAAAATTATATCTAAAATCTTCAATTTGAAAATTAAAGTTTTGGAGTTATGTATTCCCCGGAGGACATGGAACTTTTTTTTTATTATTATTATTTTAACAAAATTATGTGTTATATTGATTATTCATTAAAATTTAAAAAGAGATGACAATCAAAATCAGATCAAAAATAAGATTTTATTTACAAAATGTTATTTATCATACATTAATTAAACATTCTCACCAAATGTTATTCTTATCCATTAATTACATTTTTTTATTAAAATTAATGCATTAAAATATAATTTTTGCCCGTCTCTTAATCTTTTATTATAAAAAAAAACATGTTTCTGTAACCATTCTTTATCGCGAGCTCTTTTCTGAATTTTCATTAGATCAAAGTAAAAAATTTGGTAGATTACCTTCTTTGTCGGTGCTTGCACGCCTTGATATCTTTATTTATTTTAATTTGATTGACACATCATATTCTTTCTGCGATTTACCTTCTCTGTCGGTAAACTTTCCTTGTCTCTGTTTTGGTTTGCTCGTCATAGGTGGCAAGTGTTGACTTCCTCGCCCGACGCATACAGGTGAGTAGATGTCTTGTCATAGTCAGTGGCATGCATGAATGCAATTAAATTGTGAGAAAATTATGAAATTAAATTGTTCCCTTAAGGATATATGTAAACAAATTAAGAAAAAATTAATAAATAAAAATAAGAATGATAAGTCGTTCGCTTGTGCCTCTCAAAGCTGTCTGGGGCGAACTTGCTGAAAAGAACTACCAATATTTCGTGGATGAAACCCACCAACTACCTTCCAAGGATGGCCGAACTTCTTCTATAGGTTACCTCATATTTTAGACACAAATCGATGCAACTGCCGTTATATGCGGTGTGACACTAATACAGGATTTGCGATGAAACAATTTGTTGTTAGAGAAGGGCATGGTGGTCGCCATGAGGATGGAAAATACTGTAAAGGAAGTGAGCCAACCATGTTGAAGCTGCAAAGCACACCACGTAATAGAGAAAAGTGAAGTTCTTGTGGCTGCTGACGCCGCGTCTTTGATTAGCCACGGGCAACAGCAACAACGCCATTTGAACCAACGGGAAGGACTGCTGTCATTCATTTCACCACACAAAGTTGACGCTTTGAACTGTATCCTTGTGAAAAACTTGAACTTTAAACCCTCAAAAGTATTCTATCTCAATTGAGACTTGTAATGTTAGACGTACAGGTAAGGAGACAAGGCTAATAGTATAGTTAAAACTAAAAACGAGCATTTGTCTTAGCGGAAAGCATGATTATAGTCGTGGTAACGGAGGTTTCTGTAAATGAAGTGAGCCAACCACCTCGAAGCTGCAAAGCATACCACTGCAGTCACAACCAGAGAATTCCTTGCAACTGCTGACATGGAACCCTGCTTGGCTGCAGCAACCAAGCCAACTGAAAATATGGAAAAGACCTGCAGAATGACCTCGAGTGCATTCAGACCTTTATATGCAGCGCTGCAACTGCTGCAGTTTACAACATGGGACCAGTACCTGAAAATTACAAATTCCTAATTAGCGGACAGTATGGAATTTCTTCAAACTGAGTCTTTGAGTAACAGCTAGTATGTACCTGTCCATAAGCTGTTCTCTAGGTGGAGTTGGGGGAAGAGCCCCACTGTACTTGCCCCTCCAATCAACTTGGCCACCAGCATATTTGTTTAACCATCTTCTGAAACCAACCACAAGGGCATCTGCCTTTGTCGGCAGAAAACAAGCCTTCTGCCAATTAGCAATACCAATATCCATTATCTTGCGCTCCTGCAAAGAAAATTAGGGAGTGAAATCGCCACAAACAAATGTGAAAGACATGTTACCTCAAAGGCTTCAGCTTCCTGTTTTATAGAGAGATTCCTCGGCCCATTTGCCAGGCCTTCTATAGGTTGATTCACTCATATTTTGTTCTTATCAGTGAATGTGGAATTATCCAGAGTAATGATAACCCATCACAGAATAAATAAGCCTGCTATGTCCAAAAGAACATGTTCTTCTCAGCAACATGAAATGATTGGGGGATACCTCCACATGAAGAAGATATAAATCTGAATCCAGAATAAGGTTTTGTCCCAGATGAAATATCCATCGTGGAACAATTTTATCGATCCAAACTCCAAAATTTCTTGGAAAGGTCCATATCAATCTGCTGTTTCCCGGACTAACAGGAACACAAATAAAGATTAAAGCCACATTCCGTTGCACTGGCGATTGCTGCAGGAAAAACTTTGTTTGCGTAAGAAATGAGCACAATACCGACAACATGAATAGATGAAGACAAGTTATCATTGACAAGCATTACTCATCCTCACATATTTAGGAAGTGGGATAGTTAACCTACTGAACCAGACATCGATGAGCCAAAGCATGCACTTAGTTGGAATTGGAAGATTCACAAAGGGTTGTGATAGCAGGTCATAGAAGATTTGAATTGAAATTGTTGCCCATATGTGCTGCCATTAAGAGTGGGAAGAGCAATATATATCTGAAAGTAAGATTCAACCAACAGCTTACCTTTTTGGTTTCAGCTGGAGAAACAGTTCCATTACCTTGATCTGTGAAAGGGTCAGTATAAGCTAAAAAGATACACGGTGCAATAAATCTACTGCTGCCCCATTCCTGCTTTCCAATAAACCCATTTACATCTAGTTTCTTGACCCTCAATTCAACAGGTCTGCCCCCTTCTCTGTCACGCTTCTCTGTCATGGCATTTTAGTTTAAGTTTTATACACTATATGCAAAGAGAGAGAAAAAGAAAAAAAAAAAGATTTATATGAACCTTTTGTCAACCTTTGGGCTGTCGCATTTGCATTATTCCATAATGTGCATAGGGGACATGAGAAGGATCCATGAGGTTTTCAATCAAGACATCATACCTAAAAATTCAAATATAAATTAAAGAAGTGAAGCAAAAATCGGTTCACTTTTCTCTGACCCTAGACATAGCACTGCATTCTCTTCTTGAACTAGAATTTATATCAGTGATAGAAGGAACAATTTCATTGTTGTGTTTCAGCCTACAAGTGCTCAGTTTTGATAATCACATTAGAGATAGGCAACCGGATATATCTTGGCATACCCATAAGGAATGTCTCTGTTTCCCATCAACTTAGTAAATGACGGATCATCTAATTCTGGAATGGTGGGAGGTTGTTTCTTCATAATAATGTCCTCGTATTGGGAATCAGTGTTTGGCCAAAACCACACAATGTCGTGATGCACGGTACTCGGATAAGCTGCTGCACATGCTTTCTTGAATGTATGCACCTGCATTGATAGATGGAATGATCAGCTAAACTGCTACTGGACAAAGAATTTTTTGTAGCCTGGACGAATATGCATGCTAGAAGTAAGATGCTTCTGCATCTTAGTAGAAACGAACATCCTAAAGGTTCACCATCCACGACCTTGTGATTTCTGTTAAACCGTCCTGAATGGCAGCATTGCAGATCCGAATAAAGTTGAATGCCTACTTTGGTCTCATAAAAAGGTGTGCATTTTAAACTCCACATGCTTCAAGAAAGTTGAGAAATTCAATCAGACGAGGAAGGGACTAAACTTACAGTTTTTCTTATGTTCTTTGAAGATAGCCAACAAGAAAGCCGAGCAAATTAGCAACAGGTATATAAAAAATACAAAGGATACGCATGGAGTGTGTTTTTGCATCAATACAAAAAACAAGAAGAAAGCAGATGCATGGCACAATTTAATAACTTGGACATCATCTGAGCGTCGTGCAGCACAGGTTACCGGGGGGCCATCTGGAGGTGCCTGAGGGATGAACTTGCAGTCACCGGAGCCGCCGAAGCACCACCCGTGGTAAACGCACTGCAACCTACCCAATTGATCAATTCTACCTTCAGATAGAGGGGCTAACCTATGAGGACAGGCATCGTCAAAGACTTTCCATGCACCCTCATTCCTATCCCACCACACCACCACATCAAGTCCCATCACTTTCTTTGCACGTGGCACCCTCTTGTCCAAATCACACACTGGCATCACTGGATACCAGTGTGAGAACCAATCAAACTTCTCTCCATGAGTGTCAGGTTCAAGTTCTGGCTCAGGTGTGTCTATGGACTCTGTTGAAACGGAGGAGGGCGATGAGGACAAAGTGGTGGAGACCTTAAAATCTTTGGTTGGTTTCGTATTTCTGTGAATTCTTGAGAAATCTGAACTGGGTATTGAACGAAACTGAAAATTCAAGAACTTGGGCTTGGTGACCTGGGTTTTGGTGGGGGAAGTCGGGACAGGAAAGGATGGAACAAAGGAAGGCTTAAGAGCATACATGACTGAGGACTGCTTCTTTTAAGATCCGAAGCCCAGAGACGAACAGAAACAGGGTTAGCGTACTCTAAAAGCTTTTTTCAACCCGACTTAAGTGAAATGGATGGCCCCCTGGTTGGTCCTGGTGAGTCCAGTTCTTGTGGCTTGAATAAATTCAATCGAAATTGAAAAAACCAAAAAAAAAAAAAAAAAAACAAATATGACGCTCGGGCAATGATTGCACGCGCCGTATGCAATTAAAAGAACAAAACGACCAGGGAAACTGAAATAATTAGATCACTTAAAAAAAAAAAAATCACAAAAACAACTCAATAGTAAGAAGCTTGTCATTGTGACCAAAACTGTCAAAGCAATAGCTCCTCCCCGGAACTTCTTCTCACCCTGGAGATCAATTATTCCGATAGACGGTACGGTACGGGAGTTGGATTGTATTTACCAGGAGGACCAAGCACACTTCCACGAAGGAAGCAGCGGGAACACAAGGGGCCCTTGCCCTTGTACCCGCTAATGAAGCTGGTTCATTTAATCGCGCAAATTCATGTTCCATCATTTCTCGAAGTTGGCTGCAATGCAATGAATGCGTGTGGTGTTAACTGTCTCGTAACCCTCATGCCTGTATTCGTCTTGTAGTTCCACAAATCCACCGCCACCACCTTCTTGCGCCCAAAGACTACCTGAATCCAACCCGGAAGAGCCAGTTACTAAAACACATCACATTGGTTGGTTCTCAACCAATTTCTAATGAAATGCATAATAGCTTGAAGTTTGTTTTGCAGAAGGGGGCTTTTATAGAGTTTGGGGGAACTGGCCAGGAAGAAGAGGCGTTTGTTGGGCTGTCAAAGCCTTTTTCCTAAAACGCGTCATCTTCAATACCCACAAGAACCCAAGTCCCGCTGTCCAAAAGTTGTAGCACCTAAACTAGAAGTATTGCTCAAACCACTAGGGTTTTCCGACCAAAATCAGCCTTCCGGCCTAATAATAGTGGAGTCCACAGAAACCATAAGATCACCGCCAACAGAGTCCATACCGTAACACTTATATTGCAGCCTCATCTCCTAAGTTACACCCAACTCGTCGAGAGCACCATCGTTTCGACAAAACACCAAAAATCCAAACGCCACTAGCCCATTTCGGGACACCCAGGTCTGACTTCTATCAAAAACCAGAAATCTCGAAATTCAGCGGCACCGAGGAACAAAAAGCGAAACACAGAAACAAAACCACCGTCGAAAAAAGAGTGAGGACCTTTTTGGCTTAAGACCTTCCAGGACTTTACCTCTGGAAATGCTTCATGGGTACCTCACAGTCCGGCCCCTCGGGCCATGCCACTCCCATTTATATCTGGCTACAACTCGCCTCCCACGTTCTCAGAATATAGTAGAAGTGGTAATTGACGACGTAGTGCGTCTCGGAGCTAGATGAATCATAGCCAAAGTTCGACGATGCTACTTGAAAGTCTCGACAACGATTAGAAAAAGGAGGAGTGACTCAAGTATGAATCTTAGAAACAAAATAAGTCAGGTGGAAAATATTCATTATATTATATTCAGGTGGGGGAAAATGTAGGCCAGACTTTTTATTCTACACTTTGGGATATCTGAATCGCCAAAAATTTCAGTTTGACTTGGTGGCAGAGCAGCGAAACTCAGCTCATGTACGGAGTCCTGGCTCAAAAGTCTTCTAGTTTGTCCCAAAAAATAAAAAAAAAAAGAAGAAGACGAAACATCAGCCATAAGTAAAATGCCTTCTGTCATATATAGAAAGGGCCTCAAAACCCAGCAAGATGCTACAAATTTCGTCTGATATTGTGTAAGTTAAAAAATTATAATAAAATTGTGTAAGTAATTCCAACAGGGTAGAAAAGCAAAAGAATGATAAAGAATTCCTATTGTTATCTTCTCTGTTCACAGAAAAGAATAGATCAACCTATCTACCAGTGTCATTGATTTTCTTTGGAATATGGTGATGATCCTTGCAGCGAAACCCCTTTTCCATGCACCGGCGAGCCAGTGCTCCATGCAACCTTCCCAGCAAAACCAGGTGGTGTGGAGAATCTTCGGCACAACGCACTGGTACTTCTTGAATGGATGACCCTTCTTGGAGACAAGTTTACCTTCTCCAAAGCCCGGACCTGGAGCTCTGATGGATAATCCCTGACACAGCTAATCCTTGGTCCGGCCCCCGTCGTCCATTTGCAAGATAATTGCTTTCCCAGTTGATATGACTTCGTTCCCCTCTTAGAGTTAATCCTTTGAAGAATTGCTTCTTTAGTTACCTTTTCAACTTCACAATCTCCATGTTCTTCATCAAACGAGTCTTGCTTTGGAGCCATATTGCCAGTTTCTGCAGCAAACTCTTCTCTCGCCACAGAAACCTCAGACGCGTTGTTGCTGCTCGGTTCAACAGTTGAATTTTCATTGTCTAAGTCATGCGGTGCTGGTATTTCAAGATGGGACAATTTCCTTCTGAAATTGTGGAGCCGCTGTGACTTTTGTTGTAAAGCAGTAGAAGTCTCTTCTTCCACCGAACCACTGCCTTCTACCGTTGAGTCCTCAACATTGGTTTCTTCAGTATCTAAATCTTTCACTATTTGACTCAAGTCCTCATCAGATGAATTGCTCCTAATATGATTGCTGTTTCTTTGTCTAGAATGTGAGCTTTCTTCCTCGTCTAGTGGGCTAGTCTGCAGCGACAGAGAGGGAGTCATTCTCCTCGTTCTTTAATCATTAGTACAACACAGGCAAATAACAGATTTATTTTTTTTTACCTTCAGATCTGTCAAGTTCACATTGTTTTCTCTGAGAAACGAAAGAAAGTCCCTAAAATTTTCTTCTGTTGGCCGATAATGGCCACTATGACGCCAGACTGCCTGTTGAAAAGTAAAGAACCGAAAGCAATGGTTAACTGGCCATGTCAACTAATGAACACTATTGAGACCGATTAAGCAACCGGGAAACGTTTTATCCACACCTTAAGAATGCCATTATCGGCAACCAATCTACCAGCAGCTGTTGTGACTCCTCCAGCCAAGAAGCTAGAATGCTGAAATGCACCTTTCTTCTTCCTGCCAACATACATCGTCTTTGAAGTACTGAGGACGAAAATCCACTTGGCATCATCAGTGGTATTGAGAGGCTCCCCCGTCTCCTTGTAGATGAATTTTCCATCTTGCACAACAACTTCATAGGCCTTCCTTTCCATCTGTAAAAGTATCAATCTGTCAGTGAAAACATTTAAGTTCGACAAAGGTAAAGGACAGAGTATTATTAGAAGGCTTTAGAAGCTCACTGGACCAAGATACTTGATACACTGCTGTTGAAGCTTTGATCGAGCGCAACCTTCCACACTTACTTCCTTGCCTTCTCCTATATCAAGCCTGCAGTTTTGAGGCCGATACATGTAAGTTTACATTCAAATCTCTGATGTCTAGAACCATAACTTTATTTTGGAAGCAAAAAGCATTGGGGAGAGCAAATTACCAGTAAAAGAAGGGCTCTCTACTCTTAGATTGAAGCCATTTAACGTAATAGAAATGCAGATTATGCCCATATCGATGCCGTGGATCAATCTGTATTCACAAAAGACAATACAGATCTGAAATTAATTAGAAAGCCCAAAAAGTTAACAAAGTTTTAACTTCACTAAGATCCTGTCGTGCCAGACTAACCGCTTCAAGCCAGTGTTGTAAAGCAAGTTTTTGAGCCTTGTCATTCTTTGATAAACCTTTTCCAACCTTGGCAGCCCTTGTTCTTGCTCTTGACCAACGTGAAATGGCAGTTTCATGTTTCTCAATATCAAAGAATGAAATTGAACTTCGCTTGAGTTCTGCAAAGTCTAAGAGTTTCCACCTATGGGAGCAATGAATATTAGAATTAGAAACATGACAATCCGTCGTTAAGTTTCTAACTGAAAGGGCGAACTTTGAACATATCAAGAAACATATACCAGCTTTGCTCCACAAGAACCGCACAATCTGCAAGCTTTCTCCTGGTTCGGAAGCTCTTGTATACCTTCTGCAATTTTACAGCAGCCCGGTGTTTGGGATTGGTGGGATCAAGAACTGGCAGACTTTGGATTGTTGCTGCAACATTATCAGAATGCTGGGTTTGATCATCCATATCTTTAACAGAGATCAAATTTTCAAATTCTTTCCCTTTGAAGCTGATAGATCTTTCTGCTATCATCTTCCCAGAACCCGAGGATTTCAATATTTTGGCCTCCAAATCCTGAGTGCCAAAACTAACTGACCGAACTGGAGTTTTCCCGTTATCACCTCCCAAGCTGATGGATTTCACGGTCACAGATTCTGAGGCCTTTTCCGCATCACTCAACTCCGCAACCGGGATGGACAAAGAAACCCCCATCCTAGTAGGAACGACGCGCCAGGCAATCTACTTGGGGTCTGCTTGAACAAACCAACACATCTAAGTCAATATTAATGATGCATTGTCTGCTTGATAAGGAATGGAAAACTTAGCTAGCCCCTCCCCAGTGTAAATTGTAATTGGCTTTAAAATGAGACACAAGGCGTATTAAATTGGTACCTATTACCTGCCGCATAAACCATGATTTTTATTTTTTTTTTTCGAAAAAGTTTTTGTCTCTCTCGGTGGAATCGTTTTACAGGGCGAAAACAAAAGGCTAAAATCATATTGCAAAGGTAAACAGAGGAAAATAAGCCGAACACCATTTACGGTAGGGGAGAGATACCACATCCAGAAAGAGAAACTCATTTCTTTATGACGAGAGGAATCCAATAACAGAAAACCCCTATCCACGAAAGTTACTACGTCTTATATATGAACCGGAAAAGTTAATGCAGAGCATGCTACATCAAATGCAGCGAGAGAGAGAGAGAGAGAGAGAGAGAGAGAGAGAGAACCATTACTAACAGAAAATGAATCTCAATCTCAAAACCCACACGGAAGGCAGCAAAAAAAAATAAAAACAAAAGAAAATGTACCATTGCAGCTAGCAAGATACATATAAAGCGCCGTGAAAACATTATCAGCGTAGGAGAGGTGAACATAACATTACCTTGAATTGTGGATATGTGTGTCTCCTCCAAAAAAAAAAAAAAAAACAGGAGGAGATGCTGTGTATGTTTATGGGAAAAAGAAAATCGGGATTGAATGGGTAGGCTATATGGATTGGATGGATTTTGCTTTCACCTTGTTTTTCTCTCTGTTTCTCTTAGCTTTCTGTGTATGTATATCTATCTCCGCATAAAGTTTGAGGCTTTCGAAGCCAGACTGACATAAGATTGCCAACCACGTCAATTGTTACGAGTTATATATACAGGGGACCTGCGAGGGGGGCAAGGACCCAGAACAAAGACAGTGAAACCGTACAGAAATTTGCTAGATAGAGACGCAGGGAGAGAGAGAGAGCGAGAGAATCTTCTTGTGACCACGTGGAGTGGACTCTGGGCAGGGCCGACGTGTGAAAGAGTTCTATTCTAATTTATCTGCCCCTTATATTTTCCATCCCTTCTCAGGTTATATGTATTCTTTTTTTTTTTATAAATAATAATAATAATAATAATAATTTGCCCCATACTGCTCAGGTCTCATCTTGCGAAGGATGATGTTGGCCCGGAAATGTTAATTTCCCAGTTTGTAGTACGTAGCAATCACTTGTTACAAATTAGCACACGATTCGGTGCGACGAGAAAAAATGAACCGAATCAACCTCCCGAAACCAAAACTAAAATTTTCCTGTTTTCAGAAAACTAAAATGATATTGGCGCAGCATAAGATATAAGAGGCAATAACCATTCCCCTCAAGAGTGCTTAATTATTCATCCAGTCACCATTTCCATTTCCCATTCCCATTTTCCATGCGCTTCGGTTCAATCCCTCTGAATTTCAACGCAGGCATCTATCCGTAACCCTCGAGTTCGTTTCACACTCTTTTCAGAAAAGCTTGAATTCAATCCCCTTGTCCCCTTAAAAATTTACTAATTAATTATTCTACTTGCCACCGTATTGTGAAACCGGCCCGGAGCGCCCGGAGATTTTCTCTTTTTCGTTGCTCTCTCGTCTTCGGCAATTTTTTCATTTGTCGTCAGATCCATAATTGGCAGTCAACTCGTGCAAATTTCTTTGTAATTATATCTTGTCGGAACGGAAAGGGATAGCGGGTGATGTATTGCATCCGTATAATCAAACAACGTATTAAAATCTCATGTACACTTAAAAAATATAATTCAACGGATGAAATTCGTAGATATTGTTCCAAGAAATAAAAACCCTTATCCATGTAATATTTTATCCTTGTAACGCATATTAATGACGGGAAAAAAAAAAAAGGAGAACAAAATATTTATCACGCCATCAAGTCGTAGTAGGTTCCCAAAGGGCGAGATTTGACTTGTTCATGGTCGGCACCGCTTCCGTTGTTGGACAAATCTCCCAAAACCCAGAGTAATTCTGGAATTAGCGTACGTTGCTTGACCTGCAAGCCTTTTTTCTTCTTCTTCTTTTTTTTGTTTTTCCTTGACAAGAAAGCAAACTGAATTGCATGGTATATCTGTCCACGCTGATTTTTTTTTTATTTTTTTTATGGATATGAGTTGGTTTGATATATATATATATATATATATATATATATATATATATATATTTTTTACTTAATAACAAATATACACTGGTTTTGATTTCGAGTTGGAAAATGGGAGCCCAAAGGAGACAACGAAACTTCCATGCATTCTTCTTGGCCGATCCGCATGTTTAGACTTGGCGAATATCCTCACAATATTGACAAGGATTCAGCTTGATGGGTTAATACCAACAAAAATTGTCCTTAAACGGCCCGAACCCTGTTTTATTTATTTATTTAATTAACCGTTTTGGGAGGATTGTGCATGCTTTGTACCACTTAATTTGGTTGCTCCCACTAATAAACGGCCCAATTGGTCGCCAGTTATATGCCAATACATCTGTTGATCCGAGTACACTAAATGTCCCCAGAATTTCTTATTCATCACACGAAACACATACAAAATAAATTGATTACGATGAACATACAATATACTCGGTAACACCTCCATGAACCAAAAAAATAATAATAATAAATAAATAAATAAAAGGGAAGAAAAAGGATTACCTTGCTGATGTTTAGTTAGCTACCAGCGATTAATATAACAGAATAGTGCGAGAGAGCTACGGAGAGGATATACGGCTCGTATACATGCCACTTAATCGTTGCCAAAAGCTAATCACGCGCAACCTGATGAAGACGGAGCCACTCAAGAGAGGCCTAAACTAAAGTTCGTATGCGTCGGAAGGATGTGAACATCGAGAGCCCGGACAGTATGATAAAATAAAGCGTGTTGGTTTGTACCCATATTAATTGTCGAGGAAGATTTTAGGTCTTAGCAAAATGCATGACAGCTGTGCTTGTGGATTCTCCTTGCAACGATCCATCGCAGAATTCAAAGATGCCGACCAATGATGTACAAACTGCTTGGCATTGTATATAACTCGAGGTTTTCCCAAATTTTTGGTTAATATATATATATATATATATATATATATATATATATATATATACATATATAATTCCATTTTTAACTGCAAGATCAAAGAATTTTCTTATCTCTCGTGACTTTTCCATTCCAGCTCTTTGATTAATGGCATTACGGTGAACATATATCAGGGATTTTCTTGTTTACGCGTTGCGCATCCTACAGAAATGACGACCATCTGGTCAATGGCTCCTGCTCGCGGGGTATGTAAAACACGTATCGATCCTCAAATCATCAATGTATGGCAGGGCAATTAAATTGGAAAGAATATTTATGTTAGTTGAGCCGAGATAGAATTGCAACCTTTTTAAATGGTCTTGAACGGAGTGACATCCCTGTGTCTGTATGCCTCCACTACTGTCAAAGCTTGACTGCAAACAAGCTATATATATTATATTCTAGCAGATTTGTTGTCTAATATGTATTGGGGTTACGGCATTAGATTTAGAGATAAAAGGCGAGTCTTCGCAAGTGTGTGCGTGTGTGTGTATTTATATATATATATAACGTGGGAGAATGGTCAAGAAACCCTTTTTTTTTTTTTGGTTTGTCTGTTTTTTCTTCTCCCGACCTTTAGATTCACGAGCTACGAGTTTACACAGGTTTGAAAGAGTGGTTCGGTTCCGCTATTCTTTTTTTTTTTTTTTTTATAAATTTTTGCCGAGTTAATTATGTGTCGAAGAAACATTCGTGGGCTAACATAAAAAGTTGTTCGGTTGCTCCCCACTGCCGTTGCGCAGCTGTTTTCTTTTGATCCATATATTCGCTCAAGTCAAAGCCTAAAACAACTCTTTTTTTTTTTTGAAGCCGTGTTGTGTCGCCCTAGGCTAGCCATTGAGTTCATCATTTTTCTTCGTAGGTGTATTTCTCTATGAGGATGTAGCGAATCAAAAATCAGGCAGTGCATTGTCATATACAACTGTCATTGCAGATCTCCATGCTAATAAGTATACGTACGCTTGTGTGTCTCTATAGAGAGAGAGAGAGAGAGAGAGAGAGAGATGGAGGGAGAGAGATAGAGGGAGAGAGAGAGCGAGAGAGTCGCTCGATGAGGTCGGTACTTGGAACCGTACAAGCTGTCGGGACTCGCTTGCCCCGCAAGTTCCACGTGTCAGATATCCACTCTGACCACGTGGTGCTGCCTGGTACGAATGATAGATAGACAGGCGAGCATATCCCCCGTCTGCCGGTGATGCCTAACCGCGCAACCGCAAAGTATATTTCTTAGGATTTAACCCCCCCCCCCAAAAAAAGAAAACCGCTATTTTTTCATTCATTTAACATGTTCATTCGTTTTCCGACGAGTACGAAGCCTAAATATTCTCCTTGTGATTTGGTTCATTGTATCGCAAATAAGACTTTGGGCCTTTGGGAATTTCTGGTTTTTATTTTTATTTTTTATTTGCGTTTTTGGCATGGGGTGGTGGGGATGGAATATGCAGTGCAATCGGATAATCAAATCCCTTGTTTGTGCTTTTTTTTTTCATTGAATTATAAATAATATAATAAAAAATATATATATTTTTATTTTCATAAAATTTACTTTCACTTTTTCAGGATTCAAATTTAAAATTTTTAATAAAAATAAAAAATTTTAATTATTGATTTTTTTTTTTCAAGGACGAAACGGGGTAGTTTTCTTAACTTCGTCTATGCAACCATGAAGGGAGTGGATTGTGATTGCGCAGCGACTTGAACAAAACGAAATCACGATGACGAATTCTTACTCGAAAAATAATTATAAAACCTTTCAATTGGCCATTTTATGAATTATCAAGAAAAAGAAGAAGATAATATTCAATTATCATTTGCAGTATGAAAATGAATAACCAGAAGAGCAATTTACAGAGAGAGAAAAAAAAATTGTTACCACGCAACGAGGTATGGAGAATTACATTAGAAGGACGTAATTAATGGACTATTGAAAGGATAGATCGCGTCACGTCGTACTGGCGAGACATGAGAGGCAAACTAAACGACAGGTCGTTTTTTGGGGGGAGAGATTCAATTCAGAAGAGGGACGCCGAGGGCAGGGGAAAAGGTGTCAAGTAGAGCCAGCTGTCAGCGACAGTGATGTGTTGTGTACATTTTCGGTTTAATTTCGCTGTGGCGAGGGGAACTGGAAGGGCGGTGTCTTTCTCTTGGGGGGCACACCAAAAACGCGCTTTTAAATAGCACCGACCGACGACGACCACACTGCCCAGCACACGACAGTGCCGGCCAGTGGGTCTACTTTTATCGCACACCCGGCACGACTAGCAAAATGCATGCTAGCAAAGTCAAACTACGTTTTAAAGTAACGCAATCAGCCGGCAGCACTCGCACTACGTCGAAGAACGTACCATGAAAAGCACAAGAAATATATATATATATATATATATATATATATATATATATGTATATTATTTTTAAAGAAAACGTTAAAGTCAAACTCCGTTTGTGAATAATTATATTACTATAGCAAATGCATGCTAGTTTTTAAATGTGAACGAAGAGCCTTGATTTCCACGACTCAACTCTCACGACATTTGGCCCATTGGACTAAGCAAGCACGGATACTTGCCGGTTCCTTCCCTTCTCCCTATTTCCAAGGATTGACGGTGCTTGGCGCAATTGGAGAATTAAACTATTCGGGGGGGGGGGGGGGAAGGGGGCAGCGAATAAATGCAGCGGGCCCGAAGGTCAATCCAGAACAAGAAAGTCGGCTGCAAGCCCTCGAACTTCTGACCTTAACAAGCACGGTCAAATGCTTTACCATCAAGGCTATCGGAGGGTGGTAAGAAAGTCGGGTTGGATTGCCCTTGCGGGGCGGGACGGTTGCTGGGGTATTGACCCTGATTCACAGTACATCAGTTGTCTTCAATTCTGCGCATTACGGCTTTGTGGGTGGGTTACTTGCAGATCGTGGATTGGAGACCCCTATTATTGGTCATATCATGAGCTGGTACTTTGTGTTAGTCCACTCCAGGTTTAAACCTTCACCAATTGTGTGTTCAAGTCAGTCCGAGTTCAAGATTCTGATGTAACTTTATTTCCATTTTCGTCAAAAATTTAACGCCGACAATGAGCCAAAGTTGAAATTTGTTTGAATATCATCGTGGGTGTATCGCTAGCAGTCGATCTCACTAGTTATTACTCTGTGAATTGAGCCAGTACTTTCCTTATTAACTGACATTCAGATATTCAGAGTTATGACCATCCTGTGGTCTTATTGTGCACAGCTTGCTTCTCACTCCAAGTTAACCTCTCTGACACTACCGAAAACACAGAGTCTCTCTCTTTTTTTTTTACCACGGATCAGATTTAAGATGAAATCGTGCTAGAAAAAGGGAGCATTAACCTTTATTGTATAATTCATAACTCGTTGAGTCTCTCATCCAATGAATGAATCAATCGAAATAAATCTTGAGCACGCGGTATCAACATACGTGATACGTATGCAAGATGTATTTCCAAGCATCGAAGCAGATAAGCACTCAGACCATCCTCTTTTATCTGTCCCTTTAGGGGACTTTGGGTATGGAAACGTTCTCGGGAATTCAGTTATTAATCTTCCTTTCATGTGTTTGAAGTGTCAAAATATGGTAACGCTACGTTTCACAAAAACATCGCATCACCACAATTATAGTAATCTCAAACTACCATAAGGGAGGTGATAATATGATATTGCTACGACTTGTTAGTCGTATAGAAGTTGGAAGGCAATTTCATCCTTTATATTTTCTATTCGACCAAAAAACAAAAAAAAAAAAAAACAGAAAAACAAAAAATTCGATAACTGCATCTCGTGTCGTAGTATATATAGTGTGGATGTTACATAATTGATCCAAAATATTTTTCAGTAATGGTTGTAATGTTACTTAGTTGACCATATGTAATTAACGTAATGTGGGTGTTACGTAATTCACCAAAGTTCTTTATGTAATGGTTATAAATATAGTTTTTTATTGTTGTGTTAATCTTATGGATGTCTAGCGTACAAAATTTTGTTAATAGTATTTGGCTTCTGTTAAGAATAACTCCAAATATGGTAATCTCGCATTCCGATGTACATCCTCAATAATTTTATATTCTCGTAATTTAATAATATTAACAGTAATGGTAATAGTCCCAACGGCCCCTCGGAGGAAGCTGTGAAGCCGTTGCTCAAGAACTTGAACTCGTCAAGCAAGGCAGTTCAAAATTAATTAAAGGCACTCCGATGGAGCTTGTCCAGCAGGAATTTAATTTTGGGGGGTCATCCGTCAAAACACGAGACAAAGAGCGAAAGCGATGGGAAAAGACGCGCATTGGCGCGCCCTTTCCAAGTCTCGAATTCTGTTCGTCGACAATTTATTTAGCTCTTGTTAGGGCAGCAAATCCAAAGTCTGCGCCATTTTAGTGCAGACTTCTAAGTGGGGCTATTCGCTAATTGGTTCAGCTATCGTAGTCGGCGTGCCTTCTGAGCCGAGCGAGGCACCAGTGATTATAATTGATCCCCACGACGAACTCCCTGCAGGCCCAGGGTATAATTGAATAGAAATTCTAATTTGATGCTCAAAAAGTTAGAGATCTGAATGTCCTAGTCGTCGTGCCTTCCGGGGGCACTAGCGATTATATACTTGCAGTTTTCCGAGTACCCGTTGGAACAGACAAACTGATTCTAAAGATGGAAATGACTCTGAAAATTGTAGAAACTTTCGTCCCCCACCCTCCCCCCCCCCCAAAACATAAGCTGCTCAACGACTGTACGTGCTGAGAATATGGTCAATCGTAAGTAAGATTTACTCAAGAACTCGCAGTTTTTTCTTCTACTGATTATTATACACTCGCACACTCTATTGGCTTCCGGTTGCCCTTGGAACAAGCTCTTAGTCTTTCTATTATTCTTGTACCATTCATTGACATTTTCTAGGACTAGTAGCGTAAAAGATCGGGCCACCGCCCCAAGTACTATGCCTTCTAACTCCATGTTGGGTTTGGGTTTCTTAATTGAGTGGGGTTGACTCTCGTGGGGTTACTGGTCAGGAGAGCGTAGTAGAAAACTTGTTGCCGCGTGGCAAAGTCAAGACGAATATTCGCGCTTACCTAGGCAGAGTTGAGGCGTATAACAACAACAAATAGACTGTCCCGTACACATCGAGGGATGAAAATGGGCGATCATATCGGCCAATTTGATCTAATTAAACGAGCCAAGTGGTCGAAACAATCACTATTAGAAGTGTTTTAACCTTTTTTCTTGTTTTTTTTTTTTTTTTTGGAAAAAAAGAGAGAGAGAGAGAGAGAGAGAGAAAAAAAAGTTTGTTCAATTCCTTAGCCGCAATATTGTTGCTGTAAACCCTGTGTAATTACGCAACTCGCACCATCTATACAAATTAACCAGCGTCGGATGGGAAACACGGAGCCCAGGCGATTGAACAAAACAGGAACCCCGTTAACTGATTTGGCACGGGGATATGTTGCTGTGTCGAGACTTTAGTGGTGGTACCGGTACCGGATTACTCGTTAATAATGGTCATTGTTATGGGTTATAACTTAAATATATAGCCCGCCAAGGGCTTTCAAAATCCTCAACTCTAATCAAGCAAATAATTGGGCTATAAAAAAAGATTGAACAGTTATCTTTCTCTTAAATAAGTACCAAATGATTTCCTCGGCCGTATATATTTAGATCGACACTCAATTCCAACAATGTATGTTTTTGTGTCATGTCTATCACCCACACACACGCCCGTGTTCTGAAAATTACAAATCATGTGCAACTATGTAGATGTAGATGTAGATGCAGTTCGGCTAATGCTAATTAATGGGGCCTTCCACGGCTAACACTTCATACTTCGGCCATTTATAATCAATTTCATAGCCAGAAAAGGGATTTATCTTATAATCCACGTTTGGTGGGAAGTCGTACTGCCAGTTAAGAGGTCGCCTAGAAATGATGTGATTCCCCCCCCCCCCGGGGGGGTGTGTCAATCGTACTCGTAGCCGTACCCACTGACCAAAGCTGGCACAGATCCAGCGGCACGAACCACGGCCCAATGGATAGCCCCGGCATTGACATTTTCGTTAATCGCATTTTTATATCGGGACGGATAATCACACTCAACGCTATAAATAAAACCACTCGTAGGATTAATTTAGTACCATGTGAGCATTCACGTTGCGTTAATGAACAAGTTTTTTTTTTTTTTTTTTTTTTGGGTATCAACATTTCAAAGGCTAATGACAACTAACAGCAACCGAACAGTCCTAAGTATAATACAACAAGTAGGCCATGGCCGCCCACATTAATATTTGCACAATTGTGTGATGTTATAAGGCATCCCACGGTGGTACGAAAAATCATATCTGGCAATTCAGTTCTATGTGATTGGATCACGCGTGGGCACATGGAAAATTATGAAGTTGTTTGAAACGAGACAGTAAAAGGTACGACAAAAGCGGTATATGCCCGCGTCAGACGGGTCCTCACCAAAACCAGCCGTCTATAGCTTCTGATATTGTGGGCTGTGTGGCACTATCGAATACGTGTTCTACCAGCCCAAGTTAAGAATGTCAGTCCTAAAGCAGTTGGATCCAGGCCTGTTAAAATAGTACAGAGGGCAGCGCCTCCCCGGAGTCCACATTTCACAATGAGCCCGAGTGACTGCCTGCGTAGACCCTGCACTGCCGCGGGTGTAGCGTAGCGTACACGTCGCGCAAAGTCCACGGTTCTCACGAATGCAATGCAACCCATTTTTCCCAAAAACCAGCGAAAATTGGATAAACAGCACATCTGTGAAGGCAAGCCCAATTGCTTGTTGGCGCCACACACGGCAGAACGCTTCGCTCTAGTAAGGAATTGGGCTGGCAACAAATGAACTTGCTCTGGGCCTCAGCCTGGGGGAATCTGCAGCGGACGGACTGATAAACAAAAAATTAAAAAAATAGCATCCTTTTAGTTTTTTTTTTTTTATAAAAAGGGAGAGGTGTTAGGGACCAACTACAAGATTACCATTATTTAAATTTCTAATTTTATATATAGAATTTAATTTTAATTTTTTTATATAAAAAAAAAAACTAAGGGAAAAAACAAAAAAAAAAGAGAGAGAGAGAAGAGAGAGAACAAGAGTTAATTTGGACATTACGATTTAGAACGGCGCGGCTTTTGGGTTGATTCCAAAAAGTATAATTATTACTACTAATAAATATTACTTTAAGAAAAAATTTGACAACTTACGACCCCGCGATAGAAGCACGCGTCTTTTATTTATCGGGGCTGACTTGAGCCTTGCCAGTCGCCACTGCCGCTAGTGACGCTCGCCGTCTGGCTATTCTTCTCCGCCACTCGAAACCCTAATTCTCTCATCTGCCCTGTCTCCGGGTCTCTCTCTCTCTCTCTCTCTCCCTCGCCTTCTCTCTGCGCGGCAACGCTATTGATTATCTGTGATTTTAGTGGTATTTATACGAATACATTTGTTCGTGTTAGGGTTCTTATCGCTCTCTCTGATGTTTCTTTCTCTCTCTTTCTTTTTTCTCACTCATTTATGCCAAAGGGTTTGCTCTCTAAAATTGTGACTCCTATTCTTGAACCGAAAAGAATCGTTTTTCATTATTGAATTGCGGACGGACTGTACCCATATGCCCAATGTTACTTACTTTCTTAGATCTTCTTGATTTCTTTTTTTGTTTTTCTTCTCTTCGGTTGGCTATGTCTAATCTTGTACCTATTTTCTTGTGTTTTCTTGTCCTTTTCTCTCTCTTTCTCTCTCTGTTTTTTTTTTCTTTATTACTTTGTTGTTCTCAGTTTAATTTATTTACCACTTAAATTTTTATTTGGGTTAATATATTGGGCTGAGGGTTGTCAGTCTTCTGTTGACTGTTGAGTAGATCAAATGAGAGGAAGGAGTTACAGTCCGTCACCGCCAAGGGGTTATGGCGGTAGAAGGGGACGGAGCCCTAGCCCTAGGGGACGTTATGGTGGTCGCAGTAGAGATCTTCCTACCAGCCTTCTTGTTCGCAATCTTCGTCATGATTGCAGGTTTGTTCTCTCTGTCTTTCTTTTCTTCTTGTTTCCACTTATTCGTTTTAGGCTAAATGCTAGCTTTTTGCCAAAAATTTCAATCTTCTATTGGGACTTGAGATGCAATTTTCCCCTGTATAACTTTACTAATGAGGCCGAGACAGTTGAGGAGGTTTGGGCGAACCCGATATGCGTAATGGTTTTTTTTTTTTTTGTTTTTTTGTTTGTTTTCTGTATTCACCACCTGATTTCATAGTGCGTGTTCCTTCTTTATTGTGTTCTTTCCCCACCACCGGGGGGGTAGCGGTGGGGTAATGGAGCATAACAGTGTTGATTGCCAAAAGGTTGGTTTATACGTCATTCTAGTTCTTGCAGTAGGTTTCCCCTCTTTCCACGGTTACACATAACCACCATTTCCATCAAGTGAGTGGCTTTTAGTTCTCAAACTAGAAGGCATGCTCAATCCATGGTTAATGTTTACTAAATGGCAAATGTTTTTGAGCTGTTGAGGCTCTATCTTGTGATCAAACCTCTGATTGATTTAGGAATTTTTATTTTCACTCCAACGTCTAGATGGATTCATTATAATTCTCCAGAGTAATTAACTGATGTGACAGTTGCTTCAATGATAAAAACAGGACACTGAATTTTCTTCCTATTTTCAGGCCAGAAGACATCCGCAGGCCCTTTGAACAGTTTGGCGCTCTGAAAGATATTTATTTGCCTAGAGATTTTTATACTGGGTGAGCAAATGTTGGCTAATCATAGATTTCTCAATTCTTTTTTCCTTGTAACGAGATTTTGTGCCTTCAAATAGCAAGTGGCATTTTGGTTACTTTCCATAAGGGTTTCTTTTCTGAGAGCAAGTGACACAAATAATGTCTAAGCTTTTCCCTTGGCGTTTGGCTTGTTATTCTTCACATAGTATGCATACTTTGCAATTTTGTCTTCATTTTGACCAATGCTGAAGAAACTTCTCAGTATGAAACTTTGTTTCCTTTGACTTCTTGATGCGATCGTTCTTATATTTCCTTCTGATAATTCCAACACAAGTTAGAGGTCTGCTCTCACCTGTCACTGAGTTGACCCTCCTATGTGGGTCCTTGACTGCTTTCTCGAATTTTCTGTTATGTTGATGGGGCATTCTCTTTCTTGATATTCTCATTGTCTCCATAAGTTCGATTTCTTAATTGAAGTTCTTGAGGTTTAACAGTGAATTTAAAGTTTTGAAGACATCAATCAAGTAGTTAGAGTTCTTTTGAAGATGATTTTAATGGTAATGAAGATTGGAAGGAAGTGGGTTTGAATACATTTTGAAGAATACATTTTGAAGATGTTCCAAGTCTTGAAGAATTTCAAGTCGTCTTTAAACTGACACATGCAAGGTCAGCAGCCCAGTGCTTGCTTTCTCATGTTTATCATGGCCTTTGTATGCTGGGGGTTATGTTGGTAAAGCTCATTTGCAAAAGGTTTATGGTGTGCCCAGTCCATGCCCTTTGTTACTGTGCTCATGACACTCATCTTTTCTGTGTTTTCTTCTAATATAATTTCTGCAGGGAGCCCCGTGGTTTTGGGTTTGTCCAATATGCAGATCCTCATGATGCTGCTGAGGCCAAACATCATATGGATGGTCGAGTTCTTCTCGGTCGGGAGTTGACTGTTGTGTTTGCTGAGGAAAATAGGAAGAAGCCGGCTGAGATGAGGTCAAGGGAGCGAGTGAGGTAGGTTTTTTCTGTTCATTCATTGGCCTTGCTATTATAGAGTTTATTTTGATTTGCACGAACTCACTTCCACACAATTATTAGGAAGATAGGAGTCCATCAGAATTTTAAATTTGTTCCTGTTGCTTAATAACTCTTTGGGAAGGCAAGGTCTTTAAAGAGCCCAGCACATTTACAGGCACTGTTGGTTTCTGTGATGATAACATGGTAGGCATCTATTTTCCCTTGTACTAACTTTCTCTAATTTTTTGGATGATCCCCTTCCCTTTTCTTTTCCTCTAGGGGTCGACATCGTGATCGTAGGTGGTCGCCACCTCGCTATTCTCGTTCACCAGCTCCACGTTATGCAAGATCTCGTTCACGCAGTCATGATTACTATTCCCCACCACCTAAGCGCAGACATTATTCAAGGTATGTGAATATTGACTTCTGATTTGTGGATTTATTAGCCTGAATTCTTACAGCTAATCAATTAGTCAACCCAATATATAATTGTATAACAAAGGGTGGAAACTAAAGCATAAAATTTGAGACAAGCAGTTTAGCAGTTTTGATACGGTTCTAGCATTCTTTCGAAGATTGTATGCATTTTGCTTGAATGTTTGCCTCTGACTCCATTTTCCTCTTGTTCACCACTCATGCACTTTTGTGTTTAAAGAGTTTGACAGTTTGGCAATTTGCTTCTCGGTTCCTTAATGAGATTTTATCGGTACTGTTTATGTGGATGTTATTCATGAAATAGATCTGTTTCACCCCAAGAGAGGAGGTATAGTCAAGGGAGGTCATACTCACGCTCGAGAAGCCGCAGTCAAACTCCAAATAGGAGTCAGAGCCGAAGCAGAAGCCAAGGTCCAAGCAGCAGAAGCAGGAGTCACAGCCCAAGGAGAAGCAGAAGTCACAGTCCAAATCATGATGTGTATCCCAGGGGACAAAATGGTGGTAGATCTCCGGATCAGTGAACTTCCTCAAGGAGATGCTACTTTCATACTCTTTTGTTAGTGTGAGTGCTATATTTTCGATGAGTTTGACCTTATGTTTTGTTGGTAGTTGGTTTGAACTTTGTTAAAAACACCTTTTTTTATTTTTTTGTGTCCATGTTGTGGACCAGTCTATTGTGCTTAAGCTTCAACTGAAAGCACTTTCTAAGATTTTGTTGGGCATTGCTTAATGAAAATTTCCTTTGATTGTATGATAAGGATTAATCCATTTCTTTGCAGTAACCTTAGAAATGGGCACTTGATTGTTTTTCATTTTTTTTGTTGGGGGGGGGTCATATACACATAACGATTGACGTTGAGCGTGTTCATCTCATCTTTAAAAAGGCTTAAGCGTGCTTTGGCTGCCTTATTTCATCATTCCCTTCCATGCACGCACTTTGTTAGATGAATTTTCTTCTTTCACGTCATCTTAATTCACTGTTCTTCCTAATTCCTGAGAGAGTAGACCTCTTTTTTTTTTTATTTTTAATCTTTTTTCTTCTTGTTTGCAGAGACATATGAATTAAATTAGTTGGGGTTGGTTCGGTTCTTTCGAGTTGCACATTAGATTTAAGAATAGACAGGGACAAATTGATTCAGGTTGAGGGAGGGGGTTAACGTTTACTATATGTTTTGTTGAGAGAGCCGATGGAAAACTGTGCCGTTCGTCTCCTTGATCAACTGGCTAATATTAACCACCTAACTTTCAAATAATCAGTCACTTATTATTCGTATCCACCAAAAAGCTAGTGCGTGCAATTAAGACGGCAAAGTTGGCTGGCTGGTTGGTTTGGTGGTGGGTATACCGAAAAGAGGAGAGAGGGAGAGATTCATCGTTCAATTTGTGGGTAAGTACTGACACTTGGGACGACCACGCCGAGATTGCATCCAGCCACCCTTCCTTCGACGTCAGACACCGTGACCCTGCCAAATCCAATGTAGTAATTAAATGCTAAAGTAAATCCCGTGCGTCTGAGTCCGACCGACTCTGACTCTGTGAGGGTGGTGTGGTGTGGCACATACTGTGGCAGTCTCTCGTTTCATCATCATCTATGACTCAGCTGCGTTCCCTTTTTTTTGGGGGGGGGGTTTGGTCGATCATCAATCTATGTACGTTAGTTGCGTTATTGTTCTTTTTATTTGTTTAACATGGCAACTAAGCAACGAGCATTAGCGATGTAATTAGATACAGTGTCACTAGCTGCAGGATGATACAAACCCCACGTGTCCAACCCTCCAGTCGTCATCTCTCTCTCACACTTCTCCACCAACTTTCTCTCACTAATAGTATACACCAACTGAGACAGACCGCTTATGATATTCAGTACTTAAGACAGACAGACAGCTACACAGGACAGAAACCAAACTCACGCAATAGCTAGAGTGTAGAGACGCGTAGAGAAAGAGAGAGAGAGAGAGAGAGAGAGAGAGAGATGGAGATGGAGAAGAAAAAGAAGATAGGCGAGGTAGGAATGGAAGATATCGTCAAGGTGGGAGCTTTATCCAAAGAAGAGGCCAAACAACTCCACAACATCCTCCAAGAAGCCATAGCCGGCTCTTCATGCGACCCAAGAGAGGTGTGGAAACATTTGGTGGCTGAAAGAGCACTAAAGCCTTGGCACCCCCATGGCCTTCACCAACTCTTTTACTATTCTGTCTATTCTCACTGGGATGCCTCCAACTCTGGACCTCCTCTTTATTGGTTTCCTTCCCTGTAATTTCTCCTCTCTCTCTCTCTCCCAATTGCTATTTTCTTATTGTGTTTTATGTTGCGGTAATTGATTGATGCGTGTCGTATTGTTCTAGTTGCAATTCGTTCTTGATCTCCCCTTTCTTTAAAATATGCTTAATTTCCCTTTTTTTTTTAGGTCTAGCTAATACCTTTATATCATCATGTTAGATACCAGTCTAAACTTACCAATTTGGGACGTGCAATGGAAATACATTGTCCAAAGCTTCTAGCAACTTCCTACAAGGACCCCATAACCAGCTTTAGCCTCTTTCAGAAATTCTCTGTTCAACATCCCGAGGCATGTACTTATCCGATTTATTCATTTCCTTCCCCTAGAGGGGATTATAGTGAATCGAGTATGATATTTTAAAGGCACCAGTGTGCTAAATCTATGGGTGTGAATGATTTCCAGGCTTATTGGTCAATTGTTCTGAAAGAGCTTTCAGTTGTATTTCATGAACCCCCAAGGTGCATTCTTGACACCAGTAACCAATCAAGAAGGGGGGGAGCATGGCTTCCTGGTGCAGTTATGAATATTGCTGAGTGCTGCTTGCAACCTTCAAGTCATGCTAGAAAAGAGGATGATAGTATTGCTGTTGTATGGAAAGATGAAGGCAGTGATTCTACTGCAAACTGTATGACACTAAAAGAACTTCGAGAACAAGTAATGTAATGCTTCATGCACTTTTACTTTATCTCTGGTATCATATTGTCATGAGTGAAAGAATGTTCAAATTTTTTATTGTGCATTGTGTCTGAGTTAGCAAGTGCTTCCCTTTACATCCTATGCAATTCATATTTTGTACACGTGAAATTTTTGGTAAATAATTTTAGAAGAATTACAAGAGCTGTAGAATGTAAGTGAATTAACACCTGAAAGAGCCCATCTACTTTGTTGTGTATGCCAACTTGTGCTGCAGGTTGGTGGCTAATGCACTGGATGCAACATTTGAGAAGGGTGATGCAATTGCCATTGACATGCCAATGACCGTTCATGCAGTAATTATATACATGGCCATTGTATTAGCAGGCTATGTTGTTGTATCCATAGCTGACAGCTTTGTGGCTAAGGAAATTGCTACCCGTTTACGTGTCTCCAATGCAAAGGGCATCTTTACTCAGGTGACTTTACTCATTGCCCAATTCTGGGTTAATCAAATTCTGGAATTCCTACAACACATTTGCAATGCGAGGTTGATCCAATTTGGTATAATTTTGCTTTGGAGTCTGTGACTTTGCTATGTTTGGGCTTGTAATCATTTTTTATTTTATTCCAGGATTTTATACCCAGAGGAGGTCGAAAGTTTCCTCTGTACAGGTAAGGATGGCCTGTGAAAAGGACATTTAGAACATCATAGGTTTGTTAGCATGCCAAACTGCCTTCGTCACACCCTACAATCTTCCTTGTTTGCAGTCGCGTTGTAGAAGCTAATCCACTTAAAGCTATTGTGATCCCTGCAATTGGGGATGCTCTAGGTGTTCAGTTAAGAAAGCAGGACCTTTCTTGGAGAGACTTTCTGTCTCATATCAGTTGCCTTCCAAGGTAACTTTGAACCAGTGATTGCAGAGTAACCTAACAGCATCTTCATTAATTTCACACAACTGACTAGTATCTCATTTCCTGTCTGATGACATTCACTTCCCATCAGACCAAATTATTACTCTCCCATTTATCAACCAGCAGATGCTGCCACTAATATACTGTTTTCATCTGGAACTACAGGTAGTGAAATTGCCTGACACTCATTAGGTTAACTTTCATTTTCTCTTCGTTAACCAATTGTCTAATCACCCGTTGATGTAAGACAGGAGAACCTAAAGCCATAGTGTGGACACATCTCTCACCAATTCGATGTGCTGGTGATGCATGGAGTCAAATTAATGTTCAAGTTGGCGACATTTTCTGTTGGCCTACAAATTTAGGATGGGTGATGGGACCAATATTGATTTACTCGTGCTTTTTAAGTGGTGCAACCCTTGGTCTCTTTCATGGATCTCCTCTTGGCCGTGAATTTGGAAAATTTGTTCAGGTCACATCTTCCACACATGTTTTCCTCTGTATGAAAGAACATAATCTAGCAAGTCCTGTTAAAGCATGACTCTTGTTATAACATTTCTTGCTCTAAAATATAAAATGAAAATACCAGCATTGAGAAATGGTACGGTAAGTCATATGTGGAGGCAGGGCAATCTCTGAAGCCAGCTGTTGTATGGGGCCCAATAAAAGGTAGCATAAACTTCTGGACAACCAGAACACTTTAACTGGATTATCTTAAGCTTTTGTTTAAGCATTGCTTACATACTCCCGGAACGTCCCACAGTGGGTATACGGACCATTAGTATTGAAACTCTTCCAGTTTGTTTGATGCTATTTTATTGGCTTTGGTGAGAGCAGAGTTTGTCCTGTGGCTACCATTAAAATGAAAGACAAACAGAAGAGGAATGGACAGATTTCTTTGTGACCATAATAGTTTTGTCTTTTGCTGAAAATATTACATTCTGGAAGGATTGTGTAACCTGTTCTGTAGTCAAAGCATGCAGTCACACCCTTATGCTTGTCCTCGTGCAACTTTTTAGGATGTTGGAGTTACCATCTTGGGCACAGTTCCAAGCTTAGTGAAAACTTGGAAGAGCACCAACTGTATGGAAGGTCTAGATTGGACAAAGATAAAGTAATCCTTCTCTTGAACTTTTAAAATCAAAACTTGCGTACAGTTCCCAATGAGAATAATTGAAGAGTATGCATGGCAGAAACTTTTGTACCACTGGGGAAGCCTCCAATGTTGATGATGACCTTTGGCTTTCTTCAAGAGCATATTATAAGCCTATCATTGAATGTTGTGGAGGCACAGAGCTTGCATCATCCTACATTCAAGGGTGTATTCTGCAACCCCAAGCTTTTGGAGCATTTAGCTCACCATCAATGACAACAGGCTTAGTCATCCTTGATGAAAATGGAGTTCCTTATGTAAGAACAAGATGCTGCTGTTGGGTTTTGAAGTCTATTACTAACATTGAGAAACTTCTTGTTAAGTATGTGCTCGATTTCTTTAACTGATGTGACAGCCAGATGATCAACCTTGCATTGGTGAAATGGGTTTATTCCCTGTATACCTGGGAGCATCTGACAGACTGCTAAATGCTGACCACGATGAAGTTTACTTTAAGGGAATGCCAATGTTCAATGGAATGGTATGCCTTTAGTTGTCCTTCTTAAAGTGGTGTCATGCTTTATGATTAATTCATATATGTTCCTGCAGCAACTCAGGAGACATGGAGACATCCTTAAGAGGACCGTTGGAGGCTATTTCTTTGTACAGGGCAGGGCTGATGACACCATGAATCTTGGTGGTATCAAGGTATAAGATCCCCAAATGGCAAAAAGAAGTCCTTCGGATTCTCTCTCCAAATAGGCTTTTGATATTGTGTGCAAATTTGAATAATTCTCAACTCACTTATTGGAATTTGTTTTCTGTATGCTTTAATTGATTTAGAAAGTTTAAATATCCAAAACATTATTGATGCGCAGATAAGTTCCATCGAAATTGAGCGTGTGTGTGACCAGGCAGATGAAAGCATCATGGAGACTGCTGCAGTCAGTGTAGCACCAGCCAGCGGTGGTCCAGAACTCTTGGTCATCTTTGTGGTACTGAAGAAAGGATTGACTGCAGAACCACAAAGCTTAAAGATGAAATTCTCAAAAGCCATCCAAAGCAACCTCAATCCATTGTTCAAGGTCAGAAACCTAAAATTCTTGTTAGGGTGTGCATGACATTGTTCACCGTTTCATTCAGATTGTTTGGTAACGCACGTGGATGGTTTTGTAGAAGAGAAATTCTTTTAAACAGATGACCCATCATAGCAAATTGTTGACCATTGCTGAAAATGGCAGCAGGAGGCCTGTACTCGGCTCTGCTAAAATTTGAAATTTCAAGAGCTCAAAGCAATGCTAATCTATATGAATGTGAAGGGGGCAATGTTAGATTGGCCGGCTAATGTGATTCCAACACTTTGAATGATGGCAGGTGAGTTTTGTCAAGATTATTCCCGAGTTTCCACGAACAGCTTCTAACAAGCTGCTAAGGAGGGTATTGAGGGATCAGGTCAGGCATGAACTATCTGCTAGGAGCAAAATTTAGCAGAAGCATCATCAGGTTGTCCCGATCCATCTGATTTCAATTTGATTGAATCGCGCTGGAAACAAGATAATTTGTTGTCAGTGGCTCGCATAAAGCCAGCTCCGCAACGAAATATGTAACTCTGATGAATGTTTTTCATTTATTATTATTATTTTCTTTTTTCACAGAGTTGAAATAAATAATCGAGCTAAGAAAAAAAAAAAACAATTTGGTCGACCTGCAATAAGGCAGTGCGAGGCGGAACAATTAGTCTGGAATGCTCATCTTGACTCGGTTGGGTCAACTCCATCCATTTGCGCATGGCGTGGCGGAACAATTACATTTCCGTTACCGACAGCAATAAGCTAGTCTTCGGTCGCGGAATGCGTTACATTCAATCTAAAAAATAAAAGAATATAAAAATAAATAAATAATAATAATAATAATAAACAGAGAAAGAAAGAGAAAATATCCAGAAACCGAAGGTGCATCACGCCATGCCATTGTACTCGTTTCGTGCAATGCATAAATAAATAAATAAAGGGCTACTTGTAATTGGTAGGGTGCAGTTGCGGCGGCGGCGGCGGCTGCGTGTGACCGAAAGGGCCTTCTAGTCAAAGAGGCTCGCCCTTTTTAACAGAGGCGATTATTACAGATAATTAACCTGCCAAGGGTATGGCGGCCCCGGTTCTAACTCCTCCCGCAGCCGAGGGAGGCCATTGGGCCTTTCTCACCAGCGTCCGGCCTATAAACGGGCACGACAGCTCGGGACGCATCGATCCATTCGGTAGTTCCCCACTACTCTTTTTGTCTTCTTCTTCTTCTTTCCTCTTTTCTCTTTTCTTTTTTTTTCCTTCTAATTCTCGTCTCTCTTTCGCCGACGGCTTTTACTGTGTCGATTATTCCGCCGAATGTGTGGACTATCTATTTTCATCCGTAATTATATGCTCACACATTCCTGGTTGGTCGTCTCTTGCAATCCACACACACGCGTGCTTGATTAAAGGGTATTGTACTCTGGGTCCGAAGCTGTTCTTGAACGAAATTAAACGCAAACCGCAGGCTACTTTGGAGGTAAAGAACAGCAATTTTGTTAAGTATTAAATCTCTCCATCGTTTTCGTTAATTTATGTATATATGCACGAAAAGAACGTTGAATATATATCAATATTTACTACTTGAAATAATAATTTAATCGATAATTCAGTGTGAATTTATTATTATTATTATTATTTTCTTACAAATTTACTGTTATTTATATTGAATTTGGCATTAAACTTTAAGTTTATTAAAGTTAAAATTAAAAATATTTATTTACATCTTATTAAGTAGTATAGCGTGGGACCATCCGTTTGTAGGTTATCCATTATTCCTTCTTTATAGTGTTTTTGACTGTTTGTTGCTCGCTTCGCTATGCAGTGCACCCGGTACCCTTAATTATTAATGGAGAGTTTGCGTCCACGATGCCCATTATAATACGTGATTAATCACCTTAATCACGCTTTACGTTGCCGTCTTTTTGCCTACGGCTTTCGAGGGAAGTTCTTGAGGCGACGGTGCAAATTTAATTGGAAATACAGAGTTCGATTTCTCTTTGGTGTTTGCACATGCCTTGTCCTGCTTGTTTAGTTAGAATCACGCGGGGTGGGATTGACGTCCATAGAGCTCCTTCAAAAAATGCCAATTTCCAGGAGGTCCCTTGGAAGATGATTCACAGAATCTCGAGGGTTTGATTTTGCACGTTACTAAAGGCGGACAGTTCGAGCGTACGAAAACGAGAGGCACATCGATCGGCAGTTGACCGTTATATTATAGATAGGTGTGAACAAAATTTAGAGCCGTTAGAGACAGGCGTTTACAGGGTAAATAATTTAAAACTAATGCTTGCATATATAAAAGAGAGTGGAAAAAATTTTGAGGAAGCGTTTGTGCTCATGAAAGAGAAAGCGTAGGGGGGTAACATGGGCTCCGGGGATGCTTTCCATCTAACGGAAATGCATACGAGCAATTTGCAGAGCAAATGCGGAGTGGGGACGACGAGTCTCTCGACGTTGGCCCCACATAGCGTAAAGGAGTCATTCCAACACAGACGGAATTAGCAGAAACCTCGTCGCGTAACTCGAACCGAGCATCTTAATGTCGAGTGCATCGCCAGATACTAAGCAAGGGATTATTATTCGGAAATTTAGTTAGCAAATTGCTTATTTAGCGTCTCATTTCACCAAGAAAATCCTCTTTCGGGGAAGCACGAGTTCCAGGTTTTAAGGTCGGTCAACCATGACTTTATAACTGGACCAGACAGGCCGGTTCACTCCACGGGGGAAAACTAGCAGTGACTCTTTCTACGCCGGTCATGCTTATAGACCAAAGGCCGGTTTGATGTTCCGTGACATAAGAGATGCCGAATGATATTAGAAGTTATTGCTTTCATGCTTCAGGGAAAGAGATGCCCGGCGCCAGTTCTTTTGGATTTTTTTTTTGGTCCACTGCTCCCGGCCCCATCATCAATTGATGTTCCTAGACAAAATTCGATCGGACGTTTGTTTTGGTCTAGTATGTGAGACGGGGGCTGGGGGCCTCGAGGAAGCCGGCCACAAGACATACACTGAACATTCGATACCTTAAATTACTTTGAATGCAAGAACTCTTGTCTTGCATTTTGCTAGTGAACAACTGAACGCATAATGTAGATCTAGAGAGTGTCACTGTCGGTCTTAATTCGTTACACCACGTGAACAAGTCTCCGGAACGCCGATGGCAGGGCGGCAAAGTCGTCTCTTCTTCTCGGTCTCCTTCTTCATGTGGCCCTGGTTTCAACAAGTTGCTATGCAATGTGCAAGCAGCCAATGCCGTGTGGAACAGCATACTTGGAATTTCCAACAGGGCGCTTCTCCGATGGTCGTTGGCTGCGATATTTTATTGGTGAGGTACACCAACGGAAATTCCCTTTTACCGCGTACGCTTCACTTCCTCGTCTGTACATGTAAATCCAATTTTGGCAATACAGAAAGTATGGCGAATCTTTCACCCTTCCTTAATGTAGTTCAATCTGCAATCTTTGGTTCAATTCATGGTTCTAACTTAAGATTTAGCTCAATCTGCAAATCTTCCTTTTGTTCCAACTCCACATGAGGTGGTGCCGCATCATGACTGGTATTCTTTCATCTTAATGCAGGTATCAAGTAACAAACTAAATTTATAGGGATAATTTATAATTATGTGCCCGAAATGTTTCAACTAAAGCACCTGCCTAGACTCTCTCTGACTCAACATCCATGTCAAATATCGTTTAGGATCTCGTTATTCACCTTACAGGTTATTGTTCCAAGACACAGTTGAGCAATTATAAGGAGGAGAAGGCTTGGTTCATCCAAAAGAGAGTGTCTGACGGAGCCAACCTGAAGATGTCGAGTGCTGTGCACCTGCTTTGCTGTGGAGCAAGTGACCGCCTGAGCCTCGTCATGATCAATTCCAATACAATGATGCCGTACTCAAACTCCGAAGATGTGGGGATAGTACTTGGTAACTTGACAACCGTTATTGAAGCTAGTGCTACTTGATTCCTTTTAAATAGACTTGATTTGCTTGATTCCATTGTAAAGAAGAATCCAAAAAAAAGAAAAAGGGTGACAACAACGATATGCTGTTTGTATTAGTTTTATCTATCCCTCCCCCCTCCCCCCTGCTCTGAAAGAGAAAAATAAGACTGAAAAAGAAAAAATCCCCGTAGTAGTCTAAGAATATTGTGCATTGGGGCATCCACTACATAAGTTATCCGGCATAGAGCAGGAGCAGAAAGAACAGGGATGATCAGGAATATCTTTCACTTTTGACTTGTCAAACAATGGGATTGTGAAGAGAACGAGCGAAGACACTGCCACTAAGTTTCCAGATTCAACCAAATTGACATTCTTACATAAACAAGACACAGAAAATCTAGTCCACGTATTCCGCTTCCTCTCCAGCGTTGTTGAATTCAAGCCACTTCCTTGCTTTGCATAGCTTCATGAAAAAGTACCAAATAATTCCAAACAAGGTCAGAACGGCGCTTATCAAATACGCAGTTTTGGTAGCCATAGCCATTACAAAGACCAAAAATCCAGATGGAATCAAGCACATGATTATCAACCCGGGCAACCCCATGGGGACTCTAAATGGCCTCTTTACATACGGCAGTTTTCTCCTTAGCCATAAAAATGATGCAAATTCCAACAACATGCCCAAACTGTACAAGAAATTCACGGAAGATATGATTTCCGTAAAATCCATGTAAGAACCTGCCAATGCTATTATTGTCGAGAGCAAAATCGCCAACCAAGGCGTGTTGAACCACCTTGACCTTACCCCAAAAAAGCCAGGGAAAACACCTAAATCGGCCATACCCAAAAGCTGGAATGAACTAGTGCTCAATTGAGCTTCGTACAGGCCAACAACTGATAAACAAGCACCAATCTCAATCCAAATTTTCAACCATTCGCCAGCAACAGTTTGGGCCACATCGGCAAAATACCCAGTAGTCCAATCTCGTTGATTTAATGGTATGGCACCAGTAGCAGCCAAAAGAGGCACCAAGTAGGCCAAGCCAGTGAGCAACCCGGCAAAGAGAAGAGCCTTTGGGTAGATGGTTTGAGGTTGTTCGACCTCATCGGCCACAGTACTGACCCCATCCCAAAAATTCAGGTTCCAGAAGAGGGTGTTGAAAAACAGAGTCCAGTCTTTGGAAACGCCCTTTTCACCCAAGCTGATCCATCTTGAAGGATCAATCTTTGGAATTGAAACAAGAATCAATACTACGAAAGGGGCAAGTGCTACAATGCCCAAAATCACGGCAGTGTAACCAACAATGGCCAAACCCGTGTAATTAAGAAAAGAAAGCACGAGAGTGGATACCAAAATGGCAATATACCTGGGCAAGCCAGAGGACAGAAGTGGAATGACCAACTTGAGGTAGTCCATCCAGAGAACTGGGTAAGAGGCCAAGTTGAGGACGCCGGTGAGGAACTTCCAAGAGCCCAGAAGGGAACCCCAGAAGGGCCCAAACGCCCGGTGGGCCCAGATGACAAAACCACCGTCGCCGGGAAAAGCGGTGGTGAGCTCGGCGGTGACAAGAGCCTCGGGGATGCTCCATATGAAGGGAAAAATGAGGAAGCCCAGTATGGCCCAGAGGGGCCCAGCAGCTCCCACGGCGTCTTCTTCTCCATATGGGCCACCGGAGACCGAGAAGAATATGAGAAAGACGAGGGGGATCAAGGCTAGCTTTTGAGTACGAGGAGAGGACTCGGTGGCTGTCGTAGGTGGCAGTGGTGGTTCAAGGAGGGCTTCAGAATTCGGAGGAGGGGAGCGATAAGGTTCCATGATTGGGGGGCAAAAACAATTTTCCTGGATCTCTCCCACCCCCACCCCCAAAAAAAACCCCTCGCTGACCAACCCCCCTTCCCAATTCCAAAGATTGATTGATAGGTTGAGAGTGAGAGGGTTCAAAGTTTCGGAACCAGACTCACCATTGCGGTTTTTTTTTTTGGCCTTTTTAGGGTGCGCGCGCGCGCCCGTCTCACCCTCTCTCTCTCTCTCTCTCTCTCTCTCCCTCTCTCTCCCTAATGAATCTTGCAAAAGAATTTTCCTTTCTTGATATTTTGGAATATCAGAACGCCTGTCCCGGATAAGATAAAGATATTGATTATCTTACTCGTATTAGTTAAAACATAATCGATGTTCAATTTTACACCAAGTTAAACACCTTAAGAACTATTACCTTATCTTATCTATATAGCCGATCACTACTCTCATCATTGGCAGGGTGGCACCCGCTGTCCAGGCCATAAGTGGAGCCAGAGATAATGAAGATACCGTATCAATAAAAATGGCATAAATCAAAAGAAAGTCCAGTTTCCGACAACAAATCGGTAAACAATCAGAACGCCCCACCCCCCAATAAACAAAAAAAAAACAAAAACAAAAACACATCGAAAATGGTAATGCGCGTGCGTATATTCCTTATAGATAACCACCGACGATTTTGTCCGAATGCCGTTGTGTATGGGTATTTTACCGCATAGCCATCCCCGCCGGTGCAATGGGCTTCACAAGATTTTCGGTGTGCTTGTGCGGGCGTTTGTTATTCCTCCAAAGACATTTAGATTTGGCGGGGAGGGCGCTAGTGGCTTTTATTCGCAGCGTAAAACATGGATATTTTCTTTCCCTCTTTTTTTTTTTTTTTTTGAAACAAAAAAAAATTCATGAGCATTATGATTATTACGTGTATAAATCCAGTTCTCTGTTCAATCTTTATATATATATATATATATATATATATATAAAGCCATATTATTTAAATAACATTATTATATAAAAATAAATTTTACCACTAAAATTTGAAACGGTTAAACTTATTTTTGATAATCAAAAGAGACATTAATAAAAATTTATTGGACTCACCTCCGCCGATAATCTCAAGCATTTCGTACTGTTCCACCCGCAACATTCATCAACTCAACAACTAGTATAAATATATGCACTTATTCATAAATTCATACTTAGATGTACACCAGTGACTTCCCAAACTCACGATTTCTTTCATATCTCCACTGTTGACGACTTCCACTGTCTCCTCTCGCTGAAATTACAAATACCCCACGGTAAAGTTTTATTTTACAATTAGACACACGATCTAATAGACCATTGCCAGCTTTAGGAGCTCTTTACAGCCATTGCCAGCGCAACTTATGACCATTTCGACTTTTGGTTTCTCACTCTTCGAAGTCCTCACTAATACTCTCAAACTTGAATAATAATTTCTTTGACTTGCAAAACCTCACGAACAAATACCATCCTACGGCCCCTACAGTCATCAGACCACTCACCAGATAAACAGCCTTAGTGGCAATTGCCATCACAAGCACCAAGAACCCACATGGTATCAAGCACATTACGATCAAACCTGGCAGTCTCAGGGGAACTCTGTAAGGCCTTTTCAGCTCGGGGAACTTCCTTCTTAGCCAGAGAAAAGATGCAAATTCCAACAACATGCCTAAACTGTACAAGAAATTTGCACAATAAATAGTATCAGTGAAGTTCATGTACGAGACCCCAAGTGTGATCGCAGTGGAGATTAGTATCCCAACCCAAGGAGTGCCAAACCATTTGGACCTAACAGCAAAAAACCTGGGCAAACATCCTATGTTAGCCATGCCAAGAAGCTGGTAAGCACAACTACTTAACTGAGCCTCAAACAAACCAATAGAAGATAGCACAGCACCGATCTCGACCCAATACTTGAGCCATTTCCCCGCAATCATTTCTGCAGCAGTTGCGTGAAACCCCGATTCCCATTTGCTTTGATCAACCAAAACAGCACCGGTCACGGCAAAGAGAGGAATCAGGTAAGATACACAAGTGAAGATCACAGCAACAAGTAGAGCCAATGGGAAGGTTTTCCGGGGTCTGTCCACTTCTCCAGCCAGAGTGCTAACGCTGTCCCAGAAATTCAAATTCCAGAAAAGGGTATTGATGTACAAGTTCCAATCTTTCTTCACACCCCTTTGGCCTAAACTGAGCCACCTATGTGGATGAATCTTAGGGATTGCTACAAGGGACATGACGATAAAAGGGGATAGAGAAATCAGACCGAGAAGGACGGCCGTATAGCCAACGACGGTTAATCCGGTGTAGTTAACAAAAGAGAGAATCAATGTGAAAATCAGAAGGGCAGCTCTTCTAGGCCAACCTGAGTTCAGAGCAGGAATTACCTTCTCGACGTAGTCAACACAAAGAGATGGGAAGGCAGCTAAATTAACAACACCACTCAGAAATTTCCAGGAGCCCATAAGGGATCCAGAAAATGGACCAAAAGCACGGTCAGCCCATATGACAAATCCGCCGTTGCCAGGATAGGCCGTGGAAAGCTCTGCAGTGATAAGAGCCTCGGGGACACTCCATATGAAAGGAAAGATTAGGAAACCAAGAAGCGCATAAAGAGGCCCTGCAGCCTGTACCGCTGGCTCTTCACCGTAGGGCCCTCCGGCGACTTCAAAATATATGATAAATATGAGAGGGACGAGAGACAGTCTCTTTGGTATTTTGACGGCGGTTCTGGTCGTGGTGGTGGGTAGTTGATTTTGACCATCGTGGGGAGGGGCGTTTGGTGATTCTGTTGGCATCTGCATGGTGGCCTGGAGGCTCTGGGGCTGGGGAGTGGGGGGAAAAGAGAGGAGGCGGCACTGGATCCCTGCAAACAGTTATTAGCAGCAACCTTGCTAGCTGGCGGTATCGTATATGAATCGAAGACGATGAAAATGGTATCTTGGCAATTAATGCCCCAATTCTAACACGTGAAAATTTTCCAGTCAATTATTTGCGTTTGCCAATTTCGAGGTCTTCGCAGTCTCCCATTCCTAATATCTTAGTCCTTTCATTTTATATATATATATATATATATATATATATATATATATATATTATTTTTACTTTTTTTCTTCTTTTCCCGGTACTTCGGAATGGGTTGTTGATTTTTTGGTAGAATCTTTGAATTTTAATCGGACCCGTGTGCGAATAATTCTTTAAGAAGTACTCGATGGGTAACCTTTGAAATGTCCAAATTGAAGTGACAATCTTGGCCCAACAGCATCCCCTTTCAGAAAGAAAGTGGCAGATCTTCTTTTCGAATCAAATCCATCCATCCATCCAATCCGTTGGCCCGACAACATCCCCCCGCCCCCACCTTCCAGAAAGAAGATGTCTTTGAACTCCTATTCCCAACCAGAGGTGAATCCAACCTTATCCCCAACATCCCTCTGTTTCTGTTTCTCTTTCTCTTTCTTCTCTCTTGTTTAAAGGTTTGGAGAGGGTAGTGGGGCAATGGAATCAATATCAGTACCTGTGAGGCATGCGATATTTGCAACAAATGGCAGAAGTCTCCAAAGTCCACGAAAGCAACCATCTTTTCTGCCTACTACCCCCACGACTCACAAAAAAAGGAAGTTTCTTATCCGATATGGTGGCCACCGTTCTCCCTTTTGTAGTATCTTCAACAACTACAAACAATCTGATTTCCAAGGTAACAATAGCTTCTGTAGACCTACCTATGTTTTCCCGAGTCATTAGACTTTAGCTGCTCCCTTTCGTTTGGTTTCTCCCCTTCTATTCTTGTTTTCCACACTATAGTTACTGCTTTTCGTGGTTGCAATACTCCCTTCGCGTTGATGGGTCTTGAGAATACTTCTGACATTATGCACTCAAGAGAGTTTTGAGATCTTTTATGTTATTTTGATCCTGTCCCGTGACGAGAGACGATTCTAGGCCTTGAGAGCCTGGACCTTTATATAACCCCGATAAATTATTGATTTCTTACAGTTTTGGATAATCGTCTCATCCCACTAGAGCCATAAGTTCTATATATTTTAAGGAGATAGATAGGCATATGCACCGATAATTAATGGATGAATAGATAGAGCAATGTCAGCTTCCAAATGTGTTAAGGATGTTGATGGATCTTATGGCAGAGTTAGCTTAATCTCGAATTGAACATACACTGCCCACCAACACACCGAGCAAAAGACCCCAAATGAATCAGACAAATATCCCCACCATATATCCTATCGGTGTTGTTGGTATTCTAGTTGCATAGAGTTCACCTCGGAGATTGCATCGGTTGGAAGGACTGGTATTAGATTATGACTTTTTCATTACGCTTGTTTTACGTGATTGTTAAACTATGCCCTTATTAAGCATGCTTGTTAGTATGCAGTGCATCATATGAGATGGTAGTATTCCTTGATATGCTTTCGACATTCTTACTAGACTAGATACCATTCTACTGTTTATCAAAAGTAGATCGATATATGTGGCTTGATTGATGTTCAGAATTTTGCTGTCTTCTGAATTTGAGGTCGAATTGATTATAATCCTTGAACCCAAGGGCTATCTTTTGAGAAGATACATTGAATAGAGGAAAATACTGTTGGAGAGTATCGTTTTGCCTCTGCATTTGACTTAAACTGCTCATTACAGCTGCTTGAATATCAATACATCGACTCTCTTGTGTTTCCAGCTACACAAAGTTCAATTGTTCACTTGCAGTCTGAACTTTTCTCCAAAATCTCAGTTCAGAACAACTAACAAGTTGATGCTTCAGATTTCCAGGGCTTTGCAAAACCTTCTCGCCTTTTAGAATCTACAGGGCTAAAAGTTTGCACAGACAACTCACAACAAAAGTGTTTTATGGTTTCTAGTTTGGGCAGTTCTCAGTCTCTGTATAAGGTCAGGCTACGAACAAGTAACGCGTATGGCTCAAGCCTGAGTGATCAGAATGCTGGATTACTCCTTTGCCTGATAGATGCAAGTGGTGACTCAATATTGCACAGAATACCTACAATTTTGGAGTCTGATTCTGCTGAGTCCATGGACATGGCTGAGATTGCTGCGCTTCATTTCCAAAGAGGTTCTATTGATGAATTCACCTTCTATGGACCGAAATTGGGGAAAGTTGAAGCTCTTTGGGTTAGCATTGAATCAGGTTAGTGTAATTAACCTGTGGTCACTCATATATTGGTTGTGCTTGAGTAGAACCCTGTAATAATGGTTCTTCTTTCTTCTATCTCTTAAAATTCTAAGGTCAGGTCAGTGGAGATTAGGCAGTGTCAGTCTGTTCATTGTTGATGCTTGTGAACTTTCACTGGAAAAAAATGATGGGGAAGAGATTCAGTACAGTGGACTCCTGTATGACTTTGATGCTAATGATGTTTTGATTGGAGAGGGAAGTGGCATATCGATGGTGGAACTCAAACCTTGCCTTGTTTCCCATCTATCTGGAGCTGACACCCTGACCATATCAAGTAAAAGCCCTTCTCTGTTATCATCACTACCAGGCAGCACTTCTAATGAGGAAAGCATGAGAGAATATGCAGATCTGAAGCTATCTTTGTTATTGTATGATGCCACCCTGATTATTGCTGGAACTACAATAGCAAACCTCTTGGCTGGAGATAATGCTGCTTTTGCATATTTTGTTGGTGGCCTTGGTGGCTTTCTTTATTTGTTATTACTGCAACAGTCTGTTGATGAATTGCCAGCTTCACCTTCAATTTCCAGTAACCCTAATGTGGTTGATCAGCTAATTGGAGGATTTAAGGGGCCAATATCAAGTTTGGCATTTGCAGTAGCATTCATTTCTTTAGCAGAAAAGTATGGCTTAGGAGATGCCCCGCAGGTCTTGAGTCCAAAAGAAGTTTTTGCTGGGATGTCAGGTTTTCTTACATGCAAAGTTGCTGTGGTGTTGGCAGCATTTAAGCCCGTGTCACTGGGTTCCAAGGAGAACAACTGATAGCCGTTTGTTTCTTCTTGTAAAGTGATAACAATTGGGTCTATTCTTAGAACTTACCATGAACACTCGAGGTCTGTATTTTAATGTGCAAATAGATATGTAGCTGTATGCTGTGAATATAATACAATCACTTGGGACAAAGGAAACTGCCTCTGAACCAAGCCACTTGTTAAGCTATAATCTTTATGGGATCAAATCCGTCTGGCCTTTCATAAAGAATTTATCTGCATTTTGTGGTTTCCAAGAAGGTTATCCACAATAGATAAGCAGTAGTCCAATTGACAAGAAAAGTGTTCACTTTCATTATAAACTACGTTTTAATCCTCGTTCAAGCTAAATGCACAGTCAAAATTTTCACTTAAATTTCAAATTTTATAATGATACTAAGTTTTACTTAATTTCAGTTAAACTATCACACAAAATACAAACAGTATCTACAAAAATTATTTTCTAATTTTTATTACTTTCTCAAATACACATGTTCTCTCAACAATTCTCTATATATTTACAGTTGTCACCGTTGTTCGGGTTCTTCCCCTTGACTACCACACTATATTTATTTATAGTGTTACTAGTTTACACTCCTAATTACCTAGAATCATGCATGACTTGGCTACCAAACCAATCATACATAGTAAAACTCCTTACTTTGAGATAACTTTCTCGCTAACTCACTAAATCATGCATCTTCATTCAGTGAGAGTATGACACCTCATCAAGGGTTTCTTATTTCATTTTTTGCAACCGCCCACGTTCTCCTTGTTTCAAGGAGGTTCTGCCAACATATTTGGCTTGGATAGAACTTCTTAAACCCTGCAAAATTATCACATCTGCCATTGTCATGTGTTGATGGAGATAACTACCCACTATTTTTTATTCTGGTGGCCCCTGGATAGCAAGTTCTGTCATGATCCGCCCTATCACTCTACAGGTACCGGCTGACCTCAACCGATCCTGGTTTGATGCTAGCCCGAGCCCATGCCAATTGTCACGGGGTTATTACTCTCTCTCCAAAAGGCAGTCTTTTAGAGTGTGTAATACCCACGTTTATATACCACAAGATCCTCTTCTTCCTATCTGATGTATGAGATGTAGGAGACGAGTCTCATAGACCTGTTCGTCACACTCTCCCCCACTGAATCCATTGACGTCTTCGTCGAGAATCGGGACCTTCTTTTGCCTATTCCTTCCATACGAAGCGCTTAGTAGGAGACATCAAAATAAGGGTTGGGGTTACCTCTGATACCACTTATCACGGGTCATTACTCTTTCCCTAAAAGGCAACCTTTTAGGGTATGCAGCACCCACATTTATATACCTCAAGATCCCCTTCTTCCTATCCGATGTGGGAAACGGGTCTTATACACCAGTCCGTCACACAGTGCACCCGCATGTTGCCATTGCCAAACCTGTGGGGCATAGAGTTAGTCTCGCTAACAGTGAGAGACATGCACTACCTCACTGTTATACATTAGAGAATCTCGACGTGTGGTAGGAGGAAATATTGATGTGTCTGAGCAATCACACCCCTTATTTCCTTAGCTGATGCGCTCCCCGAGTGCTACCAGTGTGCTTCCAATGGCTATCTGTGATTGTTATGCTCGAACCTCTCACTCACATTTCCCCATGACTGTAACATGTGCCTGATTAATGTTAATGCCACAACCTGTATCTGTCTCTTTTGTCTTATTGCCATGTACATTGACTCCTGAGTTTGTCTTATTTCTTTTAACGTGTCAATCTCACGCCAACTTCAAGTCAAGCATTGGTATAAGACCTCACTAATACTTGTATTTCCTTATCTTGGGACTTAGGGGGTTAACAGGTAATGTGTCCGAGAGAAATTTTTTTGGGTTAGTGCTCAAGTTAATGTTTGCATGCATAAGTTTTACCTAAGACCCAACTGTGAATTTGTAATGGGTGCCACCCCATTGGATATGTCTTCCATAGTTTACATAGGCATGGGGTCCATCCTCATCTTGTTAATCCTTTCTGAAATATCACAGTCTAACTCAGAAGAAGTGAACACTTAGCATGAGGTCATTACTTTCTCTCCAAAAGACAATTTTTTTTTTTGGGTTAGTGCTTAAGTTGATGTTTGCATGCATGAGTTTTGCCTAAGACCCAACTGTGAATTTGTAATGGGTGCCACCCCATTGAATGTTTCTTCCATAGTTTACGGAGGCATGGGGTCCATCCTCATCTTGATAATCCTTTCCGAAATATCACAGTCTAACTTGGAAGAAGTGAACACTTAGCCCTT
>CM034050.1:227726-440434 GCA_019804595.1 Bruguiera parviflora
AATCGGAGTAGGCTCTACCCTAATAACACTTTGTCACATGGTCATTACTTTTTCCCCAAAAAGCAGTTTGTTGGGGTGTAGAGTATATCCTCTTATATAGCCTAAGTTCCTCGTATTCTTCAATCCATTACAAAATGCACGCTGGAATTCCAACAAAATGAGAGACAATAAACAGAAGTCCATGTGATGTGTCTTCCATAGTTCCATAGCTATGGGGTCCATCCCCGTCTTGCTGATCCTTCCCTTCCCCCCATCACTGGCAATGCAAAAGCACGCTGGAATTCAGGCAAAATGAGAGTCGGTGTACAACAGTTCGCGAGAACTGCGTTTGCCGGGAGTCGAACCCGGGTCTATTGCTTGGAAGGCAATTATCCTTACCGTTGGACTACAAACGCGGTTATAACGTGAGGACTATCCTCTTATGATAAAAAAAACAATACACCCTCTGTATTTTGTAGGGTTAAATGCCGTGGGTCAAATATTGTTAAATAAATGTAACCAGGAAACCTTCACAATCAATCATAGCCTTCTTATGCTTTCCTTTGGCGCATCCTCGTCTAGTCTAAAGTGCCCTTACCAGTCTTCTCCTACTCTCTCTTTTTAGGGCCCATTCTTTTGGAGCAAGTAAAGTAAACCGTTTGGGTTTTTTTTTTTTTCGCTAAAACCCAAGAAGGTCTTCACTTAGGCACGTTATGCACGTGCGATTCTCTTGATGATTGTCTTTTCCTTTTCGGCCTTTTCAATGACCCTGCCCGGCTAGATGGTTTGCCACCGTTGATATTCGATCTTCATTGAACCTACTCATCATACACAGACGCTCTCGTTATTTCAACTTAATTGCAGCCCATCGAAGGTTCTATTCTCAAGGTTAATTTAGCTGTTGCAACAAACAAATAAATTATAAAAATAAAAAAAAAAACGTTGAAGGGGTTATCCTCCCCCTCCCTCCCTCCCCCCTTGTGCTCTCTTCACATGTCTCATTATCTGAATTGAATCCCAAGTAAATATTAACCAAAAAAGATATGTATAACGCGCGGAAAGCTTTATAGGAGTCAAAAGTAAATGCTATGCAACGCCATAAATTGCAAAAGCCTTGAGCCATGCAAGTGGGCAGAGTCATGAAATTAAATGTTCAGTTGTGTTTTTAACCTTTCGAGTATTAGTAGGTCTACCCGTGATCTCTCCGCGGATGGGAAAATGACAGCAGCATCTTCTGTTTATTTTTTGTTTTTTGTTTTTGTTTCTAAGTGGTTCCATGCGGATTCTGGTTTTACTTTTGCTTTAATTAATGTAATTAATTACAACTTGGACATCCCAAAGTCTAGGACTTTGGAGATCCACCTGGGAACACGAGCACAATAATGGAACAAAGGGGTTCAATGTGGTACCTTACATTGGCAAGATTCTCCTATGGAGTGCAAAAAGAGACGTGCTTCAGTGGGTTGCTGACAAATCCGGCATCTTTTCGTTAGAGCCCATCATTCAGCGAAATAGAAAGCTGCAAAGTAATAAACCTCGCATAACGGCACTGTTCTAACATTGTAAACACTGTAACGAAGAGGTGGAGATAATTCAAATGATAACAGCCACTCTGTTGCATATTCTGACCTGTTAAGATTGGTGGGCTTTCGATTTTTTAACAAATATTCGGCTCTTGTTTATGGAATACGAAAGGAAAAAACAAACAGAAGGAACGAGCCTACGAGCTGCATCATACAGTGGAATGTACTCAAAGGGGATCCCAAGCAGCCATCTGGACGATGCTATCAACTATATAGCCATGCTTTGAAAGGAGAGAGTAGATTCATATCGTTCTATTATGTATCTAATGTTTTGAAGAGAGAGAGAGTCCCAATTCCATTTAGAGCCAAGCCATTTGTTTGCCTCCTTTTGAGCCTAACAAGAAATTGCTGTACCGTACAAATGTGTTCGGCGTTTTCACTTGCAGCTCAGCCTTGCATCCGACCAAACAATGGCAAATCCTTGTCTCCAAATTCCAAAATTAGAGGAACAAAGGCTAAAGTAGCGATTGCGTTTCCACAACCATCAGGCGCAAATCAATTTCCTCGAGAATTCAAACAAGACATTCCTCGTATAAATCTTCCCGCGTGAGAAATTTGTTGAGAGGCAGTCTCAAGCTGACAACTTGGCCAAGCAACATGCCTGCAGGAAGCCAGAGTTCAACCCTCTTTTTCTTAAAGAAGCCCATGAAATGTGCAGAAAATTTTGCGCAGAATATGCCAAGACATTCTATCTGGGTAGGACATGTACCCTCTTTCCGTCTTCAATTTGAACCGTGTTCATCTTAGGCGCATCTTTACGACTGTTCAACAACGTCTGCAGCCAGGTTTGCATATATGCAGCCATCTCTAGCAGGAAGTGTGTAATTCAATGTTGCTTTGTGTGCTTGATTGATGCAGGAACCATGCTGATGACAGAGGAGCGCCGGAAAGCCATCTGGGCAATTTATGGTTTGAAATTACTACTCTATGTGGAACTAATGATCTAGACCATGCATTTATTCAATGGTAAAGCTCAACTACAATCAATGGCTAAAATTGCAACCCAAAAGATACAAGACTAATGGTGTTTCTTTTGTCAGTTTTGAGCCCACTTTTTCTGCTGCAACTGGAACGTTTTCTTTTCCTCCATGCAGTATGGTGTAGAAGGACAGATGAACTGGTGGAAGGTCCCAGTGCTTGACAGACAATCTTTGATGGGCATCCCTATGACACGGTTGGTGCTGCACTTAACCAAATACGGTCTTCAAGTTTCCTCTGGACATTAAGGTAAGGTGCTATATATAATGTGCCCTCTTACCAGTATTCATTTGAATGCTAAACCAGGTTTTAAAGTCCTGGAGATACATTCTTTGGTCATTGCCATCTGTCATGTCCGTCAGCTCACACAGATCGTTATTGTGTAATATCACAGCCGTTCGGGGACATGATTGAAGGCACGAGAATGAATACAAGGAAATGCCACTACGAGGATTTTCGGGAGCTCTATCTTTACTGCTAGCACCGTCGGCCCGATGAGTGTTCCAGTGAAGGGAATTGCCCCAGAGTCTTCGGCTTCGGCTCAGATCATTTATAGTGCAGCCTTGTACTTGGGCGTCGTAAACCGACTCAAACATTCTTAGAGATGTCAGAGAGAAGTCGGTTCTTTTTCTTCTCTCTCTCTCTCTCTCACTCTCTCTCTCTTTCTCTTTTACTATAACCAACCTTCCTATAGCTTGTCCATTGCCTAGAGAGAAGTCGGTTCACACTTTCTTCTTCCATTGCCTTGAGAGGCAGAGTTTATCTTCCTCAAGATGAACTTTTCTCAGTTTGGGCTATGCGACCAGGATGTTTTCGCGAGAGAGGTCACCAATGAATGGAGAGAACTCCTGAGAGAGCAGACTAAATGTGCTCGACTCTATTTCAACCTGGCAGAGGAAGAAGCCTCCCAGCTTGAAAAGGCTAGCCGCCAGCCGGTATGCAAACTTTGGCCGTAAGAAGAGAGGAAAAGAGGAAGCGTGGTTCAAGAGTTGATGATTCTGATGAGGTTTTGACAGGGCGACGTTATGTTTGATTTGCAGGTTTGGTCAGCTTTAATGCTGCACAGAAAAATCTTGGATGCAATCGAAGATGATGATTACCATAACAAAACGAGCATAGGCTTGATAGGCCCCTGCTCTGCTTGGTCCCTTCTTTCATTGATTAACAACGGCAACAACAACAATCACATTTCTGAGTGAACCAACGCATAGTCAACTGCTGCTTCACCAAAAATAGACGCTTGTAAGACCTTTGATAATGCCATTTTAGTAGGTACATGGCCTTGTAAAACAAACATTTCCCTGGAAAGAAATGCATAAACATTTTACAGATAATGGCACAAGACTGAAAAGTTTTTTGAGCAGGTACCGTGGTCGTTTTTTGCCATTTGGACTACCGGAAAGTGCCAATTGTATAGGAAACGATAGTACAGTAGAGATGCCTTGAGTGCACCCCTTATAAGTCAATTCATTGCCCCTCTACGTATCCCCATAACCACTAGATGCTTCAACAGAAGAAAGAGAAAAACAAAAGGAACTACAATCAAAATCAAGGAAATGAAATGTCCAGATTTCACCGATCGTACATATCTGGCAATTGCATTGGCAGGTCTGCCACTCCCTCTTGCAGAAACTCAAGAACCATCGGCAAAACCATCAAGTTTGGGAAGCCTCGGCAGCTCATTTCCATGCTTTTCACCACCAACAACGACCATAGCTATATTGATATTTCTTAAAATTGGGGTCCTTTATAAGGAAACCAATCAGGAGGCAGTGGCAGCAGAGATTTAGCAACTAAACACCAACTAGCATCACAAGAAGTAATCAGGTGTTCTCCGGGTCACATCTGGCTCACCCCTTCTTGGAGCAGGCTCAAACTGCAAAATAAAACGTTCACTTGCATAATTACAAAGCCACACATTTTTCATATATGTTTAATGTCACCTTGATGACACACAAGCATTTGAGGGATGTCAAACCTGAATGAATGTGTGGCCCTTGTAGTCATCAACTTCCAAAATAGATGCCATGTTGCCACAGCGATAACAATAGTTAGGGGCACTAAAGATAGTAACCACCTTTTGGTCCTGTAAAAAAAATGCACTATGTATGAAACTTTGTCAACTGAAGAAACTAAGAAAAAAACAGAACAAACCATATGATGGGGAAGTGGTTACATGACCCCAGTTATATCCTTCCATGACCAACTGATGAGCTCGAGCAATCAGCTTTAAGTTATTTGTATGGTTAAATTGCTCTGATATGTCCTACAAAAGTATCAAGTGTTAGCATGCGAATCAAAGGAGGACTGACAAAACAGGAAAATTAATCATAAGAAAAAAAAAAAAAAAGGAGAAATAGGAAGTTTATTACTTGGCCGAAGGTATATCCAGCGCCTCTTGGTGAGATTCCCCAACCACAACGATCGTCAGGGTCAGACCACAATAGATCACACATAGGACCCTCATGGGGAACTTCTTGAACACGATCAAAATTTCGAATGTTATCAAGGGTTTCAATGGAGGGAGATAACCCACCATGGAGACAAAATATTTCTGATTCAACCTTGAGAAAAGAAAGAAAGTGTCTAGGGGTATCATGATAAAATCTTTCTGAAAAATCTAAACAAATTAGTGGAAAGCAATACTATCTTCTAGTATCAAAACAAGCATTTGGTCTTTGTCACATTATTCCACCTCAACTTATACTTACCAACGCCGTCAGTGGAAAATAGTCAAACAAATCTGTGAAGATCTTCCAAACATTAGCATTGCCATACCTGCACATAAATGGCATAGAAAATTAAATTTCCACACTTACAGAAAGCAAAAGTTCCTGAAAATAATGTGAATGATACAATACCAAGAGAGTAAACAGCAGTGTTCCAATCCAAACTGAAAAACTGTCAATTAGCACACGACATTCCAATGACTTCCCTAGTGACAAAATAATGTGAATGATACAATACCAAGAGAGTAAACAGCAGTGTTCCAATCCAAACTGAAAAACTGTCAATTAGCACACGACATTCCAATGACTTCCCTAGTGACAATATATGCCCACACATGTAGCCAAAAGAGTATCCCTTCAAACACCCATGAGCAGTTATGCAAATATGTTTGCAAGCAATGCTGTCAGGTTTATCACATATGGTATTTCATAAACACAATTATTGATTTCCAAGGATTCAAGCAAAATTGTCTACCATAGAAAAGATCCTTATGTCCTAGCAACCATCTTAATACAGCAATTCCATATCTCAAACCATAATGAGTGATTTTATGTTTTCAGCAAAATGCTCTAACTGGATGAAAACCCAGAAGCCAAGACAGCTTTTTTGACCATGCAAAGAGAACGAGAAAACCAAACTATCATTCACAATGATGATAAATTACCTTGCTTTAAAGGAGAGATGCAAAAAATGAAAACAGGCAGAGGCAGCAGCAGTGGAAGAAAGAAGTATTATTCATGAAGCATACATTCAGAGTTTCAGACAGTCAAGCCAGCTTTGATTGCCCTTGCTTATGAACTCTTTTTTCATTTCCTCTTTTCTTCTTTTGCAACTTTTCCCCACACTTTCTTTTTAATAGCCCCCTTATGAGGCAACAGAACCCCTTTTCCATGTCTGTGCTACATAAGCAACAATGGACCAACAGTATCCCATCTACCCCATCGGCATGAATGAAATAAAACCTATCCGTAACATAAATGCAGATCAAGATAAATGACAAGCAAACAAGTCACAAATCAGAAAGATGTCAAACTAAAGCTGCGAAATATTTACATTAGAACAAGGATTCGAGGACACTCACTTTCGCAGGCACTCATCATAAAATCCATAAACTTGTGTAATCTGAAATAGTGAACCAAATTTGACAATCAGCAGCAAATTTGAAGCTTAAACTAACTTGCAAAAAGTGCAACAGATTGGAGGTCATAATTAAGTATAAGCAAATATGCATTGCTGTTTGTACACTGTCTGAGAAAGAACAAGCCTGACTCCATAAACAGTGATGAAAACTGTAGATTATGATTAACTCCATAAAGTCATGCCAGGAGAACTATATGGAGCCCTTCAGCTGAACAAAGACAGAAGGTATAATAAAACATATACCTGGCGACTTTCATGATTTCCCCTCAGAATAGTAATCCTTTGAGGATAACGAACTTTTAGGGCCACCAGTAGCTGATAAGAAGGCAATCAGCATGAAAGAAAAATTAATGCCTTGAGCAAAATTTTACAGCTATAAATAGAAGTATTTACAGTTTATTCTATGGGTCAGAGAAAGAAGAACCACGAGGACACTGTGCTAAATTTTTCCCCACAGTATAACCCTTAAAAGTATTCCACTACCACTAAAATTGATTTTATTTAATAATTCTATTAGGAGACTATATTCTATGTTGACATAAATCCAACCAAACAATAGAGGAAGTAGTTTTTATTTGAAATGCACAGAAAAAATGGAGAAGCACTTACAGTCACAGTTTCAACAGAATAGTAGCCACGGTCAACATAATCTCCCATAAACAAGTAATTTGTATCTGGACACTATCAAAAGTGAAGGGGAAAAACAATATTAAGCAATCAGCAGTTCAGCATGTGGAATAGAAGAAGCATCACAGAAACCAAACAAGACAAACTGAGATTTTCTATTTTAGAAAACCAGTGCAACAATCTTGAGCCAGAGGCACTCTACATTTGGTGATAAGTAACATCAACTATAATACAAGACAATTTCTTTTTCTCTCTGGTCAGCCACTATTATATAAACAACACATAAATATTTCCACAAGCACAGGATTACCTTTCCTCCGATGCGAAAAAGCTCAGCAAGGTCATGGAATTGACCATGTATATCGCCACAGACTGTAACGGGGCTTTTAACAGGCTGCAGCAGAGCAGAGTAAATTATTTAACATTCATGGGACTTCAAGTCGATATATTGCTCATGCTTTCTATTACAGAAAAGAAAGTCAAACATGAATTCTAGTGTGCAGCACAATCCTGGCGATCCAGGCACACTGATAGCAATTCAGAGATCTGATGACTCTAACAAGGTCCAGGACATTCTACTTACAAATTGTGGCCAATAGCACAAAATACAACAAAGGCTGCTTCAGTCTCGAAAAGAAATCTTTCTTGCTCCCATCAAATAAGCCCCCACCTTTCCCGGGGGTTTCTTTTTCTTATTTTGTAAACAAAGGTGAAAAATTTTAAATGAGGAGAAAAAAAAAATACCTGAACATTACTTTCTTCCATCAATATTTCCTTAGCTTTCTCACATAATACCCTTACCTAAAACAACAAAAAATTATCAATAAAGCAATAATCCCCGGAAGAGCATCTCTCATTCTCATTGAGAACTTCAAACCAGCACAGCTACACCAATCCTCCCCATCCCCATCCCAGCTCCAGCCCCCAATGGGAGTTCTTAAGGAAATAGACAAGTAAGCTAGCAACTGTAACTATGATCTGCTATCAAGTGGATCCAAAAAGAATGAAAACTGTCCACGGCGGGCCATTTCATGAGTTCCTGGCACGGCTGTTATTCTAAGAACGATGTTCAAAAGTGATCACGGTCGTCAAACTCCATTCCTTGCTTGCAACTTAAGTTCCAGATCGGAAGGGATCGATTGGTAAATAAAGAAACTGAGACTTGAAATATCTAGTTCAAAAACAAAAAGTTTCTCTCTTTCTAGTAGTTCTTTGTACTATGTCTTGGAAGTTGAAAGGACAGCCTCAACAATCGAGGAACCCAAAAGTTAAGTTTACACCATTTAAATACCCATTAGTTGATTTGGAGCCTGGGCCGACATTGAAAACACCACCCTACCAAGAACTGAACTACACAGACCCGACAATGGATCTGATTAAATCTCGGCCAAACTGCGCCGCACAGATCCCCTCCCCACCCCCACCTCTCCAAACCCACAAATCCAGATGCCCAGGCTCTGAAAGAACCCTAACCAGATAAGGCTATAGATCAAACGGCTGATAACCTCTTTAAAGAAGGAAGAAGAAGAAGAAGAAGAAGAAGAAGAAGGAAGAAGAAGAAGAAGAGAACCAAGAATTCCCGGGATCTGCTTCAAGAAGCGAAGGGTATCGGCAGCAGTTTCTCCCAAAAAGAAGAATCCATCCCAAGAACCGACCCGACTGAAGAAAATGGGGCGGGGGGTGGTGGCGGCAAAGAACCCCACCAAAAGAAGGGAAATGAAAGGCGAAAAACAAAAGGGGCACGCACCTCTTGCTCCGATAAGGGCTTGCACTGCATTAGCTGATCAATCTGCTCGTCTAGGTTCCCATGTGTGTTCGATGGAATAAAGTCCAGGCTCATCTTTTTTCCCCTTCTTCTTCGACGCCCTGCGAGTGTCTTTTTTCTTTCTTTTTTTTTTTTCAATTTTTTTTCTTTTCCTTCTTTCTTTCTGCGACTGAGAGACACACTGATAAATTTAGATTATTTTCTCTCCCATTAAAGAAAAATGAAAACCTAAATTTCTACCTCCCCTCCTCGGATTTTTGAGAGAGAGAGAGAGTGTGTGTGTGTGTGACCACGGAGAGAGAGAGAGAGAGAGAGAGAGAGAGAGAGGACAGTTGTCGGAACCGATGCCTTTTTTAGAGGTCCTTTTCGGTTTTTCTTTTTTTGTTTTTTTTTCCCTTACAAGGAAGGAATCCTCCCAATGGCTGGATTCGTGAGTTTTGTGTCGGCCTGCTTGATTTCTCGAACTCAAAAATTGGAGGCTTTTCTATTTTTTACCTGATTGGAAGAGGGGGGGGGGCGGTGGGGTGGGGTGGAGATGGGATGGTGGAAAATAAAAGGGATTGTTGTCGTTGGAGGTGTATCTCTCTCTCACTCTCTCTCTCAACCTGTCGACGACGCGTTGGGTGAGGCGGTTGGCTTGGCGTGCCAGCAGCGGTTGCATTGGATTGGTTGGAATTGGCGCGTGACCTGTACGCAGCAATTCAACCCCGGGGTTTATGACTCTGGGATTGGCCTGGGAGCGGTTGGTCTTAACTATCGTATCGTCACCCCGCGATGAGCCCATATCTGGAGGTCCAATGAATGCCCCCATGTCCACCGCGAACATAAAAAAAAAATAAAAATAAAAATTAAAAGATGATCGGACTTCTTTATATAAGAGAGTCGGCTGATCAACCGAAAGAGAATATGTAAGAGAGAGAGAGAGAGAGAGAGAGAGACTAGAAAAGAAAAGGAGCGGAGTGGAACTCGGAATTGGACTTGTGGCTTGTCGTGGTGGGTTGGTGGTCTGGGGTCTACAAACCTACAAGAACAGGTAGTCTTTCACACACCCCCCCCTTCAAATACAATTACTTTTCTGTTTTATTATTATTATTAGAATTTAATTTTATGCTATTTCTATTAATCTTTAATCAGTTATAAGAGTTTTTTTTAATTGCATTTAAAAAGTATATGAAAAATAAAAAAAATAAAAAAATAAATAGGACGCACACACCACGCGACACAACACAACACAAATCTCCCCGAAGAGGCATAACACAACTCTCTGTCTCTCGCTCGCTCGCTCTCTCTCTCTCTCTCTCTCTCTCTCTCGCTAAAAGGTAGGAATTTTAGGGTTAATTTACTCTGTATATTATATCCAGCGCATTGGCTCTCTTTGTATTCTGCTTTCTCAGGGTCTTCTCTCCGCTCTCCTCGTGCTCTCTCTCTCTCTCTCTCTCTCTCTCTCTCTCTCCCTTGGATTTTTAGGGTTTTTACGGTAGACTCTGTGCGCCGGAATAGTCGAGGTAGATTCTCCCAGAAATTTGATTTCGGCAATTGCATTTGGATCCTTGTCCCCTCCCCCGCCACCTCTTTCTATCTGGATTTTCTTAGATCATGCAGCTTTCCTTCCCTCCTTCCTTTTCCTTTCTCTCTTTGCTTCTTCTTGTCATATACGTATACACGCACTCATCCATCACATTAGGGATAAGATAACATGGGGTAGATGATATTCCCATGGTATTGTTAGCTTTCTTTCTTTCTCTTTTCCTTTTCAACATAAATATCTTTTAAGGCCTGTTTCATTATTTATTCTCTATTTTTTCCTTTCTTTTTTGCTGGGCCTCTTTTCCGTTGTCTGTGTGCTCCTTTTTACGATTACGTTTGTGTGCGATTGTTTGTAGATCGACTAGTTTGATTGTTTTTCTTGTCTGTTTCATCAGGGTTTCGATTTTGGCTGATAGATTGATTGAAGTTTGCGGTATCTGGGAAAATATATTGGAACGATTATTTGGGGATATCGAACTTGGTTTCTTTTCTTGCTTTCTTGGACAAAGGGGGGACCTTTTTGAGTTTGGGATTGTGGGTTGGTGAATTCTGATGAATACCCGAACTTCATGGGCTGATTTGGCTGCAAATTCTGCGGCTGAGGATACCATTGCCGGTTCTTCTGCTAATAATGGAAGTCTAGGCGCAGCTTCTGCTTCCGCTGCTCCTGCTGCTCGAGCTGCCTACGTACCTCCACATCTTCGTAACCGCCCCGCTTCTTCAGCGGCACCTGCATCTGCCTATACTGCACCTGCTGCGTCCACCAATGATCGGTATGGTGGATCCCACTGGAGTGCTCCCAGAAATGATTACCGACCCACTTATGGTGGTAGCACTGGCAGTGGCAGTAGACACAGTGGTTGGAGCAGTGGCAGGGGCGGTGGTTGGGATCGTGGCAGGGAGCGGGAAGTCAACCCATTTGGAGATGATGACAATACAGAGCAAGCATTTAGTGAGCAACAAAACAGTGGGATTAACTTTGATGCATATGAAGATATTCCTGTTGAGACAAGCGGGAAAAACGTCCCACCTCCTGTAAATACCTTTGCAGAGATTGACTTGGGTGAAGCATTGAATTTGAACATCCGCAGGTGCAAGTATGTCAAGCCAACACCTGTGCAACGACATGCCATTCCAATCTCTCTGGCAGGGAGGGATCTGATGGCCTGTGCCCAAACTGGTTCTGGCAAGACTGCTGCTTTCTGTTTCCCAATCATCAGCGGAATTATGAAAATGCAGGCACAGGGTTTGCAGAGGCCATTACGTGGGGCACGCACAGCTTACACGTTGGCTCTTATTCTCTCTCCAACAAGGGAGCTTTCGATGCAGGTGTGTGTCATCAATTGCTGTTTGTGCTGTTTTTGCTTGTGACATCTAGTATTGCTGACTCTTAATATTTTGTGGTCATGGTTAGATACATGAAGAGGCAAGGAAGTTCTCTTATCAAACTGGTGTGAAAGTTGTGGTTGCCTATGGAGGAGCACCAATTAATCAACAGGTTTTGCGCCATTCTATTTTCTTCTTTTTCATTCTCTTTCTAGATACTGTTGTAGTGCTGGCTTCTATTATTTTAGGTTATCAGGTTATGGTGTCTATTCTCATCTTTTTTCCCCTTTTTTTAAGCACAGACCTTTGATTATGCGGATATAACTGAAAATCTTGCCCTTGTTTATTGGCAAGAAAGTAAAAGCATTCCTTCCTTGGCATGGTGTTGCGTTGGTTCAGATTTTTACTCTGCTTATGTGGCCTATTGCACATTTGCTGAAGCACAAAGATGTGTTATGCAGCTTAATGCAGAGCAATGTCATGTTTCTTTCTATGTTTCCCCTCATGTTTTTTCTTTTTGAATGTCTGTTTGTGAAGTTATGTGCTTGCTAAAATTGAGAAACTGGAAGTTTAGTTTGTTGCAATGTCTTTGCAACAGCCACTAAATGGTTGTTGTTGATGTGCTAGCTGCAATGAAGCTCCTCTTTGTAAAGGAAATTGACTTGGATGCTATCTGTTCGTAATGAGGAACATGCTATCACATTTCCATGAATTGCTTCATGAAAATCAGCATGTGGCTGCATGGTGCATGAGAAAGAATGAGTTGGAAATTTTTCTATGTGTTGGATTCAACTAAGCACCAGCAGTTTTTTGTAGGTATTTTCATGTGAAATGAAAAAACATGTTTCAGTTGGATAATGTATACATGGTGGCTAGAGTAGTGGTGGGTTTCCTCATAGGACATATCCCTTTGTCTCATTTTTAGTTCCAAGCTGTTTTAGTGTTTGTTATACTAGCTGTGGCCCATTGTCTTCTCTTGTCTGAAGGTTAAAGAGGAACAGCTGATTAAGCTGAATGTTTTGTGAGGATGAATGTGTCTGTTTGTTATTGTAGCAAAGTTAAATTTTTTTTCTCATTTTTCTCTCTTAATCTGGTGAGCAGATTAACATGTTGTTCAAGCTGGGTGGGGACTTGAACCTAGGTTTGTGATGCAACATTTGACTAACTTTGCAAATAAATAGGCATCAGATATTGTTGTGTAAAAGAAGTTAACAACATATATGGTTTACTTGGAATTCAGAAATTTTAATTGGGAGCATACACAAACTCAAAACTCTCAATTTATGCCCCTTCTTATTCATTTAGAGGGAAATTTGCATATTGATCTATTCCTTTTTCGATCTTATTGTTTGGTATGGCTAAACTCTCAATTTTATGCCCCTTCTTGTTCATTTAGAGGGGAAAATGCATATTGATCAATTCCATTTTCAAACTTATTGTCTTGTATGCCTCCATCTGGGCCAGCTCTGATGGAATGCAGGTCCTAAATTTCTGCCTGTCTGGTGACTTATTTTATGTGTGAAACTAATAGGAATGGCATTTTCATGTTGGATAACTTGACCTTATGTTGCGTTGCTTTCTTGTTACATTCTGGGATGCACATGTAGAATGTTATGGCTTGAGAACCTTAAATTATGATATGGTTGAGGGTTATTGGTAGCAGTAGCTCACCACAAATTCGATCCAATTAAATCCCTCATAAATTGTCATTATCATTTTTACCTTTGGTAATTGACTGGAGTTACTATGTTGCATTGAGAACTCACTGCCTGTCAATGCTATGAAGCTTGATTCTTGTTCTGACATTTTATGGAGTTGTTCAAACTACCCCATTGTTGAGGCCTATCTATGTCACACTTTTATTGTCCTTTAAATCAAGCAATAGATTTTGCGAGGTGCATTTGCCTTGCCCTTTCATGGTGCATGATTTGCTCCTGAGTGCATTATGGCACTAATTTGATCTGTAATTACCGATAGATGACTAATGCGTATTATTATGTCTGGCCAGCTGCGAGAACTAGAGAGGGGTGTTGACATTCTCGTGGCAACTCCTGGGAGATTGGTGGATTTATTAGAGAGAGCTAGGGTTTCGTTACAAATGATCAAGTTCTTGGCCCTAGATGAGGCAGATCGAATGCTAGACATGGGTTTTGAGCCTCAAATTAGAAAAATCGTGGAACAAATGGACATGCCTCCGCCAGGTGTAAGACAAACGATGCTGTTCAGTGCTACCTTTCCAAAAGAAATACAGGTATGCTTTCTTTTCTGTAGAAGGTTCTCTTTGTTGCTATTAATTTCTCCCCACAGAACTTGCTTTTCAGAAAACAAATTATAAAGAAAAGAAAGTTTTATCTATATAATGGTAAAGTTTTTAAGCACTTAAGCTTGTTTTTAACCCTAATGCCTGGTCAAGTCAGATTAATTTGTCCAATGTTTGTGGGATGACAAAACACAAAACATTAGGTTAGTCATTGGGTTCTCCCTAAGAGGCTCTTTCTGCAACTCAAACCTATGACCTCTAGGTTATAATGCAATAACCTTCCCATTACTCCCAAATTCAACTCTACATGTGGTGTGGCAAAATTTTGTTCAATGTGTATCATGCAAGAGGAAAGTAGTTCAGATTTAATGTCTTTCAATCAAATTGGGCATGTGGTATTTTCATCAATCTAATAAACATTTACTTTCCTTGGCTATGCAGAGACTAGCTTCTGATTTTCTGTCTAACTACATATTTTTGGCTGTTGGAAGAGTGGGCTCAAGTACTGATTTGATTGTCCAGAGAGTTGAATTTGTTTATGAGTCAGACAAAAGAAGTCACCTCATGGACCTCCTTCATGCACAAAGGGCAAATGGTGTTCAGGGCAAGGTAATACTGAAGAAAGCAGTGTTTGCTATTCTCTCTCCCCCTCCCCTTCTTTTCCAAGTTCTAGGGATGCTTTGACTTGCTAGTAACTTCCTAGTGTCATGGAGAGCTCTTTTTTGGTGTTAGTGTTTTTGGTGCTCTTGCTCTCATTTGAGTTATGGTCTTGTGACAGTCAGACTTGTATTCATTTTCAGCAAGCATTGACATTGGTTTTTGTGGAGACCAAGAGAGGTGCTGATTCGCTTGAGAATTGGTTGTGTGTTAATGGTTTCCCTGCTACCAGCATTCATGGTGACAGATCACAACAGGTGTGTACCCCAGGCATCCATTCAAACTTGTGTTTTTTGTTCCCACGGAGCAATCTCATGGGTTTGTGAGATATTTGATTGGTTATGATTGCTAAAATTTTTGGTTGGGGTTGGGGCCTATTTGTGCCCATTGCTGAAGTTTTCTTTTATTGTTAAAAAGGATCATGTGAAGGTAAGTTCTTTGAGCAAGACTTAACAAGTATATTGGTTTAAAAACAAATGGAAGGTAAACTGCCTTCCATTGAATTCTGTATATGGTGGAAAGATATAGTGTTGAAGTGTTTCATTGTGCATGGCATGTCAAGGTTTTTATCAAAGAAAAGCATTTTATGCAATAAATTGGCAGAGAATAGTGGAAGATGAGATGCCAAACCTATTGCACTCAGCACAAATTTTGTTTGATTGTTTCTGGCTGTGTTCTGAAAATGCGCCAAAGGAAATAAAAACATTGATAGCAACTTTCCTTGTTTTAGATGATTTAAAAGCAAAGATGAAGGCTGTTTTCAGAGATGGAAATTGGATGTAAGACTAGGGATCTGTGTCTTCCTTGTTGACTTGTGGGTTATTTTGGAGAACTTTAATACTTCTTAAATGAGTTGTGGGGTATGAGTATGGGCTTACAATTATGATGGTCCTGTGTTTTAGTGACTTGCCTCAAAAAGAAACTGCAGATATCCTTTTTTGGTGGAAGGGAAATGTGCTTGAAATTACCCCAATGAAACTTCCCGTAAGAAATTAAGGTGCTTGATAGGACCCAATAAAAAAGGAAAAAGCATAAGATGTGATTTGAGTTCTTCACTTCCACAAGCAATTCAGCATGCCTTATTTTCTTTTTGTCCCCATAATCTGTTGCTTTCTTCCCCTTCTTGCTTTCTAGTGATCCAGCAGCTACCTGCATGCTTAAGGTTGTGCCACTTAATGATTTCCCAAAACAAGTGAGATACAATGTGTGATGCTACTAGCTAGATATACTGTGGTACTTCTTTCCTTGTGACATCAATTTGGAGGATTTTACAAGATTTAAAGCATACATGTGTGATCCTCGTAATGTTGCCAGTTGTGCTTCTTGTATCTTTCATTATCTGACATTTCACCCACTTGCCTTTCCAAAGATTACCTGTTCCAATGAGCAATTTTGTGGATTGATCTTTCTGTTGAACATCTTACTTTTTTCCCATGCCTGAGGATTACTTTACATATTCAAAATTCTCTAAGCTATTTGTATCAAATTTTCAGGAAAGAGAGCATGCATTGCGTTCCTTTAAAAACGGTAACACCCCAATACTGGTAGCAACTGATGTGGCAGCACGCGGCCTTGATATCCCTCATGTGGCACATGTAGTAAACTTTGATCTCCCAAATGACATTGATGATTATGTCCACCGTATTGGACGAACAGGACGAGCAGGGAAAACAGGTCTTGCTACTGCCTTCTTCAATGAGAGCAATGCATCATTGTCTAGGGCATTGGCTGATCTAATGCAAGAATCAAATCAAGAAGTACCTGCTTGGCTGTCTCGTTATGCAGCTCGCTCCTCCTTTGGCAGAGGGAGGAACCGCCGATCAGGTGGAGGTCGATTTGGTGGACGAGACTTTCGCAGGGACTCCTCTTTCAATAGGGGTGGTGGCATAGATTATTACGGTGGAGGAAACAGCAGCAGTGGATATGGCGCTCCAGGTGGATATGGTGGAGGCTATGGTCCGGGGGTGACGAGTGCATGGGATTGACAATCTAACCCGTCAAAACCTTCTATCTAAGTTACTTGTTTCAAGCGACTGTCGGCATTCCCTCCCTTGCGGGGGGGATAATTTTCATTTTTCTTGTCCTCGGTGCTTTTAGAAATCTCTGTCACTATACTCATAGAATTGGCTATTATTGAGAGGAGGATGTAAGTTTGAGGTTGGATGCTACTGGAATATGAGTGTAAAATGTTGGTAGGTTTTGGTGAAAAGAGTTCTAACACAGTAGGAGTTACTTGCATGCTCTTCTCTAGTTTCATATATACACATATATATATATTTATTTTTTTTTTCTTCTTTTTTTCTTCTTTCTTCTTCCCTCTAGGTTTAACTTCATCGGTGATGATTGGGGATAGAGAATATGCAACCGGGAAGAGGGTGGGTTTGCATTCTCGGGTATCCGCGCTGATCTGTCGAGCACGCTCATTTCTGCTCTCTGCCCGATCCTGGGGGCCCATATAGCCGAGGCATCTGTCGCGCAATTCTTGTTTCCTTGTCCAGTTCGAGGGCTGGCTGCAACAACTGAGTCCTGAAGGCTATCGTTACGTTTCGCGGTCGGTGAAATAAGCACGAAGCCTTCATGGAAAATGAGCGTTTTTTCTGTTGGGGGTTTTCCCGCTTTTCTCTCGGTTTCCCCTAAAAGATTCGACCACCCCAGTGGTTATCTTCTAGTCTACTGTTTCACCCACGCGAGCTAATCCCCGAGGTCTCTGGAAATGTTGAAAAATTGTTTTAAGGCCTCATAGCGGCCGGTTGTATTTTTCAGGAACATTTTAAAATCTGAGTTTTTGATGTATAATCGTTTTCCTTCAGCTGGTGCTCACCGTTCATTTTTGAGTTGCTTGTGTATTTATTGTAGGTGTGTTTGGAAGTGCTGTCTCGGTTAGGATTTTTTTTTGGGGGGTGGGGGGGGAGGGAGGGGGGGAAGAGGTGTTGTCGTTGCCATCTCCGAGAGCTGGACCTGTTAGTTTTTGGACTGGTCGGCTTGGACCAAGTTGTTACCTTACAGATATGGTCGGTCAGGCATTGGTGGGTGGTTGAGATTGCGTCCACTAGTCAATCGGGTTGCACTGCACCCACACCAGGAGTCCCAAATGTAACTTCTCTCTTGGAAATTCTAATCTGATGTTTAATCTTAGAAAACCATACAGCTAGGGGTGCCCTGATTTTATCAAGTAGATTAGTAAGCGGTCAATTAATCTTCAGCTATTTTCCAAGCTTTTTATTCCACAGGAAAGGAGGCTTCATGATCTTAGGTTCCCACATAAATAAGACAGTTAATAAACAGGCTCAAAGGAACGTATAAGAGAAAAGGTGGAGAATAGAATTCCCCCCGTCCTTAAACGAGTTCAAAAGTGCTCCATTTTGGTCTTCTAGGACAAATCGAATGGTGTAACTCTTTTCTTTTCTTTCTTTTCTTTTCTTTTCTCTTTTTTTTTTTTTTCTTTAACCTTTCAAAACAAAGCTGGTTTGCACAGAAATGCATCCATTTGAAGTATACACCCTTTTTCTTTGTTCTTTTTTTTCTTTTTTTCCCTCTATTGTCTAATATCTCTTGACATACACAGAAGAGCCAAAAGGGCAAGCGCACGTCCCATAGACACACAGTAATATTTTTATATCCCGTGGCTATCTCCAAGCGTTACCAATGTTAAAAAGTCTTCTTCATTTAATGCACGATAAAGATACCATCATATTTTTCTGCCCCATTAATTTTGGCGAAAACGGGATGTGGGAATTTGACTACGACGCCACACCGTGGACATCGCACAAAATGATAAACGCTAAACTATGCACTAATGATAACGGGGAGAAAAAAGCTATAAGACGAAATTGAACCAAGCAAGAGCGCATTATTGATTTTTTTTGATTAAGATGATAAAGGCGATTAGTTCAAGCAACTAGCAATAATTACTTTTTGGTTAAGGTTTTCCGGAGATAACTGCGGCCGTTAGGGTGGTTGCCCACTTGTTATTGGAATGGCCCCTCGCAATAAGAATGGCATCATGTGTCGAACATGATAGGATAGAATCAAATCTTTTACTCATATAAGTAATAATGATAGTAATAATAATTATAAAGTCAATGGTTATGAACATCCTGTGAAGTGAACTCATTGGGATAACTTAAAAAGCTAAAAATCCTGTCGATGATGATGCTCAATGATCTCTCCCCCTCCCTCCCTAGTGCCCGTTTAAATTGGGTTTGACCCAGGAGAGGAGAGAGGATCCGGGGGAGGAGTAAACCAACAAGACTCCACTAATCCTCTCTCTGTCCTCTCGTATAATTTCATGGAGTTGAAGACAACTCATCACACATCCCCATATATAAACACAGCCGCATAACGGCCAAAGCCTTTTGCATTAAATAAAAATCTACACGCTACTAGGGCAATACATATTGTTGAAGCTTGAACCACCCCATGGGTCCACCCCGTTTATGTAAGAGCGACTGAACAGTATTGGAGACAGAAAGTTGTGTTTTTTCTTGCATAGACAGAGGAGAACAAAGAGAAAGAGATGTGCTTTTAAAGTTTAGAGCTCATTTCTTAGTTTTTTTTTTTTTTGTAGTTGTTTCTTTGTTTTTATTTATAGTGTTTAGATTGGAAAGGCCAATATCAGCAACAAAGGCAAGCAACATTTTTTGGCTTTATATTTTTCTTTTTTGGGGTCAGATTTGACTATTAGTGTTCAGTCTCTAAATTTGCTAATTTGATCTGGGTCTCCAAGAATGGCTCCTCTTCAGTTCTAAATTTCTCTTCTAAACATGGAGCTGCAGTCGTCAAATGCTTCAAGAGGATTTAGAGTTCAAGCTCCACTGGTTAGCTCAATTGGCCTATAACGTGTTCCTCTACTGTTGCTTCTAGTTGAAAATTCTTAAGAAATTTAGATGCCCACTTGTTGAATCCGCTGTAAATGTGGAGTCCTTGAGGAAAATATGGGTTTTTGATGTTGACTTGGTTTAATTGATTGCATTTATCGATGACTGTTCGGTTTATGCTTTATGGGGTTACTGAATACACCCAGATAGAATGGCTAGTTATATAAATATTCTGCAAATCAGAGCAGAAAACATTGGGATGGGCATGGGGTTGAACCTGTGGTTGGACAACGTGCTTGTGCTTTTTCCAATTGCATTGCCACGTTTTTCCTTGCCTGAACAGTTTTATCTCAAATTTGGTTTTTTTTTTTCAAGTTTAATGAGGACATGGTAAAGAATCTACTCTCTTTTCCCTTTTTTTAAGTTTTGAAAAAAATAGTTTCCAGTTCACTTGTTGAATACTCTGTTTAAGGTGCGTCCCTTCCCCTCCACCAAAATACAGAAACTCCGATACCATGCCTACATAGGTTGTGCAAACAGCGGTGCTGCTTTGTCCAAGTGTTGAAGCATTGCGTTAACTTTCGAAACAGTGGTTTTTTGGGAATTACATGCAGAATCTGTAATGGTTATATCTTTATGGTGGGGGGGGGGGGAACGTGTTTCCTTAAAGTTTACACTGCCCATTTTATCAAAATGACGACATTATTGATCAAGTTGAAAGTCAAGTTGGGTTTGTTTTTGTTCAACTTGTGGACAATGATGAGAATGTACCTTGCTAAACTTCTCTTTTGCAGATATTAGTGTCCTAGGACCTATGAAATCGGACTCCATCAGTGAGTGACATCAAAATCACTTACATGTCTGGTGGCTGATTATCTTCTTGTCCTGCCTAATTGGAGGTGCAGCGTTTTTTGAGCATAACATATGAGTGGAGAAAGACTGCTGAAATCTCTGCAAATTTTGCATATTGTTGCTCTTCTTTTGTTTAACGTGAGTAGTTTTTGCAGGTTGAGTCTGTTTCGTGCTATTGCAAAGTAGATTCTGGGTTGAAAACGGTTGCTGAGGCACGGAAATTTGTCCCTGGCTCAAAACTCTGTATCCAGCCTGACATCAATCTTCAGGCACACAAGAGCAAAAATTTACGCAGGGAGAGGACCCGTTTTCAGCCACCACTTCTGCCTGGCCTTCCTGATGATCTTGCAATTGCATGTCTAATTCGAGTGCCACGTGCTGAACATTGGAAGCTCCGTCTAGTGTGTAAAAGGTGGTACTGTCTCCTAGCTGGAAATTTCTTTTATTCTCTAAGGAAAACTCTTGGAATGGCAGAGGAGTGGGTCTATGTCTTCAAGCGAGATCGAGATGGAAAGATCTCATGGAATGCCTATGATCCTGTCTATCAGCTCTGGCAGCCACTTCCACCAGTACCCCGAGAATATTCTGTGGCCCTTGGTTTTGGATGTGCTGTTCTAAGTGGTTGTCATCTTTACCTATTTGGAGGAAAGGATCCACTCAAGGGGTCTATGAGAAGGGTTATTTTTTACAGTGCCCGGACAAATAAGTGGCATAGGGCACCAGATATGCTTCGCAAACGACATTTCTTTGGTTCTTGTGTCATAAATAACTGTCTGTATGTTGCTGGTGGAGAGTGTGAAGGAATCCAAAGGACTCTTCACTCAGCTGAGGTTTACGACCCCAACAGGAACAAGTGGAGCTTTATTTCAGATATGAGCACAGCAATGGTGCCCTTTATTGGGGTAGTGCATGATGGAAAATGGTTTCTAAAAGGCCTGGGCTCACATCGCGAGGTTATGAGTGAAGCCTATGATCCTGAAATTAATACCTGGACACCAATCAGTAATGGGATGGTTAATGGTTGGCGCAATCCTAGCATCTCTTTAGACAGACAACTCTATGCATTGGATTGCCAGGATGGCTGCAAGCTTAGGGTTTATGATGGAGCCACAGATACATGGAACAGGTTTATAGATAGCAAGCTCCATCTAGGGAGCTCTCATGCTCAGGAAGCTGCTGCCCTTGTTCTTCTTAATGGAAAGCTTTGCATTGTGCGAAACAACATGAGCATTAGTCTCGTTGATGTGTCCAGTCGGGACAAATGTGTGGAGACTAACCCTCACCTTTGGGAGAACATAGCTGGGAGAGGACATCTTAGGACTCTCGTCACAAATTTATGGTCAAGTATAGCTGGCCGTGGTAGCTTGAAGAGTCACATTGTGCACTGTCAGGTGCTTCAGGCATGAAATGCATTAGAAGCAGATTCATTCGGCTTTTCTTCGATAGTAATGCCAGCATTTACTTAATCTTTTGTCATGATGGATCACCACATCCGCAGTTCACTGTTGTTAAGAGTGTGCCTCCCAAACTTAAAATGCTTCAACTTCCCATACTACTTCAATGCTTTGCGTTTGGCTGAGGTTGAATTAACTGTGATCTGCCTGGTTTTATTTGCCAATATGATGATACTGAGGAGGAAAAAATTATGATTCACAGGCCAATTGGTTTTGTAGATCAGCTTCTCAATTGAAATAGGGACTGTTGCTTCTCATGTTGCAGGCTCTAGAGAGGCAAACTGAAACTTGAGGCCAATTCCATATCGAGTGACGGTTGAAGTCCTCTCGTTTTGAGGGGCAAAAATTAGTCATTTGTTTAGGGCCAAGCTCCTTTCCGTCTGGACAATTTTTCATAGCGGTAGGTAATCCCCGATATGCTTTGTGTACCTACGTGAGGACGTTGAAAATGAGCTAACGTATACCTGGATTACATCTTGGTTGGCCTGAATCAACTGCCTTGGTGTTTTTACATGCTGCATAACGAAGAATGTCACAGGCAGTGTTAAGATCTGCATTCTCATTTTTAGCATCATAGGAATTAATTCATTCTCAAATCATGGAGTTAATTCTCCAGTTTATAACATTGGCATGAAGTTTATTGTCCTTTCAGCATCGTCTACAAATGTACACACCCCCATCCCCATGGATGGAAGGCTTACCAATACAAATGCATTTCATTCTATGGTAACATTTCCCATAGGTAAAAGCCAAAAAAATATTCATAAAAAAAAAAAGGTTCGGGCCCCTTGTGCTGTAATCTCCAGATGGCTGATGAATAACTACTGGTGTTGAATTTTCGGCTGATTGTGGAAGTTATTGGCGAAAGCATCTGCCGGTCAATTGATGGCTCCTCTCGCATCCTCTGTCTTCCACAGCCTCGGACTTGCTTTACAACTTGTGTCGGTCTTCTTGTCCTGCATTATATGGCCACCGTGGATGGTTATCTCTCTATGATCTTCCAGAGAGAGCAAGAGTCAGAGAGATGGCAAAAAAATGTAAACGTTAATTATCATTTGTGAGTAGCAATCAACACAACAGCCGCTGATCATTAGTTTAAACATGTTATGGGAAGTAAAACACAGATCCCTGAGAGCAATGCTGATGAAACCAATAGCACTGCATAGACCTACCTATATGAATTAAGGGTGTGTACATTCCAGGTAAAATGATTCCAATTATAAGGGCCTGAACTTCATATTATATATAGCCTGAGATCTGCACTCCCCAATTTCCACAGAACGAGAAATAAAGCCCTGGTCTCCGGTGTGCCTCCTTTTGAGTTTTGAAGGTGTGGCAACCACATTTTTGAGGATTGAGCTATTTTGGCACTCAGGAGGAGTTTTGGATCATGTCTTACTGGTGACTGGATAATGGATATCAGTACGACCAAGCCTTTTTGGCTTCCAAGCTCTGATATGAGTTGCATAGCAAAACCATAGAATACTGAACTTGGAATTAAAAAAAAAAAAAGGCGATAAACTGGTGCAAAGCTAGGCAAAACAGAGAAGATCCCATCAGAAAAGGCAGGCGGTATCTAGATGACACATAGAACCCACTGACAATAAAGCTGAATCCCAAGTTTAATTGGGTAGAGACTCATGTGCACATAAAATTCACAATTTCCCTTCACAGCAGGCTCTGGGTTCAACACAAGCTGCCCCCTTTACATTGATAGTCCACCCCAGCTGATGGGATTTAGCGATTCCACAAAGCTTTGGACCAAGTATTAACAGTTGAGGATGCTCTGGGAAAGAGGGAACAACCCTCCCGCTTCTGTCTTCCCCATATTCCACGTAACAAGAAGATCCTCTTTCACAGGTTTTTTGAGACCTATGAGGAGAGGCACAATGGAACTATCGCTCTCTGGTAAATAGAGATGGGATCTCAAAGAGTCTTTCGGGTACGGCACTTTTGACAAATTAATTCAAGAAGCAAATACAGAGCCACAGAATAAAATTTTCCCTATTGCGTCTTAATTCATAAATTTGAAACCGCGCAAAGAATGACCGCAACTAAAAGATCTTAAAATCGTCCATCCCGTTCGATGCCGAACAGAAAGTATTAACAAAATTCGCAAAATATATGCATCGAACCGTGACAGACCACCCGAGGAAACAAAGCATAGACACCATGGCCATCAACAGAAATTGCCAACGAAAAAAAGATTCAATCTTTGTATAACACATACAATTACAGGCATCACAGGAGAAAGGGAAAACAGAAAACTGTACCTCGTATCATATGGACGCCAGTTTGGTCCTTAAATCGGCAGCCCTGCTTCTACAAACAGGAACATCATCAAACTGCTTAGCGGGCAACTTTTCAGAAAAAGCCCCAGCAAAGAACTCAATCATCCCATCGCCATCCTTGCTGACCTCCATCCCAGTGATAGTCAGCCACAAGAACAGCTTCTTTGCCTGGATTCCCGACACGTCACGCACGGCACCGAAAGTCAACTTCCCCTTGATCTCTCTCTCATAGTACACGAGCTGGTCAAAGTGAACATAGCAAGGTGTCGTCAGTTGGATTGAGAAAGATCCAGATGGTGGATCGAGTGTATAGGACTCGACGTTGTCCGGGAGTAGGCCACGTGGGAGGCCATATTGGGGGAGAAGATCGTGAATATCGTCAGTGTTGGGCCGGCGCGCAGAAGGGGATAGAGAGCTGATGAGGGGGAGACGGACAGAAAGATGATGATTGTAGGCACCAGAGAAGAAGAAGAGGAGCGAGAGAACGTAGAGGGAGAGTGCCGCGGGCATGGAGATGTGAAGATCGGCCATCGCCGTATTTGTTCTCGTGGGAACGGGGGAAGTGATGGAGAGACGACGAGGACTCTCGCGAGGGGTGAGACCTGCGCCGCGAGAATGTTGGCCTTGGCGTCGCTCGGAGGGATAAGCGAGGCGCGATTGAGAGAATGTTTTTGTCCGCACCGCCTGGTTCTCAGATGGGGGAGCGTGCGAAGAGCAATTTACGTCCCGTCCGCACTCGCACCCTCATTTCTTTTCGCTGGAGCAACTTCTAACGGGGAAAATTCCTGGTAGGTTTCTTGCTTTGGTGTGGCCATAGCAATTTTTATTTGCTACAAACCCATCTAAAAACTGACGCGCCCCGCATATGCGTATCTCCACGGCCTCTTGGTATTTTAGTCAGGGTGGTTAGAATCGAAATCCTACCAATAATCGATTACAAATATTCATAATTATGTCACACGAACAGATCAAATAGTCATAGGATTTTTATCAAGAATTATGATATAAAAATAAAAAAATAATAATTAAAATTTGACTGATACCAACTCATATAGCTCATAATTAATTATTTCTTACATATTAGCTTAACCATGATAATAAGAATAATTATAATAAATCTCATTTACGCTTTTGCCTACTTGTTTACTAATACATAGTATTTATACTCAATAAATAGAGACGTTGCTGATCGCATTGTTAATAAACATAGGTTTTAAAAATTCAAAATCTAACTTGTCTTCGTTATAAAACAAAACAACGACGACACTTTTTGATTCAGTTAAAAATAAAAATTCAAGAATTCATTATTTAATAGGTAAAAACAGTAAAATGGTAAATCTTCCAATTTTAATCTAAAATCTACCAGAATTCTATCTCAAAAAGATTTTTTTAGTGTAATATAGACCGTTAACCTAACGTATGATCGTCAAGTTTTAACCATCTTACAATCCGCTTCCAGATTTTAACAACCTTAAGCCTAGTGCAAAATCTAGCAGGTGCCACGTACCAGTGACAATATTCTCTTCGACGATCCAGCAAGTATATTCCTGCATCTTAGCCGGAACTACACGGTGATTATATGCAATACCCTGAAACCAGAGACTTCACTGGATCACATACAAGATTCCCCAACGGATTTGGTTTACATATCCATATAACAGATGAGCATACTACTAGGCGTACAACAAGAAGACACCGGATGACAAGTCTTGCGCACACAGACAACTTCCCCTCCTGTTTATCGCTGTTCTTAGGCTCAAAAAGTAGGCTTCAGAAATGTTTCTCCAACCCGTCAAGCTGACGACTCTTTGAGCCCGTGTGCATCGACCATCCTAGTCCTAGATTGCTACACTGCTTAGATGCCTGACACTCTCCACTGCCTTATTTATGTGGAGAAACATTTGGTGGTCTCTACTCTGTGATCAGCATCTCAATATCGCCAGTTGGAGTTGGGAGCTGCAAATCGCGAGAAGGAAGCAAAGAACTCAAAATAGGTTGACCGAAGTAAAAATCCAAACAATCCAAAGAAAGATTTTATAACGAGGACTTTTGTTAGAGAATCTTTTACAAATTGTCATAGTTTGAGACCAAAGTTTCTATAATTGTTTCCGTGTAAAATGCAATGCATAATTCCTGAAACAAATTTGCAAAAGCCTGAAAGCAAGCCCAACTCATCAATGGCCGAAAGATCAGAATTTCAAGCAAGCATGAATTTTAACAGAACAAGAAACATGCCTTAAGGAAATCCATGTCTCTCCCTCAACCCGAAAAAACACTCAGATACATGAAAATTGACAACTGAATTCATTTTTTTGACCGTGATTTCAAGGCTCATCTAACCGTGAAAGCCCAACCAAAAATCATCAACAATATCAACAATGGCACTAGACAAAGAAAGGATAAAAGAGCAACTAACATGCTATCGACTTACCCAAGAAAATCAACTCTTTTTAACTCACTGATAAGATTAGATAGTTTGAGCATATTCCAAGAATTCTTCCAAAACTTAGTTGACATTTCTCCATATCCGCCATCACAGAAAGATAAAATTTTTCTAACTACTAGAGAGATATTCAATGTCATTTGTTGGATAAACATATCGTCTCATCCAGTAACCACCTAAAATGAGCAGTACTTTGAACATCAATCTAAGAATTGGGAATTTGATCCGTGTAGTGTAGCTGACCCCAAGTAGTTAGGAACCAAAGATTCAAGAACCCCTTGATGTGATTTCAGTATAATTCACAAACAACTAATACAAACAAGGAAAAAACAAGTAGATCCAATTGAGCAAAACCAAAACCAGAACTTTAAAAAAAAAAAAAAAAAAAAGTACCTCAAGAAATCGATTCAAGAATCCGCCACAGGACCTGGAAACCGCAGCGCGGCAAGAATGGACAGTCTTAAACTGGTCCACGTCAAGCTTCTTGTTGATGATGCCAACCTGGAAGTAAATGGAACCGGAAGGCGGCAAGTCGACCCTGATCTCGTCAACATTGAACCACAGAAAGAACCTCTGAACCTGAATCCCCTTCAAGTCGGTGATCGACCCATAACTCAGTCTCCCAGTGACTTGCTTCTCGTAATAAACCAAGTAGTCGAATTGGACATAGCACGGCTTGTCCAGGACGACAACGAAGCTGCCGTCGTCTGAGAGCGTGTAGTTCCTGACTGAGCTGGGTAATAGGCCACTTGGAAGGCCATACTTGGGCAAGATTTCATAGACTGAGGGGGGGTCCTGCTGGGAGTCGGATGGAGAAAGGAGGAGCAATAGACAGAGAAGAACGAGAACCAGACGGGAATTTAGGTTTAGTGAAGCCATGGAACGCAATTTGATGGGTTTTAGATAGCTAAAGTCGAGGCCTTGTGAGAAGGGTGAGAGAGAGAGAGAGAGAGAGAGAGAGAGATTTGTTGAAACCTGAGGGATTGGAGCAGTGGGGAGAGGCAATTAGGCTGTGTATTTCAAGATTTTTTGGGGGTAAATAGCTTCATGTGGGGTTGTGCGGATGAATAAAAAATAATTAATATAAACACAAAAGTTCGATACACAAATTGACTATTCGTTAAATTTCAACAATTAATTAAAATTTATCGGTTAATTATTCGATAAATGATGAATTAATTATAATTAATAATTAATAATTAAATTATGTACAATATTTGCGTTTAATTTATGTATTTTAGATGAATTTCAAGTAAAATTTAATTTGTTGTGATTGTTTCATTTAAAATTAAGAGCAAAAGTCTTGGCTACTTTTGTTAGACCATTGACTCGTCCCCATCCCCAGTCCCCTGTCCCGCTCGCTCGCCTACCTACTGCCTACACAACAGCGAGACGTCACTGTCTTACCAACTCAACTGTTAACCTTGGCGCTCTTTGTCCGGGGGCTTGGACGGTGTCTCGTTGCAACAAATGGAAACGGGGAATTGGCATTTAGCATTGGTCATTCTTACGGACTTGGAGGTGATCGAGGGCAGAGATGATTCGGGGACTGTCCTGTGAAAAGTATAACAATCTCTTGTGCAAGTAAATGAGACGATAAATAAATAAACGAAGAAGATAAAAAGGAACCCTTTTCCTTCAAGCATACGCAGTCCAGTCTGAGGTAGTTTTGACCTGGAATTCCTACCTGGCTGGGAGCCTTGATGTGGAAGCCAATATTCCGCCGAATGCCATTCGGTCCGACTAAACCACGTAATCGCGAGAAATTATTTTTCCTCTTTTTTTTTTTTTTTAACCACAACCTTTTCGGAAACAGCTGGGCTCGGCATTAGATTTACGGAACATGGCCCAGATTTAATAGACAACAATGTTACCTGCACAAGAACAAGAGAGAACCAACTGGCCAGCGATACATGCAAAATCTTGAACCGAAACTACGCCTAAAGACACTGTAGAATTTTGTTTCTTTATTTTAATTACTTTTTAATTCTTTCTTTAATGCCGTTACAATGAATCCAATCACTAAAATCCTGGATAATGTCCATCCATCGACATATTAACATTATTACTGCCAATGCATCAACTGAGGTCACGCTTTGAACCCAATAACACAAAACAATCGTTTTTACCAGTAAAATTGGAATTCGAGAAGGATGGTATTTTCTGGCGAAGAAGAGAAGATGGGCTTTTATCCGTTTCCCCAGCACCCTCTTTCTGTACAGAACCTTAAGAAGCCCATCTCTTTTGCGAATCCAGAACCTAGAACACAAACAAGCCCCATCTATTTTTGGAATCCAAAGCCCATTTTTATACTGGTCTTGATAGTAGAGAATCCAGAAGGAGCCCAAAACTTCTATGAGCTGCAGACTCGCTCTTCTTCGGCACTTTTGTTTCGAGTCCTCTGCATAGTCCAAAGTTGTAGGCCTGGAGCTCTACGTTCCCCCACCTCCGCTAAAACATGGAAGACATACGAAATGCTCAGCACATTCTGCCAGTCATAGCTTGCAAGGCCAAATACCAGCAACACCAAGTTGCAGGGAATCGACGTGGTGATGTTCTTTGTTCTCATTTTACCTTTTGAGAGAGAGAGAGAGAAGGGGAAAGGGTACAAAAGAGAGGACCCTCCAGGCTAAAGCTAATGGGGTGTGCTTTGCTCGACTTCCTTTAGATTTTGTGGATGAGAAGGTTCGGTGTGGAAGGTGATTGGACAGGAAATAATGATAACGCTGATTACAACATAATGCCACCGGAGACTTCGCATCTTTAAAAATCCTAAATTCCCATCACGTGGACAAGTCTTTGTAATTAACAGGAGCAGAGAATTCTTGAGGTTTGTTCATCCATTTCTTCTTGCAGATGCTTATGACTTGCAAATGATATGTTCCACCCGCAACTGGAAAACACCCACAATATTCACAGTTGGAAACTTAGCATCGAGTAAAGAGTAAATAACATACTCAGGAGTTTTGACATTTAATTCAAAACTTTAACATGTTAAATTTGTAAGTTTTTTTTTTTTAATTTATATATTATTATTATTATTATTATTATGTTTAAGGTGAACTTTTTTAATTGCATAGTTTTCAATATTTCATATTGTTAAGATGAGGTAATCCAAATACAAACCCAGCCAATCTCTGTTCCAGAGATTCCAGAAAATAAACTCTTCTGCAATATCTTGGGAGCTTTTTGATTGTTGTGCCGCCCATCAACAAAGACATATTATTGGTCCAGGAACATGGCTGGGGTAGGCACATATTGCAATTTGCAGAACCAGAAACCAGCGACTTCATGTGCCTAACAAAACTTGTTTCGTGTCTTGACTTCACAAGTGCTGACTAAGCTGAATCAGCTGGAGATTTGGGCAGCTGGTGTGGGTGGTTGCAAAATACTAGGTGAACTTTGCCAGCAAAAGTAGCTAGGAAAATTCACCATGGAACTGCACGCCAACGATGTGGCACAGTTTCCAATACTTGAAACGAGCTGGGTTCATTACGATTTCGAAAGTGTAATGAACTTCTAGCTGTTCTTTTCATCAGTAGAGTCAAACATTGTCAGACAGTCGATGCACAATAGTGGACATATATATCCAAAAGATGATTTGCCAAATGCAGACTTTTGAAATGGCTAAACAATCCTTTATTTTTCTTTAAAGACAGCGTTTCTGGGAGGCGAGGGGAAGAAAATAGAAAAAACCAAAAAAAAAAAAAAGGTGGTCACGTTCCCTAGGCAAGAGGGAATTAGCAGGGGCAAGAAATTAGTTTGAATTTAAGGAGATGGATTGATTGAAAAATACTCCCAACTGTTTTAATTTAATCCATGAGGTAGTCCCAATATAGTTGGAACAGTAACGAGTGAAACTGGCCAAAACAAAAGCACGGAACAGCCTAGAGGCTACAGCTAAAGTGAGAGATTGAATCTGAAACAAATAGTTCTGGTAAGTGGAGACACAGCTTTGAGGTATATAAAGATTGCAATTATCCCAGGCATGAAACCATCGTCTACCAGATAGCAGAAGAAGATGCGAAAACCCATAGCAGAAATCCACAAATTATCTCCACACCTATCCATACTTTTGCTCTCCCATCAGCACTTGATGCTGACGATCTGCTGCTACTGGCAGTCGAGTCCCCTTTATACGGTAAACAAACAAACAAAGGAAACAAGGAAAAGCAAGTAAGGCTAACACCAGGTAGAAAATGAAGCAACATCTAACTCACCCACGAAGACGCAATCGTTTAGATGTGCAATTAGAGGATTATAAAGTACCTTTACCACTGGCAGCAGCAGGGCTGCTATTAGACTTGCTTGTGAGGTTTGCAAATCCTGCAAACACCTTTGCATCCGGCGAGCTAGGTGGCAAGTGCAGAATATCTGAATTCATAAATCAGGCAGGATGAGTTTTCATTTTCTATAGATCAAAATCAAATGAATGCCAGGTGCATACAAGTGAATATTTATGTGTAACTAGGGGACCTACTGATGCATTCTGTAACATTAGCTGGAGCATGACAGGAACTGGGAAGGGTAGCTGCGAGGGTAGCATTGATCTTGAGGCCAAGATTGGGATCATCACGATCTTTAATGAGGATGCACAGGCATTTCCTGCTCTTCTCCAGAACTTGTTTGAGACCACTGCAACAGTCCAAAGTCGGAGCTTTAGCTTGCCCACCAACATATGGAAGGCACGTGGCCAGGCTAACTAACTGGTTTGCACATTCTGCTCTATCCTGCGCCAAGTCTGAGGTTGCAAGTCGAACTAGCATCAACACCAAAATGCATGGAATTGACAGGGTCGGATTCTTTGATCCCATTTTGGCTTGACACAGAGAAGAGAAGGATGATGAAGAAAGGAGGGGATGGGGGTTAGTCCTTCTACTTCTAGGCTTGTGTGATTTGCTTGTGACTTCCTCTAAATTTTAAAGGACGAGATAAAATGATAAGAAAAGTTGGTGTAGGTGGTGGGGGACAAGAAATAATAATGTTGATTACTACAGAGTGCCACTAGAGACTTCACATGCCAGAACCTGATTTGTCATTATGTGGACCATCTCTTTTGTCAAATGAATGCCATCAAGATAAAATTACAGATGGACGGCAGAAAAAAAAAATGATAATTGCTAATTGCTGTAGGCCGGTTAGGTCCCAATATTAGGCTTCACTCGCAGGTAAAATGGATCAAATTGTCAAGACCAGTTCATACACTTGTGTGTTGGAATTTCTGGAACTCTAGATTATAGTAGACAGATTATAAAAAAAAAAAAAAAAAGGAACTAAGGGGGAAGCTGGAATGTCTCTATTTTCGAATTTCTCTTTTCAGGTTTCAGCTTTTTCTCTATGCTGGACGTGTGAAGATCATATCAAAGATGACCAAATGTAAGGGACAAATCCAAAACTTCTAAAGTATAAATGAAGGGGTGACCTCCTTTCGAAGATGGTTTATAAATGAAATGATCTACTTAATTGTTTTTTTTTTTTTTTCGATTTGTCCCGGAACAATTTGATTACCAAACGGATGGAGAATTGTTTGGCAGTCGGCACAGTTCCGGATAAATTTCCATGCCACCCACCCGCAATAATTAAAATATATGGGTTCCTGCGATGATCTTGCAGCGAAAGAGAAATTCTTTATAACGCCAGATTTCTTTTACAATCATGATCGGGAGATGAATGTTTTACTGTTACCATTTCCAAAACTGACGCAAATGGTCCGAGGTTCACGATTAACAGAACAAAACCTCAAGGGAAGGGAATGCGCAACCCTTGGACCAACTAAAATCTCTAGGGAATGTGTAACTGGTTTCCTCTTTAGACCGTGATGAGCAAGTTTTGGACCCAATGTAATGGTCAATTATCTGAAACTTCTGTCCTGTATTTTTGGACTTTAACTAGCCATGAATTTGGAATTAATTTTGTGAGAGAAAACTAGTAGACTTGGCTACCATTTTTTTCCCTGTTCAATTGCCAGCCCGTGAGGTTTTGCCCCTTGTTCTCTTATCAGTCCGTGATCCAGAGCATATTAAACATGTTGATAATTTTGTCCCTTTATAAATATTCCCATGTGGACCATAAGGGTTGACGGCAAACTATATGCACTGTTCCTTTTATCCTAGATCACTTGAACAACATGAAAGCCACTCCCCACGGCAATGCCCCGTCTGTTAACCTTTCTCTTACAAGGTTGTCGAGCAATTAGCATCAATTTTGAGGGGTCTGCTGTGCGTAATTGCCCTGTTACTATCATGTGTCAGGGCTGTCACTTCTATTAATTGGCACTCCCCAATTTGGCGTGGGGCTTGCTTCTGTCGAATACTGCAGGCGAAGCATTTACTTGCGGTTAAGGGAATTACAGCTTTAGCAATTAGCAGCGAAGACAACATGGAGCGATTAATGAATCCATTTGCCCTTTTGCTTCAATTGTTTGCCACGAGTAGAACTGGCACAGGTAACTCCAATCAGTAATGCAATTGATCAAGAATCTCAATCATGAGTTGTGAGTGTGCGGGACCCCCCTTTGGGGCAATGCACAGGGAGTGCAATTGCAGCCAATGGTGGCTATCCAAAACATTTATGTAAAATTGTACCTAGTCAAAGCATCGTTTATTTCTCTAACCTTGGGGTCCAATTCTCTTATCTCTTTATTCAAAATTGAGGGGAATACAGCTTTTGGATTATCGATTATTTGGGGCAACGCATAGCACCGTGTACGGCGCTCAGTTCCATGAACAACTTCTCTTAATGGTAAGCACAAAATAATGTTTCTCGTTAATGTGAACAATGAACTTTCAAGGTAGGTCTATCCATTTTCTTCAGCACGGCAGGTGCACAAGCCTTTGCGACAGGAATGGTCCATCCACACCTGGGGAAAAGAAAAGAAAAAAACGAACCAAACATATCAACGGTTGAAACTTGAAACTTCGATGCAAGTGCAATTAGTTAACACCGCTACCTCCCAATAAATCAAACCACTCAACTTTATGACCTATACGTCTACTCGTACAATCCCTCTGCTGGAAATGGGGCAATCCACATAAACCAGGCCAACCTCTCTTGTTTAGAAATAAATTTATCAACAAATGATAATCCTGATATCCCTTTACGCATACAAACCGGCATTTCGGGACTACGTTCGGACCCATGTACGTGGATGCGAAGACTCTGGATAGTCATTAATTAATCGTTGCGTCTCCATACATATTCAACACTGTCATGGCATTAATTCCTCCGTCTGCCTCCATCGCTTGAATCAAGCTTGTCCCTGGGCCTACTTGCAAATGGGCCCATACACATCTCACACTAAGTGGTTTCTTAATTGTATTGCATCGCAGACATCTCCATGTATTGCACGCGCGTTCTCTGGGATGTAAGGACCATCCTTCCGGGAACCTACGTCGACGCAGCATGAACTACCACAACAATTGTGGAAATCGGGCCTATTATTTTGTACCAAAACAAAAGGGTGTTGGCAGGCAGGGGGTGTGCCCACCCCCCGGGGGGGGGGCTTTGGATGTAGCTCCATCCTATCAACCGTGTAACGCGGCATTTCCATTTCGTTTCAACGAGTCAGTTGCAATATCAAACTGTACTTTTCCACTTTAAAACATCGGTTATCGTAGTAATGCTGCGGGCGCGCTGTCATCCCAGCGGCACTTTAACTACCAGGCCCCGAGAAAGTCATAAGGAGATAAATTAAAGCGGATTCAACAAAAAAAAAGAAAAAGAAAAAGTACAGCCATTCAACAGACAAAAAAGTACTTGCTTTTCCCAGCCGTTCAACCAAAAAATACAGCTGGAAGAGTCTCTCTCGTACACGTTGGCAATTTGGACGGACTGGATTGACCCCATCGGGGATGAATTCGGATCCGGAAACAGCTTTTCGGTTCTGGTGCCAAGTGTGGGGGAGGGGGCACCTTGGCTCGTGTAAACGGGAACGATAGCGCCATTGCCAACTCAACATCGCATCCTTCGTACGGCATGACATAATGGTGCCAACAACTTCAGGCGTTGTCGATAGGCTCGAGAGTTAATGCAGTCGAGTTGTGTGTTTTCGATGCAAAGATTCAAAGCTGACTTCGGATTAAAAAGAGGCTTTAAAACACAACGCACGGTCGTACTAGTGTATGCGCGCGATCAGAACTTCACCGTCTCGAGTGCCCGTCTCAATTCTCAGTCCCCGTCCCAACCCCAGACAGAAGCGGCGTCGTGCTCCATAAACAGCAAAATGGATGGACGGAGCTAATAATTACGTCACGGGAACTGGTTGTCTTTTTAACATTTTTAATTAAAATTTGACAGATAAGACATACTAAAATAAGAATATTATTATACACGATGATGTTTATTAAATAACATAATAAAAAGAAACAGTAAAATAATTTTTTTAATTAAAAATAATATATATATATATTTATTTGATTTTATTGATATAATTAATTTATATATTTAATATTATTTTTACATTATCATTTAATTTTTTCATAAACATAATTTCTTACGAATTTTTCTAAGTATGAATGAGGTGTGCATGATTGATTCGCACAATAAATTTATTTTATTGATTGAGAATATATCATCGAAAGCTGAAAAACCAAACTAATAACCATTTTACTAGCAATTAATTGACATTATCTTACTTGTTCAGTACCGAGTCATTTCTCGAATCAATTCTTTTTTAATATTTTAATTTGTCATAAGACATGAATCTCTGAGAGTGAAATTTGAGGTGAGAGTCCCGGATTGGCTTCTCCTCCTCAAATTAATTGGACTCAAAAATAATAAATAAATAAATAATTAATTATTTTTATAAAAAAAATATGAAAATTACTGAAATAACTCCGCCGTCTTCTTCCTCCTTCCTCACTCGCCTTCCCAATCAATCTATAATTCTAATCTGCTGGAAGGGGAAGGATATGACAGAGAGCATCAGGAAACGGCCATCCACAACAGACCACAACCAAACCCTAATCTTGAAAGCAGCAGTTGGATCAAGGCTTCTCCTCTTAGCCCTAATCATCCTCTGGCGCACCCTCCTCCACCCCTACGACTCCTCCTCTCCTCTCGACCCTCCCTGCCTCTCCTCCTCCGCTGCCGGCCACCGCCACCAAGACGTTCTGTTGCCGCTCATTGGGTCGGCGATCGAGAACAGTATCGTCTGGGACAGCGTCTACTTCGTGAGAATCGCCCAATGTGGCTACGAGTACGAGCAGTCCTTCGCCTTCCTTCCCCTCCTCCCCTTCTCCATTTCTCTTCTTTCCCGTACAGGTTGGCCCCCACACCCCCCCCCAAATTCACATTCTCTCTCTCTCTCTCCCATTCTGTTTTCTCCTTTCTTTTCTTTTTTATATCTGATCGATGGGAAAGATTATTTCTTTAATAATAAATTTTCCGTCTCATTGTTTTAAGTAAGTAGCCGTGAATTGAATTGATTGGTTTCAGTGTTTTCGCCGTTGGTACCTGTTATTGGTCTGCGTGCCGTGCTGGCCCTGGCTGGTTATGTTCTTAACAATGTTGTGTTTGTTCTGGCCGCTGTTTATTTTTACAGGTGAGCCGTTGTTGTTATTGTTTATATTGTTTTAGTGACTCTGTGTGATGAATAATGATTGAGGTTCCAGTTGAAGATTCAGATTCAGTGTTGTTGTTGGTGATCCCACTGAACTGAAGTTTATCTTTGTGAGAACCTTCTGTTTGGCTGGTTTCAAATGGAATTGGAGCCTCATTTATATTTGATGTAAAAGTATGGCTTTTGCTGATCTCGTTGTTCATGCCTAGCGTTGAATCAGTCTTTCGAAGTTTCTTGGATCGTTGCAACTTCTTAGGCATGCTCTTACTATTGATAATTCTTTGAAAGAGAAAAAAGACTGTTCCAATTATCTGAATGGTGTGCGCTATTGGTGAAATACAGGCTTTCTGTCATTATTTTGAAGGACCACCCAGCGGCATTGCGGGCTTCCATGTTGTTTTGCTTCAACCCAGCTTCAATATTTTACTCATCATTGTAAGTTATTACTTTTCTTTCTTGTTCTTTTTTTTTTTCTGTTCAATAAGTAAACATTCTTGGTTTTCTTTCACTGCATCATACACTGATGTTCCAAACTTTAATCAGATTAAGCTTTCTGTCTACTCTTGTGGTTGCAGATATTCAGAGAGCTTGTATGCCCTATTTACTTTGGGAGGAGTGTACCACTTAGTGTCTGGTGCAAATAATATTGCTGTCCTCTGGTTTGCTCTGTCTGGTTGTGCAAGATCTAATGGGGTGCTTAATGCTGGTTATTTCTGTTTTCAGACTATGCATCAGGCCTATGATGCTGTGTTCATGAAAAGGCGTGCTCTTGTAAGTTTCATTTTCATTTTACCAGAATTTTAAACTCTCTCTTGTTCCTCTGATACTTCCTTTCTGATATTCTGGTCCATATTTGGCGAACGTCACTTTTGTCTTTTTATGTTCAAGTGTATTATCCATGGGGTAAGAAGGGGACTCTCAGCAGTTTCTTATTTTTTGTGCCAGTTGGCAGCACAGGCTCTTGTCATCGGAGCATTGCGATGTTTGTTTACTTTTCTTCCTTTTATTGCATTTCAAGCGTACGGCCATTACAATATGTGTCTTGGACGTTCCTTAGAAGAAATGAGGCCTTGGTGCAAGGCCAAGGTACCATTACTTTACAATTACATCCAGAGTCACTATTGGTATGCCCTTTTTTTTGAGCTGTTGCTTATAGTCTTCTCCTCCCCTCCCCCCCCTAATAAAAAACCTCACTTTGTTGTAGGCATTGATGCTTTGGGAGTTTGCGCAAATGCATCTTGTTAGACCATTATCATAAACTTCTCTAAACATTATTCATTCTTATGCCTAGTTGATTAGCTTTCTGTCTGTAAATTTTTTGAAATCTGATTTATGCATTGTCGGCTTTTTGGCAGGGGAGTGGGTTTTTTGAAATATTTTCAGGCTAAACAGTTACCAAACTTTCTCCTTGCATCCCCCATATTATTGCTTTCACTTTGCTCGCTGATCCATTATGTGAGGTCACAACCTGAATCCTTTCTGTTGCTGGGCTTCCGATCTTATGATGGGAAAGATGGGCTTGTAGTTTCATTTTGTTCCCTAGATGGAGTCAATGAGTCAAACAGTGCTGTGTTGAAGGAGAAATCATCTACTAAAGTGCGAGGTACAACTCTACAGCTGAAATATGCTGACATCCATTGACAGCCTCTTTGTATATGCTGTTCCTCCTGCATTCAGTTTAGTTCCGGAATATGCATGCTTTGACTTTGTATTTGGCTCTCAGATTACTTAAAGACTATATTTCCAAGTAGTTGTTATACTTGTGACAGAAAATCAAAGTCTTAGGCAGCGGAAGCAGAAGATTGGAGGAGATGATAGTGCTGTGCTCTCCAAAGAAAATGTTTCGGCAGAGGGGTCAGGATACTTGTCTTCCTTTATTGTTCCTTGTACCCTGCACTTAGCATTTATGGCAGCCACAGCCTTTTTCGTCATGCACGTGCAGGTTAGACTCATTCATTGTAGAAATAACGAGAAGGTTTTTTGGAAGTGAGGTGTCAATAAGAGATTGACATCACATCTTATGGCCATAGCATTTCTTTCAGTCTTAATTTCCAAGATTGTCCCTTTTTTTGGGGGGGGGTTGATCTGGAGGCTAACTATGTTGTCTGGTGTCATCTGTGGGTAATGTTTGTGGGTGCTTGGATAAATTACAGGTTGCTACACGATTCTTGTCTGCCAGTCCTCCACTCTATTGGTTTGCTTCGTATCTAATGGTATGTCCCGGATCAAAGAGATGGGGGTACATGATTTGGGCATATTCTGCAGCTTACATCCTTCTGGGCAGCCTACTAATGTCAAATTTCTACCCTTTCACTTGAGAAGATTGAGGAAGTTTTGCCGTGTTAGCAAAGATGTGATTTTCTCCCACTGATGCGACCCTGGCACGTAAATACATGTAGCATGGCGTTGAAATGCATCGCCCGGCCCCGAGAGTGTTGAAATATAGTTACTTTTTTGACATTGGGAAATCTTCTAAATGTAGCTTAGGATATGTTTGATACACTGTAAATTAATGTACTTTTTTAATTGCAACGAGGAAAGAGCGGGACCGCTCCCTGCCCCTCCTCCCCCCCAACTTTCTTTGTTTTTTTCTTTGGCAAAAGAATGACAATATATATATATATATATATATGAAGAGGAGGAATACCAAGATGTTTGAATTATAATAAATTTTTAGATTCTGCAATATTTGTATCTGGTTTTGTCTTAACCTCATTAATGTCAGCAGCAACTTCCCGTGCGTCTCCAGTGGTTAGGCATCTTATTCCTCCAGATATGTAGGGAGCTAAGAGCAGATGGCAGCGCCTCTTTTGGTATGGACAGGAGCTCGGAGCAATCTGAAATTTTTGACTTTTTAAGGGTGGTGAGATTTTGCAACCCTTTGTTGATCAGTTGAATATTGGATATGGCAAGAAAGGTTGGAGTGGAGGGCAAGCCCTTTTCTGGAACTGCCGGGAGCTTTGGGCAGTTAAAAGATGGTCAATTTTTCAAGAGAGTCGAGGTGTTGAAATCCCCTGTAGTCCAAAATTTGCAGATGATAAATGGCTAGAGACGCGAGGGAGGAGGGCAGCAGTGTCTCCTCTGGAAAGGAACCCATGTCTTCTTCGTAGGCACTAATAATTAAGTGCGTGACAGAAAAGGGAGCTTCTGCAAAACCCCATTGTTTGCGTCCGTCGATTAGTCAATTAGTTTCTTGCAAAGTTCAATTTGAAGTGATTGTAGTTTAAAGGGCAAACCTCCCTTTGGAAATGACTCAATTCCTGGACGGTGGAATATCCTTAATTCCCCCAAGATAAGGAGGCAGAGAATGAATACATTCAGGCAGCAACTCCAGTTTTGAGCAATTCCATTAGTCAAGCTTTGTCAAATTTGATAATCCTGCTCCGTTAGGGAAGGCAACGAAACTAGGACAGTTCCGGATAGTTAAGGACTTGCTTGCCTTCCACTAAGAACACTACTAGAAGTATTCGGCTTCCATGCTTCAACACTTACGTAAGCACCCTCTAATCGAAGAAAATAGATTTCGTTCCGCTAATCTCCTCTTTCTCCTCTAGTTCAGAACTCAAGAAGTACGGAACAACTCTCAGAAATCTTCCTTTACCACCTCACAAACAAAACAGGTACTTTGGTCCAGTTTCTCGAAGTGCGTGCGGAATCCCAATTTCCCTAGAACGGTTCGCGCTCTCCTATAACTCTAACCAAGAAGGTTTCCGCTTCTCACTCAGAACAGAAGTTTTCGGGAAAAAACCCCGAGTTGACCGAGAACTCGATTGCGGTTGAAGCCTTAGTTGTCGCTGGTGGTAGAGGAAGGGCGTGGACCAGTGAACGGTGAATCTTAAGAGATTGAAGATTGAGAAAGCTTTCTCGAGCAGGTAGAATTAGCTACTATAAGAAGAAGAGAAAGTCCTTATGGAAGATTGATTTACCCAGAATCAGTCGCAGCCTATGCCAACTGCAGAGAAATGGAACCCTCACGTGTCTGCTTAAGCTCAGGCACTGAAAGGGTCTGCAGATTTCGGCATCTTTTATCCTTGAGTCTCCATAACTTGGGAAATGACCTTAATGGGAAGCATTTGAGTGAATCACAGCCTGCAACTGCAATTTCTTCTAAATTAGTGAAAAGACCACGGCTCAATTGTTCCAATTTCTCTAGTAGGGGATACTCATAACGGAATCGATGAACACTCAGATAAGAATTAGATAACCAAACATCACAAAAATTATCCTTTAGCGCTACTATCTTGATGTTTGGAGCACTTGCTGGAAGAGAAGCCACAAGTTGTTGGCACCCCTCCACCTCAAGTGTGGTCAAAGAAGGTAGATATCCAGGCAGAACGCCTTGCAGCTCAGGACAATTTCACATGTAGAGCTCTTGGAGAACAGAGAAAGCTGCCCCGTCTTCATCTTTGTCTCCATAAGGAATCCATTTCTGCAAATTGGCCAACTTTTCAAACCTCAAAATCTCATAGGACTGGAACGGCTTCATCAAGGATGTGCAACTTCCATAGGACTCGGGACCAATAACCATGATTCCATCAAATGCTGTGACTGACGGATATTTTAGGCATGCTAATTGACCCAGTGGAGGCAGGGAGGAGCAGTATTTGCATCCTTTAAGGTCAAAGATACTAACTTTTGAAAAGAAGAGTCTCCTACCCAATTTGGAAAGCATGTACCCCCATATCTGACAATAGAAACCTTTGTAATATCTGGATGAAGGTTGTAACGACTCAAGTATGCCCTTATCACACAGGGAATCATCAGCATCACCCTTCCACTCTAGCAGCAACACTGTGAGGTGCTTTTTACCTTTCAAATTGACTTGTAAAGCATCTCGAGCGTTCAGAACATTTTGAAGATCCTTGAAGATGCTGAAGCTTTCCTATCTCTTCAATGCCAGAGCCACTTTGTTTTCCGAGAAAGAAATCACTTAAATTTTGCAGGTTTTTCAGTTTACTCATATTAGGTGGCATCTCTTTCGGTTCTGTCCCTTCAATATCAAGATCACACATGTTCATCAACTTTTCAAAGTTGGCTGGCAATTTGACCAGGTTTTTATATCCTTTTAACTTCAATATTTGCAAATCATACAAAATACTTAAGCATTCAGGTAAACTTTTGATCAGTGTTCCAGATAGACCTAATACCGTAGATGCTTGAGCTTGCATATCAAATCTGGCAACTTGATCATATTATGACAATGGGGAACAGATAGCACACGTAGACATTTCAGAGTTGACAATAACTCATGCAGTACTTCTTCATCAACATGTTGAGAATGCAATCTTGACTTGAACATGAGTACAAATGTGCACAAATGTCCACATTCACGGATGCCACCAAATTTTTCAGACACTTCTTTATCTGTTATGACACATTATAAATGACGGGTCGTTTTGGCCGTCATGTGTGAATCGTTTCCCTCTAACCTGAGACAGAATTCACCAGCCACAAATCTGGCCAAGTCATTTATGAGGTCATGCATAATGAACCACAATTGATTTGAATTACTTACTTTTTGAAAGAATGACCTAGATAACCAGATCATCAAGGTACTCACTTCCAACATCTCTCATATCCTTGCCTCCTTTAGATTGTTGTAGAAATCCTTCTGCCATCCATAGAAGAATTAATTCCTCCTTTTGAATCTTATAATCCTCAGGAAAAATTGAACAATAGGCAAAGCAACGTTTTAAATGTGATGGTAGATAATGATAACTAAGTCTCAAAGCTGGGAGAAAGTGGTCATTTGGCAAGTCACATACATCATTTTCTAATATCTTCTTCCAGTACTCTACATTCCTTTTCAAACGCAAAAGCCCCCAAGAGTTTTTACTGTGAAAGGTAGACCTTTGCACTTTCTAACTATTTCTTTCCCAATTATTTCTAAATGCAAATATCCATTCAAGTTTCCACCATCAAATGCATGTTTTTGAAGCAATGGCCAGCAATGGTCATCAGTCAGTGCATTTAGATGATGAATCAGGATAGTGCTCATCATTGCAGCCACATTTTCATTGCGTGTTGTAATAAGTATCCTGCTCCCTGGAGCCCCAGACTTCACTGGCATTCGTAAAATGCCCCAGTCAGTATACTTCTCATTCCAAACATGATCCAGAACAAGCAAAAATTTTTTTATTCGCCAATTGCTTCTCTTACTCAACCTGAAGCTGATTTGGAGTCCTGTCATCACAAGCCACCGAAGTGGCTTCCTTAAAAATATCTTTTGTTATGTTGAAGACATCAAAATCTTCTGAAACACAGACCCACAATCTGAGATCAAACTGCTCCTTAACTCTTCTATCATTGTAAACAAGTTGAGCAATGGTGGTTTTACGAACCCCTCCCATACCCACTATGGAAATCACCCCCGGGTTATTGCCATTTGCATCATTTGATAAAAGCGACTTCATTATTGCTTCCTCATCATTTTCTTTGCCATAACATCAGATTCATCCACCCGAGAAGTTGTGGGCACTCTATGGGATGATGGTTTTGCTCCAGTACCCTCTCTCAGGCAAAGGGCATCCTTCTGTTTTACCAAATATTCAAGTTTCTCAAGAATCTCCTCTAGCTTTACTTCCTGTTCCCTTTCAAATGAATTACTAGGAGAGAAAAACTTGCGCACCTTGTTTATGCTGATTCCTGGTTCAGTTTCCAACTCCAATCTCGTAGCTTCATAGGTAATACCATCCAACAAGTCGTCGGCTTCGTAGAAAGCATCTTTGAGCTCGTCCAGCCAATGTTTGATCCCCGACTTGGTGATCTGCTTCCCCTCTGCATCGTCCAATAGCACACTAACAGAGTTCATTGTTGTCTGCGGCTTCTCCAGCAGTCTATGATTGAGTTTTCGGTTCTTCAATAAGTCAACAACCTTTTGAGAAGCCACTCTGTCAAATAAGACTTGAAGGAAGGCAGAAAGAAAAGATCCTCCTACTAGTGCCTCTGCCATGGTTTTCCTCTCAACAGAGTGTGTCTAAGTACAAAGGCGAAAAAATAACCAAATGAACGAGATTTAAAGCGACAGAGTCAGAGAACAGGAAGAAGAAGAAGAAGAAGAAGGTTTAAAAAAGAGAAGAGGCTAACTAAGGTTCAAAGGAGTCAAAGAGATCAGTAAGTGAAGCTGATCAAGTTCAACTTTGGAAAAAGACGCTGCCAAGCTCTCAGACTCAAACCCACCTTCCCAGGTTAGCGCTTCTAGCGGGTGTGTTTCCAGTTCCAAATAGTGCTTTTCTATTGGCTTTGACTCTTCAGGGTCTAAGCTCCACGTGGCCCGAGTTTATTTATGCGTGTAAAAGTGTGTGTAAACTGATGCTACTAATGGAATTTAGATGATTTTTCGGTAAAAAAATGACAAGCAATAACAAATATAACACGGATATTAGCGCTTAAGCTAAGGTCTCTGCGTGCTGCGTCCCACATCTAAAAGAGGGTTGGACGAACGAAGTGGACAATTTACGACGTGTGGTGATATGGTAGGCCGGCTTTTAACATCCCCTCTCGAGTTTGGTATGTGTCGAATTGTTTCCCATGATTTTGATTTTTTTTTTTTAAAAAAAAATCATAATTTAACCTTAAAGCATCTGTCCTCTGGAGATCAAAGTTAGTGACATGCGTCTGATTCAAAAAGAACATATGCCATTGTTTACGGTCCGCTTATGTACAGGAGAGAGTTTTTAGTACATACAAATGTTAAAACGATAATATTCTGATAGACACTTCAAATGGAAGGACCAGATCTAAGCACCCTCTCCAGTTTTTCAGCCTTGATGTAATCCCTTTCCGTAAGAGGGCCGGCAGGAAACGCTGTGATTTCCACAACCAAATGTGGGGTTGGGAGTTCATCAAACAAAGCCCTTACATTGTTGCAGCATACGCTTTCACCATGAGCACTCTCCCTCCTAATTTGACAGCCCTACACACATTGAAAAAGGACCCCACACATCTGTTTAACACTAGGCACGGAGAAGGGAGAAGTTATTTCTGGAGAATGTTCTTGAGAATGTATTACCTTGTGGGAAGTGGCTTCCGTAAAATGATTGTCATCAGAGAGTAAAGCCGCAATTGCTTTAAGAAGGCGCCGTCCTTCAGGTTTGGAGGGCACTCTGTAGTTCCTTTTAAGCGTGCCTTTCGTTGTGGGATGCCACTTGCTGACCAATTTCCTTTTGTCAGCTGCTTCCTTTTCTGCTGAAACATAGCAATTGTGAAATTGTACCTTTGAACCAAGGCTTATAACTGCCACAATTATGTTGTCCACAAAGAATAAAAGACTATAAATGATCTCTATGTTTGCCAGCCAACCGAGCAACTTCAAAAGTGTGTCCCCACGCTCGGCTAACAGAAGTCACACCATTATCGTAACATGCTCTGCAAATCCAACAATTTCTGCAAAGACATGTGCTCAAAGATGCAGTTGCGGAGGATGTGACGGTATTTTTAAGTTATAGAACGAGATGGAAGCGAAGGAAAAATGAAAAAGAAGGAAAATTCAAGAGAACCGCAAGAATTGAAAGAATGCTTCCTTGCCAAGTGCCCGAGTGCTAGTTCAAGTTCCCATAGATAGAAAGGATAATGCATTTTACAAAAGGCATCCAAATATCTTTCTGAGAACCCCACCTCTTTTTTCTTATAATAAAGGACAGTTTTTCGGCAAACTAAGAACAAACTAAAGCTCAGAGAAGGGGGAGCAAGCCTCGTCAAAGCTAATTCATTTGGGCGAAATTATAGCTTTTTCCCGCTCGATCTCTTCAAAGAAGAAGACTGAAGGTACTCCAGTCTGGTCCTCATTCCCCCAAGAACCTATCATGTCGTTCTGATCCCCAAAGGGATTTTTGGGGATAGACGGATGTTCCACAAACTAACATCAAACAGCGGCTTATTCAATTTGCAATCTTGAGAAATTAAACGCTTTATTCTTACATGAAAAGCGGGAAGATCGCCGTTGCACAAACCAGTATTAAAAACGGCCGCTTATCCAATTTCTGGGTATTACTCTTCTTTATAATCTTGAGAATTCATCCAAATGTCTATCGAGCGTCAGGCAAATAGGAAACGACAAACCTGGTTTGCCTTGTATGGCCTCCAGCCACTTAGAGAACCCCAAATCGCCAGATTCATAACCAGCAGCAGCATTATCATCCAAACCTAAAGCGAATCCACCATTCAATCAATAAAAATAAAATAATAATAATAATAATAATAATAATAAAACCAATCTTGAACGCTCTCCAAGAAAAATGAGTGAACAAGGGAGAAGTTCCAAAAGACAAAAACGAACAAAACCCATCATAATCAAAGCACCTGAAACAAGTGGGTTAGTCTTTGATCCAGCCAAACCAGCCTTCAAGAGTGCATAGAATATGCAGAGCCTCCCGGCCCACAAAACTGGAGACTCGAGCAAAGAGGCACGGATGAAAGTAGCATTGGCAGTGTACTTTCTAGTGAGAGATCCAGTCTTTCTCAGAAAAAGAAAAGTATTCAAGGCTTTTCTTGGACAGACAACCTCAAATGTGGGAAACAGTGATTTGGGTAGCAAAGACCTAGGGTTTAGTACGTTGTAGAGGTGAGCCCGCGGGAAGGAGTACTGAGAGGACGATGTGCTAATAGCTTGAACAAGCGAGAGCAGCATCTCTTGACTTTCACCGAAGAATAGAAACAATGGCAGAAAAACAGAGACAGAAGAGAAGATCGCCGTTCAGATTGTTGCCGATGTTGACCGCATCCAAGTCTAAGAAGGGATCGCATCAAGGCTGGGGTCCTCACTTCTCTTTTCTCCCTCCAATCAATCACTTAAGGGTGCAATCCAAAGTCCGCGGGCTATGGGTTGAGCCATGAGGCTCCACACCATCCAACCCCAATAAAGTTCGAAATATCCCTTCGGTTCATGGGCTCTCCCCTGTGTTTAACGAGCCTGGGCCTACGAATCCGGCGAGAGTCTGCGGGCGGTGCATCCGTTTTATCCGCATCCTCTGCTCTTCGTCCAAAAGAAAAAGAGCGACCCAACACGCGAGACTCTCGCGCCCATGAATTTTGGAGGAAAGTGTCAAGCGCGGGTTTTTATTCATCTTAAATTCTTTTTTTAAGCTATTAAAATTTTTGTTAAACCATAGATTACACCTTTTCATTTCAATAAACTCTATTCTTTTTCTAAGGGCAACTTGGACTCTCCTGGGATGGTATCCATTCATGATTCGTCCCATCTCAATCCTTGTAACTTTCGCTTAATTATCCACTGGTCTAACGTGGCCGTGCGCTCGTCTAATAATTTGTCGAGAGGTTGGTGCCTATAATAAGAACAAAAAAAAAAAAAAAAAAGATCAGTTGGATGAAGTTGAGATCGTACCGTATATGTCACTTGCAAAATTAAAAAAGATCGAGGGGTGTCTCGTTGAGATCCGGTATTGGTGTTTTGATATTTAATTCAGCCTAACTGCAATAAAATAGAAGTTGACGAACGAGAAAATAATTAATATTTGTCTTAAAATTGACTTCATAATATATTTATAATTAAATTTAGGTATTATCGTACAAATACAAACATAATTTAAATAAAATACTTCTTTGAATTATATAAAATAATACAAGATTTTATTAAGTCAAAGTTGAGAAAAGAAGAAGAAAGAGTGCACCGAGTATTTTAACTATACTAAAAATTCATTAAAAGTCTACATGAATTATCTTTATCAATAATTACCAAATGCTTCGAATGGGTTTGCTTGTCAGCCAACCATATAATGTGTTGATGTTGAATACGGCCTGCGTACATACAGTGTTAGGAAGCTTCTCACTTCTCAATCTCTTTCTTTTTAATTAGAAAACGGGTGACATCTGGGTCCGCAGCAATGCAGACAGCCACACAAAGCTTAAAGTTGATCGATGACATTTTTAACTTTTGGAGGTGGGCTCAACTGGGACAAAGAAAACAAGAGAGAAGGTGACGATTCAATTGATTTGTTTTTTCTTAAAGCGAAAATAATAATAATAATAATAATAATAATAATAATAATAATAATAATAAAGGTGCAAAGAGAAAGGAGAGAAGGACAGAAAATGGGGTTGGGACAAATTTCAATTATTTTCCATGGTTGCGTCCAGCGAGGACAGATCAAGAAGTTCGCGTCTAATAATCAGGCCTAGAAATTGGCCGTCTTGAAATCGTAAGCCAACCAGTAAAATGAAGCAAATTCCACTCGATGATGATCACATGCACATACAGCTCTGTATTTACTGTGGTTCCCTTTTCATTTGGGAGCAAACAATGAATTACCCCCTATTTCTCTTAAACGCTAATTTGTCTGAATCGACCGGTGAGATAGAAATTTTACTTAATTGCTCAAATAAAAACGTCAAAAAGTTTAAAATTAAATTATAATATATATATATATATATATTAAAGAGGCTTTAAAGAACACCCAAAACTCGTTCCTCCACCTCTTTCTTCTCTCTTCAAGAGCACATAATCATGATTTTAAAGTCTCTTTATGGCGTCTATGACGGACAGCATATGATTAAGAATGCAACTCTGTGGGGGGGGGGGCAACAGTTGAACACGTCAGTCCGGGGGACTCCACCCAAAAGGAAGGTAGACCAGAGGAATAACTAATTTTTCATTGGTCATATTGCATGAATGTCACACTCATATTATATGCGTCTGCAACAATGAAGATGACCCCTTTAGCAAAGGTAACATTGTATATATTCACGGGAGAACCTTTTTCAAATCCCCTTTTGCATATTCCTTTTCTGGTCCGTCCCCTTTTGTGTATTCTACCTCTGAAGGACACACACTGTCTCAAACCCAATGCAACTTGAATATTAAAGAATCTCTAATTGTGGTCGCTTTTCTTGGCTTCGTCCAGAATCTAACGTTTTAAGTATCCTCCTGTCTTTTCCTTCAACCTGGATGCATTGTTTTTTCCCCCGACTTCTATCTTGTTTTCTTCGTGGGGGGTGGGGGGGGGGGTTGGGTTTTGATACATGGATTTGGTTTGCTCGTTCGGCCGAACGCTTGCGAGAGACGAAAAAGATACAGGGATTACGGAATCCAGAGGGCACCCGGCATTAAAATGTGTATACTTACCTTTAAGTTTCGGCCCGAAATGCGTGCCATGGGCTCTTTCATATGTGCACAGTAACATTGAGTGTCGTATATCCTTTCCATGGTGTGGAGTATCCTACACAACCTCTCATTTTTTTGACCGTATATAACAATTGACTAAATATTTATTGTTTCATTTACGTAGGCAGCAGCAGCAGTAGCAGACTCTTTGTTGTTTCGGTTACAATATTAGCCTACTTATTTTTATTGTCGTCGGAACGCAGAATTTAAAAAAAAAAAAGAAAAGAAAAAGAAAAAGAAAAAACCTAGGTCTATAATAACTCGAATTGAGTAATGGCTTTTTATTCTGTTCAATATTTTTGGATTTCGTGCAATGACAATTCGTGTGATGGTTTATATTTTTATTTATAATAACAATTAATTTGTATTAAAATTTTGAATTCTATCCTTTTGATTTTATTTGCAATAATTAAAATTTAAAAAAATTAATAATACAACTAGATAATAAAAATAATTTCTTTTTCTTATAAAAAATTTCTTTAGTAAATATTTATTATAAAAAAATTATTCTTTTTGGCAAACAAATAGACCCGTACATAATAGATACATCTGATCCAAGTTATTGCAGCTGTACTACCCATATTTGCCTCAGGGCAGTTATTGTTCCCGGTTCAAAGGACACGCCATTTTCAGGGTTCAGTTTGCTTTAGAATATTCCACAATTGGAGTCTAAGAAAAGAAGGCTGCCGAAAGAAACAGGTCAACAGCCAGCAAGCCACCTTCCTACTGCAGCGGCAAACTTCACATATATGGGTTGTAAATTATCTATATAAACCTTTATAAGGACATGATCTCAGTGAAAATTACATTTAAGAGAAGGCGAAAGATGCAACATACATTCTCGGAACAATAGATACAGGCCAACAAAACTTGATCCATGGCACATGTGACTTCTTCGGTAACCAGCTAATAGTTTGTTTTGGGTGCTAATTGATGTCTGAATTGCGATCGGAGTATCTAATGTTGTGCAGTTTAATGACCATGGTTCGAAATCTAAGCAAACCTCTGTGAGCAAATTATAGGTAAAAGAGAGACTGGTTGGAACCAAAACAGAGAAAATTGAGTTTTTCTTCAAGTTTTTGCTTAGAAGGATGGTCAAGAATAGCAGTCCCCTTTTATTTTTTTTCCTAGACATGCAAGCACAATGAAACTTCCACTCCAAAGTCCAAGGGTCCCCCAACCAATCTTACACACCTTTCCCCAAGTCATTGTTTTGATCAAGCGAATATTATTGTACGCTTAATTAAACAAAAAGAGGGGTTCCCACCAACCCCGGTCGACCTTTACGCTACCCAATCACATCTACTTCGAACCTAGACCCCACACACCTTTCCATATATGTCTATTTATCCAAAGCCTCTCCCCATGTGAATGAAGCTCTTATTGGTTCCTCCTGTTTGACCTTCTTTTGGGATTCAACGTCATCAGAGTCCTCTTCTGACCACTCTTCCTTTGATAGACAAGCGTACTCCATTTTCTCGCCGTAAAACTTGATCATAATCAAGTAAAAGCCCATCACCGAAATGATGACTGCGATCAATAACCAGCTGAATTGAATGTTCACCAGTGATTTAGCGCGGTGAAGTGCCTCTTGGCTGTGGCATCTAACCACTTTGTGTCCTTCCTCTTCGTTCATGAAGCAACCTTTGGCAATCAAAGAAGGGGTCCAGAGCATGTAGCCCATGACTATAAACCAAACACCTTGGAAAAGAATACTAGAGGACCTAACAAAGCTGATCAAGAAGTTCTTGGGGTAGCCAATCCCCATGAGGGTGGTGGCAAGAGAAACTGTTATGGCAATTTGTAGAAGCAAGTGGTAGTGACCTTCAACACCCATGTGATCAGCTGAGTGGAGATGGAAGAGGAAGAGTTGTTGACCAAAGGCTAATGCTCCGAGAACTTGTGTTAGGCCGTAGTGACCCTTAGGCTTGATTTTGTCAAGGATAATAGCAAAGGCTGCATAGACAAAGAAAGTCATTGATATTGAGGAGTGCTCAAAGTTGTGGAGGTGGTTTGATGGGATAGTCCCGTCCGAGTCAAATGGTTGGTGCTTTTCGGGACCAATGAAGAGCTCCATAGCCACAGAGATGGAACTCGCGACCATGATGGAAAAAAGCTCTACGTACCTTATTTTTGAAGTGGGAAACCATGGAAGAGAGGTGTAGGAATTGGGCTGTTGGGCATGGAGTTTGATGTGGTTAAAGAGATGCCAAAAACCAAGAAAAAAGAAGGCATAGCCTGGTGCTACATGTCCCACCAAAGTACCCATGTGCTGTGTGCTCTGCCAAACAAGGACACAAACAACACAATCCTTTTGCCTTGGCCTCTTTTGTCCCCGAAGAAAAGAAAATTAAGGATTTCTGTTCTCAAATCTCACTGTTGCATAGGAACAGAGATATTGGAGGGACGGAGAGAGAAAGGTGGACAGAGGAGTAGCCTAGATATTATGACTTTGAGAATGTGAAGTGGAAGGTAGGGAGGGAGAGAGAAGGAGTGCTTATAATCAAGAAGTTGATGGGTTGAAAATCTGAGGCATCTAGAGGCTTCCCAGGGAATGTACAATAGGCCAGGGGATTGAATTATTTATTGACCAACATTCGTATTGCATTTAAAATTGTATTCATTCTAGATGAGGAGCTAGCAGTCAAGCTTCTAGAATTTTATGTTTTTTAAATTTAAAAAAAAAAAAAAAATGCCACCCATGTTGGCCGAGACAACAACTGACCAAATTAGTGGAGAATCCTTAGTTAACTTCTATTCTAGAGGTATTGTAATCATGTAAGAGGTCATGCAATCGCGTTATGATCTCATCTTTAAAAATTGCTGAAATTTACATCAAAAAGTTTACGTACTTTTTGACGAGTTTAGTTTACGTACATGAATAGCTTAACATTGGTTAATTTCATTGAAGAAGAAAGAAGTTTTTTTTTTTTTTTTTAGAAAAAAAAAAAGGAAGAGGCCCAGAGAGACTGATAGAGGTCTCCCTTGGCTCCTATCATTAATTATTTTGTCATAATTTTATATTTAATTAGGGGCACCCTTTTTAATATAGTATATTTTTCTTAAAGGCAATCTAATTGTAATGAGACGCGACCCCATGTGTTTTATGCTATTCATTTATGGAGGTTCGGTGTTTTAAAGTATCCTAGAGGGGAGCCCTCGTGAATCCTCGCCCTCTTAATTATTAATACCAATAATGAAGTATGGTGGGGTCTTATAATATTACTTTGACAATGGAATTAATCTTGAATCCTCAATTACGTGACCAGGGATGGGGTTGCATCTTCGCAAATTTTGCTCACATATATGTAGAAAATGAATGCAACAAAGAAGGGAGAAAAAAAAAACAAAAAACAGAAAATAGAACAGTTTGCTCTCCGACTCCCCCCCTCGAAGATATTAACATTTTTCTTTTCTATTCCTATTATTTTTATAAATATTATTGTCTTTTTTTTATTTAGAAAATAACAATCTTTTATTTTTTAAAAGGAAAGATAGAAGAAACTAAATTTTGACCTAAATATTTGACATTCCACAAGAAAGAAAACCTTATTGAATTTTGGAAAATTAAAAGAGTCGTGGATGTCTTTTGATTTCCAACGACCGATTGATTTTGGTCGTGCAACCCACGGAACCGATGGCATTTTCCATCACGGAAGTATGTAATAGACATGCACCAAAAATGAAAATATATACTAAACTGCCACGGCTGACATTCGATGCCCAAAAAAAAAAAAAAAAAAAAAATAACAATATGAAAGCAATAAATGTACCCAAGTGAGAACTTCGCTGGTGTTCGTACAACAGCCTACGTTGTTCCGCCGTGCACATCGTACAGGCCGCCGAAATCACCAGTGCGATTGATAAGGAGTTTCACCAGTGCGATTCAATTTCAGTACTACTATTTTATGTTGTAAGTATAGACAACATCAATTATGGAGCCTTAGAGTCTGGACGATGGTTTTTTCTTTCGGGAAAAAGTTGAATAGTGATTCTAATAATGATTTTTATCCAACATTCTCTCTCTCTCTCTCTCTCTCTCTCTCTCTCTCTCTTTGGGTTTAATTTCATTTTAGGTAAAAAAAAATTAAAAAAAAAAAGGAGACAGAGAACCTTCTCTTTTTCTTCTTGGGCACGCTTCCGTAAACTCAGGTTCCAAGCACTTTTGAAATTGAAATCCAATTTCTTTTGCGATTACTTTTTTTTTGTGTTTTTTTTTTTACCTCCAAGAAAATCTAATTATGTAGAATACACCCCACTATCCCAATGAGACAATGCAATAGGCAAAGGAAAAAGAAAAATAGCACAAATTAAACGTGATCGGTGATAAGCGGTGGCGGCGGAACTTTATTTATTTATTTATATATTTATTTTCCTTTTTGGGTAGGCTTGAACCTTCAAACCGAAAAGAAAATGGAAAAATTAGTGTGAATTATATACCGGCTGAGCCGACGGTGACAAAGGCAAGCGCACCCAAACAACGGACGAGATGTGACAACTTTTGAGACTTCAAACTAACATGCCGGCCCAGGCCAGGCCACCCTGGTTGGTCCATTGAATTTTTATGTATGTGACTAAGCCTAGCGCACGAAAGTGGGAATATCCAACACGGCAGGAGCGGGACAGCGCAGCTAAGATTGGCTGACTTTTTATGCCCAGGTCTTTAGTCAACAAACGGAGCTTGACCCCCTCGCGCGCGGTGGCTGGCTATATCCCACGCCCCGTTTCATTTTTGTTTGAACTCGTTGGCCATTTTTACAAGTATATATATATATATATATATATATATATATTATCCAAGTAGCAACAATATATAGTTAATCTATAACGCCGACGGAGGATGTAATGCAATGCATCGAGTTTCGTCTTGGATGGCACGTATTGAACTTCTTTTAGCCATGGTGGAACGGGGTTTAAACGATTTAATTGAGAAAGGAAAGAAAGCAATGAAGAACAATTGGGAATAGTGGATCAAACGGCTCTTTCGTGGCCAAATGCCACCCCTTTCGAAGAGAATCTTGCCAACCCCTTTACCATCCCTTCAGCCCATCCCACCTGAACGCGGATGAGGATTTTTTTTTTTTTTTTTTATTATTGGTTGCAATTTGGTGCATTATATATAACACGTCTAAGAGATCATTTTTAAATAAATGTTAGGCAAGAAAAGATTTACGGGATAAAACAATATTCTTCTTCATTGCATAGTTCAAAACGGATTAAAGAAAGCTCGAATAAATATTTAATTATTTTCTTTTCTTTTCTTTTCTTTTTTCACTCCTCCTTCAGATAAGTACTTGCTTATAGATTGACGTCTTTTCCCTCACTCGTGTTTGCCAAATTTCGTAATATGGTCTGCAAGGATTAGCCCATACAATACAATCACAAAGATCCAGATCATAAAACCTATAAACTAATTAAGTCTGCCGATGGCCACAATTGTTGACCTTTTTAAGTCTTTTTGGTGGTGACGTATAACTCACAAACAAATTTGTCAGAACATGCATTTGATTGTAAAATCAAAGATACAATAACACCTCGTCGATATCACTATTTCGTGACACCCATTTGTATAATCTTCTCGTCCCCACTTTGGTTAATCTTGTGTGTGTGTGTGTGTGCGCGCGCGCGCGCGCACTGATCTGCTTTGATTCTTTGAACAATTTGTAGTCATAATTACAATACAGCATATTATGGGAATAATTGGCCCAGGAAATATAGTCGATCACGATTCGCCCTCCCCCGGCTTTAATTTTAACCTCGCATCTATGTCGGACCCAAAGGACATAGGATCTCATTAGGAGAAGGTAAACCTCGATCAATCGATCCAATATGAGAAATCTGAAATTAAAAGCTTATTTGGGTTACGTACGGCATTTCATTTCACACCTACCTACATGTTGGGCCTCCCTATGAAATGGGCATATATATATATATTCGTGCAAATTTAAGAGTTGAGAGAAAGTGTAAACTTCTAGGTCTAGTGTAGGTTAGATTGGGTTTCATTATTTTTTGTTTTCAATTGTAGTCCATGAAAAAAACGAAAGATTTGAATAAAAGGGTACTTCACCTCACAAAAAAAAAAGAAAAAAAAAAAGAAATTGTAGTCCATGAAAATTGCGTTCAAGAAAGATTTCCAATACCTATTTGGAACCACAATCAAGTTACAAAAAGATGAAAGAAACTGATCTTTAGAAATACGCAATTAAACGGTTTGTATTATTATTATCATTATTATTGACATATAAATGTTTTATTTTATTGACAACGATTTCCCCCTACCAGCATCCACTCCTTTAAATACCAACAAGCTAATGTAATCATTTTTATGCTCGCAAAGCCAGACCATATTCAATATTGCATGGCATGCATGTGTTCTCTACCTTTCCAGGTCAAGGGGTACAAAGCCTTTTCCCACGTGAACGACACTCTTAGGAGCACCAAGTCTGTCCTCTTTCCTTGGGGATTCAACAAGATTAATGGCCTCTTCTTGCAGCTCTCCAACTCCCTTTGGCAACGATGAGTACGGGTATTCCATATTTTTTCCATACATTTTAGCCAAAGCCAAGTAGAAATGCACAGAAAAAATAGTTATTAAAGTAACAAGCCCACTGAATAGGATGTTGATTAACGATTTGGCACGGGATAATGCCTCTGGGCTCTCACATTTAACCACCATGTGACCCTCGTACAATAGGGCGCAGCCTTTAGGCGCGAACTCTGGGGTCCAAATCATGAAACCCATCACTATCATCCATAAACCTTGGAACAAAAGACTGACAGACCTGACAAAGCTGACCAGGAAATTCCTCGGGAGGCCAATTCCCATAAGAGTGGTAGCTAAACAGATGGTTATAAGGATTTGCAAAAGCAAATGGTATTGCCCTTCAATGCCATGATGGTCCGTCGAGTGGAGATGGAAGAGAAAAAGCTCTTGGCCAAAGGCTACTGCACCAATCAATAGCGTTAGATTTTGACCAAACTGTGCTTGAGATTTGGGGATAACTCTATCCAGTTGTATAGCAAAAGCAGCATAAACAATAAAGAACAGGGATATTCCCGAGTGTTCGAAGTTTCGAAGATGGTATGATGGTATAGTCCCATCGGTGTCAAATGGGTGGTGCCTTGCGGGGCCAATAAAAAGCTCTATGGATACAGAGATGGAGCTTCCTACCATGATAAATAGGAGCTCAAGATGCCTCAGCTTTGGGGTGGGAAACCATGGGGCAGATGTATAGTTGTTTGGCTGCAGACAATAGAGTTTAATGTTGTTAATGAGATGCCATAAACCAATAAGAAAGAAGGCCAAGCCCGGAAGTACATGCCCCACTAAGCTACCCATCTTTTTTGCACGCAAGAGAGAGAGAGAGAGAGAGAGAGAGAGGCAGAGAAGCTTCAAATCGTTTGGGATGGGCGGTTGAGCGCAGTGCACAAGTGGGTATAAATATAAGTGGACATCAACTGGGGAAAATTATTTGCTGCATGGACTACGCAGAAGAGAGCAGTGATTTTCAGAAAACAAAGTATATGCCCAACACCAACACCCTGTGTTATTGGAAATATTCCGGGTGGTCAAAAAGGATTTCCCATTTGAGTTGTGTATGCAGGCGAGGTAACATGACTGAAAAACTCACCGCAGGCTTGACCAAAAAGCAACTATTAGCTTCACCCAAAAGATATGACTCTCCGCTTGTCTGTTTGCTCCCAGCGTGCAGAACTAGGCTTTTTCTTCTTGTACTCAATCGTTTGATCCTAAAAACCGGCTTGTTTATGACAGGGTGAGTTTCCCAGCAGTTTCCTAAATTATATTTGCTTTCACCCCCTCACTGCACATCCTCCGTCGATGGCCAAAACTGTACAAATTGACAGTGACTGACGGAACATGTAAAAATAGGGACAACAATGTCAAGTAGTCCGTGAAGGCTCTCAATCACAACTTTTGTCAATCAAGCTGTGCAAGAGACAACTTGCCGAGGATTCTTATGACAGAAGCAAATTAATAACGTGCATCGGGTCCAAGCCCAATGATCTCTGGTTTCCCTTTCTTAAATTCTTATTTTTGCACTTTTCGAAAACAAAACTTTAAACAGGTCAGGGGAGCGGCATACAAAGAAGTCTATTCCGAGATTATGTGCATGTGGAAGGGTACTTTTCCAATCCAATATTGTACGCCCAAAAATTTCAGTCCACACTCGAAAAGAGGGGTTGTGCATGTGCAAATGTAGAAGGGCAGCAGGACAATTTGGTTCGCAAGCTGGACTATTTGCTCTTTTAGTTTGCATGAAGCGCGGATGATAAATACAGTGACAACGGGGCTGACGAATTAGAAGCCTGGTGTTTTTGGGTGTTTCTTTTTTGGGGGGAAGTTGGGGGGGGGGCCGCCGCGGGGGCATCTTATCCTTAAAGATTGCAGCCTAGGCAATTCGGGCCGCATTTGCCTTCGCTTCTCTCGTGGGCTGATCTGCTTTTCTTCCGGTTTTTAAGGCCCCAGTCTTCGAGAAACTTTTATAAGCATGTCAAATCCCTGCTTTGTCACTGCAACTTGATTTTGTCAACCCTTGCCCAAAGCATAAAGAACAGAACAACGCGGCGGTACGCATATCTCTACTCTATTCATTATACCATTCCTTCGAGTCTGCGTGCGTTAAAAACATAATGTCCAACCAATGGGTTGCTTTAATTAGAAACTTGAATTTCGTCAGCATAAAGAATGGATCGCCATATCAGCTTTAAAAAAATAAATAAATAATAATAATAATAATAATAATAATAAATATTAAGCTTAAGATTTTGAGAACCGATACACGTTTGTGATGGAATCTGACGATAGGTCTTTACCACCAAAATTATTCTGTAATTGTACAGCAGCATCTAATGGATTACTCCAATGCTTCTTTTTTGATAATCAACTTGAATATTACAGGCTTAGGAGTCGAGTGGAAGAAACAACTTATGTGAAAACAAGAGTCAAGTTAGGTATCAAGTCGAAGAGCTCATGGTGGGCCGTCAGGCTTGAGACACGGTTGTGGTCCCGTGGAACAGAATTTGCCTTTTTTTATTGCAAATGGTCCGTCGAAAGGTATTTTGGTGACTTGTGTTTTTACGATTCCCTCGTCCAAATAATTCCCCCAAAATGCTTTACTCGCAATATTTATATTTCGAGTTTCATTTCCACCACCACCACCACCATTATCACCGTCATCACCATCATCATCTTTTGTTGTATCATCATCATCTTTTGTTGTATGTGGTTAGTGGACTGAACTGAACAGAAAAAAAAGAGAGAGAGGAAAGAAAAAACAAAATCAAAAAGGAAATATAAAGAATTGGTGGGGCTTTCTTTCGATAGTTGCGTCACTAAAGCGCACCTACCACATGGCAAGTTTGTTGTCGCTTAATCCCTGTCAACCAGTTGCTGTCTCAATCCTTCCGATTTGTCAGCCCTTATTTTAGGGTTGCTCTCGCTTGCCACAGGGGCATATATTTAGATCTCTAAACCGTGGGCGGTGTGCACTGGTGCTATTAATAAACTAAGGAGCTTTATTAATGGAATTGCACTAAATACAAATTTATCTTTATTATTAAATGCGATCGTATATCTGAAACCTAAAATTATGCAATAAACAGTAACAAATGATGTTGTATATGGGCCAGCGAGTCTCTAACATTTTGATAAACCTAATCTCTACTTGCTTAGAAAAAAAAAAAAAACAAAAAGGTTTATGCTCAATAGTCTTCATATATATATATATATATATATATATATATATATATATATATGTATATATGCGTATAGCCAGGCTCACGGTCCAGGTACTGAGTCGAGTAGTACCCTATGGCTAAATGGGTTTCGCTCTTGTCCCCCATAGCTGAACCAAAGTGCTTCTTTCTTCTCTTCACGCTCCTATCTTTTCTGGCCGTGATTCAAGTCCCGGCGGAAAATCAAGACTATGTAAGAAACCTAGATCCCGAGTTATACGGCCTCAAGAAAGAAAAACTGAGCCATTTTCGGGTCTACTGGCATGACATCTACAGTGGCCCCAACCCCACCGCGGCGGCCATCGTGCAGCCACCTTCCAATGCGTCCGCGACCTTGTTCGGTTCCCTGAGCATGATCGACGATCCGCTCACCCAAGGGCCGCAGCTCAGCTCAAAACTCGTGGGAAGAGCGCAAGGGTTCTATGGGTTCTCGGAACAAGAAGAGGTTGCCCTAATTATGGCAATGAACTTTGTGTTTCTTGAAGGGAAGTACAAGGGGAGCACCATTACCGTGCTAGGAAGAAACAAGATCTTTTCCAAGGTCAGAGAAATGCCGGTGGTCGGCGGCAGCGGGCTCTTCCGATTTGCCAGGGGATATGCTGAGGCTCGTACTTACAGCTTTGATCAAAAGACGGGAGATGCTGTTGTTGAGTATGATATCTATGTGTTGCATTACTGATCAATTTGCCTATCGTCTGTTTGTGGTCAACATTCGGCCTCCTGCTTTATCGTGGTCAGCACCATTTCAAGCGTTGAAAAAGAAGAATAAAAATATAATTGATTATATGCAATAGTTCTTACATGCTCGTACAAATGCGATTAACCAAACTGAAACATGAATCCAAGCCCCAAAACCTCGAAAATAAGGATTCGGGTCACCCAAATTTTACTCCGTGCATTTTTGCCGTTGAGTTTACTCCAAAATATGTTCAGATTAGAATTTACAGTTTCAACTCAACCGGTAGAAATGCGGTTGTTGAATAGAATACCCGTGCTTTGCATTATTGAGAGGGTCTTCTTAATTTTTTGTTATGCTTTTACTTTATTTGATGCGAGTGACGGAGCCTCCTCCTTCAATTTTACAATTGCCATTCTGTCCGATTAACTGGTATATCCACGTAAACTATTTGTTTTTTGTTTTTTTTTTTTCAATAAACTAGAGAAATCTTGTTATAAACCCCTTTGAAATGCACCGCCCCGGCACGCATCCTACTAAAAACATTTTAACAAACGGTACACTTATTGACCTTGGGAAAAGGGCCAAAAAAATGAATTCAAATTGAGCGAGAGAGGGGGACAAAATTGAAGGCCGCCGAGAAGAGACAAAGCGCAAGGTGGGTTGTTTTAGGAGTAACAACCACCCAAATCATTCTGAGAAAGAAAAAAGAAGAAAAAAAAAAAACTGGTATGAGAATACTAAAAATAATTCAGAGGGAATGTAACGTCTAGGTATCAAAAACCCCAACTACCAATAAAATAACAAAAGAAGAAAATATACTATGGACTAAATGGGGGAGAAGTTGGCCAATCAGCATAAAAAGTAGAACAAATTTATTCCACACATTGATTGCGACGGGCCACTGTTGTTTTAATAAATAAATAAATAAATTTGAAATAGTTAATTAGTGGGAATCTATATCTATATGCCTATCTATATGCATATATAATATAATTACATAAAATGAAAATAAATTAGTAAAATATTTATATAACAACGTTTGAATAATTTTAAAATTTTTAATAAATTTTAACAATTTATAATATTTAATATTAATATAATAATTAATTTATAATTTTTAATAACTTAATAAAATTATAATCTCAACATATATCTTAATAAAATTTAATTTTAATATGTATCCAATTTTTTTTTGGTTTATATTATAAGATTACAAATATACTTGATTTAAATTATTATTTTTGTGTATTTTTAATTAAATTTTATCATAATAATTTTTTTCAAAGTTAATATAATTTAAGTCTTTTGGTTTTTTGTTTGTTTTTTCAAAAAAATTTCAATTTGTTTTTTAAAAGGATCTTTACAAATAAATCTATTTTTATTTTTTATTTAAATAAAAAATATATTAAAAAAATTCATGGTATGCCTTTAATCGAAACAAAGGAGAGGGGAGAAAAAAAGATATGTGCGATTGTATTTTGGACTCAACTTGATACGGCGTCGTTGGGCCATCTGCGAAACGAAGACGAACGACTCTTACAGAACCCAACCGATCTGATCCATTTTATGTTTGGGTCTTTGCTTGGGCATTCTGTTGGACCTTTTTTTTTTGGGGGGGGGGATTTGAGCTTTTAAGTGTTCAAAGCCATTGATTGAACACAGATACTCTGGCCCAGGGACTCTCTCTGTCTCGGTGTCATGTGGGAACCGACGGCACGGCGGGAATGAAGATTTAAAGAAAAGAAAAGCCAGGCCCACGCCTTTCCATGTGCGCTGCACCCTATCCCTTTCTTTTAAACCACCTGAACAGGCGGCCCGGTGGTCACCCCTCGAGTTTGTTCGGGGCTCTGCGACTAGAAACCTCGAAGGAAGGCCTGGCCTTGGGACACAAGTAAAAGACACGAGACCCCAGGAACCTGATGCTTTGTCGAAACGCATGCGTGTCGGGTCCCTGCCAACGAGAGAGAGGAGGGCACCCCCCGCCCCCCGAGGCCCGATCACGCATGTCCCAGTTGCCGCAATCCAGAGAACAATTGATCCAACTTTTTTCCTTCCCACTATATTCTTTTGTTGAGAGCGAATGCCTCATCTCATTGCTGCTTTTCAGCGGAAAAAAGCTTAAACTAATTACCTCTTCGACCAAGCGACCTGTACAATTGTTTTAAGAGACAGTGCCCTTAAATTTACTTAAGCAGCTTTAAAATGTGGGATCGATTATTCGAGCTTGGAGGTCCCAAGTGAGTAGTCCCACGGGCCGTTCAAGAGAGTATCAGATGGGTGTTACCCCCAGTATCAGCTGGCTCCTGCTCATTTTCGTTTATAATAGACAACTTTCCCCTTCCTTACCCGCATATAGTGTAATAAAGCCGTTATCTTAATGAGTTCCGTCTTTGTGTTATGGAGGACACCATAGGTTGTAAGCCTTCCTCGTTTTGGGGTGATGATAATAAGTTGATGTGTATATGGTCAGTCTGTCGTCTCGGCCTTTTTGGAACTTATTGCTACTTTGCCACTTTTTGCGCGAGGCTATTAGTATACTATTGATAATCAATGCTTTACCTTGGTCGTGCTATCAAGTAAGTCATTTAAGATTGTTCCAAGGTACTAATTATATATGGTAGAATCCCATCCCATGTTAAAGGTAAAATATACGAAGGGGAGACCCCCATAAACTCCCACAACAAGAAGGCCCCAAAAAAAAAAAAAAAAGGCTCTACATAATACACACATTCAGCAATGATTTATCTAACAAAAAAAAGAAAGACATTCAAGCATGAATGGGACACAAAAATCATATAAAGCTCAAATTCATAAAATGGAAAGTATGAAGTTATGAAACGGAAATTTTTCATAGATTTTTTTTTTTTTGGGGTGCCAAAAATGAAAAAGTATCGGTGGTACTTCACAGCTCTATCAGAGATTTTTCGTGGATTATCTCGAATATGTTTATCCTAATCTTCGGCCACACGCATACAAACTTAGTCTGCCGTATACGCATGCGAGAAACCTTCCATTAAATGTAACTGTTAAACCAATTATGATCACAGACGAGACATATATGTCGCCAGGTATTTAATCTTCGAGCTCTCAATTAGTACCAGAAAGCAAGATGGGTTTTAATCTTTATCATCCATAACCGACTCGTCATGTCCACTGCAATTATTATAGCACGTATGTATCCACCTTAACAAAAGTTGAAACCCCTCCTGCTGTAAGTTGCACGCTCCAAACCATTGAATTTGGTGAGCCATTTTTTTGAGACATTTTATGTTTGTTATTTATTCTTTATAAAATGGAAAAGTAGCAGAACTAGCAAAATGGGCTGCGCTCTCTGGCCTTTGGACTCAATAGAAGCCCATGAAAAATGATCTTCCAAGAACGGAATGCCATCTCATGAACGAACTCATATTATAATTTTCAATTACTGACATCTGCTTTTTCCTCCTAGGTGTTCCAGCTACATCTCTTATTGTTGTATTATTTGGATGCATTTGGTCCAGGACAGTCCAGGTCCATGAACAAGGGCGGTCCTATCCAAAATCTGTACCATTGACAAGTATCAAGAATACGTTTCTGCCAGAGAGTGGTCACTTCCCACGAAACTGCAGTACTCCTTTCTGGTCCTGTGTCTGCCCCCAACTTCAATTATATGGGCCACATTGATGCGGTTTATTACTGAAATATGACGTCCAGTGGATGCAAGGAAGTGGACCCCATCTTAGCTGGAAATCTACCGAAGCATTTTATTTTGAGTGAAACAGATCAATTAGAGCAAGATTTCTGAGACTGTGTATGCCTTTAAGGAATGGGCCAGACTCTTGTCAAATTATGTGTTGTTTGAGTTTGATACATTCATATTTTGCGGTACCAAATGCTTTGGACATGCATCATTTTTCATAGCTTGAAAGGCAAGGTCTTCCTTATCAGACACGAATCTTGCATCAGTGGGTGTCTGGATGGATTGTGGTTTAGTCGCTTCGTGCTCATTGGGGGTCCTCCTCTCTAAATTCCCCCAGAAGTAGTCTGTATTCTGTAATGAGTGGCCACCCGTCAATCCAACAAAAAAAATAAAATAAAATAAAATCGAAGTATACTCTCAGAACCCTTCGGATTATCTCATCTGTGTTCGACATCATCTAACAGGTCCATAAGGAAAGAGTTAAATTTGGAATAATAAGTCCCATGCGGCACAGGCAAAGTTGCTCCAATTAGCTGGCAATTGTATTTCTACAAAGTTACTGATACGGATACGGTATGCATATTTCCAAGAGACAATTATGTTCACGATGAGTTCTGGAATTGAGATTGTCATTCACTTCGAAAATTTCAACTCGATTCACATCTAAACCGCAATATATTTTCTCCTTTCAATTGCATGAAGAGTACCAATTAGCTTTGTCCAACCGTGCCTCGCTACTGTTTTCTTTGTCCCAGCCCTTTGGAGGAAGAAAACATCTGGAGAGGGAGAGAGGGTGGGGGGGGGGGGAAGGAGAGAGGGAGAAGAATAATATACACACAAACTTCTAATTCATTTTCCGCAAACTAACAGAACTAGAAGAAAGACACACCATTATCATATTTAGGATGCTCATCTCGCCACGGAGACATCTTTTATGGACAAGCGTAAACTAAAAGAGTAGGCCATACAAAGTAGGTTGATAAGATATGAGAAGGACAAGAAGCAGCAGTGCAACGGCGACACCCCAAGGCGAGCCCCCGGCCCGATGGATGGCAGCGGGCTCTGACCCTGGAATGGGAATGCTAAAACAGGCGCCAGCAGAGAGCCAGTGGACTGCAATGACCAAAGCCAAGGGGGAAATCACCAGGAGGCGTTTCAGTAGCTCTGAAGCAGTGGCCATTATTGCATCATAAACAACATAGCACAGAAATCCACAGATGACTGTAGCGGCTGCCACTAGGAGCCACCTCTCCGAAAGAGTGAAACCTGAGTGTCCTGGTCTCGTTGCTGCAGCCATAATCATCGCGACCAACAGGTAATGCCCGGACAGGAAAGAGTACAGTCTTTCTTATGCCAAACTAGATCCTGGCCAGCGGCCAGTAATTGAGGAGGAGGAGGAGGAGGAGGAGGAGGGAATGGTGTTGGTGAAATGGACTCGTGAATACAATCAGCACCACTTGACCGTAATTTCCCTTTTTGAGTTTGTTCTAGTGGTAGTAGTAGAGTGCACTCGCAATGCCCTGTTGGTTGCTCTACCAGTAAGTCAAAAAGTGTTAGACAAGTAGCAATCATTTGGGCTTTGGTGTGTGCCTTTTTGGTCCTACACGTAGCCCCACCTTGTATTTTATGTGGATGCCTTTTTGATTCTCTTTCAAAAATTCTTCCACGGTTTAAAATTAAAAAAAAAAAAAAAGTACCCTGTCTTTTAGAATAACATAGGGAAAAATGGTGTTAAACGACGCCGTTAAAGACCGCACAGAACCCTTTCCGACTGCGTTTCTTCTGCGACGAGCTTTCCCTTCCACTTAATCCAGCGCTCTGTGATGCAAAGTGGAAAAAGGAGACAAAGCCGAAGGATCACCCCCCACCTCCCCACACACACACACACACACACAGAGAAACTTTGATTTTGTTCACCGTTTGCAAATGAAAGGCTCAGAGGTATCGTCGTCGTCGTCCCTAATCATCAAATCCATCGCCGCCACCGTGCCCACCGCCTCCAATGTAAATGTTACCAATGCACACAAACCCCACTTCAGACCTGCCCAAGACGATACCAAGCCTCCACTCCAAGACCCTGTACTCTCTCTCTCTCTCTCTCTCTCTCTCTCTAGATATACATATATATACATACATACATGCATACATATATCTATTTACCTTGGGAAAATTGGCGAAATGGCAGATCCTGAGATCGGACCCCATTGAGACGGAAGAAGCTGTGCTAAGGCTGCCGCCCTTCCCTCCTCCACAATCCACATTCCAATCTAGATGAGCTAATTACTATGATCGGACCACGTCCTGTTCGTAAGTGTGCTTGTAGCTTCTTCTACTACGCTTCCAGATCGGACCGCAGTGGGTTAGCTATCGTTATGGAATGAATTTAATATTGCCGATTTCGCGTTTTATTATGTTGTATTTAATAATCTAGGGTTTGATTGCTCAACGCTTCCATAGTTCCCCCAATTCCCCAAGATTTTCAATTTAATCAATCATGATTAGCCAGCTCTTCGATAACGTTCCCTCATAAGACCTAAAAATATGTCGCCATGAATCCTACTCCTTGCTTTTCTCTTGGCTTATTCCAAAACCCTTGAGTTGGTTTAATCAATCCAGGCTTTGTATCTATCTCAGGTCCATTTATCTCCGTGTAATAAAAACCCTTCGTCAAAAGTTATTTCCAATCTCTTCTACCAATAAGATGCAAAATTTTTTGTTTCGCTTAGTACAACTTGGCGTAACACAACCAAAGAATCCGACATTGGACGCTTCAAGCAAATCCACATTTCATAATTTATAGTTAGTTTTGTCATCAAAACGGAAAACTTAATCAAAAAGACTTTTGGCTAAAGTTTTCATGTCATAAGAATGGTGAAAAAATATTCCGGTAAACCCCAATTAGACGTGGAATTACGATGCTACAAATAATTAAAATATACTGCCCTAAGACTCGGGATCTATAAAAATCAAAGGCAAAACCTTTTGTGCATGAGTATGCAGGATACGGGTCTTAGCGAAGTGAAAATATTCTTTAAGCATCCTCATCCGATGAACCGGCAGAAGATTTTTCCAAGACGTTGGGAAAGTTTCTCGGCAATGTAAATAACGGCTGGTCATCGGCTAACCCCTGAAAGGCCAAGCCCAACGCATACCCCAAAGCTCTGGCAACTGGAACCGCTACGGCATTTCCGACTTGAATGTATCTGATGCATGAGATGAGACACATGGTTAGAGGCACGATCTATATGGCATTGTATTTTTAAGCATGCGATTTCCGCCGTCGAAATTTGAGACGGTACAAAAACTACCTGAAATTTCCAAACTAACCCATGAGCATAAAACTGAAACCAAGAACACGCACAAGTCTTAATTTTTTTTGTCTTCCGTATAAAATGAAAATTCAGACACAGGCGTGGGGGAGGAGGAGAGAATTGGGACATTAAAAAAGAAACGGTCAATTGTCTTCGCTCCGCATTCATTGGCACGGGATGTGTCACTTCCTACTTGAAAGGGAGTACCAATCTCGATCTGGTTATGCGAAAAGCAAATGCAATACCAATCACCACAAATCGGGCGTCTCTTAATGAAAGGTTATACGCTTATCAACATAGAAGAATACTACCTAAAACTCACTGACATTAATTTGACCTTTGAATTTAGAAGGCCAGCAGCATAGCATTTATCGTGTGCACACCTCTCTTTTATCGGACCACAGAGCTTATAGAAGTCTAGAAACCCTTGAAGCCTGGCATTTTCGCGAATGGACAGAACACGGTCTTGTTCAGGGTGTAAAATTGCCTGTTGAAAAAAAACAAAAAAACAAAAAAGAAAAAGAGTCAAACCAAAGATATTGCCCGTCATGTATATCAATCTTTTGCAACACATTTCAAATGTAAAAAACTTCAACCTGATTGTGAGGTTCAGCTCTAGTGACAACTGTCGGAACTGTCTCATCCCACCAAAGACGGGCAAATGGTCTAACATAATTGCACAGAGAAAATGTAAAAATTGAATATTCATGCATCATTACAAAAACAAGGGGGTACCTACTTTGATGATGTCCCCTTAACAAAAGTCATCGCATAATCAGGGACCTGTACAAAACACAGCATAACAATAATAGCAAAGTCCTAATTCCGCATTTAATTAGTGTCAAATATATGCATTTTTCTCTACAATTGAGTTTATTATGAATCAAGTTTGAATAGAAAATGCAATGGAAAATAATGGCAAATTAAAAAAATTGCTAAGTAAGAAGGAAAACAACGACTATTGCTTACCAAAGGCTTTCCTGATTTTAAAAATACCCTCTTAACATTAGGATCCCATTCAACCTTGTTATCAGGACGTACAATAACGCCTGGTAGATCTCTGAAGTTTGCCCCCTAATTCAGAAAAAGAGCACGTGAACCTATTAACATCGAAGCTCAATATATTTTAGCTAATATCGTGGGTCTTAGTTTTTCAGATACCGACTAGAAACCTTTCTTTTGGGTATTTGGCAGACACGTTGTAGGTCATCATCATTCAATTCAAGTGGACAATGATCATAGAGCAAACCTTCCGTAGAATCCAATAACCCTGAAAGAACAAGGACTGAGAATATTAGTCCTATAAGTCAAAACACCCAAAAAGAAAAATGCTTGCTCAAATGACTTCTACAATGCAAAAAAAATGAAAAAAGGGAACCTATGTTAATTCTGTGATTCCACAATTATAAATATCTATATATAGAAATGAGTCCAAAGTGTCATTTGGTAAATGCCTCTATCAATTATTATTCCATGCACAAGCCACTTACCATCCTTTGGCAACCTTATTTGCTGTTGAAAAGCCGTTTCCGGATCCCTGCCATAAGGCATTTCATCCCGAACTTCATTGTTTTCAATCTAATTGCAACGAGCCAAAAATGATCGAGGAAGAAATGGGGAACTATGTAAAAATCTCATGTCAAAACAAATGTAAAGGCAAAGCATAAACGTAAATGAGACGTACTGCTGGAAGATCAGATATTGCATCCTTTAACAGAAGCTTTTTTTCCAGTTGAGCAGCACATCCCTCATCATAGGCAACAACATTACTCTGCCAGGTCACACACAGCATAAACAAATAATCATTACTGAAAGAAGAAATGAAAATTTAGACATAAAAATGATGCCTGCAAGCATATAAATTTATGTATTAAATAAAATTGGTCAATGTTATAGCTTAATGGCCCATACAAGCATTAATAGTCATACCTCAAACTGAAGGGGCACAACTCCTCTCACAACCACATCATGTGTTGGAAGTGGATATTGTGGCAACCTCTGCAAAGAGGGAAAATTAAAATAGGTCACACTGAAACAGCATAAAGTCAAATATAAAAGTAAGACTACCTTTGTAGGATGAGCCCCCCATAGAAAAGCTCGCATTCTGAATTGAGGAAGTCCATATGCCCCAGCTGCCATCATGCCCAAGCGTGTTTGATAATTCATGCCAACAAGTCTGCCTAAAGCATATCGGCCCAAAAACCCATCTGCAAACTTTAAAATGTCTACCACATTCTCCATCAAAACAAACTTTGGCTTCAGGTAATTGACTATATCCATGAACACTACCAATTGCTTGTTCTTTTCATCGTCAAGTGGCTCATTTTTGTTTCTAAACCGATTAAAGCCACTGACACCTTGACAAGGCGGTCCACCACAAATCACGTCGACATGACCCTATAAAATCAACTGAATATAATTAATTTTTTGTAGAATCTTTCCCTTCAACAAACAAGTAGACATCCTTAGCCACCAAGGCCACTAGATAGGTGGCTACAAAAATGGAATTGACAACCATATTAAGTAATTAGACAATGCAGATACAGTTTAATATATACTAACCGGCAATGGAAGAATCCTGGATTTGTAACCACTCACAACAAACTCTTGTATGGCCTTACAACAATTACTGACCAAAATGATAGCTTATGTTTATTAGAAAAGACAGATGATAAAAAATACTTGTAATCACTTGACAAGTTCTAGCATACCTCAAACCCTCAATGGGCTCCCAAGTATCAAAATCAGGCCCATAATTCTTCCATCTAACCTGCAAAACAAATTTTAGGAGGAAATTTGATTAAAATTAGACAGAAAAATAAAGAAAATAATAGGCTGATTAGCATGGACAGAATTTGTAAAAGGTCCCGAATGCTTTCTAGGACCAAAAATGTAATACAATTGCAGACCAATATGAAGTCAGAAAACAAGCTTTTAGGTTCTTTGGGATGCTGTCCATGATTGAACATTTAGAAAGACCTTATTCTCTGCTGTGCCAAGAAACCCTTCAATCTGATGGTAAAATACTCATTCAAGCAGTAAACAACAAAATCATTATAAGTTGGTCTCAATTCCTACAGATCTTGAATCCATGGCACATTCACTGCTCTAGAGCATCTTCTTTTTCTGATATTTTCTTAGGAAAATCTTCAAGCAAAGTAACTCTGTCCATGCAGGATAATCATGTGTACTATCATTTAATAATTTTAGAACCTCAAAACATTCAAGTGATCTATCCAAAAAGTACTTTTAATTCTATATACAACTGCTTGGAAAAACAAATATATAATACAGAATGCAGATCACAAAAACAAAGGAAGTTATCTAAAAGTGGAAAACCTGATTACCATATGATGTGTGATTTAAATATTCTGGAAAAATTGAAGAATATTTTAGTGAATATCAATTAAACTATCTTCACTTATTGTGTGGTGGGAACAAAGATGTAGAAAGTTCACATGGTAAGTGCAGCTAAAAGAATAAGCTAAAATAAATGTGTTGCAATAAACAGCATGACCAAATGAGAAAAATGCATACAGAAGCAAGAAGAAAAGCAGCAATTTTTGAGATAAAGTAACTGGAGTTGTTCAGACATGCTCAAAGTACACTTATTAATGCACTGGTGCAAAAAATAGACAGTAAACAAAAGAAATAGGGGCAAAAGGAAAAGAATATTTTAAATGACAAGGTTGAGAAGAGGAGGTAAAAAATAGACCCCAGCTTCCTATAACCGGTTGAAAATAGAGCAAATCATAAACATTGTTTACTCAGCCAGTCCCATTTATGTTAAAAGCTTTGCCAAGTTGAGTTGGCTTAAATGAAAAGCATTTTAACCATGCTTTTGTGATGTGACATGTAGTGTGTGTGTGTGTTTTGGTCTGCAGAACCTTGATTATACTCTGACCTTTAATTGGACAACCATCCTAACAAAGAACATAAGCCCTTCACACATGGTACAGACAGAAACTTTACGTGAATATTTTTAAATCAAGATCTAACACTCAGCAAATCATGCAAATATGTCATATGGTAAAGAAATTGAATAAGTTTTTCGCTCCATATAGTAATGCAGCTATGAGATTCAATGTCATTCAAGATGATATGCCAAAACCCAAAGACAATGACAGTCTGAGATTATATACCTTAAAATACAGTCCAGGCTCCTCCTTCTTGTTGGGGTCACCATAGCAAATTTGAAATATCCTTTCTACCTCAAAAACCTCTGGCTCATCGTCAGTACCACCCTCATCATCATTTTCATCATCTTGTACATCACCATCTTTGTCATCAACATCAAAGGGATAGGAGTGCTGCCTTTCATCAACACTGGAAATGAGGGAAAACCTGACACAAAGTTTTTCCCACTCTTTCAACAATGACAAGAAGTCTTCTGCAGATTCACTCCTCACCTGATTGGTAAAGTAATTACAAATTAGTCTCAGTATGCAACATGATTAATATGTTCAAAACAATAAGTGATCATTCTTGAATCAAAAGGCCTACCTCTGTCTCTAGATGGTTTAACTTAAGACTTTCACAAGCATATTTGTTCAAATCAACAGCCCATCTCTGGAATTACAAAACAAAAGTTACCAAAAAAAAAGTGCAATAATATTTGGCTTAGACAGTGTATTTACTAAAAAGCTTACCGTAACAAGATTCAGACCAGATATCTTGGCACCAAGGCATAGTCCTGTTGACATCGCACCACAGCCAGAATACAAATCCAACAATGTCGCTTCTGATTTTGGATGCTTACTTGTTCGACAAACTTCATTACAATCAAAGCTCACCATGCTCCCATCATTATCACTAGATATTGTTGATGAGCTCTCAGTCCCAGCTTTCACATTTTCTGCTAGTTGAAAAAGAATGAAAGGATTGAAATGAATCTATGCAGTTAGCATACAAGAAACAATTATATTTGTGTGCATGGTCTGTCAAAAAAGGAGAAGTTGTAACCTGGTGGCAAATTAACAAACGTGGAGTAAGGAAGCAAATAAAGCATGTTGCAATAATAGTCGGCTCCGTGAATTGCTGACATTTCTTCCTCCAAAGCCACCTGTGACACAAAATCAATTTTACACCTATTTTGTACCCAGTTTATCAATCTTTTTATTTAATTATGCTTCGTCTTTCCTCTGTGTGCGGAAAATAGAGAGAAAGCAGAGAGAGAGCATGCATACATTTAGGGAAATCCGCACAACTTTCAATTTTCCAACAAGGCATTCCAGTGGATTGTCATTCTGAATCTCAGAGAAAAAAACTCTTTTCTTATGCATTGGATAGGCATGTTTGAAAACCTGGTTAAATTCAAAAAGTTAAAAGTTAACAGAGGAGTGGTTTGAACAAAATGCAGGGAATCATCTCTTTTTGTAACTTACAGTATCAAAAGCTCGGTAGTACCATTGAGCTGTAAAATATGGTGTCCCATCATTAGCCTCAAAGATCTCCATGATCCTACATATGTAGCTTTCTTCCCCGTCTGCAGCCTAAACATAATGCTTAAATAACATTCGATGTAGCAACTTTCAACCACAGTCATGATTTTTTCAGACTTGTCTTGGATAACTATCATTTAAAAAAGAAACAGCCTTGTTCTCTTACTTTTGTTCTTCATTTCACTCTCCTCCTCTGGTCCCCCACTCTTCTCTCTGTCTATATACTACCTCCCTCTCTCTCTCTCTCTCTCTCTAACTCGCTTTTATTTTTCTATTTTATTTTGTCTTGCATTTTATTCAATCAACCTATTGTTTGGATATTGTTGCTTTGATTGAGATAGATTTATATCTCACTTCTATGTTTCTTTTAGTAACTTCTTCTTCTTCTTTTTTTTTAATGTATAACTCAATTCTCTTAGCCACGCACCAACTCCTCACACCCTGCACCTAGGCTTTGAGAAACCATACTGCAGTGCCTTTGAAAACACCAGTACAAGCTCAAGCGAGCATGCACCAGAAACTATTGTTCTTTAGTTGCTTTAACCCCTAGTTTGCAAGCCAAACCAACTTCTACCAACAAATTCTTGATCAAAGCACAATTTTCGTATGTAGCCAGAGCATCATAAGCATAAAATCTAACAACATAATAAGCAAAATTCTTCAAAATGACCACAATAACTTAGCATTTTAGAAATGGCAACAATATTACCCACAAAACAAGGGAAAAAAAGAAAAAGAAACACAGTATAGAAATATAGGTAAACTTACTTGGACATGGGCATCGTCATAAAGATTGTAGAGCATGCACCCATCCACCTCTGCCTGCATATAATGGCGCCGTGCAGGAATCCTCTCCTCGGAATCTTCACAACTATACCCAACAACAGATAGAATAAGATTGAAATAAATGGGAGAAATCCATGAAAGAATGAAAACAAAATACAAGAAGAGGGAACTTGAAAAGACAATGTACTTACCCAACTGAACTTTTAGAACCAGCTCGTTGCTTATCTGACTGAAAGAGGAGTCAAAGCAGGGAATCAAACAAACAATTTAGTTTAAGTGGACAAGAAAGAAACCCGAATAAGTCAAAGCTCGCATTTTCCATTTTAGTTGTAATCTTTTAAACGATTCTTCGATCTTTTTTCCGCAAAACAAGCGCAATAGTTTTTCACAGAACTAACAAAATATTAGCAAAGGTTTTTTCTTTTTTGTAATCTTTAACGAGAACAGAACGAAATGTCAATCACAGAACAGCAATAACAAAGTACCTTCCTTACATAGCGATGAGGCCACCGCCGTCTGGCCTCTCCGTGGGGCACGGGATGGCCCAATAGCCTGGCTACCGGTCCACTACCATCATCGCCGCCGATGTCTTCATGCAGTGGTTGACTCTCGGACGTCGATATGCTCTCCAGAGCAGATGCACTTCCTCTCCGTCTGGATCTACTCTTCTGCACTTTTCGTATGCCGTGAACTCTCACCGCACCAGCGTTCTGCGTTTCCTCTTCCTCTCCTACTCCTACTCCTCCTCCTAGGGCTCCTCCGGCGGAGGAAGAAACCTCCTCTTTTTCATGATCCAAAGAAATGACGACCTTTGGCTCGACTTTCTTCGGCTTCTTTGGTGGAGAGGAAGCTACAGCGACAGGAGCGGAGGTCGACGACCTCATTTTTCTCTTCGGAGCCATTTTATGGTGCGGCGGCGGCGGCAGTGGAGGCGGACGCCTGACGGCAGCCGAGGATGATGCGTTTTTGTTTTTTTGTCTTTTTTTTGTGTTTTTTTTTTTCTTGTTTTGTTTTTAGGGGAACGGAAGGGCAGCGTAAAAATATGACGAGGCCGTCTTGTTTTATTTATTTTATTATTATTATTATTTATTATTTTTGTAATAAGATTTTTGTTCGTTTATTTGTACGGGCCCGGGGGCTGGTGGCGGGCTAAGAACGGGGATTTTATTCCAGAAATTTTCGAGACCGGTTCGGGCGGGGAGCCGAATTTCCTGAGCGGGCTTTTCGATTTCGTTTGAAATTTGAAATTACGGGTGTGCTCCACGCGCTCCTTGACCGTTTAAGATGCGCGTTTTCTTGGCTACTAAGTAGCCGCAGCCGACCGTTAGATTTTCACACTTCAAAAACGTCTCGAATATCTACTTATTTATTTATTTATGGATGGGGAAAAGGGAAATAGTCAAAATAATAATAATAATAATAATAATAAATAAATAAAATTCATAGGGAATAATTTTAGATGTATCCTTCCCATCGATTCGCCAAAATCTCCAAATTTGTGTTGGTAAAATGAGAATAATTTTTTGGGTTTCACCGGTAATGATTTTTGGATAATATAAAAAGTTCGGACGCATTAATGTTTTTTAATAATAAAAATAAATATATTTTGATAATTTCGCGAGACGATGTTAATTAGATAGAAATCACATTTTAGGATAGCTCGCGCAATTGGGGGAAAGTCATAATCACAGGAGATTATGACTACGTCCGAGTAAACGCGGCCTGTTGCGAGAAACAATAATGGTGGTGGTGGTGGTGGTGGTGGTGGTGGGGTCCGGTGGTGGCTCTTCCGCGCATGCAGCGTACGTTGTTGTGCATGCGTGCGGAGGTCGGCTGCAGAATTACAAATCGTAATGGTTTAACTAAGAAATTAAAATACAGACAATTGTTGTCGCACGTTTATCATGTTCTTTTTTGTTTTGTTTTTTTGTTTTTTTGGGGTGGGGGGGTGTGTTTTCTATGGATATAATTGTCACGGCCCATCCAAACCGGCATCCGCACATGGGTCGACCCGTTCAAAATTGGGTCCCACCACCACTCGCAATTTAGCCACGGACACACAACAGTCGTCAATAGAGTCGTTGCGTCCCAAATGCCCCCGAAACCCTAACCCTAACTCCCCCGGTTTTAAATAAATAAATATATATATATATATATATATATATATATAAAAATCGAATCGCTTTAGGAATTCGATTCACTCAATCCAGCTCAATAGACCGTAGAATTCCGCTTCGACAGGCAATCTCTGTCCGATTGGGATCGATCTCAAGCCATGAACGTCCCTATCGCACTATAATGTTAAGCGCCGAATCGATAGGGTTGTTTTTTTGGCTTTTAGGGGACCAGTTGCATGGGCTTGAGCGATGCCTGAGCTTCGCAGTGGTGCACGGAGAGGGCGCGCGAAGTTAGCCCCGCATAACCGGGGATCGGAGCCCCTCGCCGGGGGAAATCACGTAAAGACCCGAGCCGCCGTGGCCAGGGAAGCGAAGAGGCCGAGGACAAGATTGGAAGCCAAAAGATTGAAGGAGAGGGAAGAGGAGATCAAGAAAGATAAGGTGATTGTGATTCCCGAGAGAGAAGAGAGCCCTTCTTTGGGTTTAGGTTTGGAGAGGAAAAAGAAGAGAAAGAATTTGGGTGTCTCTGCTGCTGCTGCTGCTGTTGGTCAAGAGAGGCATATAAAGAAAGCCGGTGAAATGGCTGACGCTAGCGGCGGTTTGAGTGCTAATAAGGCTACTGGGCAGGAGGAGGAGGGCAGCACGGCACCTTTTCCTGAGCATGTGTGGTTTTTTTTTTTTTTTTTATAATCTTCTGTTCGTTATTTTTATTTTCCATTATTTCGTTAATTTTTCGTCCATCCTGGTGTTTAGTAAAGTGCTTTTATTTCGTTTCCTATCATTTCGTTTCTAAGGCTAATGGTAGTTTGAGTTTATACTTTTTCTTATTTTGATGCTGCGGACACTCGTGGTTTCCAATTTTGTTTCTCTTAGGGCATACGCTTGTATCTCTGTGTTGTTTTTTAGAATGCATGAGAGCTTTAATTACACCCAAAATAATAATGATAATAAAATTCACTCTTGAATTTTATTTTCTGTCCTGCCAGATTTTGAGCTAGGTTTTAGAGTCCGTGTGAAACAATTTTACCTTTACTCTTTTGGCCCCAATGTGAAGGTCAAACTTGATACATTACATTCATGATCTGTATGCATATACATGCATCTACAATACATGCTTTACTCTTTTTGCTAGGTTTATCCTGTTTCTTGTCATGCTTTGTTCTCTAATATGTTTGCTGTAATATTGGATGGATGGGTGGTACTAGAAAGCTTTGGTCTGCATCAAGTTTTTTTTTTTTTTTTCTGCTTATTATATTGCGTAAAATTTGACTGACTCTATTATGTGTTCTGGTTCTGATATTGTTTGTATTCCCAGGTTGAAGTAGGAGGATCACCTTTGTATAAAATAGAAAGGAAGTTGGGTAAAGGTGGGTTCGGTCAAGTATTTGTTGGTCGTCGTGTTTCAGGTGGGAATGATCGTACGATGGGTCCTGGGGCCACAGAGGTAAAATGAACACAAATTGCAATGTTTATGATGAGTGAGCTTTGATTGTGTTATAACTTACTCCTTTCCTTCTCCTATGTCTGCTATCTATAGGTAGCTTTGAAATTTGAGCATAGAAACAGTAAAGGTTGTAATTATGGGCCTCCATATGAATGGCAAGTATACAAGTAAGTATTTTATTTTTTGTTTGAAGCAAATGTTTAATGAGGGATTTTGGCTCTATTGCTGTTACATTTTTCAATGGAAATTGCCGTTAATTTATTAATTCCCTGACGCTTTTTTTCTGCAGTGCTCTTGGTGGTAGCCATGGGGTGCCAAGGGTACACTATAAAGGAAGACAAGGAGATTACTATGTCATGGTATAATTCACAAGCCCATTCATTTTATTGTTTCATTCCTTTCTGTTTGATCTTTTTTTCTTTTTGGCTGATTTTTTTTTAAAGGTTATGGACATGCTCGGGCCTAGCCTCTGGGATGTATGGAATTCATCTGGCCAAGAGTGAGTGTTCCTGCATTAATTCTTCATTTACCTTGCATGATCCTATGCCAAATAGATTGATTTAATTCTAGGTTAGGGTTTCGTAGTTGATATTCTTATGTAGCTCTACATGGAAAGAAAGGGAGGAAAAAGGTTCCTTTTTCTGTAATTTGAAGGCAATGATTTTTCCCAATTAAGGCATGTTAATTGTATCTCATCCCTTTATATGCTTTCTCATATTCTGTGGATGTTTATTCCTTGTCTTCCTGGTTGCAGGATGTCCTCAGATATGGTGGCTTGTATTGCAGTTGAGTCCTTGTCAATTCTTGAGAAGATGCATGCAAGAGGGTATGCAATCCAATTTTGCTTATCTATGCTATTTGGTCTCTGTTTTTACATAAGGTTATGAAGTTGGAATAATGTTCATTGATGCTGGCTTTCATAATCTACTGACTGGTATTCAATAAAATGTTGTTTGATTTTAGCTATGTGCATGGGGATGTAAAGCCAGAGAACTTTTTGCTTGGTCAACCAGCTACACCACAAGAGAAGAAGCTATTCCTTGTTGATCTTGGATTGGGTGAGTCAAATGTCAATGTGTGGAGTATGTTTATTGCAATTATTGGAAATCTTTGACTTCTGCATAATATCGCAGCAACAAAGTGGAGAGATAGTGGTAATGGGCAGCATGTTGAATATGATCAACGCCCTGATATGTTTAGGTGAGAATCAGTTGGTTACTTATTGTTGAGTAGGCAATCTAAGTATAGCCCTTATTATTATTTATTTTCTGATTGCCTTCCATAGGGGAACTGTTCGCTATGCAAGTGTACATGCTCACTTGGGAAGAACTGCCAGCAGGAGAGATGATTTGGAATCTCTGGCATATACCCTCATCTTTCTACATCGTGGAAGGTTGCCATGGCAAGGCTATCAGGTGCTGTCCACAGTATTACGAATAAAGAGATTCTGTGTGTTTGAGCACTCATGATTTGTGGACTCAGACATAGGGTTCCATATCATGCTCACACAGCATTCTATATCGTTCTGACAAAGTTTTTTGTTAGTATGTGATGTTAAATCTCCTCCTTCCATTTCTTTTTCTCTTTGGATGAATCTAGGGGGACAACAAGTCTTTTCTTGTTTGCAAAAAGAAGATGGCAACATCTCCGGAATTGTTGTGCTATTTTTGCCCCCCACCTCTAAAACAATTTCTTGACATTGTGATGAATATGAAATTTGACGAGGAGCCCAACTATTCCAAGCTAATATCTTTGTTTGAGGGCTTGATAGGACCAAATCCAGCTGTAAGACCACTAAACACTGAGGGGGCACAGAAGGTATTGCTGATATTAATCTGCTGATATTCCTTTGATCATTGTCTCTTCATGGGTCTCTAACTATGTCAAATATTTATTGCCAGATTATCAGTCAAGGTGGTCAAAAACGTGGTAGACTGAATAATGAGGAGGAAGATGATGGGCAACTAAGGAAGAAAATTCGTATAGGAGTTCCTGCTACGCAGTGGATTTCAATCTACAATGCTAGGCTACCAATGAAGCAGAGGTAACACTATGTTTTGATGTGTAATCTCATATTTGTTCCACCAAGGGAGATTTATGGTTTTATTTTGTGATTCTTACTGAATTATCAGGATTCAGGGTAACAAAGCCTAGGATTATGTATTGAATTATGGAGTTGAAATGATTTTTAATGGTGATCTGATTCTATGACAATCTTGATATATCCTAACTTGTTTTTAGCTGGTTCATGTTAAGAATTCCCACCCAGGAGGCCTTTGGAATTTATTGGATCTCTAAGTTTCTTTTCCCCCTATGTTGTCGGAGGTGGAATGGAGGTGATTGTGGGACTTAGACTTCTCCCTTGACCATGACTCTCTTTACAAGAGTTCAAATACTATTTTCTCGTGGTACAGGTCTCATTCATGCTTGTCTTACCATGGGATGCTTACACTTATTAGGTGTTGCTTGCATCGAAGAACTTAAGAACTTCTTGATATGGCCTGTGATCATCTCTGCATTTGGCTTTTATGCAGGTACCATTATAATGTTGCCGATGGAAGGTTGCAACAACATGTAGACAGAGGAATTGCTGATGGTCTGCTTATAAGTTGTGTGGCGTCATGTTCCAATCTTTGGGCACTAATTATGGATGCTGGAACTGGCTTTACGCAGCAAGTTTACGAACTGTCTCCTTTTTTCTTACACAAGGCACTGAGTCTCCTTCTTTCTATTATAAAAGAACTGGATTATGAAACAATATTTTATTTTTCATTCAATATGACAGGAATGGATCATGGACCAATGGGAGAAGAACTATTACATCAGTTCTATTGCTGGTGCAAACAATGGAAGCTCCCTTGTGGTGATGTCTAAAGGTTTGTTTGCATGACCCTTTCAAGAACTTGTAATGCATAATTAGCATGAGGGACAATATCGTGAAATTCTTATGATTATGCATCTGCAATTATGCCTTTTTATGTGGTCTTTGTGCACGACATTGTCCTCTGGCCTGGCTATTTCCCAACCAACCGTTTAATGATAATATGAAATTTTATGCATTGATTTATTCAGGAACCCAATACACTCAACAATCATACAAGGTCAGCGACTCTTTTCCCTTTAAGTGGATAAACAAGAAGTGGAGAGAAGGATTTCACGTGACATCAATGGCAACTGCTGGGACAAGATGGGGAATAGTCATGTCTCGCAATGCTGGTTTTAGCGACCAGGTGGTAACTTTTAGGGTAGAAAATTTTGAATTACTCTAATGCATTTAGCGTTGAAGGCAAACCTTGGTGGTAAGGTTATTCCATTGTGATGTAGAGATATAGATTCAAGTCATGAAAATCAACTCTTTGTAAAAAAACAAGGGTAAGGTTATGTAGATTTGACCCTTTGCTAGATCCCACAATGTGAGTGTTTCTCGCACTGCTCTAGTGTACTTTGTTGTAAAAGTACCCTGGAGTACTTTCGATGTTAAATACATCCTGCAGATGTTGCCATTGAGTGCATTTGCCTTTGTATTTCTTGGATATCACATTCCATGGCATTTAGACTTTTGCCAGCTAAGCCTGAACAGCTTTCTTTCATTTCATGGATGTTCAATGCTCTTTAGGTTTCTCTGAACTTCTCTATCTCTCTCTCTGGTTTGATTTCTTGCTCCTAACATCTCATTTGCTTGATAGGTGGTGGAGCTTGATTTTCTTTATCCGAGTGAGGGCATTCACAGACGCTGGGATAATGGCTTTCGGATCACATCAACAGCTGCAACTTTTGATCAAGCTGCTCTTATTTTGAGTGTGCCCAGGCGAAAACTTGGAGATGAAACACAGGAAACTTTACGTACCTCACAGTTTCCAAGTACTCATGTTAAGGTAAATGTTTGATATGGAATAATATTTGTGGATGTGTTGACAGAGTGGGAACATATCCTTACAAGATGTCCAACTGGAGCTTACTTCTGCCTGTCACGAGAGACAATTATTGGGGACCATCTGTGCATCATAATTATTTAACTGGAGCTTATGCTATCTTTGACATTCATTGAGTACTGTGTTGGTGTCCATATGTATTGGTTTCTCCCTTTCAATTTGCCTATTGAAATACCGTGGACATATTGCCACCACATATTGTGCTGAAATATGTACCAGGATCTTTCTTGTTTTGGTGGTTGCACTGAAAATTTCTAGACAATAGTCATGTTATGACAACAGAAGTTCTTGGTTATCATATGACAATAGTATGTCATTGGTGAATGTCATTGCCTTATAACCTTATTTGTAAGGAATTTTGCAAAAAAGTAATTGATATTAACATTTCCCCCCAGTTTTTGATTGCAATTGGGTTGTGTTTTATCTGCAGGAAAAATGGGCGAAGAACCTGTATCTTGCTTCTTTGTGCTATGGGAGGACTGTTTCTTGAAGTAATTGTTGTTGCGGGGAATTTTCTGTTAGAAAAAGAAATAATGGCGTCCCTGCATTTCCTGGGCCAAATTTCTCATGTCTAATTATACAAAATGGTATATACTAGCTCGAGCTGCAGCAGTAGAGAATTAGTTTAAGTGACATAATTGAATTGTGAGCTTACACAGCTTTGACGTGCTGCCACCTGGATACATACTGTAACAACTTGTTGCTGAGAATTCACAGCAGGGGATGGGTGGATGTTTCAAATTGTGAGGAACTGAAAGAAAGCTTTAAGAGCTAGATCAGATGATGATCAGAATGCCATTTATGTCTTTCCATTCTCAAGGTTGCATTGAAGAAATTGTAAATTTTCTCTTTGGTTTTGGTTTTATCAGTGATTAATCCTTTCACCTATCCTCCATCCTGTGTCTGTTGGACGCGAGAAATTTGGTGGGGTTACTTCTGTCGTGCTTGAGTGTCCCAGTTTTAATAAACAAAGATGGAAGCTGATGTAAGATGTTTAAGGTAATTATTAATTAATAATAATACCCGGCCACGCATATATCTAATCCAGAAATAACATCTTTCTTCCTTTTCCGTTCAAGTGGAGGAGTTCCCGTTGGTTCTATCTTTCAAGTGACCATCTGCAAGTTGAGAGAAAGAGACAGAGAGAGGTGACCATCCGTTCAAGTACGATTGTCGTCCTCTCGGCGGTCCCCTCACGGGTTGTCTGCATTTGTGTGTCTCTCTCCCCAAACCCGCGCGTGTTAAAGCTTCAAGTTAAGAACTGCAGTGTGGGTTGTTTCTATCAGGTCTTGCCGGTGTCCAGTGCTTGCTTACCAAAATCCAACGTGTTTGTAATTAGGCCCGGTTGAAGGCAATTTATGCATGTACCCGAACCAAAGCTCAAGCTGTTCATCCAACATCTGAGAAACCTCAATTGAATGGTGATCGAGTCATGTGGTAAAAATGGCCGTCACGTTGATTAGACGGTGGTCATTATCGTGAACTGAGTCTTTTTGAATAAAAAAGAGGAAAGGTCGCGAAATAGAGTTTCAATTTTTCAGAAAGCAACCTCGAGTTCAAAAGTTTTCTCCATGCAAGACGGTGTAATGTTTTTGATATGAAGACATTGCAATGTCACAATTCCATAAAGTTCATTCCGTAACACAACCTGTGGACAGAAGCAGCAACAAGGTTCTCCTGAAAATGCATCCTCGGTAAAACAATACTCATTCCCCACACTGAAATAGGAACAATTAAATAGCAACCAGCAAGGTCTTCTCTTCCGCTTTCTCAAAAGACGGGGAATACAGAGATTATTCTACTTCTGGGGGTTGGATTTTTAACCTAAATTGCCTTGTTAAAGTTGAGCAACTTGTATAGATGGAACCTTGGTACAATATGGAGGTATCACTTTCACCTTCCCAGTGAAAGCCCTAATGCCCATTGCAATGTAAATTATAGCTGTAGAGAATGAAAATTCTGCTGACAAGAGCAGCGCAATTGCAGAAGAAGCTCCAGAAAGCTAGAACTAACTGTTGGGAAGCCTGCTGAGAACAGAGTGCTCAGGTTTGTGTTCACATTCAAAGTCCAGATGAACAAATGCCCGCTCAACTTCTGGGATTTTCTCAAGCTTATTCTGCAAGGTTTCTCCAATAGTGTGTGCTTCCTTTAACGGCAACTCTTCTGGGAGTTCTATGTCAACCTGTAGAAAAAAATAATAATAATAAAAGACATTACATGACCGGTACCTATATATAACTCAAATTAGACGATATCTCTTATAGCAATCTAATACCTCACCCTTGATGTACACTAAAACTGTTTTATAAGAATTCAACGAATGGATACCTAAGCTAAGGCTACAGAACCAAAATCAACAAATGGCTACCTAAGCTAAGGCTATGGAACCAAAATCGTTCAGATATAATGACATATGGTAGACAGATTGAGACAACATGAGCTTGAGCTAGTAAAACAAGTAGAAAAAAAGGAAAATCCGGATAGCAAATGATTATCTGATTAGCAGGGTATGACACCTCAATGGTCCAACATAAGTGAAGCTGTTCAAGGGAAAATTTAGAGACATTACAAGCCTTCTGCTATTTGTAATGAAGTGTCTGGTTTTACAGACTCAAACTCCTGCCAATAAGCAAAGTTGAAGAGAGTTTACATGAACCATGACAAACCTCAACAAAATAAAGAACACCAAAGGTGTAAGCACGGACTGTGTCAACACGCTTGACTTGGGGGTGCCTTATGACAATATATGTCAATTTCTGTAAGACCTCTGGAGGGGCAGATTGTCCAATAAGAGAAACTGTGTCAAGAAGCACATCTTAGACAGGTTAGACACAAATATTAGGAATTAGAATAATTTAGAGACCTTACACTGTTTGTCCCGTCCCTCTTGGAAACACAGGAAAGAAGGAAGGTACCTGCATTTTCTATAACGGTTCCTGACCAATTAGAGATCGTATAAATGGCAAGAAGAATAGCGCCTGCAGGGTCAATCCACCAGTAGAATTTATCACCAAGGACAGCGGCAGCTAACCCAACTACATTGGTTATCACATCAAAATAGTGATCCTGGACATCAGCAAACTGACTATGTCACAAAACTGATGAATAGAAGCAAAATTGACAGAAAGGTAATTAGAGCAAGTGGAGAAAAAAAATACCTTTGCATAGGCACGGACTATGTCATTTTCTGAGGTTTTACAATAAATCCAGAGTCCCAGTTTAACAACGGTTGCAGTAACCATGATAGTGCACAACCACACTAGTTGACTTGCAGTCATCTTTTCGGTAGATTCATTTTTTATCAGTTCTTCAACTGCCTGAATCAATATTTGGAAGCCTGTAAAAGAAACAGAACAGCTAAGAACCAAAAGGCTCATTCTTCCGAGATCTATGCCACATTCAGGTTAGCAAAGCGAATTAGACCTTTCTCTGTTTTTCCGAGGCATTAAATGCTGTACGGCGGCTTTCTATGTTATAGCAAAAGGTCTATGATATGAAACAAGCAATTTTGGCAAGGCACTTTGTGTTTATTCTGCAATTTGTGTTGTCAATATTGAAGAGCCTGTTTGTTTTAATGTACTGTTCTGCTTAGCGTGGATAGAAAACTAGCTAGATGAGGCTTCAAGTATGGATCTACATTAGTGTGGTTAGAGAACCTGGGTACATTATGGATCTATATCTTCACAAATTCGTGTTATGAAACAAATTTCAAAAGACGATTGACCTATATATGGACATCAACATTCAAGGAACACTGGCAAGTTTTAAGGCACGACAAAACATACCAAGTGTGGCCATCACAGCAGCAAAAATGATTATGCCCACTGGTTGCACCCTCAATTTTCCAATAGGATATTTGTAGATGTTTACGTTTTTCATTGACAGATGAGAAAACCAAAGTATGCCACCAGCCATGAGATCGAGCAATGAGTCTAATGTTGATGCAGCAATAGCTATGGATCCACTCTTTACTGTAGCATAGACCTGTGCATGCATAAATTGTTAATATCTGATCATTGAATGCACAGCAAAAAAATCACAGTTCTGGTTCTGCATTTTATTCCTTTCCTTTTGGTTTGTTAACCATATAAAATGTATCATAAGCATCTGACTTTTTTTTCTTTTTTTTTTTATTCAATCTTGAATAAATTAAAGAATATGCATATATTTTATAGAATCTCAAGCAATATTGAGTGAACCTGCGTTCTAAAAGCTGAAAGGGAAACAACAGGTTGATTCTCTTCTAGTGAGATGCTATTGCCACAATCAACTGTAGAAGTGCTCAGAAATGGGGAATCTTAACGAAGCCAAAATATGCAACAATAGTAGAGAAATGCCTGACAAACTATGATTATCTCAAAGCAAGCAATGCAAGATACCTTAAGGGCCAAGAGCAGAATATTTGCATAATTAGAGATCTTCATTGCCCGCTCGGCTTGCCATTGCACTTCATCATCTTCGTCAAGGACGGAGTCAGTTTCCACAGCAGCGTCAACTTCTTCAAAGGATTTTAATGTAGCGAATTGTCTTTGATAGTATTCCCTTTCAGCTATGAATAATGCCGCAGTAAATTTTGTCAGTATCCGGCAATGGATCTTATCCCAAAAATGTGCGCGTCAACATACACGAAACAAAGAGAGAAAAAAAAAAAAAAAAAAGACAAGAAGAAGAAGAAGAAGCTATAACATTTGCCTATACCGTATAGCTCCAAACGAAGTGGAAACCTAAAGCAATAATGTATCCAGAAATGAAAACATGTTAAAGCTGTCCAAATCCTAATTTTTCTTTTGAAAGAATTGTAGGCAGAAATTAAAACACCATAAACTACCAAAGTTCTATTTCCTCTGCATCAGGATAATTCGCTTAAAGCAATCTGACAAGAAACACACAAACCAAAGCGTTTTCTGAAAAACAAAGCGCCTTCTGGCGAGTTGCATGTTTTGAACTTCTACGCCAGAAATGCAAGCCTTTGTCACACACACACACACACACACACAGAGATATATATATATATATATATATATATAGCGAGAGAGAGAGAGAGAGAGAGGGAGAGAGAGACCTGAGGTGAGACTGTTGATTCTGGAGAAATCGATGTGAGAAGAAGAAGAAGACTCGAGGTCGATAGCGGAGCGGACCTTATCCGGCAACCTGGTCAGGAACTCGCTCCTCAGCGCGTTGACCGAGTTGTGCCGACTGAGTTTGGCGCTCCGCCGTCCATCATTGGCCAGCAACGGCGTTCTTGGACTTCCACCACCGCCTGTCTGCCCTTCCATTCGGATCCAATTAATTCCCCTCTCTCTCTCTCTCTCTCTTCCTCCCCGCACGCGGCTCCGCTTCCATATAAATAGCGGTCTGTCATTGTGTTGCTGTGAACACAACAAGAATATAACAGAACTCGCAAACAAACAAGCAGGGGTTTAATCTACGTGGACCTTCTGCTCGGTTTGACCAATCAACCAATTACCTCAAATTTCCAATTAACCGATTAATAAATTCTTATTTTCTTCTTCTCTTTTATTATTATTATTATTATTATTATTTATTATTTTTTTGTCCTTCTGTACCTCGATTCCCGTGCTCGTGTCTCTTCCATGACACTTGCCCGAAACAAGACCGTTACCGTGCCATTTGTACTCTAAACAGCTTTAGTTGTCTTAAATAAATAAATATATTTATTTATTTGTTTATTGTTGACGAACGGTATTGAATAATAATTGCTTATTATTCACCAAATTCCAAGCTGCAAATGGCGGCAATCTTTGATTCTCCGTCCAGCCACGTACTCTAATTTTTACCCCCCTAAATTAAGTAATCTATGGATTTCGATCTTTTGACCAAGAAAAAGAAGTGCCAGAGCGACCATTGTGGTGCCCATCAAGTTAATTTGAGTAATTTTCGGTCTTTCGTTCCGAGAATGGCATCCTCTTCCCGTCGCTTTTGAAGGTTTGGTACGTTTCCTTTGATGGTTTGGTGCCTCTTCCTCGCGGTACTGAATCCCGTTGAATTCATTCCTACGTTACAGTGCACAACCTTGGACGTTCGGTTGCATCTATTCTGTACTCGACTATAGTATTTGTGTGGATGAGATTGTAGATGAAGGGATATAGGAACAGATGGAGACTCGAGATTATCCGCCGGCCACACTTAGAAGGACAAATTGGCACCTTAGATGGCACGGAAGCATTAATTTTATTGTTAAACAAAACAAAACCGAACCCCCCCCCCCAAAAAAAAGGTGTTGGGGGGTTGGGGGGGAGGGACATTTACTGAAAAATTGAAACAGCTGAATCCTGTCTGGATCAAATCCGGGAGATTAGCCCGACAGCATCCAATATTTTAGTCATTCCTGTACTTTTTAATTAGTAGCATGCGTTATACGAAATACAAAACTCAAAATAGTGACTCTGACTACCCTTCTTTTTTCTTTTTTCTCTTCTTCTTCTTCTTCTTTCTTTTTGTTTTTGTGTTAGAGAAGAGACAACCCGAATTGAAAACTCTAATCATTAATTATTTACGAGCTTCATAATTTAGATCGGACAAGTCTGACGATTGGGAATCCAGCGATGGAAACTTCTGGCTGTGGAAATATTAAATAAATAAAGTGATTCACGGTACATGCGCACGCGTACGTATGGAAGATTGATGCCCGCTTATGATTGAAATAACAAATGAATTAAGCGAGAAGCATATTTAAGTAACTAATTCTGCCAACTGTACGTGGCAGTGCCCACGACGCTGAGCACGTCGGGCTTGCGTTGGTAATTGTTTATAGTATCCTTTAAAAGAATCATGAATGTCGTCCCCAGACATGCCGCGGGTGAATCTACTAGTTGGAAGTCTCCCTCCACGACCCAGGCTTCGGAGGTTTGAAGTTTTCTGAAAGAATTATAAAATAATTCTAAACAAATCGTTGGCTAGTTCTAGTGGTAGTAGCAGTGGGGTGGACCAGTTTACGCGTTCCTTCCTTTCTAAAACAAATCGTTAGGCAGTGCTAGTGCGGACAAAGTTTACAAGCTCCTTCCTTTCTCTCGTTTGTTTCTCTTATATCCTTGGAATCTAAGCCATGCGATGCGGCATGTCTTCTACAGTAAGACCAGAAAAGTGAATAAACGAGATTCTCGAGCTACCATGTAGTTTGGAGAATGATAAAATGCACCTAATTTTATCACAACGAAGTAGTTTTCCATTATGTTAACGCTTTGCCCGAGGGGGTCAACTTGAACCGTAAACACAAAAACAATCGATCCCTCAAAAGTCAAAAACTTTCCGAACCATACAGAAGTATTTGGACCATCCCAGCTAAAACGACAGTGAGAGAGGGTCGGGACCATTTTACTCCCTATGCCTTACGTCCGTCGATCTTCCCAAGAAAGCTTGCCGGCAGCCGTAAAATTACTGCTCCCATTTTGTCGCACTTTCCCAAACGCCAGCCGTAAAATTACTGCTCCCCACACGGGCTGATTACCCCAAAAAGAGAGAAAAGTTAAAAGACGGGTCGTATCCTCGTCGTTTGATGGCATATTTACATTTTACTGCCTGTAATTTCTTCTTGGGTGGGCTGCTCATATTGAGATTTGCAAAGCCATTTCAGAAAACAGGGCCTTACAGCAGAGAGTAATCGAAATGGTTTTGGCCTGTCATCCCATTGGAAAATGGCCAGTAATCCCAACATAAATGCTGATGAAAGGTGTCTTCGAATGGGGTAGACACAGTTTCTTTGCTCATTGGGATTAATACTTTAAAGCAGATTTGCTCCCATGTCCAAACCACAGAACATGTAGCTGAGCAGGAAAATATCACAATTCAACAAACATAAAATTTATGGAGAAAATTGAATTTCATGATTCATGAGAAATATAAGTGTAGCAGTGGGTTCAAGTTGTCATACAAAAGAGCAACGCCCACCAATATAACCATCCAAACCTCCTTCAATCAATCAGAAATTAATATACAGATTGAGTCTTTTCTGTCAAGAAACACCTTCTACAATGAATGAGCCATATGTCCTTCAGTTCTTGCACCCCTATATTGCTGGTTGATATGTGAAAATGCATCTTCGATCTGCAGCCAAGGCACACTAAAAGCCTTTTCCTTTCCATTTCAAAATATATACTAGTTTGCAAACTATTCCTCAGCCCCTTGTCAATCAGCTCAGCATCAGTTATACATACATTTCCTTCTTCAATGAAATTACAATCAGCCAGGATCTGATCTTGCATTCGACAATAATGATTAAGCAGGTGCAGCTATTTTTTGATTACTTTGTCTCCTTTTCTTTTCACTGTGTCGCTGTGATTTGTTTAAATCCTGATCAGCCTGGGAAACAATTTTTGACACAGTAAATCCTGAAACTTCAAACATGTCTGATCTAAAGGGAATCATAGAATTACGAAGAACAACATCCACTCCTTCATACGTCCAAACACGCAAAAGTGCCTCTCCTTTAAGTCCAACAGCAAACCATCCAAGACCACCAGTAGAAATATCTACAGAACTTGAGTCCCAGTTGGTCCCTTTGACACAGAATTCTTGTCTCTCCCATCTTCCAAGCTCTTTGACTCTGTTTTCTCCAATTGGAGGCTGAAACAAGGACCAAGAAGATAGTGCCAAAATACTTTCAACCAACTACTAGGCATAAAATATACTAAAAAAAAAAAAAAAAATCCAACAAACAGAATCCTCTAAGCATATAAGCATCAGAACAGGAAGTTGCTTATTTTTTTGGAGACCCCCTACATCTTAGGCCTGAATTCAACAGATGCCTCAGTTTAATCTTCATGACTAGACCATACTGCCAACTACCACCCCTCTAGCATTATCTAAAATATTCGAACAGAGTTTAGTTAAAAAGAATGCAATTTGCATAACAACAAAGCCAGGAAAAGAATAATACCTGTAAATGGTGACCAAAATGGTGTTCTACCATGGTGCTTGCATTTTCTGTTTTCCCCATGTGTAGAGGAAGATTGGGAGATGCCCAAACTGTGACATACATTGAATCCACAGATAGTTCTTCAATATCCAGCCTCATGAGTCCACCAATGTGAACCGAATAACCTTCCTGTGACAATTCAATAACATGAAACCATCACACATAACAAGCTATAATCAGCATGAGGTTCGCAAAAATAAGTATGGAACAATTGTTGATCTTTGCACAAGCCTTATGGAAAATAACACTCTCTTCAAGTATTAAAATATAACCAAGCACATTGAGTAAAGCCAAACTAACCTTGATCCTATAAGTTCTTGGTTTCAGCTGCTTACTAATATGAACAAGCCTCTGCTCATCCCTAGTTAACCTCGTTGTAATCTGATTTGGATTCAAAAGGCCTGGCGTGTCAAACAACTTGGCATGACCCGGAAGAACACCTTCCACTCTAACAATCCCCAATGTGGTTCCAGGCACAGGTGCCTCCGTCAACTGGCTAATCTTCCCATCTCCTCCACCAACACACTTCCCCATTGCATTTATCAATGTACTCTTCCCTGCATTCTGTGTCCCTACTGCCCACACATTCCCTCTAGGCCCCGACAATTCAACAACATCTTCAACCAAATCCTTCAATCCCCAATTTTTCACTGCACTTACGAAATGCACTTTCTTAATGATAGTTGCACCGCCCTCCCTTGCTCTTTGCCTGACCCAATGCTCAAAGCCAGTCGGCGATAGAGAAGTAGGCAACAAGTCAATCTTCGTCACCACAAGTACTATTCTTGGCACGTTCCCTGACTTCCCCTGTTTCCAAGCTGTATAATTCTCCTCAATTGCATCCGATACTAACTTGGCTACCCCTTTCGGAAAAGACCCATCAAAATCCACTGCATCCACAACCAAAAGAACCACCGACCGGGCCCCACTTGCAGACACCAAACGCTTGCCGACCGTGTGATAGAAATCGAAATCCGGCAACAAGTTTTCCACCGTTGGATCCTTCACCTTCCCATAGTGCCTTAGCGAATGACACCGAGCGCAAACTACTGGTTGCTGAGGATGCAGCGGGTTTCGGGTCAAGTCAGAATCCGAATTGGTGTTTTCGGGTCCGATAACTAAACCCCTTTTGAGGGAATCAGGGAATTCGGACTCGAACGAAACGGGCACCAGAAGGGCGCTGCACTTGTAGTTCGGGTCCTTAGCCGCAGGCTTGGTGAAGAATCCAGGATGCTTGGGTTTTGAATCCTGCATGGGAACCCCACAACCGGGGCAGACGGCCCCAAAAGGAGTGGCATCGTCGTAATTTCCATCTCGGATCAAGGCCAAAGATGGAGGAAGAAGAGGAGGAGGAGAAAAGGAAGTCGGTAGCTTTCTTGGCGGTGGGTTTGAATTAGAGGGTTTCGAAGAGAAATGGGGTGTGGAGGAAAGGAAAGAAGGGGCTTTTGTAGGGTTCTGGTGCTGCTGGTGGCGGTGGTAATAATGGGTGGTCTTTGAGAGAGAGGAAAATGAAGGGTTTTTGGTTAAGGGTTGGTGGTGGTGGTGGGTAAATGAAGGGAAGGAAATGAGGGCCTTGAGTTTTGCCGATTTTGAAGAAGAAGAGAGAGTTTTAGATATGATCGTCATCATTTTTTCTCTTCTTCACTTCTTGGGACCTTGATTGATCGTCATTTGCCCAACTGTTAGCATTAGGGTTTAGGGTTTTAGCCCGACCTGCCTTTGGAGTTGGAACTCGTCTGAAGACAACGACGCCGTTCAGCTCATAATTTGTAGTTGAGGCTTCGAACCAGACGTATCCACATTTGACACGTCTGCTAAATTTTGTTTAAATAATTAATCTATCTTTATTACCCTTACCCCTTTCTTCTTCTTTTTTTTGGGTATTTTAACGTGGGAGAAGATAAGAGTTCTGCTCGTTTGAATTATGTATGTATCGTCATTCTGATGTACCCAAAAAAAAAGTAATCTGTACGGTGAAATTTACGTGGAACTTGAATATGATTTCGCTAGCTTAATGGTATGTGCATTGCATTAAACTGAAGGGATCTGACCCCAATGGGCGGCAAGGCGACGCAGCCTTGACTTCTGAGCAATTTTTATATGAAACCCCAACTTTATTCTTACTTTCGTAATTTATTAGGCTTTTGAGAAAGCTGACAGTGTTCTTAAAAGGCCTACTAGCTCTAGTATACTGATATTACATTTGTTTTTGTGACTAAAAGTTCAATTTCAAATTTTTACCGAAACTATATAATCATACTCTTTCCTTAGCTTGTATCTCACCGCTCTTTCCATATGCGTCCGGAAACTTTCAATTCCAACTCCTGCCCATTGCCGCCCGAAAAGAAATGCGCCAAAGTTCTTGGAATGATCAGGCCATCTTGACTATCTCGAACTTTCTTGTGGCCATCTCGAATGCTTCTGGGAACTCCTTGCCATGTAAGCTTTCTGCCACTCCCACCAACTTCTAGACTGTATCTAAATTGCCTCCCTTTGTCATCGTTACCCATGAATCGCAGGAAGGCCATGTAGAAAGGCGCCATTCCCAGATGAAAAGCCTCAAAATGCAAGCAGAAATGTTGACCAAAGCAATTGAAAATCTGCACATGATAAGAAAATTTTATATGTAGAGATCAAAGAGCATGGATCAAACCAGTCAAGTGATGAGGAAATAAGATGCTGCTGCTACACTACTAAGTCCCTGCTTACTGGTTTCTCCCGTGCCGGAGGGAGACCCAGAAATGGTAGGAAAATGTCAAAAATGCTCTCTCAGATGCTATTGGGCAAAATCATCCTGTTAATTGTATTTACAAGCTCTTCCAGAATCATGAGTCTTAATGTTCAAACTCTATGAATCATTGCTGGATTTGTCATATCAATCATATATTTCCTAAGCTGACAGAGAGATCTTACCGTTAGCATCCATGTTGCATTTTCAATTTCTCTGGGGTTGGATTTGACATATCTGTGACTGAAGGTGCATCCATCGTGCACATCAACCTTGTGATCAGTCTTGAGATGAATGACGAGAGATGGGATGTCACCAGTGACAGAACATTCCACTCCTGCATAAGGGCAATTGTATGGACGATACTTGCAGATCTTTTCATGCTCCAGCTTGTCAGAACAGCCCTCCATGTGGTATTTGCATGGGACTTCTAGTGACTCTGCAACTTTCTCCAGAGCCAAGCACCTTATGTTTCCCAGTTCTCCACAGCACGTAGGGCAAGAGTTGGATATTCCGGCCTTGCAGTTTGAACACAGCGTGTGGCCATTGGCACACTGAGCACCAGAGTAGCAAATTTTGCATCACATAAGACAAACTGGAAATTTAACTCAATGATAGATGCTAGAGTTACCAAGTTATGACTTCTGGGTAATAAAATGCAGCTGCCAAGAATCAAACCAGAAAATATCAAGTCACACTTATCATAACAAGACTGATGATTGTCTTAGTCTTACACATGAGAAATAAAGAAGCAGCCTTTTGCAATTTCCAATTGTCCATTTTTGCATTAATTACTATTTCATCCATCCTATTAATTGGTGTTTTTTTTTTTTATTTTGGCAATAGCTATAATCTTATTAATTAGTGTATCCATCGTATGTTTCTTCTTCTGAGCTAATTTTACAAGATTGAAATTAGGCAATTTGTATGACATCCCAGAAATATTTGTCAACTCAAATCTGTCAACTAGATGCAAAGTTGGTGCCAATTTCCAAGAATTTGTTACTTTGGGGGAAAATAAAGTCCTGGACATGTGCTTGATTTCGAGTTAAAACAACAAAAATATCATATACCTGGTAAATTGGAGGGCACATAAGATTCCAACAAACGGGGCATTCAAGTAGCTCCTGCACATTGCTAGTTGATGTTCCAAAATTCCAGCCCGAATGGGCTGCAGCTTTTCTGCAAGGTGAATCCTTTAATTCTGCATTGTAAGTTGCCAAAGTGGATGCTTCCACTGCTGCACATAATTCATTCATTTCCTCGGAGATGATGCCTCCGGGAGCCATTTTCTGTTCTCTCAATGGTCAATGGTAGATACAACCGTCTCTATGTGTCCAATCGGGATTCCAAATTTATCTCTCCGGCGTCCACAAATGGCTCTACCTCTACCTGTCAAATTTTAGTATGCATTTAATTTTCCCTTTGAGGGATTCTGATTAGATCACACGCATTGTCATGATTAGTTACATATATAGAATCTGAACAGTTGTTTTTGTCTATCTGAAGTACTATTAAACTGTAAGCTACATAATAAGATTAGCTCTTTCATTTCTCATTAAAATCTCACACTATTTGCAAGATTTGAAAGGAACTCCAAAATGGATATCTGCAGTATTGAGCACCTGGTGTCCCTTTGTCGCTAATCTCGACGGTTGTTGAGGACAGAATAAGACGTGCAAACCAACAGACAGTTTTAAAAAGAAACGACAAAGCAGAAGAAATTACCATAACCGAGATCACAACGTTTTAAGCATACAATCCTGGTTTCACCGCAGAACAGCAAACCATCACTATCACACGGAGATTCTACAGTTTCGAGCACATTGCAAGACAGAGGAGACTACTCCATCATATGGAAACTGAGTTCGAACTGCGCTTTCAAATTTCGAACAAGAAATCAATCCAGGTTTCCAACAAGTTTTACATCACCAGCCAACAATTCAGAGGCAAATCAGGCACACGAACACATCTCACATTTATGCCAGACATCAGCAACAAGAATGACTAACAGCGATTAAGACAGAAAATGGCACAGAAACTAAGCAAGAACAGCATAACCCAGGTGAGGATTTGAGCCCGCCAAGCCACGAAGCAATCCGTGAAAGGAAGGAAACAAAGGAAGAAATGCAAAGAAAGGGTAGAAAATGGCCAAACGAGAAGCCGTTAACTTTAGATGGGACACGAAGTCCGAAATGTTGAATATTCAATGCCCTTTTAGCTCCCCAATAATTGCATCATTTTTTTGGGCACCGAGAAGGATAAACTTGAACGAGAAGCAAAGCAAAGGTAATGACGTGGAGCCATAAGCGTGATTGCAGGCCCCGGAAATTACGTGTCTCTGCTTGACTAAGGACATTGTAGGTGAACAGAAACATGAAAACTAAGGACTGATACACACAGAGAGTCAAAAAGATACTTATGAATCCGCAACGACAAATGTACACCCAATGATCTATTTCGGCGGCGGAGTCTTTAAAATTAACCTTTTTTGGGCGGCACATCTTCAGTTCTACTGGGGTCTGTGTTGTTATCTTTGATGGCGGTCGAATGTTCAGCACTTCTCTTTCTTTGTTTTTCTTTTTTTCTTTAAAAAAAAAAAGAAAAAATTTAAATGGGCTTTGGATTTCCCAGTTTGAAGGTGACATTTCCATCACGCAACGTTGTCCAAAATAATTTTCTAATTTTCTAATTGCAGTTGATTTGAGTGGCACGAGGGGAGGGAGGTGAGGCGAGTGCTAATAAAGAGAGAGGATGGTAATGATTATGTGTTGTCGGGTCTAGGTGAGACCAGCGCCCATTGGATTACGAAGCGAAGCCATGGACTTCGACTCGGACGGACTAGAATGGGATCTCGAGGACTTGAGCCCGTGCGAATTACTAAGGAGGAAAGGAAACAGCCAGGAATCCGAGGCCAATCACCAGAATATTACTCGTCGAATAATGCTAATCGCTAGTTATTATCGTCCTTAAAACTATTTTTCGGGTGTGCTTCCTCCAAAATTTTGGCTGAAAGATGCAGAGATGTTTGTGTTTTCATCCAAACTTCAATCTGTTGAAACTATTGAGCCCAGGTTGAATTCTGAAAAATTGAAGATGCTTAAGCTAGTCTATGTAACTCAGTAGACCTATTCTCTCTCTCTCTCTCTCTCTCTCTCTCTCTTCATCAAATCCAAAACAAGAAAAAGAATCTTTTTTTTTTGGGGGGGGGGGGGCCCCGCGAGGGTGGCATGTTTTGAAGCTACTTGATCAGTAAACAGGAGAGCAACTCAATTCACACGAGCAAAGCAAACAATAAATTCCTTCTTTTCTTTTTTTTTTTTTGTTTTGTACAAACCAAATGGGTTTTAATTCAATGGAGAGTTCAAAAAAATAAATAAATAAATAAAATCATATATGCCAATAACTAACTAGCTGGTGAGATTGTTTTATTAAAAAAAAATTAAATAAGTAAAAATTTACAGGTTTTATGACGGTGGCATGTTTCAGTCTGCAAGAATATAATAAAAAAAAGAAGAAGGGATAATTAAAATTAAATTCAAGCAAGAATATAGCATATAGGAGATGCAAATTGAGAACAAAAGGGAGTCCAAGCGAATCGTACCCGTCCTGCTATCCCTTGTTCGCACCGATGGAGGGTTTTCTTTTTGTTGCCTTTTTCTGTTCAGAGAAGCAGGAGTCGGCCTCTTTAATCTGCAGTACTCGCGACGATGGCCTCTTTAATACAACTGCAAAATTCAATTTCTTCTTCTTCTTCTTCTTCTTGTTTCTTTTTTTTTTTCTTTCTTTTTAATTTTATTTTATATACCTCGTTGTAAAAGTAATGGGAAGACTGGTGCAAGACTCCAAAATCTATGCGGAAACGTTCTATTCCCTAACAGGATTTAACCCAAACTAAGGCAGCGATAGATTCTAACTCCTCTTAATTTCTGAAGTCTCTAATTCTTCAAAATCACAAAATAAATAAATAAATAAATCAAAGCCCAGATCTAAACTGCTTTGCAGATCGTAGGGAGGAGGCTTTGAGTGAGTGGACGGCGAAAATGAATTGACGATGAGACTGCCGAGCCTGAGCCAGACCCAGAAAGCGGTTGGTTATTGGGATTGGTAACGTGAATGAATTGGGCCCGTTGAACGGGGGGGGCGCCAGGGAGCGGAGTGTTGGGTGGAGTCACCAAACCCAACGGTGACAGGCGGCTGAATTGGGAGTTTTTGATGGGCCAGTCTGGCCGATGCCCCCAAAACCAAACCAAACATAGGTTTGACGAGAGCCTTGGGCCCCTTGGCTTGGAGAAAATAGTCCGTTTTTTGAACGACCGGTGCACGCAATCCCGAAACAGACTTTTTTTTTTTTTTTTTTAAGGTAATGGGATTAATTCACACGCATCTTTTGATCTTTTCAAGCCAGATGAACTCCCCACTCCTTCCAAGGTAGCTGATTCCGCAGTGCGGTTTAATTCATTAATCATACACATCATTATCGAATACTCTCGAATTTATTATTACGTATTAGTATGAACTTTAAAGCGTAGACGACTCGGAAGCCGCGTTTGCGACGCATTTCATTGTCAAGACCAACTCAGCTTTAGCTTTAGATAAAACTGTTTAATAAAGCCGCGTTATCTACAATACAACTCACCCCGTCGTCGTAGATCACATCTTGCCTTGACCGCCTCCTCATGCACACCAGCCAATGACTAGGCTCGATGGTCAAACGGGAATCATAGTATTATTTTTCTGCACGAGGGACGTGGAAGAAGCTTCTCTTGCATTTCTCGAGAGAAATGAAAATGTCCTGCTGTACTGTTATGGATATGGGTAGACCAATCTTCCTTCCGCAGTTCTCTTTGCGTGTGGTCAACAATTAGACTTCCTCAGGGCTCTGGCTACAAGTCAGAGGCGGCCCTTGAAAATCCTCTCTATAAAGAAGGCAAGCATCCCGACGCAGGATCCAAGATTTCTCATCCACAATACAAAAGATTCACCTATACCTCCAGAAGACTCGCCCCTTTTGCGCACATATACTTTTGAAGAACGATTTGCAAAACCCCAGGAATCTTAGTTACAGGAGAAAAAGACATGGTGTTGGCGGAGTCATGGTTAGCCGATATTTTGATCAAGGTGGGCATGTTTGCGCTTGTTCAAGCTTTGGTTTATCTCATTCTTTCCAATTCTTCAAACATCTTCTCCAAGAACAAGAAGAGATCTTTAAGCTTCAAAACGGCTCGTTCTGTTAGCATCCGCCGCATGTTAGCTGCCATCTCCGACATACCGGCCGGTGGCGAGCCGTCTCCATCAACACGGGATTCAAGTTCATCCAACAAAAATTGTTCCATTCTTGATGATTCTGGGAATTAATTTTTCTCCTGGCGAAAGTGTTTACAATTTCTATTTTGGCTCTTTGACCTTTATGTCATAAAATTTCTTTCATTCATTTTCTTCTTTTTTTTGGTTTGATTTGTTTTTTGTTTGATTTGTACGATTGAGACTCAAATATAAAATTTTGAGTTTTAAAGAGGATTCTAGTATCATTGTCTCTCTCTCTCTCTTCTCTCTTTTTTTTATTTTTTTATTTTATGTACATATTCATTTATTCTTTCGACGTGAACGAGAGTTGAACCTTTAATTTCTTTTTCCTTCGAGTGCTCAATGGCATCTATACACAGCAATTAAATACTTACTTATAAAATATAGTCATAAAATGATTTGAACTCTTTATAAAATTCACATCAGAATTCCTGCAAACTCTCTTATAGCTCAGAATTAGTTACAGGCAATTACAGGACTTGCGGGGCTTTTAGTCTGTATGAAGTATATTGAATATTCAACTGCAGCTGATAAGCTTCCTACAAGGACTGGGCGGCCACGTTTGATCACCCCTGGATGCTCAGACACGCTGTTCAAGTTAATCCTTTGCGTTGGATCTGCATGATAAGAAAATTAGATAAACAGTAGTACATGTCCTTGGGTTATAATCAGGAATATTATCAGATTCATGGGCTATTTGTCGTAATATTTAATTTATTGATGTGATTCTTTTATGTAAGTAGACCAGCCTGGGAAAACGACCAAAGATTCATCACCTTCACAGAGAAGGCCTTGCAGCAGATCTCTGAGCTCAGGGTTTAATTCTTCTGGCAGTGATAAAGGATTATTGACAATCTGTGGGACAAGGGACTTCAACAGATTAATGGGGATCGAAAAAATGAAGATGAGGAGAAAGATAACAGCAACGAGAATATTAACTTGTTATAGGCTTCAGGTAAACTGTCACCGAGGAAAGGGCAGCAGCCTACTACCATATGGTATAAGGTTACACCAGCAGCCCATGTGCCGCGGCTTTTCCACGGTATACTGGACCTGTTATGGTAGCATTTCAGCATCCTGATGAAATAGTCTACTCTAATAAACTGGTATTTCATTTTTCTGATATTTGCCCCGGAGTTTACTATGATCGAGTCCTCGAACCTAAAATATTACTGGAACCGCATGGACCGACCATTGCGCTGCATTCAGAATCATTGAAAATGATTTCTGGGAGCAGTTGTGACCAGAGTTACGCACCTGAACAACACGCAGGGGTTCCGAGGCATTTGCAGAGCCCAACATTATCGTCCTATACATTATAAATCGGAGGAAAATGAACTTAATGTGGGAGACATGGACAACAAGCTTCGAGCACGGCATTAGTGCATGCAGACCTGTTGGGTGCATATTCACTATTATTAAACCAAATTCAATGGTTCGTTGGTATTTACAAAATGAATAGATGGGCCAGGATGCACACACCGATTATCCTTCCTCGGACGTGGGAGGGCACTTAATCAGTTAATTATCTGATCCGTGAGGGGAATTCCTTGGCTGTTATGGATTAGGAGACTAAAACAATGGCAAGTGGCATCACCTCAAAGGCGTGGCTGTCGCTGAAATCACCTCTCTTCACCCCTTCCACTTCTGGCGAGCAACAGATTTTTAGGCCTGATATCACCGTGCACGATATTCTGTTACAATTATGTAGCCATGGGACTAATGTTAGAAGGCCACCTTTTAAAGCTCAGTTCCCCCTGGATTTTTCAGTTGAAAACTGTGAATTTATTTTAGTATAGCGTTGAATTGCCTTGCCTCAATTGGAACTCTTCCCAATTCTGGTCGACTTTGCGTTTGCTAAAAGAGTTTCGACATTAAGGCCTAGATATACCAATAACACAACTGACATACCATCAATATAACCTGCAGGTGTATGTGCACACGCGCATGTAACAATTAGATGAATGCTTACATTTACATTTAAATGGATGAAAAGGACTGGCTAGCTCAAGTGGAGTTTCAAACTTGAACGCTTCGAGTTGCAGGTCAGACACGGCGAACCTGCATCGCCCCGAATTAGGGCAGGGACGGTAACTTTCCAATGGAGAGTCGCCCCCACTAATGATCGCCGCGTTTTCCCTCTTTACCTCGAGCCAACCGAACCTTGTACGACTCCTCGTCACAAAAGGCATGTCAGTCCAAAATCACACTAGCTCCAACACAGCCGCGAAAAATGAACCAATCGCCGCCCCTTCTCTTATCCATTGAGGGCGCTCGGTGTCGGTCCAGTTTAATTCTCCATTCCCGTCACTTTTAAAAAAATAATAATAAATAAATAAATAAGAAAGAGAAGATTATATAATTTATTTATATATATATGCAAAATAAAAAAAGCATAATTAAAATTTTTATTTTTTAAAATAAAATTAAAAACTAATTACTTCAAATAAACCGCGTGCTTCTATCGTATTTTACTTCGGCCCGCCGACTCCTGGATGTCAACTTTCAATAAGGAAGTGGACCTGCACGCCCTGCGCCCCCGATGATTCCTTCCCCCAATCTTTTCTCCTCGCCTTCTTTTTCTGTATTAGGTTGAATATTCCTTTTCCAAAGAAGCCATTTTTAGTTGTTAATATTATTTGGCTTCGGAATTACAGATTTTTAAAGGCTTGAACTTTTATTTATTTGATTATTAAAGATTTAATAAATAATAAATTATTCATTAGAAATAATTTTTATTATCTCCATTTGATACTAAAATCTATAATTTTCATATTAAAATTTAAATTATTAATTATTAAGATTCCTTCTTATCGACAGCAGACCCTGACCTTTTGGCCACAGCCCTGTTAGGAAAGTGAACGAGAAGTCAATAGCAACTCTCCAAGGGAAAGGAAAAAAAAGAAAAAACTAAAAAGAGAGAGAGAGAGAGAGAGAGAGAGAGATGAGTCCATCATCATCATCGTCATCAAAGGCGGTGAGGAAGCTGGAGGTGGTTTCACCAGTACCAGCAGACATAGACATCGCAAACTCAGTTGAGCCTCTGCACATCTCTGAGATAGCCAAAGAGCTCAATCTGAGTCCCCACCATTACGATCTTTATGGCAAATTCAAAGCCAAGGTCTTTTCTTCTATTTGTCTATCTATCTATCTATCTATTTATTTATTTATTTATTTTGTGTGTGTGTGTGTGTGTGTGTGCATATTTTAGTATACGATGGAATTAATTTTTTCTGTTATCGTTAATGGCAAAGTTATTTGCTACGAGCTAATGGGTAGATTCGGTTTAATTTTGTTTGGTTGCTGAAGGAGGGAGGGGACAAGGAGAGACGGAGTTTTCTTCTTTCGGAAGCTCTTTGGTTTTGGTTGTTACATTTGAGGATACTAATGCTGATTTGGTCTTTTGCTCTGGATTAATTGAGATGTTCTTTTATAAATGAAATATTGTTGACTATCAAACACCATTAAATCTTTATTGTTGGCTTTCAAATTTGGTGGCTGCTGGTGTGGATGATTTGGATTGGTTGGGCTGTGCACAGGTGTTGCTTTCAGTGCTTGATGAGCTTGAAGGACCAGATGGATACTATGTTGTGGTTGGAGGGATTACTCCCACTCCACTGGGGGAGGGCAAGTCGACTACTACTGTTGGGCTCTGTCAAGCTTTAGGCGCATTTCTTGATAAAAAGGTAGCATTCTGATAAGTTCCATTTTCAGAACTTTGCTTCGTCTTTCTTTCATTAAGCAAGCTCTGTGTTGCCATTATTGGTTTTAATGGGGAATGATTGTTATGCTTGATAAACGGTATTCTAATTAGCTACATTACTTGGGGCTTTTTTGCACTTTATCCTTCAAAGCTTTACCCTTAGTAATGCTCTTTTGTAGATGACCAAGTCTATGGCTTTTGGCACGAGAATTTATCTTCCCAATTCCAATGGAATTTCTTCCTTAAATTTGGAGTTAGGGAAATGGTACAATGCACCGACCTCACCTTTGTTTTCACAGAGAGATTGATTCTGCGACTTGGACCTATGACCTCTAGGTCACAATAGGGGAACTCTTATATCTTCTTTGAATAATTGTGTAGATGGTAATCAAGTTTATCATTCAAGTCATTATAGCATAAAACTCAAGTGTGCCAAACTCTTTGACTACTCTATGCTGTGCCCATGCTGGAAAAATAAAATCCTGGTTGAAGTTTCTTTGTGATGTTAGGTTGTCACTTGCCTTCGTCAACCATCACAAGGGCCAACATTTGGAATCAAGGGTGGTGCAGCAGGTGGTGGCTACAGTCAAGTGATTCCAATGGATGAATTCAATCTTCACCTAACAGGAGATATTCATGCAATAACAGCTGCAAACAATCTCTTAGCAGCTGCTATCGATACCCGGATTTTTCATGAGTCTACCCAATCGGATAAGGCTCTTTTAAATAGACTATGTCCACCAAATAAAGACGGAAAACGGAGCTTTAGTGAGATAATGTTTAGGCGTCTCAAGAAACTTGGCATCTCCAAGACCAAACCTGAGGACCTTACGCCAGAAGAAGTTAAGAAATTCGCAAGACTTGATATTGACCCAGATTCAGTTACTTGGAGGAGAGTAATGGACGTAAATGACCGCTTTTTGAGAAAAATTACTATTGGCCAAGGTCCTGAGGAAAAAGGGATGCTGAGGGAGACTGGATTTGACATTTCTGTAGCTAGTGAGATAATGGCAGTTCTGGCCCTGACCACATCTCTGGCTGATATGAGGGAGAGGCTTGGGAAGATGGTAATCGGAAACAGCAAGGCTGGTGACCCTATAACAGCTGATGATCTCGGTGTTGGTGGTGCTTTGACTGTGTTAATGAAGGATGCAATACACCCTACTCTAATGCAGACCCTTGAAGGAACTCCCGTTCTTGTTCATGCTGGTCCATTTGCAAATATAGCTCACGGTAACTCTTCTGTTGTGGCTGATAAGATTGCATTGAAGCTGGTAGGGTCTGGAGGGTTTGTCGTCACAGAAGCAGGATTTGGAGCTGATATAGGAACTGAAAAATTCATGAATATAAAATGCCAATATAGTGGATTGATACCTCACTGTGCTGTTATTGTTGCAACAATTAGGGCTCTCAAAATGCATGGTGGTGGGCCAGAAGTTGTTGCTGGGAAGCCCCTTGACTGTGCGTACACAACAGAGAATGTGACTTTGGTTGAGGCTGGTTGTGTGAATCTCGCTAGGCATATTTCAAACACAAAGTCGTATGGTGTGAATGTTGTTGTCGCTGTCAACAAGTTCTCAACTGATACTGAAGCAGAACTTAATGCAGTGAGAAATGCAGCACTGATGGCTGGGGCATATGATGCTGTTATCTGCACACACCATGCCCATGGTGGAAGAGGAGCAGTAAGACCCTCTTTTATCATTCTCTAGAAGAAATAGAAAAACATCTCTGCACTTATCTTTCCCTGAAGCAAAGTAAATGAATGCAGGGCTGCATTTGATCAACCAAAAAAATGGAAAAAAATGGCGGGGTTGAGGAAGTTGTGGGGACTAATTAGCAAAAATTTGAATCAAGCATAAAATAAGCCTTTCCCTTATGAACCTGAAAATGTCAAGTTATTTTCCTTGCATGGGAAGTTAATAAAAGTAGCATTTCCTCTTGTGATGGTGGCAAAATTCGAAGTTTGACTCGTTGTGCATTTGCAATAGACAAATTAAGTTAATTTCTCAGGAAGTGGTTACAACATTTTATTGACGAGTATAAACTTAATTATGATCCTCAGGTGGACCTTGGGATTGCAGTTCAAACGGCTTGTGAGAATGTGACGCAGTCATTTAAGTTTTTATATCCTTTGAATATCAGTATTAAAGAGAAAATAGAGGCAATAGCAAGATCTTATGGTGCTGCCGGTGTGGAATACTCAGAGCAGGTAAAGTTTTTGTTTGGTTTATCAAAATTCACTCTTCAATTTCTGAAACATTTGGACTTCATCCTCATTACATGCTAGTTGCATTATATTCTCAAGCTTCCAATTCCTTCCCCTTTCTTAAAAAGTTGTTCATTTTGGAAGATTTTGCAAATACTGCATTGGTTTTGCCATTTGGACCTCTGGTGCAAAGGTCTTTGCTTCCACCTCAAGGTGCAAAGGGTGTTAAGGAGCATGGGTTTTAGTCTTGTACCTGCACCTGAGGAATGGTGTTGTGGTTGAAAGCAAGTCATTTCTCATCATGCTGAACCAATGCAGAACAGTAAAATTAAGCAACAAAGCATTTGCAGTGTTTCTACTTTTAACCAACATGGAGTAGCATGTTGGTTCAGCATGATCTTCAGAAGTCAGAACTTATTTTAACGTTCAGAACTTGAACTTTTTAATGACTTCCTCCCTTCTTGTTTCAACAGGCTGAGAAACAAATTGAGATGTACAGCAGGCAAGGATTTACTGGTCTGCCAATTTGCATGGCTAAGACCCAATATTCATTCTCACACAATGCATCTAAGAAGGGAGCCCCAACAGGATTCGTTTTACCAATAAGGGATGTGCGGGCAAGCATCGGGGCTGGTTTCATTTATCCTCTAGTCGGGACAATGAGTACAATGCCAGGGCTCCCAACTAGGCCATGCTTTTATGATATTGATGTTGACACCGCCACTGGCAGGGTCACTGGTCTCTCTTAGGAGGCAGAAACGGTCCATGATTTAGAATGTTCTCTAGATGTTTACCCAGGCAGCTTTTTGTTTCGAGTCCACAAGACACTGGGCAACGCGGCATCTGGTTTGTTGTAGATGTTACCCGGATATTTATATCTCTAATAAAGGAAAATTATTGCAACACCTGTTTTTGGTCAGAAAGCCACCCCTTTGTGGTATAACCATCATCAACCAATCCTCTGAAGCTTCAGTAACACAGGCATTGTCAATCACCTCTTTCCATTCGTGGAACACCCAATCAATCTGGTAAGAATAAGAACAAAATACTAAATGTCGTGACACAGAAAGTACATTAGCGGCTTCATTTTTAATTTACTTTGCACAACATCTTGAATTCCTGAGACAAATTGAAAGACAATGCAAAACATACAAAATGCAGCTGCAAGAAACGAAGTCTACCACAGAAATGTCGCATCATTCTACCCGGATAAAGATGGAATATGAAAGGCAATTTTTCCTGAGAACAAGAAAAGCCTGTGATACATATCATATTCCACCTATTCATTACTCACATGCATATATGCTAACGAGTGTGTGTGTGCGTGTGCGTGTGAGGAGCAGAGAGAGAGAGCAACAGAGTACGATGCAAAATGCTGGACAAACTTGGGATGTAAAAGGCGAGGTTTTCCAATAAATAAATGACAGCGGACATATGGTACAAAATAGACCATCATTCATCCAAAGAGAGAGCGAGAGATGGAGGGCACAATTAATTATGGAAAGCAAAGCTTGCAACATGATATGGCTTGTAACAGATTGTCAGATGACATAAACAAACACAAGTAACTACCATTATCAGAATTCACGCTTACAAAATCTGTGTATCATTGAAAAACTACATTGGCTTTAGTAAAAGTTAATTAGCCCAAGAGCTAACCAATCTTACTGGTTATAAACTAATTGTTCATTTAAGTTTGCCTCTGATAAAAAAAAATCATGCTTTTGTTCTTATTTCTATCCAGAAAGATGAAATAAAATTCAAGTTGATATGGTATAACCAGCTACAACAGATATTACCAGGAAAACTTCAATAATTCTGAGATGAATTTTTTTTTTTTTTTTTTAAAAAGAGGAATAAAACAGAATCCTTTAGTTCAAATGTAATAAATTATATAGTCAAGAAGACATGTCTACATACAGATTTGTATCAAATGGTCATCAATTGGCTGTCTGAAATCTTAATTGACTCAGTTTTCTCTGAACTGGATCAGAACGAATCAGAGTGATAGCCTACGGCAAGGTACAAGGTACTTGGTGCTTCAAAGTCTCTTTATTAAATTTCTTGCACACCATTACAGTAAGAATTCATAAACCAGATGGAATGACAACAATACTAGAATGTCTGAATGAGCTTGGGGAAAAAAGAATTCATCCAAGAGAATGAGATTCATCCATGTCATTAATGCAAAATAAGACCCTCAAAAAAAAAAAAAAAAAGAAAGGGACAGATTAGCTTCTCATTCATCCACTAAGAGAGAGTGCTGAGCACTGCCAGGAGAAAAACTGTTAGTACACAGCTTGTCACATCAAAGGGTGAGCTGCTGCATGATCAAAATGCAGACAAAACACAATTTAAATCTACAGAACATTGAAAAATGCTTTCTGCTTCAATAATCTGAAATGCTCAAGAGCTACCAATGTACCAGACATGCCCTCTCCGTTTGTTTTCACCGGTACAATAAAAAGGAACAGATAATAGAGTCAAAAAGAAGACCAGGAAAGCAAGGTAAATCAAAGTTTTATAGCATCTATTCAACACATGTAGAGTAGTCTTGACAGAGCCTATATTCAGTACATAAGATGAGAAGGTACAACTTGAAGACAAAGTAGAAAGGGGCACTTAACCATTGCAATTCTTGATATCTTAAAATATTTTAATTAGAAAAAAAAAAAAAAAATCAAATGAGAGAGCAACACTGCATAGTGAAATGAAAAAAGTTGAAAACAAACTTTTGGATGACTATGGATTACAAGAAAATATTAAAATAATATCAAGTGAAAAAGGGAAAGAGAACCATCCAAGAAGGAATGAGTGGAATTTTTTTTTTTTGTAAAAAAAGAAAAAGGCTAGATGAAAGACCAAGAACAAGAGAGTATCCAGAGAGAAGGACCAATACACAAAGAAGTTAAAATTTAAATGAAGGATTAGAGCTGAACAGTATCGAGAAATAATTGAAAGAGCAAATCAAGAAAAAAAAGGGATAGAGAAAAATCCATAAAGGAAAAAAGCATTGAATGGAACATTAGAATTGTTCAAAGAAAGCTAACTAGAAAATGAACATCAAAAGAATCAAGAGTAGAGGAGAAAGATTAAAACACTAACAGTAGTTCTAAAAAGGGCAATAGTAGGCCACCATAAAGGATAAGATAACACCAACAGTCCAATTGCTGGCAGCCCTTTCCATGGTAAAACAGATAATGTTACAATTCAAATACATTTGCATCTCCGTATTCTGATGAAAAAGCCTAGTCTGACCAACTGGATTTCAGCATAATTGAACTTGCCCTAAAGTTTGCTATGATCATTCCTGAAATAGAAAGTCTTAGTGGAACAACTTAAGCTGACGATGTTTTTTGGCATTCAGAATCATTGTCGATGGTTCTGTGAACAATTGTAATCAAGAACAGAAGTTATTGATTCCACAACGTGCAGCTGCTTTGTAATTTACATACCTGAACAGCACTTAGGTGCAGTGAAGCCAGGGATTCCAGGACATTTGCAGAGCTGATCATTGTCATTCTACACAACAGCAACAAATTAGTCCTCAGCAATTGTCAAACTATAGAAAGTATAAACCAGCAGATTGTCATTGGTTTTCACTCATCAGAGGAATAGAAGAGTTGGAATGCACTCATAATTCATTCATCATCTGATAAGTAGCATTTCCATGGCATTTCCATAAGTAGCATTATACTACTTAATCATCTGAACCATGTATTGCTTTTCCATGGCCATGATAAGTAGCATTTCCTCAAAGGCCTGACTAATGCTCAAATCATCTATCTTCACTGAAGACTTCTGCCCAGAAACATATTTTCAGGCTCGATATACCTGTCATGATCTTCTTTAACAAAGATATAGTGATAGACTAATGTTAAATATCCACTGTAATTTCATCCAAGTATGAATAGTGGCAAAGGGTCCAAGGAGCACAACTCAGATGGACTGAGGAAGTGCCAATTTGGTTACACAAGAAAACCACTTCATGGCTGTTTTATAGTAAAATGATGCCAGAAAAAAAAAAAAAAGAAAAAGAAAAAGAAAAAAAGATTTTTATTGTGAAGATTTTACATGTGAATCTTAATGTGTTGGGTTTTAAAGTGAAGGGCATCTTCTGGTAATAGATTTGAGTTGCTAGAATAAATATTTGGACTTGTGCAGTAAAACTTTGGCCAGTGAACTTTTTGGATATTAAAGAAGAGCTTAGGAATAGAATTCACAAGTATTTTCTTACAGAACTTACATGATCCTGCGATAAATAAGATCAGCAACCTAGTCACTGAAATCCCTTCACGCTGCTGTTTCAACAATCAACTCTCTCAATTCAGAAATTATGCTTAGAGGACTGCTTTCCACGTACTCAAGAACTACAATGACATCAAGCATCTATGTCAAGGAAATAAAGAGACAAGCGACTAATTTGCAGGCCACCATTCATTATGGTAAACCATATCAATACCCATACAGATGTAGCCTGAATTTTGGTCATTAATCAAGGTTGAAATGTTAGTTACATTTGGACACTCCAAGTTCTTCATTTTCAGAACCTGAAAAGGCGTGGAGTTGAAAGCATCACTATCCCAACTGAAATGGGATCTCAACAGACTAGAAAAGCAAAGCAATAAAGCAGCATGTATAGCAGATGAGAACGTGTAATTCAAAGAAGATAAAATAATCCTAACAACGATAAAGATTACCTTCCTAGAGAAAAAGAAAGGTGGGATTTCAGCTCCGTGACAACATTGTTCTTTGCTGATTCTTATTTCATGACGCAAAATCTGCACATGACAGACTTGCAAACAGCCTAGAAGAACAGCAGAATGCTATTATCACAAAGAGGTAGTATAATTATTGTTGGGCAAGGAGGGCAGCACATAAAAGATTTGTTGTGCTTTTTCTCAATTCTTAACAGAAGATAGGCAGTATAAACCTTTGGACACTAAAGCAACCAGCACAAGCACCTCAGTGCAGGACCACAGTTATGCAACGCGTGCTGTACCAACGAGTAATACCAATAGTCATTTCTTTTCCCCATTGATGATCATGTTTAACAACAATAAGCATTTTGTTTTCCGCAAAAGATATTATGGTTAACGTAAGGCCCCCTACCATCCAACGAGTTGACTATAATGTTGCATATCTTATAACATATATGTTATTTTCTCAGTGCTGACAAGAATTTTCCAGTGTATCAACAGGGGAAGGTAAGTGTATTTGACACAGTTTTAGGGCTCTAAAATTTCAATCATCTTTGATTTCCTTAAAAAGAAAAAAGAAATGAAAAAGAGGGACTAAACTTTGATACCTCATCATCTACCGCGGCATCTTTAACGGCATATGGGCTTGAAGCCATGACTTATCTTCCATTGTTTTACATTCACTTATCATCTTTCTTCCACTAAAATGCTGCAATCAACCTTCATATATCAGCCAACCGATCCATCACAATCTGTAACGGAAGAAAATCAAGAAAGATGTGACTGATCATGCCAGTAAAAAATCATTAGAGGCTCGTGCCATATCTTGCTAAAGAATTCATCTTTGAGATTTTATTTTTATGTATGAGCCAAAGGGTATCAAATGCAGAGATTTTCTTCTTTCTTCTTTTTTTTCTTCTCTCAACCTTGGTAATACCGACCAATGTGGTTTCTTTAAGATCCCCCCTTACAAATTTGAGGCTTTGTTGGTGTGTAAGGGGGTACATATTATGAAATATTGGGTCGAGAAAAAAAAACTCCAAGAAATTCTCGTCATTAGGAAAAAAAAAAAAAAATTCATAGCAGCATCAAGTTTGAGAAAAGTAATCATGGGGAAACGAGAAAAAAAGAACATATATTTGAATGAAACATCGAGCAAGAAAGTAAAAGAAAGAAAATTTTTAAAGAAGAAGATAGATGAAGAGCCCAGAACTAGAAAATATCGTGTAAAATGGGAAGACTAGAACCAGAAAATTGAAGAGAAAACTGAAAACAGAAGAATCTTAGAGAGAGGAAAAAAAAAAAAAAAGGAGCAGAGAAAAACAAAGATTTAGTAAATTGGACAGGAATCGAGGTTCCATTCTAGGAAAAAGAAAAATAAATAAATAAATAAAACCATATCGTGAGGTGGTGTATTTATGAGTAGCCGGTACCGAGATCAACGGCTATTAATAGAGATGTGGATGTGGAGATCTACGGTTATTATTTGATTCTTGATTTTGTAGCCGTTGGGCATGGATTCCTTGTGCAGTTTGGACTTCTTTGGAATTGGGTTATCCTTTTACACTCGTTTATTCTTAATTCTCTCATTATGATCAATAAATAAATATCATTCTTAATCCTTTTTGTTTTTACTTGTGGTCAAAGCAAACAAACGGTGACAGTTTCAGAGCCAGACTGTAATTCTTGATATCATAATCTTTCAAAAAATACATTTGATAAAACGTAGGTGAGAAAATTTTATTTTCTTTAAAGATTATAGCTTTTATTAACAAAAGGTGGCCACTAATTTTCAACTTCCACAGGTAAAACCCACGCACAAGAAAATATTTCAATATAGCGAAACACAAAAGCGAATAATTCATATTATATATTAATGAGAGTTTGTGAGGAAAAAGGGTAATTATCATATTAATTATAGTACCATAGAAACCGATATCTGAGATACAAGTGTCAGTGTATCAAATAGGGTGTAGCTCCAATCGAAAAAGGAATGGAGAATTGGTTTTTGTGTTGTTTGGGAAAGTGCTTCGGAATCGAATTAGGTACAAGGTGATAAAAAGAGAAAGGTAACAGCTTGAATTGACTTAAAATTCTTGGGTTGAAAAAGATCTAAAACAATCGTACTTCACATTAAACTTGGTTAAATAAGACGTAACGCCATAAAAAAAATAAAAAATAAAAAATCATATAATTGACTCTAATCCAATTTAAGATTAAGATTTTGTTATCAATGATGTTGGTCTTCCGTGCATACAAATGATTCATAACACTAGCACCGAAAAACGCAGCGTTGGTCTTTCACGTGGGCAAAACTACAAATGTTTAAACAAAGACACCAAAGAACAACATAACAAGCTGAAGGCAACTTCATCTCATCCTTCCCAAAAATCAGAAGTTGCCTGCCATGATTTCTGTCAAGCCTTACTCTTTCTCGAGGCACAAAAATTCAGGGTACAGCCCAATCTCACCGCATGAGTATTTGTCCCATCGGGCCCGGGATCTAGGACCAGCTTATCCAAACCTTGTAGATCTCCAATCCCGAATCAGATTTGACCGTAAAAGTGGAGGAATTCCTTGTCCCAGGCCGTTGAACCATAGAAGAGTGTGGTACAGAAATGCTCACACAGCCAACTTGAGCCACTAGGCAATACTCCACAATAATAACAACTGTCCAGACAGCCTTCTTGCCTTGAGAAATCAGGTTTCATAATTATCTCATGACTGAGTTCATTTTGGTTAAGAAATGGCTAGAGGCAAAGTTCTTATCTCTCTGACAAAGAATCCGTAGTATTTGTTTGCTCTAAGGATTCCAAGTCATGGGTCACACCACTATTCAACTGGCTATTTAAAATTTGCAAAACATTGCCTGGCGGGCATTTATCAGCAGGATTCTGTGTTTCTGTTTTGCAGAAACATTCAGGCCAAGAATTTGTGTAAAAGGATTCAGGAGAGACCCTCTTGTGAGGCCCCCCGAAGTTTGTTTTGACCATGACACGCCTTATAGCTTCTTCAAAACTAGTTGTCCGCCCACTTTCTCGATCGATAAAAATTGGAGCAAGACCTTTCCTATCAGGTCTAATTGTTGTCCGGAATCCATAATAGAGGCGATGACCCAGAAGATTGTTGGCAAAGTTGCTTGGTCCATCATAAGTTGGCATAAAAATGTCAGCGAGGAGACAAACCATGTAATCAACGGCCGACCCTAACAGGCCACGGGTGTTTGTGGCTAGCTCCTCTGTGGCATCTACAGAACTGTGGTTCTCAAGGCGGGGAAATAGGGTCCTGAATGGTTTCATAAATCTCTCTCCACCAAACAAGTCACCAGCTGCTAGATATATACGGGTGGAGTTGTCAAATCCCATTGCATGCAAGATAAGACCAACCTGAAGTGAAATAAAGACCTAAAAGTTAACACGATTTGCTACCACTATTTCAACCTAAAAAGTGAAAGAAAGCAGTGTAGAATGACAATGTAGTAGTAGTTGTTGCACTGGAGTATATAGTAACATCCCAATCTTGAAGGATTCATGATGTTAGGTATCGATAAGTATACATATGTGTACACACATGCAAATACATGCATCTCCACCCTAGCATGAACATGTACTGATACAAACACAAACATCTCCACACCTCGCATGAACACATACTGATACAAACACAAAGACACAAAATATTATCGGCAAACAAGGTATTACCTCTTCTGGAGTTAATGGGCATTTTCCTATTGCCCTTCTTTCACCATAAACCAGATGCTTCTTAGCAAAATTTTCCTCCCGATACTTCTTCAATATTTCTTGCTCTTTAGCAGTAAATATGTCCAAGCACCTGCAAATCATCAAAAACAGTACTGCCAGGCTAACATCAATCCTTTCTACAATAATTGGAAAGCCACCCTGTTAGATGTATATTGTTCAGCCCATAAGAGGTGATTAAGAATAGTAAATGGAGAATGCTTTAAATGGTAATAACTCTGAGGAGATACAAAAGAGTGGCTTTAACTATCATAATAGAGATGGTTGACCAATACAAGCATCCAACAACTGTAACAAGCCCTAACAAAGATGCAGCATAAAAGAAAGACGTACAATTTCAATCTCTTAACACAATTGTAGGTTTTGCAGGCTCCAAATGCAGCGCAACAATCAAAGGTCAATATCAAAACACATACCCAGCAAATGCAAGCATGTCCATCTCAAACCGGAGATGTATTGCCATGAAATGCCCTTGTGCACGTAGCTTATCAACTATTGACTCACTCAGCTTCATTATGTGCGGTTTAAATCTAAGAGCATGATAATTCACCCTGCATCTCAATCGCTGGTACTCAGGATTATCAATCTCTTCAGCTAACCGATGAGAAAAAGGAGTTAAATATATGGCTCCGTGTTCCTTCATTTTCTTTAGAGCAACTGTTGTGTACCAATTAATAGGAGCATCTCTAGGTGGCCGCAGCTGTGGCAGGGGGCAAACATAAGGAAGAGAAAAAGAAAAGAGAATTTAATAGAGGTAGACCATTTTAGGAACTTAAGACTGATAAAACACAAGATTTTCGCCGAGAAGGTGAGAAGATGAGTTAATGCTTCACCTGAAAAGCCTTTATCTTCTTGGTTTTCCCATTTTTATGAATTTCTGGTATGCTTTCTACAATTTTTACATCAAATCTCAGTGCCTGGATAAAATTTTCAACGTCATAGACACCCTGGAATCCACTGCATACAGAAAACAACATCTTTGATCAGAATAGAACAGCAGGCCAAAATTGGAACATGAGATTGATGAACAATAGCATAGATGATGAAAGTCATGGGAATAGGGGTATTTTTGCTGAAATTTCACTATTGGATTAGATGCAATTTGGTAATTACACCAGAAGGACAAGAATATGGGGAAGAACTCCAAAACTGAACCCCCTTTTTTTTTTTTTTTTAAATGTCCTTTAAACACTACAAAATCTGCTGAATTGAGGTATGCTATAACTTTCCCTATGAGATCTATATCCTTGCTGCAATGAACAATGTGACCATTAGCCATCCATATCCTTCAGCAATGAACAATGAGATCCATATCTTGTACTTTTCAGCTCAAAAGCATCCTTCTAACCAGGAAACATCATAAGTATTGATTCAAAGTCTTTTTAAATTAAAAAAAAGACCTTGACATTGCTTTTTTCTATCACGTCTACTCAAGGTTCTACATTATTCAACCTCACTTCATGTATTCAGCAAAAAAGAAAAAGGAAAAAGAAAAAAAAAAGATACCTGTCATCGTGCCAGAAAGAGTTTGCATCCAACTCTGGCAACACAAGAGTAGCGTTCATGATTCTAGCAGCAAGAACTGCGTTGCATATCTGCAGCAATATTAAAGTACGTGTCATCAGATAAATCAACCTTAATCTTTAATACTAATACCTCAAATTAAGCATAGCTTTAAAGAAAAATGGTCACAACTAAAAGGCAAGCAGAGTCCACATTCCTAATAAACTGCAATTGTTTCCCTAGAGGTAAATCCTTGTTCAGGTAGTACCACCAACAGAATTTTGCAAGAGAAAGCTGGAAAGAAAGCATGCACAAACAGGTTTATAGGGCTTTGAGGGAAAGGAGTAACACACCGCACTACGCTGCTGATTCAAGCCACCATTACACCGAACACGCAGGTACCCATTTGTTTCTTTAGGTGGAGCTGCAAGGATAACAAGATTCACACCATAACCTCGACAATCATATGTTACTGATTTCTAATGAACTATGGCGCCAAATAATCTTTTCAATAATAGAAGAGGGAAAAACTTTTGAGATGAAGCATTTACGCGGCCAATCAGATCTTGGGGCAGATGAGGGCCTCCAGCCACCCGAATTAGCATTTTCCCAAAGTTCTTCTACATTAATCTGTTCAGACATAGCAAAACCAAAAAAAAAAAAAGAAAAAGAAAAAGAAAAAAAATGATTCAGCTCCTCCTCCAAAAAAAAAAAAAGAAAAAGAAAAAGACAAAGGCAACAACATCAAAGCGGAGAAAAAGAGAGCCGTATGCAGCTAACCACGGAGGGGCCGGTGGATCCACTATTTCCGGTAATGGTGGCGGAGAAAAGCAGGGAAAGCGTGCAGATCAAGAGAACAACCACTGCAATGGATAACTTGGCAAGCGTCCTCTTCACTCCCCCGACTCCTGGCTTCGCGGGCTGCCTGTGGTGGTGGTGGTGGTGCCCTGGCCTTCAACAAACCAAACCAAACCAAAAACAAACAAAATTTCAATATCATCAATTTTGCTGCCTCGGCTATCCGGCGGAGAGACGGCATCCTTACCTTCTCATCGCTCGTTTGGACTTGGACTCCACAATGGCACTCTCTCCGCGACAGATCTGCTCGTCTTTCTCTCTTTCTTTCTTTTTATCGTTTTCTTTTCTTTTCTTTTTTTTCCTCTCTTAAAAAATAAAATAAAATATGATTGGGCTTGAATCATGGGCCGTCCCAATGTGAATATATTGGGCTTTCGACTGAACCCTCAAATCAATTGGCCCGTTAAATTGCCTATTCGGGTCTGGACCACTGGACTGATCCATAGCCCACGTGCAAAGATTCTAATTTCTAATTGGAGGGACGCAATGATGACGTGGCCCACTCTCAGCCCCAAGATTCATCCAGAAGCTACCCACAAGGAGCTCTTGCTCTCACGCTGTAAAAACTCATAAAGAAAACCTGTCTCTTTCTTCCGAGCCGTTAGACGCTTGAGCCCTCCGCTCCTTCTCCCTCGCCATGTATAATCCGGCCTGCGGCGGCGTTGGCCGTGGTGTTACTGCGCCGCAGCCTACGCCATCACAACCTCAGCAAATCAATTCAAGTCCCTTTTTGGCTCATGGAAATCTTGCATCCTATATTGCCGCCGCCGCCGCCGCCGCTGGTGGCCAGCCTTCACCATCACAACCTCAGCATTTTGCAGCTCAGGGCCCAAATATTTTGCAGTACTGCTGGAACCAGGGCTTCAGTCCCCAACTGCAAATCCCCAACTACAGTAACTTCCTTCCCAGGCAAAGGCCTGATTTGCCCATTCGAAGCGCCAATATCCCAAACCAAAACCCTAATCTCAAGCAAACGGCGAAAGGGAAATCTCAAATCCTGAATTCTGTCAAGAAAAACCCGATGCTTGAGAAAATTGACCTCGAAGTGGTGAAGGCCTGGCGCGATCTTGTCGCAGCCAGAGAGAATGTTTCCGTATGGAAAGTGTCGCAGGCGGTGGTAAAGGCGATGCAGGTTGACTCGTGGAGTTCTTTGGGCTTTTTAATACAGGAAGTCCCATCTCTGCACCAACTTATTGTCATCGAAGGGAAGGTAACGTTAGTGTAGAAACAACCAACTTTCAAGTTTCTTTTATCCTTTACAGAGAAGTGAATGAGTTACAAATTGAGAAATTTAATTTAATTTCTTGAGTCAAGAATCTTGGATGGAACCGGAAAGGAACGGTCGGCACCGTTCAAAGAACAGTTTTTTTTTTTTTTTCTTTTCTTTTTACTAGGATTTTACTTAAAAAGAGGGAGCTCTATTTTTTGTTATTGTTTTCTTTCGTGGATATTAAGAAGTGATAAAGACAAAGGCATTCAATGGGGATGTTTGGGCCGTTTTATTTTGCCGTAAAACATAAATATGTATGTGAGACACTACAAATAAGATAGTTTTTGATTCAATTAAATATTTAATTTGATATTTTAAGTATTTTAAGTTTAAATTTAAGTAATTTAGTTATAAAATGTTTTGGCATAAAATTTTAAAGTAAAAATATAAATTGAAGAACAAGAAAAGAAAAGAAAAGTGGGTCCACCAGCTCAGTCTGTGTCAATATGTTCCAACAGGTTTTTTAATTTTTTTTTAAGGAACCGAACCCGTTTGGGTTCTGGTTCACCAGTAACTATGTAGACATGGTACTTTGAATATTTTTTTTTATTGAGTTTGGGGAGGGCGGTGATTCTTTCAGAGAGATGCTTCCCCAGTAGACAGTGGTGGTTTATTTTTAGAGGGGTGGAGTTGGGGGATTGGGTTTGGATTTGAGAGCTACTCTCTCTCTCTCTCTCTCTCTCTCTCAACAAACAGTGTTAAACTGATTAATTTTTGACCTTTGAATCTATGTATATGCTTTATCAGCTCATGGCTTGATGTATCCATGCATTTGTTTAAGTGATCCTTGGACCATTTCTGGCTTATTTCTGAAATATATTTTTTTTCATTGAAGAATTTGAAGTTCTTCTAATTTGGTTGAGTTTGACACACCATTGCCATGTAATAAAAGAAACATTTGTTTCCCTCCACTTATCAAATTCTTAGTCTTGTATTTGATATAAAAAAGGCCAGTTTCCATTGTCTTTCTTTTTTTGAAAAATTTTTCCCTCTAAACTGTGTTTGAAGTCCTTTTTCTCCACTGTTTCTTTCAAAGATAGTTACAATTATTCATTGCTTCGTTCATGTCCAGATCATAGTATTGTTTGGAAGTGGCAAAATACAAGAATGAGGGTGTGGCCATTTTGCAGAGCTAGGACTGGGTTTTTTACTTTGACAACACTGGTCTTGCTTCATCTTTTTGGTTGATCCTGATTTGTTTATTGATTTCACAAGCTTTGTGTCATTAATGATTGCTTTCCTTTATTTTTTCTTATTCTTTTCTTAAATAATGTTTCACAGTGCTTCACGCTCTGAAATAGTTCCTTTTTTGTTTTTATTCTTCTATTTTGGTTGAGCTTGATGCTCCATTTTCATGTAATAAAGTAAACATTTGTTTCCTCCCACTTATCAAACTTGTTTAGTTTGTTTTATCTGAGACAAAAGGCTAATTTCCATTGTCTTTCTTTTTTGAAAAAATATTTCCTGTAAACAGTGTTTCAAGCCTTTTTGCTCCACTTTTTCTTTCGCAGATAGTTACAATCATTCATTGCTTCAGTTATGTCCAGATCATAGTATGATTTGGAAGTGGCAGAATACAAGAATGAGGGTGTGGGCAATTTGAGGAGCTAGGGTTGGGCCTTTTGCTTTGACAGCACTCGTCTTGCTTCATCTTTTTGGTTGCTTCTGATTTATTTATTGATTTCACAAGTTTTGTGTCATTAATGATTGCTTTCCTTTCTTTTTTTTTTGGTCTTTTCTTTAAATAATGTTTCACAGTGCTTCGAGCTCTGAAATAGTTCCTTTTTTGTTTTTGATAGAATAACATGAAGTTCTTCCAATTTGGTTGAGATTGATACTCCATTTTCATGTAATAAAGTAAACATTTGTCTCCTTCCACTTATCAAACTCATTTAGTTTGTTTTATCTGAGAAACTAAAGGCTAATTTCCATGGACCTTCTATTTTTGAAAAAGTTTTCCCTTTAAACTGTGTTTCAAGTCCTATTTCTCCACCTTTTCTTTTACAATTATTCATTACTTTGTTCATGTCCAGATCATGGTATTGTTTGGAAGTGGCAAAATATAAGAATGAGGGTGTGGTCAATCTGAAGAGCTAGATTGGGTCTTTTACTTTGATGGCAATTGTCTTGCTTCATCCTTTTTGGTTGATTCTGATTTGTTTAATGAATGCTTTCTTTGTTTTTTTTTTTTTTTTTCTTAAAATAAATTTTCACAGTGCTTCAAGGTCTGATCTTTTTGCGAAAGAGTTTCAAGCTCTAACTTATTTTTTTCTTTTGTTTATTTAGATGAATGCATTTATTCATTGCTTTGTTGGGGTTCGGAGAATCACCTCATTGTATGACCTGGAAGTTGCAATATGCAAGAATGAGGGTGTTGGGCAGTTTGAAGAGCTGCGATTGGGCCCTTTGCTCCGACACCCTGTTGTCTTACATTATTTCTCAGTCGATACTGATATGTCTACAGTGTTCAAGATTGCTAGTGAAGAAGTAGTTCTTTGTCTTGGTGAATTTATGGATATTCATGAAAACAAAGATATTGATGATGATGAATTTCTGGATTTTCTTGCTAAGAAGCGATCTGTTGCACAAAAGGAGAGGCTTGGTGTTCGTATTCAAAGCTTGGGGTGCGTATTTGTGAATTATGCTTTTTTTTTTTTTTTTCATTTATGTTTACTACCTCTTCTTTTTGTTATTAGCCAATTTTTATCAGAATTCTTTCTTTCAGCAGTACCAGAATTTAGAAATGTCAAATGTTGTTGCTTTTTTTTTTTTATCTCCTGAATGTTTTGATGACAAACTGTTTGTCATCATGTGGATATCACATTTGAGGCTTTCTTATGGCCTTTGCTTGTTGCTTTTGAGAGTCAATAGATTTATTTTGGTCTCTATAGAGGTTTCTAACTTATGGTGGCAGGACACACATTTCCTTTATTCGAGAAGCCAAAAGATCTGAAGATGCAACACTAATGAAATACCTAGAAAAGAAACCCAATAAGAAATGCAAGAAGCGTCCCCTTGTTCCCCTACATAACAAAGACTTGGAAGAGCGTTTTTATTCCATATGTCAGCGTGCCAAATCATCTTCCCTAGTACACAAGGATTTCTGTGGCAAGCACATTAGATTTGTGTCTTCGAGCTCTGAGGATGATGATAGTGATAGTACATCTGGAAATGAATTTGCCAGCAATGATAATGGCAGTGGAGCAAGGTCCTCATCACAGAATGTGAGTGGTTCTGATCGAGTGAGCAGCTGTCCTTACCCATCTGCAACTGAGGAAATGTCCCGGCTAGGGCTGAAAGGTCAAGTAGGTGGTCAATCTTCTGTTGCCAGGGGTGAGCAAGGGCACAGACGAAGAAATAGGCCTCTTAGAAAGAAAAGAAAACATGGAGATGTAAGTTGTGCCCCCTCTGCTCCGTCCAAAATACTTAAAGGAGATGCGGGAAAAGATTCTTGTCAAATTCAAAATGGAAATAGGACTGAGGTTTGCACTCTCAACGAACTTGATTTTTCATTATCTAATAACTCCTTGAAGACATTCATCACAACTTGGAAGGATGCATGTAAAGAGAACACAGTGGCTGAGGTAATCTGCTTAATACAAAAATTTACTTAGTAAACAAGAATGTATTTTCTGCCTGCATTAGCATTATTTGTTACTCCTTATGTTGGACTTTACTTGATTGATTCTATGTCCATTTTTTTTGATAAAAACCCTATATTGAGTAGGATTTTGAAAAATTCATTGAATAGGATTACTTGAAAGAAATCGAAGGAATATTCTCTGTGCAGTCATTTCTCTCATTTCACTGCTAAATGACCAGGGAATTAGCTAACTTATGAATTTCTATGGCACGTGTAATATTTTGAACACAAATTTTCAACATCTATTTCCATTATTGTTTTCCAAGTTTATAAAATTTGCAGTAATTTGGATGATCATGTCTGCTGCTTCTTGGAAAACCTATGGGCAAACTGTTTTTCTCTTTTGATTTTATGTCATTGTTCTGAGCAGAAACACAGGTACAATGTGTTTCTCTGTTTTCTGTTGCATTAGATGCATCTGCAAGAACTTATATCTTCTACCTAATAGGCGAGAGTTTGTAAGTGTTGCATATGGTCATTGGTTCCCCTTTTGGGTTCATTTTTATGTGAGGTCGGTTTATTGGTGCACATCTTTTTCAACTTGTAGGTTCTGGAGACAATGCTTCAGTTTTACAAGCCTACAGATTCCAAGACAGTGAATCTACAAAGAAAAAGAATCAAATCTATGTTGTCATCATACCCATGTATTGGTTTTCTCAATGTTGCTGTAAGTGAATAATGCTATGCTTTACCATGTTATGGTTAAACTATGTTATTTGCTTACTCTGTTGGTTTTTATTTGGTGGTTGGATAAAAATGTTCTCGAGTGTTAATATTTTTCTGCAGTTTTTCAGTTTTCAACTGTCAGCAATGCAGCAAATTTCTCCAAGCAGTCACTTTTGATTGACTGTTAGATTCTTTTGTGTCTCAAGCTTTTAGGGTTATCTTGATTTAAGTTTTTTGGTTTTCTTGATGTTGATATGGCTGTCGTGACCTTTTCCCCATACTCTGCCACATGTGATGTGAATGATAATTATGGAAAACGACAGGAAAGGAGGGGAAAAACAGAAAAAATTTAGGTGAAAGTTTTTCTCTTTTATGTGAACAGTTTTTATAATTATGTTTATGATTTAGTGTGGTAATAGTTTGTTGTCTTACTCTATTAAGGCTTGGCTTTTGCTTTCAAAAGCTTCAGTTCAAGTACTCTATCATGCCTAACTTGTATTTTAGTGACCTGGATTTTTGCTTTGGTGGTTCAGTATTTTTGAGTTTGTAAATATCTGTTGCTCAATCTACATATTTTTATATGCTCTTTGAAGCATGTGCTTTTGACAGTATTATAAAAGATGTTGCTTTATCACATCTGCAGGTGACATCTATGAAATATGGTGACATTTCAGATAGCATCTACAATACCCTACAAACAATAACTCAACATGACTTAACCAACAATCTTTGTGTCAAAGATGCTGAATATGAAAGCATTGATGTTGAACCAGATGGGGGACATATATCAACTTTCTCTGAGCAAAGTTTGCAGCAGACACCCAGTGAGTGATTCTATGTCCGTAAGTGAGGCTTCTTTTTGTTATAATTTCTTACCAATCTTCTCTTAGCAAAGCTGTGAAGTGATCTATTGTAAAATTGAGTGTAACTAATTCATAGATCTCACAGGTGTCACAATTGAGGAAATTGTAGAGAAAGTCACTATGTATTGCAAATTTGATCATGAGTTTCAGAGTAATGGCAGACCACTCGAGGAAAACAGAGTTAACTCTCTGAAAAAGCTTGGCAGTTGTGAGTTATGGCTGGTGGACCAAATTGGTGTCAAAGAATTTAAGTCCCTTGGTTATGGGGATTTTATCATTTTTCTAGGGAAACATGCATCGATGTTACCTACTCATTTACAGAAGCTCCTTGCTGGGGACATATTTGAAAATTCTTCCCTGGAGATTTGTATGCTTCAGCACCAGCTAATCGAGTTAGTATCTCAAGCTTCAAATAACTTATGGGAGAATGAAACCATTACTAAGCAGATGATTTCTGCACTGATTATGAGTCAATTTCCACTGCTTAGTTTTGAAATTAGGGGAAATGTCTCCTTGGAAGATTTCCTAAAAATTGTGAGGAAGCAGCGGAACAATATGATTTCAAAATGTGTACTGTATTCTGCTACATTGTTAGGCATGAACCATATTGGAGACTCATTGCTTCACGGGGAGGATTGTGTATCAGAAGCTGCTTCATTGCGTGCCATTGCCGGCCAGAGGATGGTTGCCTTTGAGTCTATTACATCAAAGGATGCAATTAAAGTTTTGCTTAGGGCACCTATGTTAACTGATTTGAACTTATGGTCACATTGGGACCTTGTTTTTGCACCCTCTCTTGGCCCTCTTATAGAATGGTTGTTGAGTGAAGTCAATGCCCCGGAATTATTGTGTTTGGTGACAAAGAATGGGAAGGTAATCCGTATTGATCATTCCTCTACTGCAGATGCATTCTTGGAAGCAGCACTTCAGGGATCATCTTTCCAAACTGCAGTTAAATTGTTATCCTTGTTTTCATTGGCTGGAGGGAAAAAGCATGTACCATTGTCCCTTCTCAAATGTTATTCTCAGCATGTATTTGAAGTCAGTTTGAAGCATTATTTCAATGATGTAGATATTCAAGCCAATTGGAGTCGTGCTTTCCACAGAAAAGCTGCTGAAGAAGTTGCAATAGATAATTTGAGGGGTGAATTACAAGAAGACTTGGTGAGAATGAATCAGAAGGTGTCTATTGCTTCAAGGTTTTTCCTTGATTGTCTTGGCTATCTGCCTTCAGAATTTTGTGCTTTTGCAGCTGATGTGCTGCTTTCTGGGATGCAATCTGTTGTTAAAGATGCCCCTTTAGCCATTTTGTCGGAGTGTAATGCAAAGGAGCGTCTCATGCTCCATGAAATAGGATTATCTATTGGTGTAATGGAGTGGACTGATGATTACCATGCTTTTTCTGCCAGTGAAAATATTGAATTGTTCTTATCTTCTGGACCATCATGTTGGGAAGCTACTAGGTCTGAGTTTAACACAGATTCAAGGTGCATGCTGAGTGCGGTAGATAAAATATCTTGTGCTGGCAGAGGAGCAGTGATAACTCCCAGTAAAGTTGCACCTTATGATCATTGTATAGAGTCTGGGCACAGATCTGATGGTTCAGTAGCTTGTTGTACTGGAATTGATAATAGTTGGCAAAAGGAGTTACCTGTCATTGACAAAGATAATAAAGCAGCCCTGATTATCGAATCCATTAGAAGAGATGAATTTGGTCTGGATTTGGATCTTTCAAACATGGAGAACAGCATGTTGAAGAAGCAGCATGCTCGCTTAGGGAGAGCACTTCATTGTCTTTCACAGGAATTATATTCACAGGATTCTCATTTTCTTCTGGAGCTGGTAAGTGAATTATCATTGTTTACTTTTGTTTGCTCGATAGAATAGTTCATGAGATGAAAGGTTGGTGGAATAGATTTTTTCCCTTGTGGTGTTACGGGGGATGCTCATTGTTGTATTTCCCATTCTCTTCCTACTCTCCCTTAGTTTCATTGTTGGCTTTTTAGTCTTCATCTTAATCAGTGTGAGATGTTCTTGTTAAATTATTGTGTCTGGCTGTTGGCTAAATAGAGCAAAGTGGGCGAACATGCTGACTATTGCTAGAAGTAGTGTTGGTTTACTTCCTTGATTAGTTCACTAACATGTACATTCACAGTATGCATTGGCCTTTAATTTATTTTCTAAAGGAAAAATATTAATTTGTGTTTGTTAGTTTCTTGATTTTTGTTGTTATGAAGTTTTACTTTTGGAAGAAGCCATTATGGTTTCTGTTTTCCTTTGTTGTGAGCAATAAAAAGAAAATCAAAGTTTTCTAGAGTTGGGCATGCATATGCATAAGTGTTATATTGTAAGAAAGTTCATCACAGTTTCTTGACAAAAAATGAAGGCACCAAAATCTACTTCATTAAATGATTATGTTTGGATTTTAACCTCAAAGGTAGCTAAATTTGTCTTTGTATGTTTTTGGCAATATTGTTCACTGTCTTTTAAGCAATAAGATGCACAGTGTCATGTCTGCATGGCTTACAATATCTCTGATCATAAATTATGTATAAGTAATATCTGTTTGTCATTGAACTTGGTTGTTGTGTTCTGAGTCACTTGTGTGCAAGCGTGATACCCATCCTTCCATTATGGCACATTAAAAATGGATATAAGAGGGAGTCCCAATGCACAAAATTCCCGCACTACAAGATATGAGGAAGGGTTAGACATAGTATGGTACCAAATAGTTGATGAGATTTTACCGATCCTAATGATTGTTGCAGATGGAAATTTAACATGAGAAGCCCATATATAAAATTATAGTCAGCTGGGAAATATCTGTTGACTTGGTTCTGGTTAATATTTTCAAGGATTCTTTAAATTAGTTGTAGAGACAAAGTGCTACAAACCCAAGCATCAAAATTGTAAGACCTAAGCCATGGAACAATATTGACAGGTCAACTAAAATCTGACAACCTGAACATCTAATAAGGCATTACATAAGTCCCTATCATGGGCATTATCTTCGAATCTTGTTATGGTTGTGGCATGAATTGTATTTTCCAATGGGACTTACAAACTTGCTTTTAGTCATCGGTGAAGGTACTTGCTGACTGGAGTGGCAAACATGATAGATGTAGCCTTTAGAGACACTGCATGTTATTTGTTCATGTGTCATTTGTATCGTGAAGGTATGTTGAGGGTTCAAATTAACAATCCTGTGCACTGCTGCAGATTCAAAATGCGGATGATAATATCTATCCTGAAAATGTGGAACCAACTCTAACGTTCATCCTTGAAGAGTCAGGTGTTGTAGTTATGAATAATGAGCTCGGATTTTCTGCTCAAAATATCAGAGCTCTTTGTGATGTTGGAAATTCAACCAAAAAGGGATCCAGTGCTGGATACATCGGGCAGAAAGGGATTGGCTTCAAATCTGTATTCCGTGTATCTCTCTATCTCTCTCACTCTCTTATTCCTTTTCTCTTAATCAGTGGATTTGAATATCCCAAAGTACAACAATGGGAAGATGGAGGTGACCTAACACAGTTTGTTTGACAATCATTGCTTTTTATTTATAGGTGTATCTAACAAAATAGGAATTATTCTAGATAGCAATTTATGATAATTTATTTCAAATTAAGCAGCAAATTTCCTGAGACTCAACTCTTGTGACTATACCTTTTGAAGAACTTGCCATTAGCTGCAGCAAGTTAGTTTTCCAGAATGGATGAATGTTTCTCTGGGTTGTCTGGTAATTCCTGTGTGTTTGATATTTTCTGAAGCACTTTATTGCTTTTTGAGCTTCATTGCTGTCATTTATGGAGGCACATAGTTGTGCTCTAATATAGGGATGAGATTTCTAACAACGCAATTCCCGTTGAGGCAGAAAGTCATGGCTCTATGTTTGTGCATTGGCTGTTTGCTTTTTGTAAATATTCATGCCCAGTTTTTATTAGCAATGAAGTTAAAAAGCTCTTGTTGATTTGGAGTCTGGTGAGATATTGAACTCATGACCTCATATCATTATGCTATATTCTATTTTTGGTACCTTGTATTTGGAAATGTTACCTGAATTTTATGTCCAATGCTTGTGTTGATGTTTAGTTTGTCTCTCAATTACCTCTTTGGATTGTGTCATCCTCCAAACCTTTTTGATCAGCTTTAACAATATCTTGGATCTTTAGCCGCATTGTATGTGTGAGAAAGAATGAGTTAAAAATTGAAGTGCAAGAGAACAATCATGGATGATTTAACATCATCGAAAATAGTAACTGTGTTAATTGTTTGATGAAATTGTGGACTAGCATTGTGAGTCTAATCACTTAATAAAAATTTAGGGACACTGACTTGATGCTATGGCTAAGATTGTATTGTATGTAACTCATGCAAATGTCATCTGGTTTGTGCAGATCACAGATGCTCCAGAGATACATTCAAATGGATTTCATATCAAGTTTGATATAGGTGAGGGACAGATTGGTTTTGTTCTGCCGACAGTCATACCTCCTTGCAATGTTGACTCTTTTAGTAGGTTGTTGTATGGAGACACCGATCACATGGATAGTAAGTCTTGGAACACTTGTATTGTACTCCCTTTCCGGTCAAAATTATCAGAAGAAACTGCTACAAAGATGTTTTTTGATCTTCATCCCTCTTTGCTGCTTTTTCTTCATCGCCTTCATTGTATTGTGTTTCGGAACTTGCTCAATGGCTTGCTCTTTGTCATGAGAAAAGAAATTTTGGAAGATGGAATTGTAAGGATTTCATGTGGGAAAGAGAGAATGACCTGGCTTGTAGCATCTCAGAAATTGCAGGCACATGCTAGCCATCATAGAGGACAAAAAACTGAAATTTCCATTGCATTCACACTGAAAGAATCAGATGATGGGGATTACGAGCCATGTTTAGATCAACAGCCTGTATTTGCATTTCTTCCTTTAAGAACTTATGGTTTAAAATTCATTGTCCAGGGTGATTTCATTCTTCCATCATCAAGAGAGGAAGTGGATAGGAATAATCCCTGGAATGAGTGGTTGCTGACAAAGTTTCCTGGTTTGTTTGTTAGCTCAGAGAAATCTTTTTGTGCACTTTCTTGTTTTAAGGATAATCCTGGAAAAGCCGTGGCAGCTTATATGAGCTTTGTTCCACTTGTTGGGGAGGTGCATGGCTTTTTTTTCGGGCTTCCAAAGGCAATCATCTCAGAGTTACGGAGAACACCTTGCCTGTTTCTTGAAGGAGATAATAATAAAATGGTTCCTCCTTGCAGTGTTCTTAGAGGTTGGAATGAACAGGCCCGCTGTGTTCTGCCCGATGGCTTACTCCATGAGTACCTTGGTCTTGGATTCCTGGATAAGAATATAGTTCTCTCTGATTCACTTGCAAGAGCACTGGGTATTGAGGAGTATGGGCCCCAAATTCTTGTTAGATTTATGACCAAGTTATGCCATACAGCAAATGGTCTAAAGTCAGTGGGCCTAGGCTGGCTGTCTTCTTGCCTAAATGCTCTCTATACCATGACTTTTTATTCTTCTGGGGAAGCCGGTCTTATAGCGAGCCTTCATCATTTACCTTTTATTCCCCTTTTGGATGGTTCATACAGCTCAGTGGATGCAGGTGCAATTTGGTTGCATTCTGAGGCCCTGGGCACTGATGATGGACAAGGTTTTGAGGCTTTTCCAAATTTGTATGCTAAACTTAGGATTGTAAATCCTCTTCTTCTTTCTGCATCATCTATTGACAGGACTGTAGTAGATAATGTTTGTAGGATGCTCCATGAAATTGGTGTCCAACAACTGTCTACACATGAAATTATGAAGGTTCATGTCTTGCCGGCTATTTTTGATGATAAAAGCATAAATAGGGGCAAGAATTTATTGACAGAATATCTCTGCTTTGTGATGATACACCTACAATCAAGCTGCCCTAGTTGCTTGGTTGAAAGGAAGTACCTTATCTCTGAGTTACAAAATAAAGCCCATTTACTGACAAATCATGGATATAAAAAATTGAAGGAGGCATCAATTCATTTTAGCAAAGAATTTGGAAATCCTATCAATTTAGATAAAATAATTGATGTTGGGAATGTGTTCTGGCATGAGGTTGATACTGCCTATTTGAAGCATCCAGCAAATGAATTGCTTTCAAATGGACTGAAGGCATGGAGGGACTTTTTCCAGGAAATTGGTGTTGCAGACTTTGTGCAGGTCTTTCAAATTGAGAAGAGCATTGCAAATTTATCCCATACAGTTTTCAACAATATGATGTTGGAGGAGGATACAATCTCCCCTGGATCAATTGCCAAAGATTGGGACTCTCCTGAGTTGGTGCATTTATTATCTCTATTGTCTAAAAGTGGTGATGGAGAACGTTGTAAGTGTCTTTTAGACATCCTTGACACGATGTGGGATGATTGCTTTAGCACCAAAGCTACTGGTTATTGGCATTTAATGCCCAGTGATTGTCGAAGACCATTCAAGTCCTCCTTTGTACGCAGCATCTGTGACACAAAGTGGGTAGCATCAAGCATGGATCATGAGCTTCACTATCCTAAGGATCTATTTTTTGACTGTGATGCAGTACGCTCTATTTTGGGTGCTTCTGCTCCGTATGTTCTTCCAAAGGTTAGTTTGGTCTTCTTGTCCATATTTTGTGAGATGATACTTGAAATCAAATACTACCTGCCTTAGGTAAGCAATTTGCATTAGATCTATATGAACATCAAATGTTTCCATGGCTTCAGTGGAGGTGCAAATAGATGGATTCTTTGTGTGCAAATGCTGCTGCTGGAAATCCTTAAATATGCAGAAATTGTTATTGTTGTGTGCTGATAGCTGGTTCCTGTTAGCTGACAACTTTCTGCAATTTGCTTCCTGGAACAGTTGAGAAGTGTAGATTTGCTTAATAACATTGGCCTTAAGGCTAAAGTAACTCTCTTTGATGCTCTTGAAATCTTGGAAGTGTGGAGGAATTCTAGGACTCCTTTTAAAGCCAGGTACTGAGCTTATTTTCTTACGGAACAGATCTCATGTGGATTGTGCCATATCAAACATATTTGTGAATCCAAGAAGGCAACATTATGTTATAACCTGGATTTAGAAAAGCAATATAACACAGATGACAATAATAAAGAGTAAAGTATTAAAATAATAACATATATTATACTTTTATTTTACTTTTTTAATGCACACAAAAATTATAAGAATAAAAAATAATAATAATAAAAAATAATTAATATATATATATATATATATATATATATATATATATATTATGGTATAAATCTTAGGAACAAGATCCAAGAATAAGATTAGATTAATAGAATAGGCAAAGGAAGTCTGATGATTAATTGTGTTATCTCTTCTTCATGACCTTGCATATTTGATGGCATTTTATTTTTATGTCAGCATCGGACAAATGTCTAGATTGTACAAATTCATCTGGGATGAACTGTCAGCTCCAGATAACAAAATTTTGGAGAAACTTCATTCAGAACCTCTTATTTTTGTCCCATATGAATCTGGTTTGAGGAATGAAGACCTGGTACCTGGTGTATTTTTGGCTTCTGAAGAAGTATATTGGCATGATCCGACTGGCTTTGTGGACAAAATGAAGGATGCTCATGCTCAATGCAGTTCACCAGATATGCCTCAGTGCCCCTTCAACAAAACATTGTGCAGTTTTTATCCAGGTCTTAATGAATTTTTTGTCAACAAGTGTAGAGTCCTTGAGATGCCTTCTTGCCGCAGTTACCTTGATATATTGCAGCACTTATCAACTGTAGCTTTGCCTTCTCAAGCTGCTAGTGCCGTAAGTAACTTATATATTGGCATTCTCAAACTTCTGAGGTTGTGCTGCAATCTAAGTGTTTATTATTACATTTCAGGTTTTCCAAGTTTTTCTGAAGTGGAGTGATGGACTGAAGTCAGGATTCCTTAGTTCGGGAGATATCTTTCATTTGAAAGAATGTCTTGTTAAATTGGAATATGCAGTACTTCCCACCATAGTGGATAAGTGGGTTTCACTACACCCTTCTTTTGGCCTGGTCTGCTGGTGTGACGATGAAAAGTTGGGAAAGAGTTTTAAGCATCTGGACAATATAGATTTTCTGAACTTTGGAAATCTTAGTGACACTGAGCAGGAGATGCTTCACACTAAAGTGTCTGTGTTCTTGCAAACTTTAGGAATACCTGCTCTGTCAGAGGTGACCACTCCCTTCATTATCACCTTTTTCCTCCCTTCCCCTCCCTTCATCATTTCACCCACATATTGATTTCACAGAGTGAGATACAAAATGTTTAATGACTTAAAGTTGATTTTGTTCATATGTTACATTGAGTTTCCCTTTTTTCTTTTATTTTGGGAAGTTGTCACTGATTTTAATGGTAGTTTATCTCATATTTTTCAATTTAAATGACATTGCTTGTGTGGACGTACATGTAAATCTTTTTCTTGATATGTCAACTTACAAAATTAATACATGCTGTAATAAATTGTGTATGCCTGATTAAATCACCTTTAATTTTAGTCAAGCCCTCAAATATTCTGTAAAATTTTCTTTTTCTTTTAATTTTCCCCCTAATTTTGACTATAGCACTGGGGCTTTAGCTCTAGCCTAATAGTAAGGGCTGAGAATTGTGACCTGAAAGTCCAAGATTCAAGTTTCATCCCTCACCTACCGAGAGAAAAATTACCTTTATTACTTGAGCATTTATGCAGGCAAGCCATCAGATATTTTCTTTCTTTCTTTCTGTTTCCTTGACAGTTTTTTTTTTTTCTTTATTCAATTGCTTTACGCAGGTTGTTACTAGGGAAGCAATACACTGTGGTCTAGCAGACTCCAGCTTTAAATCTTCATTGATTAACTGGGCTCTACCATATGCACAACGCTACATTTGTAGCTTGCACCCTGATAGATATTTTGAACTCAAGCAGCATGGATTTAGTGTTATAAAGCAGCTGCAGATTGTTGTTGTTCAAAAGTTATTCTACAGGAATGTCATAAAAAGTTGTGGTGTTGCTTCTAACAAACAGTATGACATTAATTGCCTTCTAGAGGTAAGTAATATGATTTCTTCCCTTTCCTAAATGAAATGAATTTCTAGCAAGATGAGTTCTTAAAAACTGATGTGTTCTCACTTCACAATAAAAAATAAAAATAAAAATAAAAATAAAAAATAAAAAATAGGTATATTTGAGACATTTGTGATATGAAGGGTATCTGCTTGTTCTGCATGCATTTGGATTCTCTACGTGTTTATGTTGTGAGCATAAGCTTTAGACGGTGGAGAAACCATTCATAAGATATTTCTCCACGGGCCTGTATAAGAAGTTAAATTGGTGAGTTTTGCCAATTGTTGTCCAGAACATCATGGTATAATGACTTGCAGGTATACGTGCCACCCTTTTTTTATGCCTTAACAAAACATATTTATATTTTCTAATTAATTGTAAATTTTAATTTTTTTTTGTAAAAAAAGTTGGTAAGCATGATGCAGGATGTGCAAATACTTTTTCAACAAATGTCTCCTTTGATTGGACTTGTCAGGGTAATACTTTGTATGCAACATCAGAATCTGATTCACACAGTTTATATTTGGAGCTTTCTCGTTTGTTCTTTAACGGCAGTCTGCAGTTGCACTTGGCTAATTTTCTTCATATGATTACAACAATGGCTGAACTTGGCTCCGCCAAGGAACAAACAGAGTTCTTCATTATGAACAACCAAAAGGTGTCTAGGCTTCCTGAAGAAGAATCTGTGTGGTCCCTCTCATACATTTCTAATGCAATGGAGGATGATGAATCAAAGCAGCCAGAAATTGCTCCAACCTCATCTAACAAGCTGAAATCCTCAAAATCCAAGCGGAAAGCAAGAATTACTGTGAATTGGCCACCAGAGAATTGGAAGAATGCACCGGGTTTTGATTATGCTCGTGCAAATGGACTCAATACACAGCCTGAAGTATCACAGCTTCCCATCAGCTCGCCTAAGATAATGGATGAAGACACCAAAGATGATGTTATGCACACAGGTGATTCAGTTGCCATAGATATTGATGCTGATTGGACCATCGAAAGAGGCACAGTAGTAGTTACACCAGACTCTGAAAATATGGATCACACTAATGTGGCTTGTAGTTTTGATGACACTGTTGGCTTGAACCTTGGCTCAGTGCTAGGTTCATCTAGGCCTGGTAGAAGAGATCAGCTAAATACTGGGGCAGCTGATAGGTCGATGCAAGCAGTACTTACTGGGAGACTGGGCGAACAGCTTGCTTTTAAATATTTTACTGAAATGTTCAGTAACGAAGTTGTGAGGTGGGTTAACGCAAATAATGAGACTGGGTTACCCTATGACATTATCATAGGGGAGGAAGAAAGTAGCAGAGAATACATTGAAGTGAAAGCTACGATGTCTGTAAGAAAGGATTGGTTCATGATATCAGCTAGAGAGTGGCAATTTGCAGTTGAAAAAGGAGAATCTTTCACCATTGCTCATGTCCTTTTAGGCAATGATACAGCAAGGATCACCGCGTTTAAGAATCCTGCACAGCTATGCCTGCAGCGCAAGCTGCAATTGGTGGTTATGATGCCACAACCGCAGTAGGCTACTCTCTATTGTATTGCATTTCCATTGGTGTTGTTGACTTCTGCAATGTTGGAGGGTAGCTTCGCATGTGCTTACACATTTGGGGTCGTGCTGTATTACTCTTTAGGCAGTTGGATAGAGAGTAATTTTCTCTAGTCTTATATGTCAAGTTGGAGGATAGGTTTGCATATACTCCTGGCTCTCACCGCTTGCGATAGCTTCGGTTTTGTTCAGAGTAGATTTCAAGGTGTCTTACCAGGTCCTGTTCGTAAAATTCTTTTGGCAGAGAATAATCTTCTCAGGATTTCTATGCCATGTGGAAGGAGATTTAGACCATCTTCCCGGGAATAAAACTGACTGTGGAATCCCTAGGATGTCAGAGGTGGATCAGACACGGGCATTTTTGGAGTCAAGTCCCTGTCGAAATTTTCAGCAAAACATTGATCCATAGAATCAGTCTCCCGACTACCGTACAACGATCGTACGATACAAATCCATTAGTTATTATTGGCAAAATTGAACAGGTTTCTTTTTTGAAAAAAAAAAAGAAGAAAGAAAGAAATTGTTCAGAAATTGCATATGCCATCTTTTTTTGACTTTCTCATTTAAGGATTATATGCCATTTTTTAATAGTAGACGGATCTGGATGGCATACTTTGGATCAAAATGTCTGTAAATAATCTGTAACGGTACTACAGTTACCAGCACTCAAATTTTGATGGAAGCCAAAAACCACGCGTAGCTCACCGAAGGTCAGATACTCGCTGGATTTGGTGCTTTGGTTCCTTAGAAATCACGGCTGCCAAAAGCTCTCGTGGAGATAAAGAATAAACAAGCCCCAGTCCCTCGTCATAATTAAACATCGGGCAAGGCATAAACAGACGCACCAACCGGACTAAGGTAAACACGTCGCAGGAAGGACGGCGGTTCTCAACTGCATCCTTTGCAAAAGAAAAACCACGCAAGGAATAAAGCAAGGCAAAACATACGGACAGCTATGGTTGGTTCCGCCGTCGATCCCACCTCACACGACCTGGCCCAGCAACATCAAGCATCTCTCTTGCTCCCTCGGATTGTCCAATAAATACAAAAATTGGGCCTGGCAGCCCTAGACATATTTTACGTGTTACGGAAGCGTGTCGACTGCCCGAAACAAATAATACAGTACCCCCGAACTTAGCTACTCCCAATCATTATTGAATTGCGGTTATGAAACTTTTTCGGCCATAAGGCCAGTGAATCTGGACATAACAGAGACGGGCCCTTGACAATGATCACCCTTTTCCCCGCCGGGCCACCACCGCCATCTATCAGCAATCAGTTTCATAATCAAAACTGTGCACAACAATGCTAGCAGAATCAGGAAGCATATAGAACCAATAACCTGAGGGCAAACTTCACATCGGGATGAAAACTGGCCTACCATATAAAGGTAACTCTTGCACTGAGACTGAGGTAACATGGAGGAATAACAAAAATATAAATTGATCAATCGTACATATGTAACAACAGGAAATATAATTGTTACGAGGTCAATTGGCTGCGGGATAAGAGACTCACCCAGTACGCCTCTGTTTCTCTACTAGCTAACACAGCTTCCAAACTAAACTCAAAGAATCTATGCGGGCAACAACTTGATAGAGTGGGCCCACAACCATGGCAGATGAAACGCCCAAAAACTGAAACTTTAATGGGCAACAATATTGGCAAGGCACTTAAAGCAAACATCCATTTATAACTACAGATACTTCCCTGGCCAGTTAGTTCCATTTTTAGTGATCATATTCCCAGATATCCCCTCAAAAATCAAGGAATCGGCTACATGCCGTAGTAAGCCAGAAGCCCAAAATCTGTAACAGTTAAAACATCAACAAAGCAAGCTAATTTAAAAAACAATGGTAACCATATCTGTGTCTGCGAGGGTTCTCACAATGAACAGATGTTTCCACTGGATTGATTTACACCTTGATTCTTATGCAGAATCGGAACAAAATAAACCTAGTAAACAGCATCCGCATGTTGGATCATTCAATCACACATACTTAACCTGCTGGATGCTTGCACTGAACCATGCTCTGAAAAAGAAGTTCTTCATGATCACACCTACAGCTGTTCATATCCACAAGAATTACCACCAAACACATTAAAATTAGCCCATAATCAACAGTAAGGGGAGTCACTTGGTAATTGCGTGCCTGAAGATTGAGAATGAAGCACAAATTGAAGCATGGTAATTGCATACCTAAACAATGAAATCCAAGCAAATATCAAAGTAGGAAAAGGGGAAGGACAGAGACAGCAGCCTTCTCAATGATCCATAATTCAGACGCAAAACAAAATTTTACACAACATTAGAAGAATGTATTCCATAGCTGAAGAAATTGCAGAAACTTTTAAGACATTCAACGACAGAAGAGCTGCTAAAAAGCAGTCGAAGGTTTAGCTTACATATTAAAGGTTCTATTAAAAATAAAAGCTAGAAATGAAACCTAAAACCTAGTTCCAAATTTTGTGAGGCCAAATAAGGGAAACATATAGCAAATGGGCAATTTCTTCCTGATTTCCCTTCAGATCAGAAAGGGGAGAAAAGCTACAAAATACACAAACCACCCATCAAGCAAAGACCAAATCAAAATACCATATCCATACAGAAAATAGACTTACATCAAAACTTGATATTCCTGGCTCACTATTCTCTTTGCCCCCAAATAACCTCATTCCAAAGATGATCACACTTGGGCACCTCCTCCTTCTGCTCCTTCTCTATCATTGCTATCGCTTTTTAGTTCTTCAACCTTCACTTCGTCCCCCTCCACCATCTCTGGTATAAAGCAACTTTGCACATCTCCATCCTTAATCTCACTCACCTTCAAAATTGCTCCATTGTGAAATCTGCTGCTGCTTTTTTATCTGCGCACTCATCTTTTACAACAGCTTCTTGTTTTCGCACAATGTCCTCCATGTGAGTATCATTAAACTCATCTTTAACATCACTGCTAATATTTCTACACTCTCTTTTTCCACTCATGTACTCCATCGCATCATCATTGTTCTCAACACTGGCAAAGCCACCAACATCTGACCCTCCATCACTCTCATTTTCACTCAGATCATTCTCAGACACATTTTCCACAGCCTCCTCATTAACATCCTCCACTGCCGCAGCACTGCTACCTTGAACACCTTGATGCCTCTCCAATAAGTGCAGCCTCCTCCTCAAATCCCGTAACTCCCTCTCCATCAAAAACAGCCTTTCTTTCAAAGTCAAATTCTCTTCTTCCAATTGGGCTATATGGGTATCCTGATCATCCACCCTATTCTCCAAGACATTATTATTATAGCTGTACTGGACATCCCCACCAACACCTCCATAGCTTGGGCATATCATTTCAAACCTACTCAAATCATGGTCCAACCTCCTCTCTACCTCAACACGCTCCTCCACATCACTCTCACTGGAACCATTTCCCTCATCTTCCTCCTCCTCATCATGAACATCCGCTTCATTGCCTGGAGACCTCAATCTGATCAAACCCTTCATTGACCCATACCCATCAACACCCCATTCCTGCCTGGCCATGTCACCCAGGACCTCCCTGGATGGCGACAAAATTGGGGTGGGCAAAACTGCAGGTGTCACAGGGCAGGGTGAAACCAAGGAAGCAATGCCACCCGATTTCTTTGCCCTAATTATAAATGAAGTTGTATTGCGCGGAGCATAGGGAGCAAACCGGTTGTTGAATTTCTTCTTCGGGTTGTAGTATTTCCGAGCTTTCATTCGATTCTGTGCCTGAAGCTCATTAAGACTCGGGGGCTTGTACCCTCTGGCACCACCACCACTAGGACCGCCGCCGCCACCACCACCGAAACCAGCGCCTAAACCACTGTTATTATTAATGGGTTTAATGGGCTTATTGTCCGCTCTCCTCTGCCGCTGCTCCATATTAATGTTGTTGACATTTTTGCTCTTCCAGTTCTGGTTGTTCTTGCTTCGAGGCTTGGAAGGGACAAAATTGTTGTTGTTGTTATTATTATTATTAACATGAGTATTATTAAACTTCAGCGAGGGGTAATTGGGATCCGTCGGCCAGGGCTTGCCGTATCCTCCTCTCTGATTAACCGCGATCATCGGGGATTGGCTGTGAGCCAACATGGGAGAAGGAGGAGGAGGGAGACGAGGCTGCTGGGATTGAAGCAGAACCGGGTGCTGGTGGGACTGGGAGCCGAGATGGACCGGGGTCAACACCTGAGATTGTGGACCCAACATCTGTGGCTGTGGTGTCTGCTGCTGGCTCATCATCATCTGCTGTTGCTGCTGCCTCACCCTCTGTGACCGATCGTTCATGTCAATCGAAACCCTATAAATCACACACACATACAAAGACCCTAATTCTCCCAATCAAATATCCCAACGAAACAAAACAAAACAAAATCAAGAATCAAGAAGAAAAGGAAGATCAAAACGCAAATATCGGAAAAAGCATACTGGCAGCTACGAGTATTATAAATCGGAACCGGGAATTAGCGAATGAATTCGATCGAAATACACAGAAGAACGGAAGAGATCCATGTAAGAGAAAGATTTAATCATCGACAGGCATCGCCTTTTGCTTGCTTAGTAGATGATCTTTATTCGATTGGCCGGGGCTCGTCGATCTGATCTGCGGCAGAAGGCATCCTCTCCCTCCCCTCCCCACCCCCCCCCCCCTGGCCCTCAAGCCAACTGAAACCGACCGGAGTCCGCGCCCCTTTTATAGAGCGGGGAGAGACCGTTGTCGGTCTAGTCGCGGGGCGGGGTGTGGTGGGAGTTTCCAGTGGACGGCTGAGATGACAACACGTGTCGGATTTTGAGACCGAGATGCTAATTTCGTAGGTGGTTGTATTTTGGACAACCATCTTGTGTTTCATAGATTTGGGATTTTAATTTTAAATTTTAAAAAAAGAATTATATATATATATATATATATATATATATATATATATAGAATACATTACTGTTTGACTTTTGCCATCCATTAGCCTGAGATTCTCAAAAAAATTTGACGATTTAAGTAACGCATTAATTAGGTGTGATTTGAACGTGGAACCAGCCACCAATCTTTGGATTCCGTGGTGGAACTGCAAGTTTATCCACTAATATGTCTCCGTTTTAGCCGAAACCAGTGGGGCCCCAGAATTTTCCGCCGAACACCGTCCGAAGCCATTTATAACGAATAATAAGCGTAGGGTTATATAAACATAAATAAATAAAGTTTATTTTAATTATTTTATATATATATATATATATATTTATTTATTATTATTTTTTTAAATAAACGAAGAGGGATTTCGTTGGGTTGAACATAGTTTTTCTTGAATCGCTATTCATGGTTCGAATCCCTGCCCCTGCCAAAATGCAAACTTTATTTCCAGGGTACTTTAAAAGTGGCTTAAAAAATTGGGGCCCAATCTGATTTTATTTTGGTTAACTAGGCCGGAACCAGTCATGATATTTCTCCCCCAATTCACAAGCCAGCAGGCAGCAGAGGAACAACAATGTCTTCCATTCTGTGCTACCGTGTTTTCCAGATGGCCCAGATGTCATATGCCGTCTCGTAATGGTTTCACTTAAACCGGACCTCCAATAAACCCAGATTTTGGTTACAGCTTAGATAAATTATAAACTTGACGATCAACTTTCGAACGGGTAGGGGGTTCGGCCTCATGGCCGGGGGGCAGGAGTCCCATCAATTTCAATTACAAAACTGCTCCCCAATCTTTACACATAATCAATGCTCCTGCGCCACTACCTACCTCAATTCCCAATTACAACAGAATTAAAGAGACATAAGCGAGCTTTACTCATCTCCCCACCCCCTCGGGGCGGCAGGTGCGCCGGGCAGGAGGACAGTACCATGGTAACAAGGGAATCAATATACACGACAGTGTCTTCGTTGTTGAATATTTAGCCGCATCGGCTAGTGCGTGTGGACGCATATCCTTGATTAGCGCACTACTCCTTGTTACGTGAAGACTGGTCCTTTCTTTGTCCACCTAGAATACGTGAAATTTGCAGACCTCTACTGAATGCTTGGTTGAACAGCATGCGAGTCTGAAATTCAGACACAAACGGAAACCAGGCAAGGAATGCAACAGGAGTGAACAGGAGCAAGCCCATCACAATCTCATAACCACGTGCAAGTGTCCGGATAGATCCCCAAAACCCAGCTCGTTGAACCACAGGCTTACAAGCTTGTGCAATCTGTAAAAATTGATGGGAAGAGGAAACAAAAGAAAAATCAACAGGCTGAAACTGTGCATAAGAACCAATATTAGGCATCCATACAGGAGCTCCGGGCTCACAACCAAATGAATAGAAAGGGTACATATTTGTGAACTGGTCAAGCCAAAGAGGGCGCATATAGTGGTCAGCCCAGCACCCAGTAGGCTCATTTCCTACCACTATTAACTGTCAGCTGTAGGATATCCAATAGTTGAACAATGATGTTACCACTTACCAATAGAATACCCCAACCAGTTGGCATGAATGCAAGAATGCAAACAATGATGTCCTGCACTGTCATATGGGGCAGTGCAATCAAAGTGACCAGAATGGAGATAAAAGTCAAGAATATCAGTCCCTTGATGAGCCGGAACACAAGCTGAAATTCTGCGCTGAACTTGCGCCTCCCAACAGATACAGTCTGAAGAAGAAAAATAGAAGTGAGTAGAAATACCAAGGAAAAATATACTGACTCTCTCTCACACTCTCAAAAAGCATTCACAGATGGACAATTTAAAACACACACCCTCCAAAAAGGAAAGGAAACCTTCAAACACATCCTACAATAATTGACAACTTCAAAAACTTAAATGAAAAGAGTTGAATGTGATTTCCTTCCTGTATTTGGTTAGTTTTCTCCAGGAAAAGATTTTTCTCACTAGATGACAGGACACTGGTTGTGACCTTAGGAAATCAAGTGGACGTAAAACTTTATGAATGGCCTTTCAAACACAGAAAAGTTCAACGTATTTGTGAACTGCTAAGGGTGTGCCTTTAAAAGCATACATGGTGAACACATAAAGGTTGGAAAATCAGGGGCTCACCTTCATCACAAACAGTACTAGAAAGATAACCAGCCATGATATGCCATAGACCTGTGACCAAGTGAAGAGAAAAATAGCGATAATTCCCTGCTTCCAATTAATGACAAAAAATGGGCAATGGAAGTAGAAAGAAAGCAGCTGATGACTCACCAGAAAACTTTTAGTCTTCTTTGTTATTGTCAAGTGATATACAAGCCCATATTGATAGATAAAGAATCTTAAGGACAACAATATCTCAGCCGCAATACCACGCTTTCCAGAATGATGAAGATGCTCTTGTTCCTCTTCCCACCATGATTCCCAACTCTTTTCCGGTGGTACACCTATACCACCTCGGTTAGTTATCCACTTGTTCCAATCAGTCCAATCGTCAACAATCTTCTGCCACTCAAAACCAGACGGATTAAACAGAAAGGGAGCAAAAAGCCAGGTGCCAACCATAAACCACATAGATACAGTGATCAAGACATATGCGACTGCACTTCTATAAGGCTGACCAAATATTTCATAAACAAGAAGCAAAATCATCATCTCAATGGCCTTCACAAAGTGGCTCCGAGAATACAGCCTATAGTTCTCTGCAAACTTAGCATGGAACACCACAAAGCCCCGACCTGTGGGCCTGTATTTTGCTCCTCCATGAAGCAAAGTTCTTCCATAATAGTGGGTCTTGGTTCCAAGAGAGAATGTGAAGAAGACCGGTGCAAGTTGCAATTGCATCAATATGAATTCACTTAATGCAGTTCTGAAACCCCTCTCCAGTCCAATTTCCATCAACATAGGCAATGCCATCAAAAATCCAATTTGTACAAACGATTGAGAAGCAAGAGCCACTTGGAGAGGCTTATTATCCCTAATTGCGGGCTGAGTACTCAAGCCCTCTTCAAGTCCACTGAGAACAAGATAAAGGCGGCCATAAAGGAACACATACACAGTAAGCACAGTAATCTGTGAGACAACAGAAGACAATGTTCAGATGTATCATAAATTATTTAAAACAATTCCCAAACCTTTCAATTAACCGTAACATTATAACACACCAGAGTACTGAAATAGAAGCCAACTGTGGTGAAATAACAGGACAACATCCGGAAAAAATCAAAACGATGCCCAAGCCTGTATATATCGCGACTTAAAGTCTGCTCTCCATTTCCATTAGCTATCTTGGCCTCGAACATAGAAATCTGATTGAGACCCACATCTCTCCCCTTTCCAACTTGTATGTATTCATGATGGGTAACATTACCTTCGCGAAGAGTAGAATTGTAGCCTGGACTCGGGAACACATCAATTAAGTTCCTTTGGAAAAAGCAAAGATCATGCATAAAAATACTACAGAAAATTTTCTCCAGATATACATACCAGCAAATATGTCCTCGCTCAAATTGATAACCTTAGATGCTTTACTGACACCACCTCTAGTAAGGTGGAAGAGCCTATCAAACACATCTGGATGACCATAGTGAAACCGAACCCTAGACACAAAGAAAAGGGATATTCTGGACATTCAGCAAAATAAACATGCAAATAGGAAAGAAATAAAGAGAAGAACATGCAGAAAGCAGTAGTCAAACAACAATCAGGAAACAGAAATGTATCAGTAAGTGCCTACATCCTATGGATATGCTCTAATAGCACAGTAAACATGCAAGTAGGGAAAAACAATACAGAGAAGTATGTGCAGAAAATATGTAGTTAAACAATAAACAGAAAACAAAAATGTATCTACAAGTGCCTAAATCCATCAGAGAAGCCATCATAGGTTTAACATGATGGCATGTTCCATCAGCAACAAAATTTTATTATCAATTATATATAGCAGTATAGAACAATATCAGCAACTTATTAAAGTCAGTATAAAAGTCATTAACACTGGGAGTTTGTTGCAACCCTTTCCTACCATTGTTATTTTTTCCTTAAATAAGCTAGCCTCGGTGTTTGTGTTCATTCCAAGATTTGGGCTTTGAGCTATATCACCTATTTGAGCTTTTAGTGATATTTAACCAAGTCTAACTGCTGCCACACATGTGAAATGATCTTTATCACTGCTCCTATCTTCTATGGCATTTCAGAACGTGGTTTCAATTAGTTGAACAAAATATACATTCAAGAAAACAGTGGGTTTACTTCACCACTATAACAAAGAATGCCGAGCCCCACTAACTGAAAGTGCATGGTTGAACTCCACAAAATCACATAATAACGCTCCCACTATCCCTTAAGAGTTGCACCTGTAGGATGCATTGAACATATGAAGGGTACTTATTACATCTGTCTTTTTTATCCAAGTGTAGAACAACCATGTAAATTCCCAATTGCTTAAAGGAACATAACATTTTCCTATTGTTATGCGCTTGAAATGGGTATTTGATGTTCCTTTTCCAAATAAGCCATCAGTACCATCGCGCATAAACAGGCTAAAATTACCATGAACTAAACGACCTCTCCCTCCCTCCTTCCCAACCCAACCCCAAACAACCAGCTTGAGAAGAAACAATAGGAAAGTAAACTGTTGTGATAATATTTCTGGCAATGATAGCTTACTTAAGCGGGTTGGCCAATAGCCTCTGACCTATGGTCACAAAACTGGTCTCCTGATTTGACATAAACCACGCAAGAGATGAAACACTGCACCAAGTAATGAAAAAAAAATACAATGAAATACGGTCAACACAAAAAGATATCATAGCTGAGACAGTAGGTATAAATTTAAAGAGAAGAAAGCACCTTCCTGTAAATATATGCTCCCTAAGTCCGACTATTGAAGGATATCTGACACCATCATGCTTTTTAAGAAATTCTTGCAGTAAATTTCTCATTTTTAGGGCCTCCTCCATGTAGTTGTCCTGAAGAAATTAAAATTTCAAACAATAAACTCTAGGCTAAAATGACAGTATTGACTACATATACCTAAAGACTAGCATCCTACCTGGTTCATATCAATTGTTTGTAAACCTTCTCCACGGGTGAAAATTAAAGCATGATTTTGGTTTTCCGGTTTCCCCTCTCCCAAGATGGCTGGTCCCGGAAGTTTTATTCGATAAATGACCTGAATGTGGGCACCAAGAAATTGATATGGACCAGACAATGGTTTACATTGTCATTTATCAATGTCTAACCAGCCTTTGAAATAGTTGATTTTACCTGGTCCAACTGCTGCACTGGCTCATTAGAATCAATTGACTTTGGCAAGGCAGCCTTCACGAGAGCAGCGTAGTAAGCTTTTTGGTTGACCCTTTTGGTTTTGCCATCACTAGGTTCTTCAACCTCATCAATGTACGCCACACGAAGTGATGGGTATCTAACAATTGGAAACATATCCATGGGTTAAAAACACTGATTTCAGCACCTCAACCAAAAAGTAGAACATGCACACATACGTTGTCATGAGCCTCAGAATGTCCAGTGCTCGAGGATCACCAGACCGCTTGTGAATCCCATATTGCTGGCATGATACCACATATGTGAATTTCATGTCAGCTACCGCTTGGCATTGTGCCAGGAGGGACCTTTCACCCTTCGACTGATCTTCGGTATTCAATTCTACTGCTTTATAGCCTTCCAATAAATCTGACCAGGTAGAGTAACCAATCAACCAAAAAATTATGTGAATGAAAAAGGAAATGTCTTTTACAATGACATGAGACACCAGCTACTTTGGTTCCCCCACAAATTCTACGAGACGGAGTTACCTTCCTCTCTGGCCATGTCAAGGAAAGCCTGAAGTTCCAAAGCCTTCCGAAAGTACATCATGCCTCTTACTGGCATTGTGATAAATGTTTTGATCAGAAATAAAGAATCAAAATCATTTATTGTAAACATAAACATTACAGGTGAAAAAAATATTAAAGAAAAGACCGATGAACAGAGGAGCACATTCTTTTTATCTACAATTAACAAGCAGAGTACCAGTTCTAGTTAAAGTTTGGCCTCTATATGATGCCCACAGACGAAGTTGCTCTTTCGATTCATCATCAACTTTGAGTTCTTCTTCATTACTGCAATTTACTCTCTCAAGAAAGTTGGTCCATTCATCTGTGCATTACAGTAGGACTACTCAATGGAATTCTCATATTTGGTATCCGAAAGAAAAAAATAATAGCATCAAAAGAATATCAATTAGATAATGAAAAAAAATAACCTGGAAAGATCTTTTGCAAGTAAAATAGAATCGAAACACCATCTTCATTTCGTACATCCAAATCATGCAAGGAAAACAGCACCTCTTCCATGTAGTAAGGAGTTAAAACCCTACAAGATAGGTTATCACATTACAAGAAAGGTCCTCTTCTGAATATTTGTGAACATCAAACTATACAAGAGAGGAAAACAGTGCCCACTAGCATGCCCCTCTCTCTGCCTGTTGTTGATGTGCTAAAAATAGTCAGGTGGAGTTGCCACAGCAACCTCCATACGAACCAAATTAAAAGTATGTAACCAAATAAGGGTAAACTCTTAGTGAAACTGTATTCATATATACATGTTATGTCCTTCGCTTGCCCACAGGGGGATTAAATTTATCTTCCCATATGTGAACTTGGTTCTCTAGGATAAATAGACATATCATTTTCAATAATTGTGCATGCCTTTCCTTCTCAACTATTTTCTTCGAGAGCATATTGACCAGAACATAAAAATATTCCACATGAGAAGAAGACACTGCAGAGAAACAAGCAGGATAGCAAGATGCAACCTAACATCATTCTTACTTGTCTACAGAAGGTTATTGGAAAGACTGATGATGTAGAACAGGTGTCACAATAAAGTAAGAAGGATACTTACGAGAAACTGAGCATATTGCGAACTTTAGGTGCTGGAGGCATGTCCATAAACAGTGAGTTTGAGAAGAAAGAAATGCGCCTCCTAGCTTCTAAATTGGTAGGTACATCCATGGCAGATTCTTTTGTTGTGAGCAGTAGAAAAAGTCGTTTGATCTGAAAAAATAGCATAAAAGGTGGTAGATAGGAATGATATGTAGGGAAATGAATACAAATATTTGCACAGAGACATACCTTTTCTTTCCATGCCTCTGTTACCGGATAAACAGGAAATCCGATGGCCCCAGAAGATGCAAATAGCTGATATTTTTGTTCCAAGGGAGTCATTTCTTCATATCCAGGTCCACCACATGTTGAAACCAAACTAGAAAAGGCCAGCAATATTTAGAAATGCATTTTGACGCAAATACGCATCAAGAGACCAATAGATCATGCCATACCCAGCATTATATCTGTCTTCCATTATATCTCTTGTTACAACCTCCAGCATGTCCTGCAAGACGATCACAACCTGATCTCTGTCTTCCAGTTTATTTTCTAACTGCAAATTCAGTAATGGGTAAGACCTCAACATTCTTAATCCAATCTAATGTGGAAATAACAAAGACTGTTAGCTCATACCAAATATTTAATAAGCTTCACAAAGTGGTCGTAGAGACTAGGAATAGCACTCATCTTGTATTCACTTATCAGGTCACCCGCCTTTATATGTTCATTGACTTTTTTAAATATGAAATCAATAACCCTGTAAAATTTTATAGCAAGGAAATCCATGATGTATCATCAACATGGTCACACCAACTAGGAAATGCAGTTGTTGGCAGAGATCAAGGCTTTTAAGTCATAAATTAACCCACATGGACAGAAACTCACCTTCTCTCATCATTTCCTTGAACCAGGAATGTAATGATATTCTTGAATGATGAATAGCATTCACGAACAGCACAAGACATGTAGGTGTCAGCCTCAATTCTCTTCTTCAACTCCTTATCCTTACCATTGCTATCCTTAGCCATGTCTAAGGCAATTGGGATCTATAAAATAGACAGCATTAATACCATGACATGCAGTTTTTCACAAATTCAGAAACAGACAACACTGAAAAGCACCTTGCTAGCCAGCAAAAATGGAGGCCACTGTATTAACTCCAAAGCACGGTCGGCCCAATACGGGACAAGCAACAGGTCCATTTCTCTGAAAAAAAAGGAAACAGCAAAATCAAATAAAACAGTAACGCATGAAAAGATTTCTGAAACAGTAGAATTAACTGAACATTCTCTGGAACTGCATCATTACTTATTGCTTATAAGATCTTCTTCTCTGAAACTGCTGATGATTTTGTTCCACAGCTGAGCAAATCTTGGTGCCCCTTTCCTTTCCTTAGACGAGACCTGCAATGGAGGGAAACCCAAATAAACAAGCTCAGATAAAGTGATGCTAGCAGAAAACTATGACCATATAGCAGGCGTTTCCAATTTATCAGTGTAGTCTAACCTCAGGAAATTTGTGCAATAATGCGACCTTCCATCCTTTCTTCTTTGGCTCACCATTCTCCTTTGGAATCAATCGATCGTGAAATGCATCAGGCAATGATTCAAAACGAGATCTTAGCATTCCTAATGTTCGGATCTGGCATGAACAGGAGAAGTAAGACGAATGGGAAACACCAAAAAATGTCTACAGTGCACATTGTGCCATATGTATTAGGTAAGACGTGAACAGATGATATTTAATTACCACAGCACGTTTTGTACAACATAACATCACAGATCCTTGACCAAGGATGTCAACCATCTGAAGTACAAGACTACAAGCAAGGCATTTTACAGAGTACTATAGATGGACCTTTTGGAAGTCAGTAAATATTAAAACTTTGACTCCATTTGCATACACAATATTCATTTAATTCTGGCATGAATAAGGCAGGGGAGAACTGGAAGCCAACAAACCAACATGATCACAAATTCCTTCTGCTCCAGGATAGAGACTCTTAGTTAATACAATTACCATAATAAACTCACAAACAAGGATTACACTGAGATTTACGAAGTTATCACACCGACTTCCATGAGAAAAACATGTAACATACCTCTCCAAGGCGTCGAAATGCACCATAAATGCCTCCAAATAATGTGGAAAATATGGCATACCAAATTTGGGCATCCATAAAGTAGACCTACAAAAGACAGTGCAAAAGAATTTAACTTACTATAATGAATTGGAGAAAAAAAGGAACCAAATCTGCAAGTGGGAAGTAAATAACACTTACAAGAATAATGGGAGCCCAAAGTGCAATCACAACGCCAATATTATTCCTTGCTGCAAAGAGAACAAGTAAAATGATGAACTGTTTGTAGTGGACAGGACATCAAATGCTAATGCAGCCTATATTACTCATTCTTCAGGTTTATTACCTCGGGGAAAAAATTCATGCCACTGGAAATGGGTCACATGTACACTCATGATAGCTTTGGTTGGACCAACTAAAGGCTTAATCTGCAACCAAGAAATGATGGTTACAAAAGTTGAATATAACATATCAAGGTATAGTTTTATCACCCAGCCTGTTTAATTAACTTGTCTTCATACTAATGATTAAACTAAAAAATAGATGATCTAAAGGAAGAGTTAGTAGAAGGAATTAGAGAAAAAACCTCTATGTAGTAACTGAATGCCAACTTCGTTACCATGAGAAGAACCCAAAACATTGTGTACCTGAATGTCAAGTAAATACATAAAAACATCAAAAAATGGCACACTAAAAGATGAGATGTCATTTTATGTTTCAGACAATGAACTTACTTGAAGAGAGAAAATGTGCTCTCATGCATTCCCCGCCCAACATAGAGCCGAGGCTGAAGTATTTCATATGAAACAATTATAAGTACAACTTGTGGCTGATCCAATATTCACAATAACCAGTTGAACTGGTTCTATTTTATTTATATTGTGAAGAGAGAAAAAACTCTACCTGAGACCACCACATCATGAGCATCACAATCTTGTTATCTGATCCCTCAAGAAGTCGTCGTAGGACAGGAAAAAGAAATAGTACAGCAGCCAGCATATTTGGTGACAAGTAGATAACTACAGCCAAAATGAACCATGAAGGCGAGCTTGAATTATTGCCAAACCAACTTTTGATGGTTTGAGCAAATCCTGGAGGATTCTCCCAAGTATATGCATATGTAACTGGTAAAACTACCACCCAGGCCGCAGCTGAAATGACCTTCAGAATAAACCTCAACTTTACATGGAATGACATGATATTCCGTGCTTTCCAGTTAAGGATTACATCAAGGGCAGCTGCATCATCAACAGAGAAGTAATAAAAAACTTCCGACTAAAATAAAGTTTTATATAGGTCCATATATTGCACTTTCCTTGCTCATTTAGCAAATGGAACCTTGAGTCCAGATGCTCTAAATACTCAAGCTAAAGGTAACAGAAGCTATAACTCACATACATAGAGAAAATACAAAAGCCAAGAAGAAAATTCCTCAAAAACAAGATACTTTACTCATCCCAACAAAGAATAATCCATAGAAAAAGAAATTTTAGGTCAGCAAATTCTTCTTCTAGGATTATTTACTTGACCAGTTTCAAATGAATATGAGCTTCTTGTTGTTGGTTGGAATCATTTGACTAGAACAGCAATAGAAGAATGAACAATTCTTTATATAGGTACTATTGCAAAGATAGGGTAATACTAGGCTATTCCTTACCTTGCCCAAGCTTCAATATAGCAGCAGTTATAAAGATACTCAACGCTTTCTTGAACACATCACCAGTAAAGACTGAACTAGGCTGCCCCGAGCCATCCCAAGCAACAATAATCATTGCCTTCAAAATATCAGGCAATATCAGCACACATAAAAATCAGACGTGAAATGCAACAAATCTAGTGCCCAATCATAAAGACCAAAGTATAAGAATCAAATGCTGGAAGTGGAAACAGACATACCTGTAGGCATAGTATAAAGAAACTCCACATGCGATCAAAGCTCCTAAAGATATGCCAGAATGTTCTTATCTCAACAAAATTGACCTTTCCTACCCACTGATCTCTGTAGGCTGGTTTATTGTCCTGAAAACCATAATAGTTAACCATACATTGTTGCCAATCAAGAGGACATTTCTTTCAAAAAAGAATCAACATGGGCGTAAAAGCATCAATAACATTTTTAGAAAGGACTACACACAAAAAGAATAAGATTTCAAGCATTGACATCAAGCCAATGATACTGAGTGAAGAAAGAAACAACAGAAGCCATCAGCCATCAGAGAATCAGCCAAGATCACTGTCTACAATTGTGGTAATCCTCCTGCCAATTGATTTGTCCATCCTCATGAACCATAGACACATTTACACACAAAATAGTCTCAGATATACTAGTTTCAACCAAATTTGCATTATTCAATCAACAAACTGAAATGAAAACATTTAACTGTGCAACAGAAGAAATGGCTCAGAATGTGCATTAAGTGCCAACCAACAACCATAGGTACAATGATTTCATGCATGTCTGCCAAAGTATTCATCAACATGCACTGGATGTGAGTTCTTTATTTTTACATTTCAAAGAATATTACAAATCAAGCAATGACAAAAAGAAAAGATAAATATTAAGGATATTGGCAGTCATTGTACCCCATTTTTCTCCAACCACCGCTCTTGAGCAGACAAACAAAAGAAATCAGCATCTTCCCGCATAGGCCAACCTAACCGGAAACAATCAACTGACCTACAAATTATGAAAGGACAAATGATCATTAGCAATTCTCTAATAACATTCAAATGTAAGGTAAATAATGATTACCAAAAGTATTCATTCAGATCATCATAGTTCCTCCATTGGGAATGCTTTGACTTTCCCTTTTTACTCCTTTCAGCTTCCTGACAAGCAGTAGTCATAATGGTATAAGCTAAACTGAAGGAAAATGTCAAACACAAATCCACTAAAATTGGAAAGAAAGGATAAATTGCAAGTCACACTACACCTTTGCAATCACATCATAGATAGGAGTCACAACTCTTCTCAAAAATGCCTCTTTTTCACCTCCATAGGCAGGTTTTACATTTTCACCGGTCACTGGACTAACATTACCAGCTAGCACACCATACAGCTCAAAAGCCATCTGTTAAAAACATGAATAACAAATTTAGTGCCATGTTTTGATAATATGAAAAGGAAGCCAAAAAAGAAAAAGAGAAACTCAAGTTTTGGAGGCAATCCGGTTAGACAGATAGGACCATCTTGAGACATACATGGTGGTAAATATAGCAAAGGCATTCTGGCATGAATCTCAAGTTTGCAGCTTCCCCCCATATCAAAAGATATAGACCCATGTATAGCAACTTACGCTGTTGCACCTCCTGCTGTATTGTTGGTAACCTGCAAAAATAAGAAGCAGAAACACGCAGGTATCATTGGAAGCCTAACTCTTTTTACCCTTTTCAATTGGAACTACTTTTCTTCAGTCACAACACATAACAAAATAAAGGGTTAGAAAAACAAAAAAAGCAGAGTACACTACACGATAAGTACCATTCTCCTACTTTTCTCCAAGAAACTAGTTCATCGTGAAACTTATCCTAGACTCACATTTTCTTTGACAGTGAAATGTAGTGTTTGATCTTGATACTTCTACAAGAACTCAGCTTCAACCGTTTTCCTAGGCTCATTTCTCTAAAGGTTTCATTAGCCTTCACCCAAAAAATAAGAAAAAGAAAATCACCATGTAATCTGAGAGTAACAGAATGAGATTTACCAAAGGCTGCTTTTCCTATCCAAGTACTTGCACCACTTTTTGTAGTTCTTGAAAAGTTTCTTCATCACTTCTGTCAATGCACGCTCATCCAACTAAACATGGAAAGATATAGAGTTATGCCACATTTGAACAGCCAGAAAATGCTAGTCTTACAGAAGATTGGTCAAATAGCAACATTCAAAGTTAAACAGCAGGTAGCCTCCAGATTCATGTTTGATAGTGTTGGACAAGACACAAAAACTAATTGTTATTATTTGTCAATTTTCATTCTAATTTCCATAATTCTCAAATGATAGAGTTTCATATATTTAGATACTTAAGGAAGTTCGCTAGTCAAAGATGTTATTAGAATGAGTGACTCTTAGGCCCAAGCCTAGGATTTAAACACTGCGTTCATTTAAACGAGTGAATTTAGGCCCAAAAAGCTTCAAAAGTTTCTGAAGACTAAAAGTGACCAAAAAATCAATTTGTCAAAAAGGAAGATGAAAAAAAGAACTAAAATCGACAGACAATAAAGTATGACTAGTGTTAATGTTTTAAGGCAAATAGCTAAATGTAAGAGGCTTTATCCACTGAAAGAAATATTTTCAGAGAACAAACCTTGGGCTGTTGGTCAGGCTTTGGAAGCTGTCGTATGTGCACATTTGCAAGTAATAGGATTAAGTGTTCCCTTTGATTTGCCACATTATCCTTCTGCAAAATAAGATGCACATACACAATGAATAAAAGGTCAAGGAATTGAATGGTAAGAGTCCTTAATTATTTTCCACCGGCATATTTTAACATAAACTTACAGACCCAAAATGCATAGAACTAATTCTTCTTAAACTATCGCACCTGAAATCCAAACATTGCCTGAAGCCAATCTAAAATGTCGTCAACCTTTTTCTTATTGTAGTCTTTGGGCCATGGTAGCCCCCTTGTATTACGCAGAGCAAAAACAGCAGCTTGGATCTGTAAGTCAAAATAAACAATTACAAGCATTACAACAGTAGAAACAGGTATTTAAAGGGAAGTGATGGACAGATTCACTTAAACACACCTCAGGATATCTCATGATAGCCTGACATTCACTGTCAGGATCAAGAGGAAGGATGTTGTAAGGTTGATATATCTGAGTCTTCTCTGCAACTTTATCTTGAGCCTCTAAAATCTGAATAAATTTTAGCACAGAGAAACAAGTCAATTTATGTGTCAAAAATTTAAAATTGCAATTAGAGGTTATTTTATCAGATTAGATTTTAGCACAAATGAAGCAGGTAGAGAAAAGAATTAATATCCTGAGGTTTCACCTCTTGGTCAATTCCAATTGACTGTGTCATATTAACAGCCTTCAAGACCTCAAAGAGAACATTAGCAGTTTGGTATGCTTTGGTCAGCTGGGCACTGGAATTAAACAGGAAACCATCATAAGAAACAGCAAGGAATAGGAATTCCCGCGTACATTCCTTAAAGAAACTTTCTAAACAATAAACAGCCCCAAAATCTCCTCCCCTTCCCCTCTTTCAGATCAATAACCTACCGATCAGCTTTATCAGCGGCATTTTGCAATGCTTGTATGTATTTTTTGTAATAATGTTGGTAAAAACTCTGCATTTCTCGTGCATCACTTTTCTTTACCCTTCCCATCAAGGTTGGATCATTCTCCTGGAAAAAAACAGAGAGAGAAACCCATTGAGGTGACAAACAAAAGCAAGAGTAGGAAAAGCAATATCAATAATTCCATGCAATAAGGAATAATAAAAAGAGCAGAAACATCATCGCTGCAACCATTAATCACACAGATATCTCATGAATGTCAAAACAGGGAAGACACACTGACATTTCTAGCAAAGATTTACACCAAGATTTATGTTTATTCAGCATCATCCATTTGTAAAATTCTGCCATGTGCAGATCAAATTTTTGTAAGAAAATATCCCTCTGAGCAATTAGCATGCAAAATCAATTCCATAACATGCATAGATCAAGTCTGGGCTTTTAATAAGTGCCCATCCCTCCCCACTCCAGGTATTCCAAGAATATAGCATACCTTCTCGAACCATAAGATATCTTTCAGGTAGAAAGCACCTCTTTAGTGCCTATTCCAGTGTCAATAGACTATGCGTACCAGCTTTGGATGCTGGAAATTGTTTTAAGTGAAATGAGAGAATAACACTTGACACTCTTGCAAGGTGTGATGGCTTCTTGCTCTAACAACTCGTCACCTTACTACCCTCAGTTCTAAAATGCTGCCTCTCTTTTCCCTTGTTCAATTTTGTTTAGTGTAGCTCAGGACCCCTTCAATTTTGAGACAGTATTCCTATTGCAATGGGGATACAATACAGCAATGATTTACAACAAGCAACATACATGTTAACCTTCAAAGAGAAAAAAGAAAAAAAAAAAAAAAAAAAAAAAAAACCAGCTCTGCAAGCCGAGGATAAGATGAAAATATAACTGTTTACATTCCTTAAAGAATGCCATAATGCTTACCTTTTCAAGTCGTTGAAGAAGTGCAGTCTTAAACTGACGAACACCTCGTCCACTAGAAGTTGGATCCAACCTATGAGCTTTCTCAAATGCATAAAACCGGCCTACATTGATCATAAATATAGCGAGATGTGCATTATCAGCAATAAATCTTATGCTGAAAGAACCTATGGATATCACCATTTTCTGATATGGACTCAAAGAATTTTGAGGTCAAAACCATGTAATCCTCGCAACAATCCAAATTCTCAAATTTAAGTTGTTTGTGGTGTCAGTTTGACATCAACCAAAGATAAATTCAGAAGCCAAATATATTTTTAAAAAGTATAAATTCCCCTCCAACTTGGTTTTCTTCTGGAGATAAAGCAAGTTCAGAAAAGTAATGACAAACTGAATAACTTGTTTCTTGGGAATCCAAAATTCCAACCCAGGACTAGCTTACATGCAGCCAACATCCAGAATGCAGCACACATACACTTTAAATGCATATGCATATCTAGGTACCCAAACTCAGGCCCATAGTAACCAATGCATGGGAATAATCATGCCCAGGTATTACAGAAATATGAATGAATCTTGGAGCATAAAAAAGAGACAATAAAATTCAATGGAGAAAAGATATCCATTTGTGCTAAAAAAAATACATTAAACCATGAACTTTATGGTAAAAAAGAAAAAAGAATCTTTCTTGCAGATCCAAACACATCTTGTAACAATATATGCATATATATGGAAAAACAATTATCAAACATGGTTCAGAAAACAATAAAAGACAATGTAAACGAGAAATGCCAACGTACAAAATCGACATTAAACAGGTACCGTAAGGAAAAGCAACGAGCCCAAAAACAATTACCCAGTAGATAAATCTTGGAGAAGAAAATAAAAACAAAAAACTCATGCAGACAATGAAAACACACAATATTAAACCATGACCTTTGAGAGTAAAAAAAAAAAAAAAAAAGGGAAACACAAATCTTAAAGATTAAAAAAAAAAAAAAGGAAAGCCAATGCAGACAGGAAAATGCATGTGTAGTAAAAAGTGCATTAAACTTAATTTTAAGAGCAATGTTCGATTATTACGGAGACAAAATTAAAAAGATAGTAATTATGAAAAATAAAAATAAAAATAAAAAGATAGCACATTACATTTGGGCAAAATTCGGGTCTAAAGAACTTACACAGATACGCAACTCTGGCATTACTGCCTTCCACTTCGTTAGCAACGCGAAGAATCGGGGCGATCTCAAACAACGAAGACGGCACCACCTCGCTGTCAAATATCGACTCTCCAAGATTTCCGGCCGTCTGCGTCCTCGTCATCCGCCGCGGCGTCGCTTGCTCAAACCCTCCTCCTACTCCTACTCCTCCTCCTCCTCCTCCGGAGGTAGACGCCATTCCTTGTTCTTGCTACCCAAACACCACCCTTCATCGGAAAGAAGAAGAAAAAGAAACAAGAGACAGAAAAGAAAAGAAGAGAACCAAAAAAAAAAGAAAAGAAAAGAAAAAAGGATTCAAGATTCAAGCACAATAAAGAAAGAAAAGAAAACCAAAAATAATAATAATAATAATAACAACAACAACAACAACAACATAAGAAAGAACGGAAAAGGAAGGACATTTACCAAACCGGAAGGTATTAAAAGAAGCCAAACTTCCGAGTCCGACGCAACTGCAAGCATTCAAAAGGAAACCCCATTAGTAGAGTAAGATCAGCACAGTACGACACCGCCTCAAACTACTGACAACGCGCGTGAGATCAAAAATGCAGAGAAAAAACTTGAAAAATTTTTCCGAGAGAAATGAGAGAAGAAGGCTTACAGAGACACGCAGATAGAGGAGCTTAAAACCCTAGTGAAGCGAGAGAGAAACCAAAAAACAGAAAAAAAGAAAAATCGAGAGAGAGAGAGAGAGAGCGTAGCGTGGGACTGCAAGTGTACGCAACGTAGCAGGAGAGAGCCACAAAATAGATGGAGTGGGGTGGAATTCGGTAACTCAGCCTTTACGGGTTGCTTTGTTTCACTTTCTTCTTTTTTTCTTTTTTTTTTTCTTTTATATATATATATATTATGCTATAAAGCTTTGTGCAGTGGAAGAAGAAGAAGATTAATTGGCCCCAGGTTTCGTAGTTATTACCACGAGTGCCATTGAGTCCTCCGAGTTCCCTTCGGTTTTCTTAATTTACTAAATAGCCCATGGTTTATGTCGGTTACTTTATTCTCTTAAATTACTGGATCACCCTCCTCCCCCGGAATGGGCGAGGTAATAAAATACTAGATCAGCCTCTCAATGCCGGGGGGTACTTTCGGCAGAGCGGAGGGCTAAGAGCCTAGAACAACTAAAAAATGAGCACGCAGGCTGCCGTGTGAAAAGGACCAAAGAGCGCGGTGTGTTTCGGGAAAGCGATTTGAAATTCGAAAAAAAGCCGGATTCCCAAAAAGATCGCGTGAGAAAGTAGCCGTTTTTCGCATATAGACCATTTTGCCATCGATTCAAGAATTTATTACCTACCCACCAATCTCTCCCCCCCCTCTCTCTCTCTCTCTCTCTCTCTCCCTCCCTCCCTCCCACCAAACACGACCCCACGCCGGGTCCCATCTTGGGTGGAAAACATCCGAGGGTAGATCGGGGTATTCGGAGGAATGGCCGATGGTAATTTGGACTGTTCGAGCCGGATAAATACTGAATGGGATTTTACCTGCGGGGTAAAATTCCCTCGTTTATTTTTTACCCTCCGCGAGGTGGACCCACGCTGTCAGGAAAGGACCGAAGTCCCACGTCAACAAAATGCCCCACCAGTGACACGACCCGCGAACGCGAAGCATCTTCTCTCCTCTCGAGGTGGCTTTCCCAACATTACTTCCGTACACTTCTCTGCTGAATTTAAATTTTTTTAGTTAAATTAATTTTTCAGTACGCATATATTTGCGAGTTTTTGAATATTCAAGAAGGCTGTTGGGTTGAGTCCGCGTAGTGAGCAGAGAAGTTTTATTTTCCCGTCAATTATATTCCATTATTATTATTATTATTATTATTATTATTATTATTTTAATAAATAAATTTCACAAATAAAATTTTCAACGCACAAAACTGACGTGAAGAAGTGTATTGTAAGATAGAATAAAAAATAAAAAATATATACAAATTACATCTCAACTGGCTCAAAGATATTTGTCCGTAATACATTTAACCATAAATACCAAGAATATATGTGGTTTACCAAATCAATTAAAGTGCCCTGTGGAATGCCTTTTTCTTAACTCAAGGTAACCTCTGACTTCATTATTCGTGCTCTTCCCCACTGAACAATTTTCTACTGGTTATAACACGCGACGACGGCCATTGATCAATTCCAATCGTCCTCCGGGTTAACTACGAGCATCGACAAACAGCCCGGCGAACTAATGCAACTTCGTATTTGTTAAATTTTCTAGCTTCCCTCGTCCCATAAACTACTTCGAACCCCGTACCCACCCCCCGCCTCCCCAAATCTCCGGACCCTTTTCTTCTCTGAACGCATGCATGCATTCATGCTAGAGCTGCCACAATTACAAAATATATCACATCAATTTGTAAACTGAGAATTTAACGAAAGCATTAGCCAATTGGCATTACTTAAGAGCCGAGTGGCAAATAACAAAATTTTCGTAAGAGACAGAAGCAGAGGAGAGAAAAAAATGGACGGCTGTCGAGACCGTTAAGACCACGAGAACCGTGCACTTCCCGCAAAAGAGACAACCGCAAAATTGAATGCGAGACCAGTAATTTGATTTTGTTTGTTCCCAATCTTAGAAGAAACCGGCTTGCTCGACGCAGTCATAATATAGTTGGAATCGAACGAGTAACTACAAAAAAGTCTGCACGACGTACTTTTTCGCATTTGGCACCCTTTCGCGCGGAAGTCTTCACCCTCGCTCTCTCCGTTGCCGCCCATTGTAATGCCCCTCCATTGCCGCCCATATTCTTTCTGTTTTTTTTATATGTCTTGGCAGTCCCTAAATAATTATTGGCGGGAAAAATCAATACCCCATTTCACGAATTCGCCTTGCCAAAGTGAAAATTACAAGCATTGTGCTTATTGTCACGGGGCCAAAAGCCAACTTCATGCTTGGTACAAGGCCTCGACAATGTTTGCGTTTCTCTGTCGCGAGACTCACGGGGCTAACGCTTATCCCCTCTTAAAATACTCTTCATCGTTACCGATGTTCCGGGAGATTCTTCTTCTCCCTTAATTATCAAAAGAAGAAATTGAACCAAAGTATTTTTGAATGGATCGCGAGATACAGGATCCGCGGATGTGCCCGCGTAGTTTAATTGAGTTTGGATTGAGAGAAGGAGCTTGAAGGTCAGAATTTCCGACCTTGTTTACGGATGCGTTTTTACATGCCATCATTAGTCTTTTAAACCAATGCGTTAGCAGTCTTTTTGCATTTTTCTTTATTATGTAGAGGGTTCTGGAATCATTAATTTGTCAACAGAAATGTCATCATCCTTAGGGGAGCTTCTCGCAGAAGATGGATTTAGAGGAGGAAAATCTCGAATAAGGATGACAGCTTCCTTCGGAGGAGGAACTGTAAGCAGAAGACCTCGCTGCGCTCCCGAGAAAGGAGAAAGAGAGAGCCTACGTCAGCCTCTAGGAGCAGGCCTGGATAGAACAAGATCAAGCGTATCTCATTCCAGGGGAATTGAATTGTCGAGAAGTCAGAACAGTCCTAGTTGGAAACACGGGAATGATCTAGTTTGCAGAAAAGGAAAATCAGATGGAAAACCAAAAGCAGAAAATTGGGATATACTTGGCCGCAGTGATCCATTTGACTTGCAACATATGGGACAGTTCATGTTGATTCATTCAAAAATATCAACGGAAGTGATCAGATAGTTGAGGTTGGTGAGGAAGGAGATGAGAGAGTCAAAGATACATATTCTGATAAAGGACATAGCACAAGTAGGAGTGAGAATTCCTCCAAAGGAAATGGGGAAAAGGAGAGGTATAGAGAGAGTAACGCAAAGGATGTACAAGTAGGTAAGACACCAAGTGGCAATAAATATAAGCAGCCCGGGACGTCGACTTATTTTTCTGATGGAAGTTCACAAAATGTCAAAGGCTTCGAGGATGATCAGAGACTAACGCGCGAGAATGGCAACAACAGTAAGAAAAGTACGAAGCAGCCTGACACACCTGAGAAAAACTCTGGTGGAACTTCGAAGGTTGCCAGGAGCTTTGACGATGGACAGAAAACGAAGCACTCGAATGTTGTGCAACCGGGTTCCGAGCCTGCACTTGATGAAGTTGCTGTCCAAGCCATGGTTTCCACCTTGAATGGTTATGTGAAACGTTTCCTCAAAGATGAGGAACTACGGGCCACACTTCATCAGAATTGCTTTTCTTGCCTTGATTTTATCACAACAGAAGAAAATGACAGTACCGAGAGCAAAGTTATAACTAACCTTGAACAAGCAATTGGAGTTGCGGAAAGAGCTGCAGAGGCGGAAGCCAGTGCAAAAGAATTAAAAAAGGCTTCGTTGCAGCTTAGTGTGATCACAGATTTGAGCTCAAATGATCCCAAAGACAGAGATACATCAGGAGTTCCAAATTCAAGGTTCTCAGCTTGTTCTCACCTGTACCTTAGTGTGATGTATAAGTTACAGAAGAGGGACAGGGTTTCTGCCAAACATCTTTTGCAGGTTTTTTGTGATTCTCCTTTTCTGGCACGAACAATTTTGCTTCCTGGACTAGGGGACTATCTATTCTTTCCGCATCTCTAACATCTGAAATCGTGGCAGTGGCACGATGAAGAAGCTGATTCTTCACCAAACACTCTCAGCCGCATGAGGAAACTTAAGCTTCTAGACAAGGTTTATAATGAAATCCTGGATTCTGCTACATATCAATTTGCAGTGTATTACAAGGATTGGCTAACAGAAGGGGTTGAACCTCCTACAGTTCCTTCGATCCATATCCCATCTAAGTCAGTTCTCAGGGTTCTATTAGAGGGTTCACAGGATACTTCTCCGGCATCAGGAAGTCCACCTGGTCCACTCTCATCTCGTTCAATTGTCAGCAAGAAATTATATGATTCTGTATTTCGTTGTGCAAATAACCCTGGAGCTTATGAGGTTGAAGATTATCGGGAGGCAGATAAGTACTGTGATGGTTCTGCTGCTGAAGTCCAACAAATTTTGACGTGCTCTTATGAGATGGTTGAATGTCTGGACCAAGTTATTCCAAATCTTTCCCCCGACAATGCACAATACAATGAGCTAGTAAGTAAATTTCAAGTGATCTTTCACATCATATGCTGCTGATGTATCTCTTTCGTTGCCAATTTGCTATTTCAATGGATTGTGTACAATTGGACGTGAAATAACTTAGGGCGTTAAATATGTTTTGTTAAATTTCTGTATCACATGCACCAAGAATTAAAGAGCCTTTTTCAAGGATTCAGTTGTTCTTCTAGGGGATAGGAAACCTTTGAATGAGAATAATAGTTGAACAATTCCGCTCTCTCTCTCTCTCTCTCTCTCTCTCTCTGTGGCCCACTCACACACAGACGCAAATGTGCTAGTTCATCCTGGTAAAATGTTCAATTGCTTCAGGATGATGGGCATTCACCAGCACCCAAGGAAGAACAGCAGTTGGTTACAGATGTCAATCTCCAAGACAAGACTGATGACTCTAATATATGGCAAGAAACTGTAGCAGACTTTGACATCCTGAATGCGCCTTCAGATAAACAACCAAATGAGCTAGCCCTCAAGAGCCTGGCCAAATCTGTTTTTGAACTGCAACGGGCTGCGGAATCTGGCGATGTTGCCGCCGCTTCTATTTTACACCCAACTGAAGTACCCTTTTTAGCAATTCTTGTATAACGTACTGAAATTCAACTGCATTTTCCAGTTAGTATTATATCCTAAAGCTCCTCCTTTGATTGCATGTTTTCCAAATTCAGCCAATCAAAGAGAACGCTTCTCGTAAATTTGAGTTGAAGGAAAAAGTTTAGGACTAATTCTCAGTTCATTCTAGTATTTCGATTGAGTTCTCATATAGCTCTCTCTCAGTGCAGAGTTGCATGGAAGCTATGAATATTCTTACGAAGAATCGCATTTTCTAGGCATTCCCCAGGATTTTGTTCGCCCCCTCTCTGGACAGATAATGGAGGATCCAGTGACCCTAGAGACTGGTCAAACTTTTGAACGAGAAGCTATCAGCGAATGGTTTAATCGGGGAAATAAAACATGTTCTGTAAAAGGCAACACGTTGGAACATCAAACTGTGCCACTTACCAACTTGATCTTGAAACGTATAATTGACAGTTGGAAGTTGGAGTATGACAATCATCTAATGGAAGCCACTCAAACTGTAAGGAATTCTGGAGACAATAGGTCAAGACAAAGTGATGGAACAGCTATCTTCATGTTAGAGAAGCTCCTTAAGAAATGATTGTGTAGCATCTCTTTTGTCTAGCTGTACTGAAGCAGATGCATGCTGCGGAAACTGGATAGCTAGAGCATTTGATAAACGGTGCCTCTTGGGGTTACTCTACAGCAAGCAGTCCAAGTCTAGAGGACGTGCCGTCTTTCTGCTGACCGAAATAATTTGCCTGAGCAGGTCTGAAATTTTCTAATCTTGGTAATGATTGTAATCCGAGCTGGTTTGCTTGCATCCTTGTCTACTCTGTACAGTTCATTGCACTCCGGTAGATAGAGATGTACTGAAGAGTAGTAAAATGACATTGGCATGAACCCGAAAAATATGTGTGATTCGGATTTTATATCATCGGCGCCCCTTTTTGAATCGTCCATTTAGAATTAAGCTTGGTCACTGCATTCTGAACACGTTTTCTTCCGATTCATAGCACCAATATCTATTTCTTCTGCCATTACAGGACAAAAGATGTTTCATTACTTTTGAGTGGTTTAGAGAGCGAGGAGATTATGACTGCAATGCACATTCTAATTGTGTATCTTCAGAGCTGTCCATCCGAGCAAAGGCCGATGGTTGCCGTACTTGTTTTGCACTTAGACCTTCTGGTGCGTGCCTTCAACAAAGTTTTGTTAACAAACTTTGGCCTATAGCCTTAGAGTGCCTGATTTTCACCTGATTATTGTCCAATGCCCAAAAGCACAATGCGGTAATAAGCAATCTGCTGCTTATATGTGAAGAATATGTTGCGCAACTGTGCATTGCAGGTTGAACTTCGGAAGTGCAGCATATACCGAGAGGAAGCCGTGGGTGCTATCTCAGGGGCCTTGGAAGAAGGCCTAACTGACAAGGCAGCCCGAGAGACGTCTTCTAGGGCACTTCTTATCTTGGGAAGGTGTTTTTTTGCTTATGGGGAACCATTGACAGAAAGTTGGGGATTAAAGCAAGCGGGCATTCACAAAAACACCGAATCGAACGTAAAAGAAGATGATTTGGCCCTTGATAACTGTGTTTTACAGGTTTGTTTGATCTTGACGTTTAATTCAGCCCACTCTCACTCTCTAGTGTGCATCTAATAGCAACTCGCGGTTATCCAAACACGAAAAGGAAGTTCTTGCCATGATCAGAATCACTTTATAGAGTTATCTCGTCTGGTTGAGAGGCTTTATCTTGGCCATAAATCTCGGTCAAGATGCTAGTAAATGCTTGCTTGCTTTCACCGCACGTACATTGCATGTCACAATTTCTTATAGAGTTGTAAGAAATAACATCAGACAGAAACGATAGGAAACAGTTATAATTAAAAAGTAAAGAAAAGAGTAAAGGAAGATCGCGACTCGTGAAAACAGAAAACTGAATGCGAGCATAGGTTAACTTGTGAGTGGTTGTCATTCGATTGTAACAAACTTCTCCATCATGCTTGTATCAAAATAACAAGCAGAAAACAAGCTTGTGCTAAATTAGTTTGAAGCACCACCAGAATTGTTCTTCTGAAATTTAAGTTACTAAATGTAGGACGATGGAGAGGAGTCACGTGAAGAGTGGCTAATGAACCTGTCGGCATCATTGCTTGGTGACGGAAAAAGGTCATTTTTGGGGACGATTGCCGAGTGTTTATGCTCTGGAATCCTGGATTTGGTGAGGAGGTGCCTGACCACCATCGTGTGGTTGAGCTGCTCACTTTCTTCAAAATCTGATGCTGGTTTCCAGCTTTCTGCCTTTTCTGTCCTCGTCGTCGGGCTGAAAGGAATCCTAGCAAATGGTGAGCAGATCGAGCACAGGGTTCTTGCTTCAATTTGCCTCCTTAATATCAGTAAAATTCCTGGTTAGTCCATTGATCATCATATTTAAACTACCGGTTACCTTGTGGGACAGACCCTTTTGGTTTTTAAAAGTATTCTTATCCAAAAGGTTCAACATAATAATAATAATAATAATAATAATAATAATATGGTAAGTGTTGCGAGCATTACATCAACTTGTCTGTGGCAGAATGCAGGTTTCTGCTAATGAAAATTGCAGATGAGCTCGCAGTTCCGCTACGAAGCCTTGCGGACATAACTTGGACAGCAAAAGAGCTGTGTGCCATTACGTTTGAAGAATATCTGTAGAGATTGTAGACTGACGGACCCGCGGGCCTGCCATGAACTGGGTATAAACTAGAGATTGGCTCCTCCAAGCAAAACCAACCTGCGACTCAAATGCATGATAAAAATAAAATATCAAGACTTAATTTTTAAAAAATTATAAAATTTATAAAAATAAAAAATTATTCATTATATAATTTTTAAATATATTTTGTAATATAAAATATAATATTGATTAAATTTAATTATTAAAAAAATAATATATTACTTTAAAATAAAAAAAATAAAGTAAATAATAGTGACTTAATTATAAATAACATTTATTATCAAATACAAGAAACATAATATCATAATCCAAAAACCTTAAAAGCATCAAATACATCTGATTAATTTTTGGTTTTCCCAAATCTCTACTCCTTTTTGGGTCATATTCGTATTCCCTGCTACAGAAAATTGAACAGATCCATAGAATTAGATCCGACCCAATTCTAATTTGAATTAGAACTGAATCAGAATAAAACTGGGGATTGAAACCGTGGAACACGTTTTCGGTAGCCTCTAGGACTGCGGTTAATCCTCTCCAAAAATCAAATTGAAACTGTAATCATAATTGACTCTGTGACTGCCGGTTGAACCCTTTGTTCTAAGAAAGACTTAAAAAAAAAAAAACAAAAAGAAGTAATTTGTTTTATTAAGAAAGAAAGAAAGAAAGAAAGAAAAAAAAAAAAAAGAAGGGTGAAACCATTCGGCGACTAGATCAGAATCGGACCAGACCGAGACTATAGGTCTACATATGATCGTACACAAGTCGCTTAAGGCAGACCACCACCTCTATCACGTAAGGCAAGCCAACAAATTAGACTACATTGCTTCCTCCTTGATCTGCCTATCACTAGTAAAACTGTTATCTAATCCGGAAGTGCTCCCTTCACCTCCTGCTTGGACTTGAACCTGACCCTCGCCATCACGGTCCTCTACTTCCACCTTTACATCCGAATTCTTTTGAATCGCCAGCATCTTCAGGGCAGTCCTTTGAGGCAACAGAGTCAGGCCGGACCGCGAGCGAACAAGACGAAGATTCTCCTTCTTCTTCTTCCTGTATTTGGCCGCCAGCCTTTTCTTCCTCTCTTCCCAGCTCTCGTGCTTGTAGTGGCGGCTCAGCATGTGAGCCGCAAAAGTTTGTGAAGTTTGGAACACGTTCCTGCACTTGGGGCATGTATAAGGACCGTGTTTCGGGTGAGGGAGGCTGTGAGTTCTTCCATCGCCCGCACTTTCACCCTCATCATTTTCACTGTTACGTAAAAGGTCCTGGTTTTGGCCTGGAATATTTGGGGTGTCGTGGGGCACAAGGATGCTCACAGCTGGCTGAGGATTAAGAACTTGGATATGGGTTTTATCGCGATCAGCATAATAACCACGGTTCATGTTCATTATGGCGTTGAGCGTCGTTGGGCTTTGAAAACTGTTGAGGTGATGATGATAACGGGCGACATGATATTGATACGAGTTGATTGATGGATAGTCTGCTTGATTGCTCAAGGTCTGGTTTGGCAAATTGGCCCAATGGGGTTGTTGTTGGGTTTCATTGCCTACTCTAATATTTTCTAGACCTATGCGGCCTTGGTGGACAACATGATTTGCAGAGGAAAGTCGGTCCAAAGTTGAGGTTGGGGCAAGAAATTTGGTGGTTCTAATAACCTCGGTGACAGTGATTTCATGCGCTTCAGGAAACAATGATAATCGGCTTTGTGAAGGGGAAAAGTCTACGATTCTATGAATTTGCAACCTTTTTGGATATGGGGTGGCACAGGACCTTCTCATGACTCCGGTCACTCCTCGGCTGAGTCCCAGCTGGCCCAAGGTAGGCCCCAGACCAAGAGCAAATGATGGATTATGATGATGATCTCTTTGATGGGTCAACTGAGTTTGATGAGCCTCAGTTGTAGGCCTGGAACCAAGGAGCTGAGAGGATGTCAAGCTCCTTCTCCTCTCATGGAGAGGATTTTGACCTACGTAAAAGCCATCACTCGTGGAGTCCCCCTCGGAATACAATCCCAAGCCCAGTTGGCTGGAGCTAGAAGCATTAAAATTATTTGCCATGGGAGAAAGGAAGAGGCAGCTAACAGAAATGGGTATTGAGAGAAAACAAGAACGAGGAATGCAGAGCTGGTGAGGTACATTGGATCTCCGTGTATATATATATATATTGACAGACATCGAACTTTTAGCTAAAAGCGAATTTATTAGCGAGGATGTACATTGCTAAGTTCGTATTTGACTAATTGAAGAAACAAGCATCTCTAAATAAAAGAGAATCTAACTGCTAGAGAATTCAGGGAAATAAGCTTTAAATGCACATTTGTATTTAATGCTTGAAATTTGATTTTTTTTTTTAATTTGAAATTTATTTCATCTCTCTGTGCACTAATCAGTTCGTATCAATTCGACATTCTAATTCACCGTTTTTTTCGTTAATTGACAATTACTCTTCGATCCTCCATCGTTTACATGGAATGCGCATATTGAAATTTGAAAAACCAAACAGCAGTTTTTTCTTTTTAAAAAAAAGGAGGGGGGGGGGGAGGACATTGCTTCCTTTACCTCTCGTCTTAAGAACATCAACATGTCTATTTATAGTTTTAATTAAGTTCACCCAAAATAACCTACAAATTCAGTACTATAATTCAAGCATCATAACTTTAGATTTAAACCTAAATTAGTTGCAAGTTTACCGAGGTACCCAAAAAAACACACACACACACACACACACACACACACACACACGCGATAATCAGTTGCTGGCTGAGAGATTAAATAATAAATTTCGATCATGAGACTACTAATCCTAGGTCCAAACAACATAAATAAATAAATGAATAATAATGAATAGTTATAAAAAGAGATACAGTAATATTGCCCACATAGAATAATCTCGTCGAGTGTGCGTGCCACTGGCTCTTCTCTTATTCTAAACATTTTTGTTGCCCTCTTCGCACCTCACGATTTTCTCCCTTATCGGGAACTCGACTTGTTTGACCACGCACATTACCACCTCTGAAATCTTCACAAACAAGAGTCTTCAGTCCACTCTCCGACTGAACAAAGCCGAGTTTTGTGTTTTTAAACGTTGCCAATTTGGTTTAATACCTGAATGTGAATGGAATGCGACTCAACGTGACCGGCATAAGACTGCGACGTAGGGAAACCAGGAGATGTTTTGCGGTTACTTTAGGCAGTATGCGAATGAAACAATAACACGAAAAGAAAGGGGAAAAGAAGAATGACTGAGCAGATTTTAACTTGAAGATCGGGACGATGGGTTTCAATAACCTGCAATCTAAAGCCAGAAATCTTAATTCAAAATGTCCTTGACTAGTAGCAGAAAAACCCACCCTAAAATAAGCAAATAATTGATAAGAGAAAAAAAAGGCCCCGGTGGTAAAGACACGAAATTTATATATAGCAAACCAAGACGCACAAGAAGTTGAGTTTCGTCAAGGTTCATGGCGAGAGACTTCTGCTAAACAAGACCTTCACTAGAGTAGACTAGTTCCCTTCGTCTTTTCTGCTCTCTCCATCGTTAAGACAACACGCGTAGTCTCCGGAGTGCCATGGCCAGATTCTTCTTAAGCTCAGGATGCAGATGAGTTCCGCCGCCAAAGCTTGTTCCGGTACCAGAAAAAGCCTTGTGCGGAAGCTTCCACATCAGGCTCCACATACATGCACTCTTTAACCTCTCTCCACGAAGCCTTGTAAAATGGGGTGCCATCAAACTGGTAGTACTCACCCAGCACTGGCTTAACTGCTTTAGTGGCCTCCATTGCATGGTCATGTAGCATTGTGGAGAAGAGATGGTGAACTACACGTGCATCTGCAATATTATGGAACACCTTATTCAGCATTCCATGGTCCCGATCCATGCTAGACAAGGCACCCCTCAGCCGGTCCCATTCAGGGGACTCGTGGTGTGGCGAGGCCAGTTGCGTGTGCTGCAATTATGTGATCGTGACCAGGAAACCATCGACGATGAGTAATGGCACCCCGTAGATGCATATAATCCAGGCCAGCCCTTTCGCTGCAGCGATGCAATAGAGCACACAAGTAGCGGCAAAAATTTCGGTATCAGAAATGTAACTCTGAAGTCTCTCCCGATTAGAATATATCGGGCCATGGGGATCAATGTGGCAGGCAAGCGGTCATATGGTCGACCAGAGACATTGAAAGCTAAGTACAAAGGCCAACCAAGAAGAATTGTGGCCGCAAGAGTTAAAAGCTCGGCCTAACGGATTGTTTAGGCATTTCGAGTACCATTATATCTTCGACTTTGGCTTTGGAACAAAAACTTCGTCACGGTCAAGGCTCCCCTCGTTCGAGTGATGACGGCGGTGGCTGTATTTCCATGAAAAGCTGGGGACAAGAAGTGCAGAGCGGAGGATTAGGCCAACAATGTCATCAAGCCACTGGTAGTCACTAAAGGCATGATGACAACATTCATGAGCAATTACCCATACACCAGTGAGAATGCAGCCTTGGAGAGCCCAATAGACCGGCCATGGCATGTAGCTCAAGGGAGGGAGTGGGAAGGAGGTGGAAGTAGGTGTTTGCAATGTCGTAAAATATAGCACTTAATATGACGTCATAAAAAACAAAGGAGAAAGTGCAGAAGACAAAGCATTCAAAGCAATGCTGCGGAATGGCTTTCCTGATTTGGCCAAGAGTGAACGGAGGTTGCGTGTGTGGCATTCGCTTGAGGTTCCTTTCCTTCGCTGCACCATTGATGCTCGGTGCAGACATTCGGCCGCCAGCTCCCATTGCTCTGTTCGGATATCCTGCAGACTATGAGGACATCGAAAACTGTAGTCAGTTCCACTCAGCTCAAAATTGTGACGAATACATTGATACTTTAATGCCTGAGACTGGAAGTGCATGCTACATGCCGCGTATCGAGGAACAACAACGTGTCTGTATAATCCTACGACAACCAGTGCATTACTAAAGCCAATGGACTCTAGTAGAAATCATAGATGACCCAAATGGACAAAAGCCCCCACAATAGAACGTGGGTTATGTAAGTTAATGAAATGAGATAAGAGCCTTTCCACGAGGATCAACTATCTTTGAGCAGAACGAATGCTGTCTGTTCTCTTGCTTTTGTCACCATTCGCTTTTCGCAGGATTGCTCAAAATTAACAAGAAGAAAATTCAACATCAGTTTATTGTTTTAGACGTTGTAACAATCTATCGTCACATACATTTATTTTTCTCTTTCTGTGGTCTCTCGAGAGGGATGCTCCAGTCCCAGGCTCACCACAAAACAATATCATATTGCGTATCTCAAGGAATGGCAAGGAGCTAGGCGAATCACAGAATGCAATTAATGCAAAATTTAAATTGGCAGGGCTGGGTTGACTTCGGTTTTTCTCTAGAGGTCACACATTGCCCGAACAGATGTGAGGTCGGCATTCTGTCCATAACAACTGTATAGCATGGCTCCAAATTGGAAATTAGTATTGCATGGAAACATGCACTTCAAAGTCCAATCTCCATGTGGAGGCAACCAGTTTTTTTTTTTTTCCTTTGCTTCGGGTCTATTGCGTATGGGTCCTCCAGAAACTCATTACCACCAAAAGAACGCCAAAAAAAAAAAAAAAAAAAAAACCTGTTCTTGGTAAATTTGTGTAGATTTATTTGCAAAGGTAGTTGGATTTGATGTCTCCGAGGAAAAGATTCAGAATATAACTTATCTAACAGTATTCTCCTATAATGATTAATTATTTACTTTGTGTGTTCGTTTCAAACGAAAATTTGAACCAATTACCTTGAATTCCTTGGAACATGCATACATCCCAACCCCATCAAAACGAAATGAAAAGGGAATGCAGAAGTAGTACTCTTCTCGATTAATGCTATTCCCTTCCACGGCTAGATATTTTTCGACATCAGTCTATCTATCGCCATGGAAAACAATCATATATATATATATATATATATCAACCCACACCAGAAAGAAAAGCAGTGGAGAAAGCATTAGAGTGCACAACGTCGTCTGTCGCTGTCTTACAAACAGAGAAGCTAAGCTAAAGCAACTGACTCTTTGAAGCATGGCACACGACACACAAGGGAAAAGAAATAATGGGCATCAATCTAAAGCAATACTCATGACATTGGTGGATCTATACGTGCAGAATGTATACGCGTACATACATGCACGTGCTTCAAGCCAAGCCTGCAATTCAAAGAGAAGAAAAAAAACAACAAAAAAAAAAAAAACAAAAACAAGAAAAAGAAGAAGAAGAAGAAGAAGAAGTGCTTCTTGGAAGAGCACTTCTAGCAGCAGAAGAGAAGCGCACACCTCCGTGGTGTTTGTCGGGGTTTTGGCTGCTGGCCGGTCTTACTCAGAGGAACGAAGCCCGCATTTAAGGGCAACGGAGCAGCTTGCAAGAGGTGGGTCCCACAAGATTCTCACCCGAACGCTTGGACGTGACTATCTGACGACGTGTTTGCTGGCTATTGGCTCAACGGATGGTCGGGACGCATGTGTTAGATTGGGGCTGGGATTTCTTGTGCGCTGGCACCTAGTTGCAGCTGATAACATTCATATATTAATATATATATATTTTTTTCCTAATATGTTTCGTCTGAGAAAAATCATGTTTTATGGGAGCATTTTCATCCCAGGAATTTTTCCAAGGCATCGAAATAAAGGGAACAGAGAGCAAAATTGTTAGCTTATAAACTTCTCGTTGGCAAAGTCCCTTAGAAGGCCATTGCCGATTAATTAGGGAATAGGCCCTGCAGGGCCGTAATTTTTGGCAAAGATTCCGAGACCATCTCGAAACAATTGTCATTTTAGCGTTATTTACACATCTTTTTAGGCTCCAATCTCACGTATCGTCTGCAGGCCAAGCCCGTTAAGAGTGTTCGATTGGCCCCTACCGACAAAAACACAAAGGGAGCGCGCACACAGGAACTGAATGTACGCGTTACCATCTGATACATGCACATAAACCTTTAATTTGGTCGACTCCGCGAGGAAAGTTTTTAACCAAGAGTCGACGGGGTTACATCTCAAATTCCGCTAGCTTTCTCATTCGAGCGTGTGGGGATACATGTGCGTGCAAGCCTGCATACCTGCTCGCTTTCTCGTTCGTCCACGTTCACCGGTGGTAGCCGTACGCCGAGACCGTTCAATACGGAGAAGAGCCACCTGCAAAATGACCGCCGCCTTCCCCATGCCATACTTTTTTAATTCCAGTCCTATTTTATTTTATTCAAACAAGCTAGGAGACCCAAAAAAAAAAAAAAATACAACAAACCGCATGCAATCTATTGTTTGACCCAAAGGTTAAAAAATCCATGTTTCAACCACCTGGCGGGCTTCTCCTGCGTTGTTCAACGAGAGAAGGCCATTGAAAAGGCGCAACGAAAAATCAATTGAAATTACCGAACAGCAAAACCCAAGAAATCTCCTTCTCCTAGACATAGCATCTGTCTCTCTTTGCATAAAAAAAACACAAAACGAAAAAAATAATAATAAATAAAGAAAACTAGTTAAACGGACCACATCGTACAGCCTAAAGAGAGTGTTCCTAACAGACGAGGTAAAAGGAACAAAGAAACGGAAGGAAGCACAAGAAAAGTTACATCACGGTCCTCCGCAATTCCTCAGCTCCATGTGCAAAGTGGCACCTATCCCCAAAAGTACACGATCCTTTTGCAAAGTTCTCGCATAGCTTAGTCTTGAAATTGTTTCCTGGAGCATGTATGGCTGGGCTCTTCATGGGAGGTCCAGATGCCTGACCTACATTTACGATAAGCTCGCGAACCATGGCACTTGCTTGCTTAATCTGATCAAACGTACCCTCAAGCTCAATATTCCTTAAGTTAGGATCCGATTCATGGTCTCTGATGGAAAGTTTGGCCCCAGTAAGACGACAGATTTGCTTTGAGTGCACACCATTCTTTCCAATGATGGCCCCAGCAAGTGAAGCATCGACACTGATTTTGGCAGCAGATATGGCCCCAAAGCTGGCAGCAACACTGAGACCTTGGGATGGAGGCTCCATCTGGCGACCCATCCCACCTGAAATTTGTCCCATGCCACGAGGACCACCATAGGAAGGACCCGTAGGCTTCCCAAGCTCCCACTCCCCATGGGCAAAATGACATTTATCACCAAATTTGCAACCTTCAGCTGTGTTATATTTGTTGCATACGCGGGTCTTCAGGGCAGGAGGTGATGAGCCATCAGGAAATGATGGTGGGACACCCGGATTTCTGCCAGCTGGCGGAAGAGCTGGAGTGCTGCCAAGATTAAGCATCTGTGACACAGCTTTGAAGCCACCCGGAACATAATGCAAGAAATGGCATCCCTCACCAAATGGGCAGCCAGAGGTACTGCAAAACAATAGAGATTGATCATAACATGAGGACATTCCATTTTAGAACACCAAACCCAAAATAAAAGACCTAGCCTACACTAACGCCTAAAGAACAAGGTGCCCACCCACATGAATAAATAAACTAATCAATAAATATAAGGTCACATGTTGCTTGATAAAAAACCCAAACATTCGTCGACCAGAAAGAACACAAACAGCTTTATGAAAACAGACATGATTTGGCTATGAATCCCTCCAACATAGAGCTCCAAATAACTTTAGAAGAAGCATGCTGTGAAGACATGTAAGACCCACTAAAAATAAGAGAGCAACAAATTCCCCCCATGCCTATTGCTTGTTACCAACAAGGAATTTATTAAAAAAACATTTCATCATGTTGCTAATTTTCATAATATTTTACTACCAACTTATGAAGCACAAAGCATAGACTTTTAAAGAATTACATATAATCTACACATGTACCCCAGAAAAAAGAAAAACATTCTTGCCAGAATGGGTAGCCTTGTAGCCAATGGAACAATAATATATTCCACCTACATTTGCATGAGCATTTGGAAGTAGTTGAACAATTTAAAATATCTAGCATTTCACACGTATTGATGATCTTGGAAAACCTCAGAGCTACAAAAATCAAGCATGCTACAAGCTCAAAATAGTGCCATAGGACATGCAAATAAATTATTTTCCAAGTTTTCCCCTCTTTTTAAACCTTCATCAAAACATCTTTCCATCAATCAAAGACAACTAAGGCACATCTTCCTTAATCTATCTTCTATAATAGAGAAAATGGTAGTAAATAATGAAATGAAAACTATTTTTGGCCAAGCCTTTTGATCAAAGAGTATGGCATACAGAAAGTACAGAGAAATTCAACTAAACAACTATACTCTGGACAGTAATCTAAATGTTATCAACATCCATAAATGCAACAAGCAACACTTGCAAAAAATATAACAGTGTGTAAGGTTTGACTGAGTTGACCATTGAAATGAACGTAAAGCATTTCTGAGACTGCAACTGAAAGACTAAAATGTGAAAGTTCGTGATGCTTGACATTAGCATGATTAGAAACGCACAGAAATAGAAAGGAATGAGGATGAGCAGATTTGACTACTATTACTGGCTATCACCACTACTATAGGAAAAATGGCAGCAAGCATAAGCTCAAGATCCCACTTTCATGACAATCAAGACAGAAACCACGAGAGAGAGAGAGAGAGAGAGAGAGATGATGATGATGAACTAACGATGATGCCACAAACAAAGAGGTAAAGAAACATCGAAGTTGTATGATAATACAGTATGGAAGTCTGCAACCCCAACAACACTGTCCAGTACATATAAAGGATGCAGAGAAGTAAACAAGCAACACTGCTATCTGTGCTTATGATCAAACATTGTATTAAGGCAATGCCACCGCTTTAGAAGCTGATTTACTTGTCCATATCTGATGCCTTAAACTTGTGAGAATTATGTATCGAATTTCAGATGACCATTAAGAGGTGGACACGTTTTGCATTCCATAAAACTTCATTGAGTTTACATATGTCCCAGCAAGTAGTTATCCAGAAGTAATCTCTGAAACCAACCATTTCTGTCCAATGGACACAAGTTTTGATAAGCTGTTCAATAAACTGGTTATCTTGATTAGAAGTGAACCTGTATCACAACCTTCAGTTCCCAACACATTAGTCCAAATCACACTAGATTGATTTGCAAAAAGTGTGTAACAGTCTTATTTTACAATTTACAAATATTAGAAATAGATGGAACAGCAATTAGACTATTTATTTTTGACGAGTTAGAATTTGAACCTGAAAAACTTTGTGCATGGCTTCGATTTGCTTCCTATACCAGTTGAAAAGGACTCCATTTCTGTTGCAGAAGATTAATTAATTTCCCTCAGTTAAGATTTCAGTGAGTTGTTGAATTTTGACTTAAAGAAACCTGACATCATGTTACAATATCTGAACGCTCTAGTAAATGATAATCTTAATGATTACAAAAAATATTGTGCAAACCTTGTGTAAAAATAAATAATGTGATAAATTAAATATCCAAGTACAGAGAACAATTTCCCATTCCCCACGAATAATTTTCTTAACAATGGTACCTCAAAAAATTGTATTACCACTTAAACCACAAAACACCATTCATTACACTGACAGGATTAAGGATAAGAACACTGTATTTGATTCTTTTGCTCCTGGGAGACGAGAAAATGGGTCAGACGAGTATTAAGCCTCCTGAGGCAAGTTGAGCCTAAACTTCTAGAACGAAATTGCACAAATTCCCTGCTCTGCTCATACTTCTTCTCCACAGGTCTAATGTTTGAACAAATATCAAATTGGAGCAGATCCAGTTCCAGTAAAAGAACAAAAAAGTGGAAGAGGTCAAATAAACAAAACAACAAAATGATACAAACAGATCCCCTTCTGTCGACAACCAGAAAACGCTACTATTGTTATCAAGAATCCAGTGGAGAAAAGGGTGAAAAAGAGAAAACAAGATCCATCATACACAAACGTTTAAAGAAGACGAAAAAGTTAAAAATAAATAATAAATAATAAAAATCAGTATCATCGATGAAACACTTGGCAAACATGTATTAAAAATGAAAAGGGGAAATTTGACATTGTAAAGCTCAGACTATCCCAAACAGTTCTATGAAAGTCAGTTACTCTGATCCATGACTTCCCTCTTCGTCACTTCATTATATCTTAAAAGCGTCAAATGTGCAGACATAAACTTCAAGCAATCCATTCGATCTCTGAAAAATGGCTTATACTTTCCCTTTCTCTCAAAATCTTTGAGGCTAATCCTTTCAAATTGTTCCCAAATTCATTTTCCTTAACAAAATTTCCTCGACAACATCAACAAAAGTAAACAAAAAAAAAAAAGAAGAAGAAAGCCTTATATATTGAGACCTTCAACATTTCTTCTCTGTTTCACATTTTCTTGGCTACCAAACAAAGTCGCTAAAATTAAATTCCTCTCACAACGACAGCAAACGAAAGAAAAACATTAAAAATTTTTAAGAATTCATCATGCTAACAAGACGTGAAACTCCACAAATCAAAGAAAACACATAACATAAACAGACCTAGAAAAGAGCCCACGCACACAAACACAAACACCAGAGAAAATCAAGAACCTTGCTGCCTGTATTTCTTGAAACCGCCATTCCCATTCAAAGCAGGGTCAGCCCTGCCCCTCTTGCGGCCGCTTCCTCCGAACTCCATTACTGTCTCAAGATTCAGACAAACACGCGCCCACACCCCCAAACCACTAAGGGAAACCAAGGGAAAGACACGCAGACAGAGAGTCCAAAGAAACTAAAATATAAAATAATTTTTTTTATTTAAAAAAAAAAAAAAGGAAGATCGAGAAAGAGTGTGGAGTGGATTAGGGTTTCGAAGGGGAAGAACAATCGGAGAGCGAGACACACGGGTGAAAAATACACAAATAAGAGACCCGCAATTGTGTGATAGCCTTAAAGGCGGTTTAGTAGATGGTACTCTGACGTTGGTGTCTCCTGGATCACGTGACGTAGGCGTGGTACTCGTGATGTGGCTGGCGCACGTGAACTTGTATCGTGGGCCTAAGGCCTACTAAAGTCTACTTATCCCTTGGGCCTGGTCTTGATCGGCTATGCCGGCCCATATATAATAGATATCTAGATTAGCTTTGCCAGCTCATACATGATAGCCTTTCCGCCATCTTTACGATCGACAAACTTCTCTCCGTTTCAACCCGAAAAAACCCCACCCCGGCCCAACAAAAAAAGAAAAACAAAAAAACAAAAAAGCACCTCCGCCTCCCGCCGTCTGGTTTTGTTTTTTCGAAGTAAAATTAGAAACTCAAATTCGAGACGTTTAGCGAAGAAGTTAAACGAAAACGACTCGAGTACTAACAAGTTAAGGTCGACTGGTACGGTTTCTTCAAATTGATAACCATAATATACTCGGACCACATAGCAGCACACACCATAGGTTTACCGAGAAATAGCAATTTGTGCGAGGAGGCACACAACACTAATGGGCATACGAAGCCGTAAGAATTCAGAACATGCGGGAGCAATCGGCATCGTTGTAGTTTATGTCGAAAAAAGGGCCTGAAAAAAGAGAGAGAGAGAGAGAGAGCAACAGAGAAATTTTCAACTTAAGAGACCTATAAAATTGATTCCATTCTGATGTTCCATAATACATTTGTCAGCATATTGACCAACAACTCAAAAAGGTCGAGTTATCCCTCTGCGCCATTTGCATCAGACGGACTAATCGGCACGTCCGCAGTCACAATGGGCTTTAAACGTGTGAGCCGACCATTAGACTTGAACAAGATCATTTTAGAACCCAACTCAGTCGTACAAAGGCACCCGAGTGGTTAATCAACCGCATAACATGGTTTACAGTCAAACTTTCATCGGCAAAACTGTAATTACCTGTCACAATCTTGCAAATAACCACAGATTATCGAAGCGAGCCTGTTTTTCTCCAGTCCGGCAGAGCATCATTTCCTTTAAACAATCAAAGAAATTTGGAAATAGAAAGCCGACACCTCTGGACCCACACAAGCAGGTAATTAGCTAGCTCGAAAATCAAGGAAAAGACGCAATTTCTGCAATAGCAGCTCATGAGTTCCAAAAGAAGGCTTGCCACTGATGATCCAATCCTTCTCAAGAAGCCCTGCTTTGGCACTATGGAGCATCTCATCATGGAAAGCGGTCACAATGCAATAAATTGAAGTTCTCAGAACATCAGCCATTGCATATGCTTTTGAATGTACTGGTCCAAATCTCTTTTTAGTCATCGAGACATCCCTTCTGCCTGTATTCATAGTTGCCCATTTAATATTGGCCGGCCCCATCAACTGATTCAGGGGTTGCAAGTTTGTCTTCTTTCCCATGGATGCTTCAACAGCAAGCAAACAAGATAAAAGTGTTGAAATAACAGCAGCATTGCTGCCAGACAGCTGAGCAACCCCAAACCTGTCCTCCTTGTAAGAACATGCAGTCAGGGAGGCAGCTGACCTTGCACACCATGCATATTGCTGCAAAAATTTGCAGATCAATTCATTATCAGATCAGAGACATTGACCATTTCTAATCACATGCCAATAGTAGGACTCGACTCTTTTTTGGACTAACCATGCAATCACTAGATTTGTTTCCACCAAGTCATCTACTCACTCTTTTTTTTTTTTTTTTTTTTTTTCAGATAATCATCTACTAACTCTTTAAAAAGGCTCAATTTTTTATTGCAGATAATAAGTTAGGAAATTCCATGCTTTAATGCAGTAGCATTGACAACAGTACCCATAACAATGATCTGTTCTGGACAGTGTAATGAGCTAATGATCAGCATTAATTGTTTACCTGGAAGTTGTTCAGTACTTCATAATACTTTGGATGTGGTTGTGAATTGCTCGATGATTGCAGTTGATTCGAAAGCAAAGATGCCTTGTCAACTAAACCACCTTCAAAGGCTTCACCCAAGTTAGATGCAAGCAGTTCAAGAGGCCTCAAGCATACAGCTATAACTCTTTTATAAGTGTCACCAGTTTCCTCAAAAAATGCAGCTCGCCTCCAAGTATCAACATCACTCTCGCAAACCATACAGAGATCAAGATATGCAAGATACCGTGGAAGAGAACCCGGGTCGCTCTCCTCCAGAGCTGCAAGGAGTGGTTCACTTGGATTTGTTTCTGCTGCTGCCGATCCTTTGGATGGTGCAAACACAAACCGTTTTGTATGTAGCACCTTCACAGGAATATCCAGGAGTCAAAAAAAGAAGTCAGTTATTTATCCTCTATTTTCAGTTTTTTTTTTTTTTTTCCTCCTTAAAGGGGTAGGCATGTGAAAACTTGTAGCTGATAAATTTTTTATTTTCAAATAAATAAAAAGAGTTAGAAGACCAATGGAGTATCCAAACTACAGCACATACCATAATGTACTGAAAAACAAATGACAAAGAAGCAGGTATGAAGGTGCTTCTTTACATACTCATAATATTTTTACACTGAACATTTAGATGTAAACTAAAAACAAACCCATCAACGACGAGCAGAAATTCAACAAATTGTTTGTACTCTTAAAGTAGCTCATCTTCAGCCTTGAGACCTTGAAAAATAGTTTTTTTAATTATTTTTTATTTAATAAATTCAATTAACAGTTCAGGAAATAAAACAAAACTTGAAGAATGAGCAGCAGCAAGAATTTGATTGATAGAACCTAAGATAGAACCTTCTGTCATCTGTTCAGCATCAAAGTAGCATTACGATTTGTTGATTTATTCAAAATAGATATTTGTATCTTCATAAAAACAACTGCATGCCTAGCATCATAGCATAGGTTAAACACCAGCTACGGCAGAAAACATAAAAATAACAGAACACAACTATATATGTCAAAAAGCCAACCTGATGTAAATGGTGACTTAGTTCCCAACAGAGAAACACAGAAAAGCCCCCAATGTATAGGAGGATTATCTGCTCGGTGATGAAAGTCCCCATTGTTGACTGTCCCTTGAACTGCTCCGGAAGAAACAGCAGCACCACAGCTGAAAATAAGTAAGCTGTGGTAGAGAGCTTTAAAGCACGTTTAAAAGCCAAAGGAAGCCCCATCTTGAAGCTGAAGAAAAGGGGACGCTGTACACCAGGGTGTTAAAGATCAGTCATCAGGTCTCATAGCTAAAAAATGTGATACAAGTAAAAGAAAAATCACACGGCAAGTCCATGCAGAAAATATAGACCTGGCCTATAAAGAGATGCGTACACCTCGTTAATCACAGAGAGCACCTAATTAAAAGGAACAAATAAAAACCAGTAGAAATGAACAATGAGAATTATGACTACAAAGGAAGGCATGAGAAAAATTCCATTACACAAGGAAAACATAGAAGGCAGCATTTTAGATTGGCACATAATGCAGGGCTCAAGCAGCCACTGATTCCCAAGAATCAAATAGTCCGAAGTGACCCATATGGGTGGCAAATCATCTCACAGCATTTTAAATTTAGAAACAACAATCATTCAATGCTTAAGACCATTATAATCGAGTTAACTCACACCAAGAAGAGATCTTTGTCAAATCAAAGAGTCAGATATAGGACCTCAAAAATCTCAAGACCACAAATTAATTTACAGGCCCACCACACTGTTCATTCACCTGTATAATGGGAAACTCCAAAACCCATCGCTGCTTATAAACATAACACAGCCCATAAACCAAGCCATAGACAATACCACTAAACCCCAATCTTCCAATTAGCCGAATCAACCTGTGGTCCTCCGCCCATCCGCCGCCGCCGCCGCCACCGCCGCCGCCGCACACAGACATCAACCCCGCAAATCCCGAAACAGCAGCAGCCACCACAAACAACAGGAGGCCAAGGGAAACCTTAACCCGGCGGCGTAAATCACGAGAAGCCGACGTCTCTCCGCCAGAGACAAACATAAATCGGAGGAAGGCGGTTGCCAGCTGGGGAGGAGAAGCGGAGGGAGAGCGCCGGGGGGAGGAGATAGCGGAGACTGCCACGGAAAAGAGTAGCTGTGAAGCATAGAAGGACAAGAACGCGAAAAGGGATGCGAATAGCCGAGAGACGAAACGAGGGTTGTCTTTAGTAGCAGCAGAAGAAGAGGAGAATCTAGGGAGAGGAGAGAGAAGGAAGGTATTGAAGAGAAGGAAAACAGCGGTGGAGGAGATGGATTGCCATATCAGGAACCCTAGGAAGCGGCCCTGCGCCACCGCATGCGGCGGTGGAGTCGAAGGCATTGATGGGGTTTTGCTTTGATTGAGTGGTTTTTGTTGGTATCGATGGCGGGGAACAACAAGAAGCTGGGCAGGGGAGGGCTTTACAGAGTGGGGGTCAACATCTCCACTCTCCAAAAGTCTTTCATCTTCAAGAAGCGGCGGGAAGGTGAGCCGGGTGGGACAGCTAGCTGCTTCTCACTCTGTGAGCAAAGAAAGAGCCAAGATTCGGACAGGAAGGCCCAATGTGAGAGGGTTCGGTCCGGTCAGCTCGGCCGCCCGATGTTACGGTTTAACGGTCAAGATTTGGGCTTTTATCCGGTGTGGACGACCCCAAAGCCCAATTGGCCACGTAAGAGAATTATGCAGTCAAAATCGAATCCACGGCCTGACTGAAAATTAGGCTTAGATAAAAACTTAAATTTTTATTTTTAAAATTTCAGATTTTAATTGTAAAAAAAGAAAAAGTGTAGGATTTATGAAAATAATATATAACTAACAACTCAATGAGTTTCCTAATAGGAAAAAAAAAACACATTACAAAAACTGTTTTTTTCTCCATTTTTATTAATTTGTGTGGCCTCTCGAATGTCTTTGAAATATAAAAGGTATTTTGTCTTTTACTAGTATAAATTCTAAGAAGAGAATCACCATAAATTTTCCTATTAATTTGACTAAGACGGGACCCATAAATTCCATTGTTTTGGTGCACAGGAAGGCTAAATAAGCTTTTGTCGGTTCCATGGAAAAAACCGTCACCTCAATCCTATTTTTTTTCGGGACGAAAATTTTTTACCTGGGTATAACAGCATGGGATATATTAGGATTGAAGCTAACTAGATATAACCGAAGAGTGTTGTTGGCAGTGAGCAGAAATACTACGTAGCGCACAAGCCAGACTGTCCACGGCAACAAACTTATATACACTCTATAATTACAATTGACACGTTAATTGATCATAGTCCTAATTAATGTGTTTAACTGTATAGAGAATAAAAACTGCATATCGTCTAATAAGGGGTTCCACAGACCATACAAAGGAAACCTAACGTGCACGCATGTTGATGCATGCGAGCAGCAAACAAGAGAGAACAAACTGAACCATATGATTTGATATTCAAGCAGTGAAAGAGCGGCCTAATTGCCTAAATAAAGATAGGGAACTTAATAAAAGCTGTTTTAACTTACTAACTGTGAACTATGCTATCCATGTGTTTAACAACAATGGAAGACAGCAGTTTCTTTTGTGCAATGGTATTTTGCTCAGTATTGGCTGCCAAGTTGGTACCTAACCAAGTCAGTTTCAGATGATTTAACACTGTCCACCTCCCAAATAGGAGCCCACCATTTTCATGCAAAATGGTCCCTCTCGGCCGAATGCAATACTTGATCCCACAATCTCTCCTTTGCTTTTCTTTCCTCACGTCCAAGTTGCCTCTTTCCCGGTCTTAATTAATTGATTCGCATCTTCCGTCCATTAGTTGGATTTTTCATGGAAGAACTTTCATCATCAAGCATGATTTCAAATGCCAATAAGATGGACGCCACCGCAGAAATCTCCGATTCACACGATAGCAACTACACATTTCGTGCAAGCAAACGTCCGAGACACGACAGTAATGCTAATGCTGCAAAATTTAAAGGCGTCGTGCCACAGCAAAATGGAAACTGGGGAGCTCAAATATATGCAAACCATCAGAGAATTTGGCTAGGGACGTTCAAGTCCGAGAAGGATGCGGCAATGGCCTATGATAGCGCGGCGATCAAACTTAGAAGTGGAGATTTATATCGAAACTTCCCGTGGACTGTCCGCAATGTTCAAGAGCCTAACTTCCAAAGCCAATATAGCGCAGAAGCTATCTTAAACATGATTAGGGATGGATCTTATCAACCCAAGTTTTTGGATTTTCTCAGAGCACAATCCGAAAGAGGGGCCGATTATGGTGATTTTTCTATTCAAGGAAGGGAGCATGGCGATAGACAATTTTCGTGCATACAACTTTTTCAAAAAGAACTAACTCCAAGTGATGTTGGGAAGCTTAATAGGCTTGTCATTCCCAAGAGATTCGCAGTTAAGTACTTTCCACACGTGTGTGAGAATGTTGAAGATGACCAGAGAGGCGCCGGGATAGATGATACAGAGCTTGTGTTTTATGACAGGCTAATGAAGACTTGGAAGTTCAGATATTGCTACTGGAGGAGTAGCCAAAGTTTTGTATTCACAAGGGGTTGGAATATGTTTGTGAAGGAGAAGCATTTGAAGGAAAAGGACGTCGTTACATTTTATGCATGTGTGTGTCAAGACCAGGTGCGGGAAGGCAAAAATTTTTCGTTAATTGACATAACTCCCAGTAATAACCAAAGTTCTGCGGTTGATCATCATGGCAAGGTCAACCAAATTGAGGAGATGCAAAAGGAATTGGAACTGAGCTTAGGCCAAACTGGGAGGAGAAGAAACAAATTGCAAAACTGCGACGAGAAAGAAGTGAAGAATAATGAAAAAGGGTTGAGGCTTTTTGGGGTGAGAATTAAATGAAATGGGAGATGACTCACCAAAGGTTTCCTTTTTCTTTTCATTTATTTTCATCAGAGGCTTGTCTACATGTTTTAAGAACGGGGCTACTCGTGCTTAGGAGTGCACCAAGTGAATTAAGCTCATGATTGCTTAACCTGTTGTTTGCTCTTACAGACAGCAGATTTGCAGGAGGATATGTAGGGTTGTGATAGTACCAGGTTTCATCTAGTTTAATTTATCCAAGATCATTGTGCTTCATGCGCGTCCGAATTAATTCCTCATCATCATGTTCAATGGAATATCCTTGTAAAATCTTCTTCTTCTTCTTCTTCTTCTTCTTGTTTTTTTTTTGGGGGGGTATAAATAGAAATATCGCACAAGTTCATCCGGTGACTTCAACAATTGCAATCTACGTTCAAAATATTGCATTACTAATAGACCAAAAAGAATATTTGTATACCCAATTAATTAGAAAACATGTGAACGTGAAAATGCATTCAGCAATGGGTTCGGAAAGAAAAAAAAAAAGAGATGTGGACAGTAAAACAAAGGAAAATGACACGATCATCGCACATCCCATGAAACCCTTGGCCCCCAAAATCCTAGCAAATAGCTTTCTCAACGCTGCTGTTGAAATCTCCACCCGCACCGCCACCAACTGTTTCCTCCAACCAAAAGCTGTCTTTTGATTTGTTATTGGGCAGGCCTACCCTCCAACCAATAGACATTAAATGTGGGCTGACCCATAGTTTTTTGGCAATGGGACTGGATGAAACTAAAATTTATGTTCTGGTTATCGTGTGTTCAAAATAGTTAATCTACAAATTTTATGTTAAGAAAAAACTAAAAATTTATATTCATTTTTTTTATAATTATCTTCGCTTTATATATTCATGGCTATATATGACTTAAAAAAACAATTTTTTTTTTAAAGAAAAGAAAAGAAAACTTATGTTGAGGTACAAGATCCAAGAAAAAGATTATGGATTCACAAAAAATGCTTAAATCCAGGTAAAGAGGCCCACCAATCCAATGGAACACAATTTCTAACGTCCCCGTCAATTTCTTGAAGCCTACCCACCTGCCATTTAATTCCCATCTGTCTCTGGATCTTTGCATCTCTCTCTTGCAAGAGTGGCTCAACCGATACCAATCAGCTGCGAGCAGTTTAATAGCGTTCTCTCGATGTTTGGTTTCGACACGTACAAAGATTGAAACTTTGTACTCTTTCTAGTCAATCCTAAGTGTACCCATTAGAGAGCGAGAGAGAGAGAGAGAGAGAGAGAGAGAGAGAGAGAGCCTCGATCTCATCGATACCCATAGCCCCTCGAAAAACTCGGCATTTAAAACCCCCCCTAAACTAAAACCTTTTATTTTTTTTCTCTGCCTCCTGGCTCCCTCAGTTTTACAGAGGTAACAGTCTCTCTCGCTCTCTCTCTCTCTCTCTCTCTCTCTATCTTCCCCCATCGCTCCCTCTCTCGGTTATATTTCCCTGTGCTGCTCTCTTTTTGTTTTTTTTTTTTTGAGATTTAGGTGAATGCAGATTGATGTCTACTGGTATTTGGGATTGATGTTAATTGCTTGTATGCATGTTTTGGTGGATTCGAATTTCACGCGCTTGTGTTTTGTTGTCCATTTCCAGTGGATGACTGGAAAGTAAATGGGTATTCTCTATATTTGAGTAACTGCTTGATTTTGTGTTGGAATGGTTGATTCATTAGTTTCCATGTTTTGTGGGGGAATGTTTGCTTCGTCATCTGGTTTATTGATTAGCTTTGGATGTTTTTGGCCCCGGGGGGGTAGTGGCGGCGTTTTCTCCTACAAACACTTCTTTTATTCAGAAAAGCAGACATAATTGGACACTCTCCTTTCCTACACTAAACTTTTGTATTACTTCAATTAGAGTGGGTGTATTGTTTACTCGAACCAAGATTTGGATCCAGTGGTTCGAAATGCTTAGGTTTGATATCCATGACCCATGAAGAGACTTGGTCAATCTATGCTGATAGTGTAATACATTGCGATTTGCAGGCCTTTATCTTCTTTTAGAAGGAGATCTAGTTTTGACAAAATGGCGGCAACTGTGGCCTATGGATTCCAAGTGCCAACGGCAAGGCCCTGTACTTCCTCTTCTTACAGGGTTATCAAACCGGGTGCTGCTATTGTTGGCATGATTTCTAAAGATGCAGCATGGACTAAGCTTGCAAGTGCTTCTCATATAGCATATGCACAGTCTTTCCAAAGGAATTTCAGGTCATCATCTGTGAAATTCAATGAGGTTGTGACAAAGGCAGCAGCTGATATTAGTGACAGTAAGCCACTGTCTGGATTGCCAATAGACCTAAAAGGTACTATTTGTTTCATTTCAATGCCTTTATCTATTCTGTGGCAACATCGCCAACTGAAACTTGAAACACCTCGTAGGTAAACGGGCATTTATTGCTGGTGTGGCTGATGACAATGGCTATGGATGGGCAATAGCAAAATCTCTTGCTGCTGCAGGTGCTGAAATTCTGGTTGGAACATGGGTGCCTGTAAGCATATTTTTCACTTCCTTTTGCACAATATTAATTTTTGTTAGGAATTCCAGCCCTTTAAAATGCTTCATTAATTTCTATATTCATTCTTTTGCAGGCTCTGAACATTTTTGAGTCCAGTCTACGGCGGGGAAAGTTTGACCAATCACGCGTGTAGGATGCTGGAACTTGTTTAAAGTTTGTTCTAATATGTAATTCTTATAAGGGACATCTATTAACAATATAAGATTCTTCAGGTTGCCAGATGGTTCTTTGATGGAGATCACAAAGGTTTATCCCCTTGATGCAGTCTATGACAGCCCTGACGATGTGCCTGAAGATGTATGGAGATGAAGACTAAAGTTTGTGCACTAGTGTATGTGTTGGATAGACACATTCTGAATCTAATTGGTTTCTTTGTCAGGTGAAATCAAATAAGCGTTATGCAGGATCAAGTAATTGGACAGTACAGGTAAGGGCCTAGAAAATTGTGTTTTCCCTACAGAAGCCATTCTCACTTTTAAAATGGTTGACATATTTGGTTTCCTATTGACATTTATATGGTTGACCATATGTCTCGCAGGAAGTTGCTGAATCTGTCAAACAGGATTTTGGCAGCATTGATGTCCTTGTGCACTCTCTTGCCAATGGACCGGAGGTATGACATTTCTGAACATCAAGTTACCTTCTCTGCTGCGGTGATCTTTTATTCTAGAACAGAGTGCATTCCCCTGACTAGGTAACAAAGCCTCTATTGGAGACATCAAGGAAAGGATATCTGGCAGCAATGTCTGCTTCAAGTTACTCTTATGTTTCCTTGCTCAAGCACTTTCTTCCAATAATGAATCCAGGCAAGCTTTTCTAATCTACAGTCTCTCTGCACTTCCATCTTTAATTGACTATAGAATCTGAATAGAGTGTTTCTGATGCAGGCGGTTCTTCACTGTCTCTCACATACATTGCTTCTGAGAGGGTCATACCTGGGTACCTCTATAGTCTCTTTCAATCTTGCCTGTAAAGTTACCTGACATTCATTTATCATTCATGAAAGTTCCTAAATATGTCATCCACAGATATGGTGGGGGTATGAGTTCTGCAAAAGCTGCACTTGAGAGTGACACACGAGTGGGTATTCAATTCTTTTGACTTGTAATGTTTGAACTGAAAGCATGCCTATTGTTGTGGTTGGCCTTGACTTATATGAGCTTTTCATATTCTTGTTCAGGTGCTTGCTTTTGAAGCAGGAAGGAAATGCAGAATCAGGGTCAACACAATATCTGCTGGTATTTTTCCCTTAATATCTTATCTCAAAAGCAGGCAATGTGACAGTTGCATGGGCCCATGCATTCTAATGTTGCACCATAGCATTACTTTACTAATTTAGGGCAGATAGCTAATTGTGGTCATCTCTTTGGATATGACCATTTGATTTAAGACCCCTCAACATGGTAATGTGGCAATTTCCACTTTCATTATGTACTATGTCCTACTTAAGTGCACTCAGCCGATGTCTTGAGAACACAACTACATCATGTCAAGGATATTGTTAAGCTAGGCCAGAGTCCTGCATTATAGAATGGTGCTCTAAGACATGAAAAAAAACCAAAACATCGAAATAATTAATATCTTTTTTATGCTTTCAAATCAAATGCAACTTCCATGAATTATGTCTGGCCCTAGGCAGCAATTTAAATAAAAGTGAGAGTTTGAAGCCGTGTACACCTTGGGTTTAGCCTCAATTCTACATTTTTGCCTTTATCAAATATTTAATTCAAGCGACAGTATATTTAGTTATTTGGGGTTGGCAGGGGCGGGAGGAGGTGGGGTTCCTGACTCCTTCTGATATCTGCAGTTTACATACCTCAAGTTAATGCAATCCAAGTTCTCAATTTTCTTTCTTGGCGTGCAGGTCCTCTGGGGAGCCGAGCCGCAAAAGCAATTGGATTTATCGAAAAGATGATAGACTATTCATACACTAATGCACCTATTCAGAAAGAACTGACCGCAGGTAATTTGGTATTTCCTCACTCATAGGCAATATGACTTTCATGTTTCCTTCCTTAATAATTACTGAACCAAAGAAACTGATGGATCAGACGAGGTGGGGAATACTGCCGCCTTCTTAGCATCTCCTTTGGCTTCTGCCATCACTGGGGCTGTTATATATGTTGACAATGGCCTCAACGCAATGGGAGTTGGTGTGGACAGTCCAATCTTCGAGGAACTCAACATCCCAAAAGGCGAGCACTAGGTAAATGCAAGCAGGATAATAATGAATGAAACTACTCAAAGGCTTGACCATTTTTCTGCTCCTTTGCCCCTGTAGAATACTGGCACTGCCCTAGGATGGCTTTGCCAGCGGCGCCATTGATTTTGTGATGAGAATGTCCTCTTGTAGGAGCCGAAACAGTTGGTAATAATTCTGTATCAAATGTTTTGGGTTCCAAAACAAAAACGTTCCCTTCCAGGCCCGTTGTACTTGTCCTTCTTGAACGATAACAAGCAACCCTGATGGGCTTAGGCCGAGTTCTGCTAGCAAGCCTCCCCATATTCATTATCGTAGTTATGATTTTGAGTCATCAGCGGGCTCCACCCCATTCTTTTTGGATGTGCAAATCTCAAAGGGTGAAGCAAGGTCAACAACGCCAGGAAACAATTGTTCTTCAAGCTTGTCTTGTCGGGGCGCCTTTGAGCCAAAATGGGGCTTCTAATCAACACCGTTATAATGGTAAAGCAGAATGGTTGGAGGAAATCAGGGAAAAAGATTATCAAGAGGAGAGAGGAAGACAGCCGCGATAAATGTCTCTTTCCTCGCAATGAGCGGGGCAAAACATACGGACTTGTTAAAATCTCAAAAACAGAACGAAGAAAGAAAATAAGTAAATAAATAAAAGAAAATCAAGATCAAGAAGAAGCGACCCGGTTCAGAAGAACGAACTCTAATTTTCGAAAGAACTCTGACCCATTAAGCAATAAATATCGAGAAATATTGGTTACATTCGAGAAATGTGTTTCCTCTGTCAGAAGGGTGTCGCGTTCTACCTCTACTGGAATATATAATAAAAGGCTACAACACAAGTACGAGAAGTTTCAGAGTTGAAGAGAAGCTTTCAAACGACAAGACCCCCCCTCCCCACTCCCGCCGCTGGGTTTGGGCTGCTTCGGTCAACTTGGATTGGCACACGACAAACTACAATTGGATGGGCTATAACTGTAAAATCCAGACCTGTGGAGCCCACTTCCCACAGTTTCTCTCTCTCTCTCTCCCCCCATTGAAAAAGAAAAAAACAAAAACACTTTCTCAACAAACAACTGCCCAACTTCAATAATATAATTATGAATGAATGACCCAATTCTCTATCACTTATCTAGGCTTGTCCGACCCACTGCAGGAATCCAACACGTATTCCTATTATTTCACTCTCTGCGCGCGCGTGTATCTGCTTGTGCTGTGGGGCTGTGGGCAGGGGTGTGGAAAATGGCAGACTATGCGGTTGAGTCCAACAAAGTAGAGACAAGTGATGGGGTGAAACTCCACACCAGGCTCTTCAAGCCAAGAGAAGTAGAGATCAAAGGCAGCAACTTTGTTATTGTTCTTGTCCATCCATACTCAGTCCTGGGTGGCTGTCAAGCCCTCTTGAAAGGAATAGCAGCTGGCTTGGCTTGTAATGGTCACAGGGCTGTTACCTTTGACATGAGAGGCGTTGGCAAGTCCACTGGCAGGCCTTCTCTCACCGGCTTCGCAGAAATCAAGGATGTTATTGCCGTCTGCAAATGGATTTGTGACAATCTTTCTGCTGACAGGATCTTGCTGGTGGGCTCATCGGCAGGTATCTGGTTCTCTTTTTTCTTTTTCTTTTTTTTTTTTTTTAATAATAGTCTTCGCATGGTCTGGTATAAATTTGATAGATCACGTATGTAAAGCATAAGGGTGGACTGTGATTGACAAAAAGGATAAAACTTTGGTTGGTTTTAATGGATGATCCGCTAGATCTGAGAAACGGGTGTTGCTTTTTTTAGCCTTTAATGCTTATTCGACTCTTCAAAACCAAATGGGGAAAGTATGTCACTGCTTATTAGCAAATCTAGATTAAACTGCAATCCGGCTTTTGAGTTTAAGGGTCATTGCGTATTTTGGCTGAGATTTGATGCTTCAATTCGTTGTGATATGATTTGCAAGCAGTCCTGCATATGCTGATGTTTTTGAAGTCCCGTGGTCCTATAACTTTAACTAGCGTCTAATCTGCTTTGTTATTTCCATCCTAAAATCAGGATTTGATGATTTTTAGATGTGACTTTTATCTAGCTATCTGACACTGGTAGCAATTTGCAACAATCGCAAGTATTCTTTTTTGTGATCTCCCCTTGTATGCTGGGGGCTAAGAATATCTGTGGATGGATCTTGGCTGATGACTTATGTAAAGACTGGGCAATTTAGTGTAGAAGCTATTTTATAGCTTTGGGTGTTGATTTTCTTGAATACAAATTGCTTCTGTGACTGAAGTTTTTGGTCTAATGTATCATCCTTATGTTATTGTATGAATAACATGAGACATTTGGGATGACATCCAGTATTTGCTTCAAGAAGTAATAAATCTGGCCTGTTGTTTGTTATTTTGATCAGAGAATGAATTTCAGGCCTGTTTTCTTTATCAGAGTGTGATGATTGGTTCCCTTGACAAGAAAGGAAGCATTATCCTTGCTGTGTTTTGATTGTTCTGTTGTTCCTTATTTTGTTAAACGTGACACACTTTTTCTGAGTAAGTTTGTCCTTGCAAATATTGTGATTTACACAGATACAACTGAGAATTTCAACTTAGGATAATGCACAATTCTATATCATCAATATAAGTTGCTATTGCTACATGACATTCCGTAAACTTAGCAGGTTCTTACCCTGTGAAACTAGCTAGTCTTGCATATTGAATGTGTTGCTTCTGGTCCAGGTGCACCAATTGCAGGTTCTGCAGTTAATGAGATTAAGGAAGTTGTCGGGTATGTAAGCATTGGGTACCCTTTTGGCATGATTGCCTCGATCCTTTTTGGGCGACACCACAAGGGCATCCTAGAGTCTCCAAAGCCAAAACTCTTCATTATGGGGACTCAGGACGGGTTTACTAGTGTTAAGCAGCTGCAGAATAAGCTGAGTTCTGCTGCAGGACGAGTTGAAACACATCTAATTGAAGGAGCAAGTCACTTCCAGATGGAAGGCCCTGCATTTGATGCACAGATGGTGAACATTATCCTCGCATTCCTTGGGACCTTATAACTCTCCCATGTATTATGCCTGGTCAGGCTGCCTCCTGGCAGAGCGGCGGTGTGTGCGTGGTAGTTTATAGTGTGTTGATATCTCAGGAATTACAGATTGAAATTATGGCAACTTAACCAGCCGTGAGGCTTAGGCAGAGAGAGAGAGAGAGAGAGAGCGAGCAAGCCTCTGCAAAACGATGGAACTGCATAGCCATAATGAAGGATGCATAGAAAGAACGCATTGGAAGTCACAGCATGTTGAAAATCACTCCTATTGTGGTCACCGATTATTTGGTGTAAAAATAATTTACACAAGCATTCTAGAACATCTAAGAGTTAAAATTACAATAGAACTAAAGCTACATCCACTCGCCAATAGGGACAATTGAAGGAATGCCATGCAGTAGACTGGCCACAATAGTTGGGAAATGCGCTAAGCGTTGCGATACAACCAACTAGGATTGGCAGCAATTAGGCCTTAATGTCATAATTCATCGGCCTCATATTGTTGATCCTCAGATCCCAGTCTTCCCTCTGTTGCCATCTTGTTGCCATCTGAACCTTCAACTACTCTACCTTCGCCAACCATCTCATCGTATGGACGTTTTCTCCATTGATCCTGGTCCATTGATGGTGCGTGGGAAAACGGATGTTCTCCCTGATCTGCTTTCAAGCCAAAATTATAAGGAAACGGAAGACAGAATACAATTGCCTGAATACTGGCCTTTATGCAGCACACGGTGGTCGTGAAGTTGCAACTGATCATGATTAGGAATTCAAGAAACGGTGCTATAGAAAGGACTGATATTAAATAAACATTTGGGGCCCATTTCTTGCAATGAATGAAAAACATGCCAATAATCAATGGAAAATTCGTACACAACTATTACAAGTCAAATCTGAATATCCCAACACTACAGTTAATTATACACCTGAAGCAGTGCACATCTTTCATTGAACTGAATACAATATAAACATGGTTATGTGCAGTTAGTTATTACCACTTTCTCCATCAGATGCATCCTCTATCCTTGCAATTGCATCAACCAGGGCTTGTTCATGTTCCTGCATCAAAAAGAGCAAATAAATTCTGCAGTCGAAGATGGTATGCCATAGTAGGAACAAAAGATGCTCAGTTCTTACTTGAAGCACTTTCTTAGCTTTCTCAATTTCTATTGGATCAGGATGGCTAGCACCAAAAACCTTTTCCACCTGTTCATAGCCACCAATATTAGGGAAAAGTAAGTCACTTTTCTACAATACGAAAAGTATTCCAACTTCCACTTTACCTCCTTGATTAGAGAATCTGTGTGAAGTATCTCAATATCACCCCGAGCCTTCTTCACAATGCCATTCTGTGATAGCGGAAAATCTTTCTTGGACTGACCCTTAATTGTTCCTCTACCTCTCCCAGCTCCAGCAACAGCACCACCCCCTGTCATAGTTTTCTTATTCCCATGGCCTGGTCCCGGCCGGCCACCCCTACGAAATATTCCTGGATCCTCACCTTCCCACTTAATATCCTCTGGAGATATCTGTCATTAGCATTTACATTTTAATAGCAAATTAGCACTCACATTTTAGAACCAAATAGAATCCTATCAGCAGCAACATAGATTATAGATGGATTACGCAATAGCAGAAAAAAGGGCAAGACAATAGACAGCAGCAACATAGAAGCAAAATTATTTCACCTCTCAACAGTAGTACAACCGATCGGCATGTTATTGGGTAATTAGTGATGACATAAGCATAAATTTGAAGGCAGTATATATGGAATGTGAGCTTAATATAAGTATTAAATTAATTGAGGATTAATCTTTTCCATGTGATCCTTCCCCAAACTTCATGGTGGGGGAGCCTCATGCATTGAGACACCTTTTTTTACATGCAAATAGATCCTATGACAAGAAGCTTCTGACTATTAGCTGTTGAAATGACATCACATCTCACAAGTAGCATTCAAGCAAGAAGAATAAGGGGAAAGGAATTGCACATGCAACATAACTGTGAGGCAAAATATATTTCCAAACTCCTAGAAACAGAAAATTCTTCAAGCATCAAGTTGAAAAGAGTCGCATTTTACACACAGGACTAAGCTGTTAGCCCTTCAGGGCATGACAACTACTTTACCTCTTTGAGATTCACCCACTCCCATGTTTCATCTGCTGTATTCATATCATAAACCAAAGCATGCCTCGCCTGTCAATACATGGACTATGGTTATTTCCAAAACAAGGCCAATGAATCTGCCAGTATTGCACAGGAAACAGCAGAATCTACCTCAACTGGATTGTAGTCAGTTATAACAGCCTCATAGAAGTGGTTATCTTCAGGCCACCGAGTCCAAACTTTCCTACCAATTAACGGGTTGTAACTCGTACCCTCAGCGGGTCCATTACTTACAAAAGCACCTGAAGCACCTCTTGCAACTTGGGCCCTTCCAGTTCCACCTGTTGAAGGATACTGCACGGACTTCATTTAAAAAGTGGCCGAAAGTGTATTTGGTAACCAAGAATAAACAATGGTGACAAGCAGCGACTAACCATCAACTCATCATATTACTTGCAATTTGAAATTGCTGAACTTACTGATTTAGGCTTCTTGTTCCTAGCTCCTGAGGGAGGCGGGCCTCTTCTCAGGGCCGATGTAGATGGTTGAGTTGTTGGTTGAAATGCAGAAGAAGGTGCACCCATTGCCAATGAAGCAACTGACTGTGTTGTTTTCTGTTTCTTGCGTGATGCTGAGACAGTGGGGCTAGGACCACTAGGTATAGCTTCATGAGCAGGTTGGGCACTGCTAGGCATGCTACCTTGGAACCCACTCGTCTTTCTCCATTCCCTAGTGATATTTGATTACATGTTTCCATTAAGAGCCAAATTAACCAGGATTATTAGGTTATTGATGAAAGCCATTCAGAACATGTCATGAAATAATCAGACCTTATCCTCTGGATCATGTCATCGGCATTAACCCTGGATAGGAGCTCCCTGTGTTCCTCATCTGATACTCTTAGTTCTTTTCGAAGTTCTGTAATTAAGCTTTCCTTTTCCTACATAAGAAGAATTATAAGGTGCCCTTAATGTTTCCTAACATTCATATAAGCAGGGAAAAATTGAACCCAACCAATAAAATGAAGAAAAAAAGAATCTGAACAGATACCCAAGTGATGGCATCCGACTGAGCTTTGAAGGCCCGTAGGACTGAAGTGTATGCTTCTTGCTCAATGTTATGAATTTGAGTTTCCATGTCACCGAACATCCGAGGAAATGGTGCAGAAGCAACAACAGCAGATCTTCCATTCCCAGTAGTTCGTACCCCACTTTGGAATCTATTTCGATGTGTTGGTGGAAGGTCATCATCAGTTCCTGCAAATTTAATGTCAGGAACACCACAGGAAGCTTTTACAACAAGAAAAATGGAGGTAATTATCCCATCCTCAAGTAGCAGTCAAGAAAAAGAAATAAAAACTGATGGTAAGACAATATTGAAAGTCAATTAATGAAATTTCTTTTGAACTAACTGGTTGATGCAAAGAACAGCATGGTAATCTAATTAAACCATGCCCCATGACATTGAAACAAAGTTAGTTGACATAAAAACACATGCCTAATATGCAAGTATGAATAATTTCATACATTGCTTTCTGTTCTGACAAGTGAACAAAATTTAGAAGATCAAACATACAGCATAATTCCTTGTAACAAGACAAAGAAAAGCCTCATTTTCAAGGCAACCTACGTAGAACTCGACAAGGCACATTCTAAATTAACTCACCACTGCTATCAGAGAGCTCGTAGTCCATATTCAACTGTCCTTAAACCTTACAACACTCGGGAACAAACTGGAAAATCCTAATAAAACCAACCAATTTCTTCAATCATCAGAGCAAGAAGTACCTGGCGACAAATTAGTGAAAGAAAGGTCAAAAAGAGTTTCTGCTTCGAATCAGCAACTAAAGGGAAAAGGATCATAAGAGTAATTTTTGTCTAGATACACAAAAAGTGAACCCTACTTATCAAATTTAGCTTAATGAACCACCAAACTTATTCTCGCACTAAGCTCGACGGATCCTTGTTTGTCAATTTTAGCTTGTTAAAAAAAGACAACATAACAGAAATTAGTTGAACTTACTAGTCAGTACATGCAGTTAATAAAGCTATATTTAAAATTAAACTCCTAAAATCACCAACAATACTCTAAACTTCGCCAAAAACACAAATAGAACGTTCATAAACTCGCCAATTAATTCCAAATCCTCGAGTCCCACCAAGTCTATCGAAAATCCCACCGGGAAAAAAAAAAAGAAAGAATAAAAGCTTTGCAAACAAACTCAAAAACCTCTAAAAATTCGACCAATTTCGCCAAACCCATGTGCAGAATTTGTTCAAAATCCATACTTAAACCAAAGAAAAGCCTAAAAAGGCAGCGAATTTTCATGTATTGTATAAACCCATAAAAAAAAAAAAAGAAAAAGAAAAGAAGCTCCAAACCGTATGGCTCTAGTTGAATTTAAAGAAAACCCACGTGAATTGGGCATCCAATTCGTCGAAATTGAAGCGAAAAACCGATCTTCGAAGGAGCGAACTTCAACTATCGAAGCGAAAAATGAAAAAGGCAGAGCTTTTTGGCAGAGAAAGACCTTTGCTTTCTCAATTCGTGAGCGATAATTCAGTGTTGGGGGAGAATTGCGGGGTGTCTGTGGGGTGTGATACTGTGACTTCGAAGGGCAATTTCGGAATTAAAAATTAGGGATTCATAGTGGTGCGGATTTGATCGTGCAACTGGGGAGGATTCGGCGACGGAGGACAGAGGAGACGGAACGCGGACTTGAAAATTTTATTTTTTTTATTAGTTAATAATTGAATTTGAATTCCGATTTATTTTTTTATTTTCATTTTCCTTTTTCCATTTTAGGATAATAGTAAGAATAATAAGTTAACAAATAATTGATCTATAATTTTAATAATTGTATCTGTTATTTTAAATAATTAATCTTGCAATTAATAATTCATGTTTTTGTTGTCCCTTTTATCTATTTTCAAGAATTTTGTGCCCCATTTTCATAATTTACCTTGCATTTGTTAAAAACTCAAATGATTATAATGATGTGAAATATATGTCCTGTTAAAAAAAAAAAAAGTGAGATATATTATATTATATTATATGTTACCTTCGCGGCTTCCCGAGTTGTTTTTTTTTTTTTTTTTTTTCGATTGCAAAATCACAAAGAGTTTGGCCAGTAGTTATATGTATGATATATCAGTTGGATCGCGTTAATCAGTGCCCAATAATGTATTGATTCCACGTCTGCTCAAAACTAAATCTCTTTGTTTTGCATATTCGTCTTGTGTTAGTTATGAAAAATATAATTATATTTGAGATTGAAAATTTTCTATTATTATTACTATTTACCAAAAAAAAATGTAAATATAATTTAAGATTAAGATTGTAAGTACTTATTAATAATGGGTTTCAAATTATGTTACAGTAAATTAAAATATATTTAGGCTGAAATATAATTAAGAAATTATTTAATTATATCTCAGAATTTTTTCACCTCATGTCCTTCGTAAAAAAAAATTGATTTAGAGCATTGGCGAACTTTAAAATATATTTTCTTTTTATTCGGGAACTTCGAAATTTAAATTGTTATGGAGCTTTTACTACAGAACAGAACGTAACTTCTGTTAATAGCCGCCACAGGGATAAGTATTGTAATGGCTCCCCACCTCCTTTATTTTATAACAGATAAAAATGTGCCCGATGCTCTTGTCTCCCTCCCTCAATCATTGCAGCTCTCTGTCTCTCTCCCCCTCTCTCTCTTTCCGCTCCGAGGAAATTATTGTATGGGTCGCACACACCACAAGAATGCACACGAGCAGACACGCACCCAGCCACCCATAATCGTGGCTCATCATCGGATGTCTCTCTCCCCCTCGCGCACAGGGTTTCGCTCTTGTGGCTTATCATCGGGTCTCTCCCTCTCTTTTTCTCTCTACATAGGTAAGCGTTGGGTTTCTTGTAAATAATACTTGTGAGAAAAAAACAAAAAAAAAAAAAAAAGGAAGAACACAGATTTATGTGCATCGACAATCTCCTCTATTCTTTCTTGCTTGGCTTTAGTTTTTCCTCCGAGTTGCTCACTTTGCTTTGCAGATCTTGATGGGTTTGGGATGTACGTGAAAAGAAACAATCTTTTCTTGGCTTAAGTTCAACCCTTTTCTTATTGGTCCAGGGAAAACAAAAAAATTAATGCCTTTACCCGTATATTGCTAAATTTTTTGGGGGGCTTTGGCTATATGCTTCTTTCTAGGCAACAGAAATTACAAAATTTTAATGTAGGGCGAAGTAACGTAGTTAAGATAACAGGATAGGAAAAAAAATCCAAAAGAAAGAAAAAACTGGGTCGAAAGAATGTAGCCAGGGTAATGTTCCAAGAGCTTGCATTCGTGAGAGGCTGCAAGATTGAGTCTTGGGATGGGACGAGTCATTTCATGCTACAATACTTAATGGGCGTGGGTGCGGCTGTGGCTGTTGACTGTCCGAATTTTTCCGGGTTATCATCTTCCAATACGTCTATATGGAGTTGTCCAGTTGTACTTCAGGAATCATTTTTTGTGTTTAAGAGATGATGAGAAGTTGAATTTACTGATGGGTATCTTTGGATTGTCACTTTCAGCAAGATATAATGGCTAAGGTTCATTTACAATTTTCCTTGGAATAGAAAACTGATAAGAATTATAACTCTTTTCTTGAATTAACAAATAAATTTCTATCTCTTTCCCTCTCTCTGTTTCTTGCCCTGTCCGCTGATTCTTCCTGTCCATTGGGTAAGCTCATCATCTCCTCTCTTGCCAAATCCCTACTATCTCTGACAATGCCAATAATTCCTCTAGTTCCTTCAGAAATCCTTTCGGATTTGAGATTTAAGGGCTAATTCAATCCTCCCATAATTGAAGGTAATTATTAGTAATAGATCAAATTGTTATATGGGGGATGGTTCCATATATCTGTTTGTTTGGGATCCAGACTATGGAATATATGAAATCATCTTTACCACACACCGTCTAATTGTGGCGCAATAATTTTAATTGATGTCATATGAATATGTGATGGCAAAATGAGAATGAAAATTACTTATCATGTGATTTCCAGAGAATGGGATCTTTACGACGTCTCGAGGTATGGAGACTAGGAGTGATGAACTATGCAAGAGCTCTTAAGCTGCAAGAAAGGCTGGTTGCTGATAGAAAAGCTAGTGAGATTCCGGACACACTACTGTCAGTGCAACATCCCCCTACATATACTGTTGGCAAACGGCGGACTGATCATAACATGTTGATCCCTGACACTGAACTTAAAAAGATTGGAGCTCAGCTTCACTATACACAAAGAGGAGGAGACATAACTTTTCATGGTCCCCATCAAGCCATCTTATACCCCATTATTAATCTTCGTGATGTTGGACTTGGTGCTCGGAAATATGTGGAGAAACTTGAGTCAACCATGATTGAATTGGCATCACTATATGGTGTAGAAGCTAGGCCTGGTGACAAGGGGGAGACTGGGGTTTGGGTTGGAAATAGAAAGATTGGTGCCATCGGGGTATCTATATCATGTGGAATTACCTGTCATGGGTTGGCATTGAACATTGATCCTGATCTAAACTATTTTAAGAATATTGTGCCTTGTGGGATTGCAGATAAGGAGGTTACCTCCTTAAGAAAGGAGGCAGGTATTCAGCTTCCTTCTGATGAAGTGATCCAGGAGCAGTTGATTTCTTGTTTTGCAGAACTGTTTGGATTTAGTAATCTTATATTTAAGGAAAATGCTGCAATGCTGGTGGCTTAAAGGGAAAACTGACTGCTCCTGCTGCATTGTTGTTGTATGATAAGAACCGAATACAATGTGACTGTCAAGTTCTTGACAGATTCACCACGTAAGCCTGATGGCTTTTTCTGCTGAATAAAATCAATTAACTTCTTGGTTGTTGTTCCATGTTTGTGATATTTGAATTTAGCTCAGTGATTTATATTGGTTGCAGATGATTTAGGGTGCGGAGGCCAGTGAAAACCCTTATGTAGATCCTTTGTAGACCGTTTGGGAAGTGTGGACCCAGGGAGGTTTGCCTTTGCAGCATTTCCTACTTCTTGATCAAGTGACTCGATTTTTCTGTTTCAAAGCTTAAGTATCCCAGGAGTTCTACAAACCATAAAATTCTTAAATTCAGCATACAACCTGATTGACTCCTAGTATTGTGGGTTATACTTTTGATCCTGATGGCAGAAACTATGATTTCCTAGAGAGGAGAGTCAGCAATCCATACGGTCTTCAGAATCCCATTAGATGACACTATCGAAGTGAATTTTACCGATAACCATCATCCTAAGTTCCTCAATGATCAGAACCTACAGATTTGGCTATATAATGTCCTGTAACCTCTATGATCGATAAGCTTCCACCCAGTGAAATGGCATTGCTACCAGGTGGTGTAAAGAACTTCCTCTGTGGGCTGAATAATGTTAAATGACTAAGCAGTGACGCAAGATCAAGAGCTACATTGATAAAAATGCCAGGCAGGTGGCTGTTTCTTTCAATGCATATTTAGCAGTGTTGTACATTCAACATCTCTTTCTTTCGGTACAGCATTCAACCCATTTTTTTAACGTCAGGAAATCAGTGTGCCAATGAAGGGATTGTGAATTAAAGTATGGCAGCAAGGCCCAGCTTTCAAGTAAACCAACTTAGGTTTACATGCTTCCAACAGTATGGATCGACGTGAGTGAAGATTTCGAAGAAAAGGACCTAAATCAAATTAGTATAGTTTCGTACTTGTTAAAAGATAAATAAATAAAAAAGGAAGGCCAAGTGGCAAACATGGCATTTTCCCGGGGGAGAATGTTGATTGATGCAGTGGAAAGCAGGCTTCCCAGCTGTATTTGTCATTTTCAGAGGAGGTACAGAACGGAATCATTTCTTGACAGCCGGAAGCAGAAGATGGGGTGACTGGTCTGGGCTTGATGTGGCAAGTCACATGGGATACAAAGGTTGGTGTATGGAGAACTGCACAGAGATCAGGGAAGCACAATGGTTAATTGAACATCCCGCGATCAGCTGTTTCCAAGTTCCAACCCAACAGATGCGACTAAAACGCTAATAATTAAGGTCTCTGAATCTAACGTGTGTCTTCTGGTCAAAAAATAGAAAAAGAATCCCCTGAATCGCGTGTAAACGGGAATGAGGCCGGTCAAATTACGAGCCTAATGGGTTCCAATAGACGCGACAAGCAGAAGCCTATCATATGCTTTTCTTGCTCCCTCTCTCGAGAACAGTATATCGTGACGGTTGGTCACAGGGCCCTGTGCTCGGTGCTTGCTATGGTTATCGTTAAATCTCCTCTCGTTCTCCATGCTGTGCCCCCACCGCGAGAGAGAGATCCATCCGGTGGGCAGAAAGCAACCGAGAAGATTGTTGCTGGCTTCTCCTGTCTCCTCCCTGTCACCAACTATAGGGGGAGCCGCCAAAGATCCCGAAGAAAGCTGTGGGTTCAAGCCCACCAAGCTCATCAAACCCATCTCACGGCAAGGTTTCCTCCTTTCGGGAATTTAGTGTTGTTGGATTTATGCAGAAGAAAATTGTTTCTATTTTTGGGAGAGACAGATACATAGAATGTTCGTATCTTTTTGCATTTTATTCTTCTTCTGTTTCACTTTTTTTTTTTTTTTTTTAATTTTTACACTTTTCTTAATCTGCCATTGTTTTATATTTTGTGCGAGTCTTTGGTAGTTTTGAAAAGACACACAGTCGAATCGAAATCGAAATGTACTTGCAAGAAGAAATCACATCTTTTTTTCTTTTTTAATTTGGAAAGAAAGAAAGGAAGCAAAACCTAATAGCAAGAGAATTAAAACGAGTTTGTTTCGTGTGGGTCAAGAAAAGACTTCTCCGAATCCGAGTCGGATTTCGGATATTAGGGAGCCGATCCGATCACTATAGATACAGTCGAGGAGGCCGTCCTGTTGTTTAGAATGCACAGAGAAAGAAAGAAAGAAACAATCATCAAATCCACTGCTGACTGCCCAGCCCGCCCCAGCCAATACGCAATCCGAGTGAGTCTGAATCGAATCCAAGGTATCGAAGCGAAAAACCCTAAACTCCAAAAGAAAGAACATTGAATCTTTCTTAACTAAAAATTGATCGATCTGTCTTTCGTTTTCTTTTTGTGTGTTTCTTTCCTTTTGAATCTTTGTTTGTGACTCTCTCTGAGCAATGGCTACGGCGGAGGAGGACGACCATGGTTTAAAGAAACTCGAATACCTATCTCTTGCCTCCAAGCTCTGTACGGATCTCGAGACCCGCCTAGGGTACGGAGACCGAGTTTTGGGCCGAATTCCTCGCCGAGTTGGGCCGGAATTGCCACACGGTCCGCGAATTCCACTCCAAGTTGAAACTAAACGGCGCCGAATTTTCGGATTCCTTTGTCCGTACACTTTGGACCGTCGTCCATGCTATTCTCGCGCCCGACGAATCGGAGGAAGAAGGCGCAGAAGCAGAACCATCCTTCCAATGAGCCAGAAGCGGGGAAGAAGATTGAGGTGGCCGAGTACAAAGCTCTTGCCATTCCGGACAATAAGGGGAGAGTCAAGGCTCTCGAGCGAGATCTCGAGATTGAAGCCAAAGAGAAGGCTCGAAAGGGAAGCGACACCAATGAGCTTGAGATGTACAATGTGTACGAGGGCAGGGTTTCCAGAGTGATGGCTTCTGGCTGTTTTGTGCAATTGAGTGATTTTTGGGGCAAGGAAGGTTTGGTCCATGTCTCATAAATTGCGGATAGGGGGATTGTTGGCAATGCCAAGGATGCCATGAAGTGGGCCCAGAAGGTTTATGTCAAGGTGATTTCAGTATCGCGGTAGAAGATGTTGGGTCTTTCCATGAGAAATGTTGATCTGAATACTGGTAAAGTCTTGCTTCCATCGAAGAAAAGCTCAGTTGGCAATAATGACAATGGTAGTTTTTAGAAAGAGTTTTTCAGATTCCAAGGAGGTGCCAGCTACCAGGAAGGGGGTTTCTGGGATTAGGACTGTGGAGGAGGATGATGATGATGACAACGCTCCATCACATGGAGCATTGAATAGAATGAGCTCACCTGAGATACGGGAAGCAAAACAGGTGGTTGCTTCAGGAGTTTTGAGCATTGAGGATTATCCCATGTATGATGAGAAAAGAAATGGGTTGCTTTATCAAGAAGAGGGAGCTGAGGAAGAGCGAGGTTGAGTTGAACGAGGATGTGCCTGCATTTTTGCAGGGGTACACTAGGCACTCTTTTGACATGTCACCAGTGAAGATATTTAAGGATCCAGAAGGGTCATTGAGTTGGGCAGATGCAGTTCAGTCTGCACTCATGAAGGAAAGGAGAGAATTATATGAACAGCTGAAGAGAACACTGCTCGATTCGATACCAAAGGATCTTAATCGCCCTTGGGAAGATCCAATGCCTGGGATTGGTGAGAGACATCTTGCACATGAACTTAGGGGTGTTGGTTTATCTGATGACATGCCCAAGTGGAAGAAGGTTGCATTTGGGGACGTTTTGATGTTTGGGCAAGGATCAAAGTTGTCTATTCAGGAATGGAGATGCAGCCTGCCAATTAACAAATTGAAATGGGAGCTAATTCAGGTCGCCTGTGATAACCAGGTTCTGGTAGTTATTGGAGAGACAGGCTCAGGTAAGACTACCCAGGTTACACAGTATCTTGCTGAGGCAGGTTTTGCTGAAAAGGGAAAAATTGGGTGTACTCAACCTCAAAGAGTGGCTGCAATGTCTGTAGCCAAAAGGGTTTCTGAAGAGGTTGGTTGTCGTTTGGGTGAGGAAGTTGGTTATGCCATTCGTTTCAATGATTGCACTGGACCAGATACTGTGATCAAGTACATGACAGGTGGCATGCTACTTAGGGAGATCTTGGTTGACAAGAATCTTTCCCAGTACTCGGTCATAATGCTTGATGAAGCTCATGAGAGGACAGTCCACGCTGATGTTCTTTTTGGGTTGCTTAAGCAGCTTGTTAAGAGGAGACCTGATCTTCACTTGATTGTGAAATCTGCCACGCTGGACACTGAGGAATACTGATGTTCTTTTTGGGTTGCTTAAGCAGCTTGTTAAGAGGAGACCTGATCTTCACTTGATTGTGACATCTGCCACGCTGGACGCTGAGGAATTTTCGGGGTATTTCTTCAACTGTAAAATTTTCACAAATCCTGGTAGAACCTTTGAGGTGGAAACTTTTTATGTCAAACAACCAGAAAGCAATTACTTGGATGCAGCTTTGACAACAGTCATGCAAATCCATTTACAGGAACCTGAGGGCGACATCCTTCTCTTCTTGGCAGGTCAGGAGGAGATCGATTTTGCGTGCAAGTCTCTTTCTGACAGGATGGAAGGCTTGGGTAGGAATGACCCTAAGTTGATTATTTTGCCTGCTTATAGCGCCCAGCCTAGCAAATTGCAGTCGAGGACTTTTGCACCAGCTCCTCTGGGGGAAAGGAAGGTCATCATAGCTGCCAATATTGCTGAAGCATCTTTGACAATTGATGGGATATTTTATGTTATTGATCCTGGTTTTGCAAAGCAGAATGTATCTAATCCAAAGCAAGGGCTTGATTCTCTGGATATAACCCCAATTTCACAAGCATCTGCCAAGGAACGAAAGGGGCGTGCTGGACATACTGGACCTGGAAAATGCTATGGGCTGTACACAGAAAGTGCATTCCGTAATGAGATGTCCCCAATCACAATGCCAGAAATCCAAAGAGCTAATCTTGGACTTACCACACTCACAATGAAGGCTATGGGAATCAATGATATCCTGTCTTTTGGTTTTTTGGATTCACCTTCGTCCCAGGCCTTGACTTCTGCCATGGAACAGCTATATTCTTTGGGAGCTCTAGACGAATGGGGGCTTATAACCAAGACAGGGAGGAAAATGGCTGATTTTCCTCTGGATCCCCTGTTATCTAAGATGTTACTGGCTAGCGTAGACCTTGGTTGCCATGGTTCAAACTGGCAACATCTTCTACAGGACCAGGGAAAAACAAGCTCAAGCAGATCAGAAGAAAGCTAAGTTTTTCCAGCCCAAGGGAGACCATGTGATATTACTTGCTGTATATGAGGCTTGGAAAGCCAAGAACTTTTCTAAGACTTGGTGTCCTGAGAACTTTGTTTGATCTCAATCTTTGAGGAGGGCACAGGATACTAGGAAACAGCTTCTGTCCATCATGGATAAATATAAATTGGATGTTGTGAGCGCTGGGAAGAATTTGAAAAAAATAAGGAAAGCGATCACTGCTGGATTCTTTTTCCATGCAGCTAGAAAGGACCCACAGGAGGGTTACAGGACCTTAGTCCACAACCAGCAAGTATACATCCACTCAAGCAGTGGTCTTTTTCAGAGACAACCAGATTGGGTGATCTACCATGAGCTGGTTATGACCGTGAGGGAGTACATGCGTGAGGTTACAGTCATAGATCCTAAGTGGCTTATGGAACTGGCATCAAGGTTCTTCAGATTGGCTGATCCAGGAAAATGAGTAAACGCAAGTGCCAAGAACGCATTGAACCTCTTTATGACAGATATCACAAGCCTAACTCATGGTGATTGAGTAAATGATGAGCTTAGTATGTTTGGGAGGTCCAGGCTCTATTGGTTGGATATTTTTCTCATCTTGATCTCATTTGACTATTTGAGAGTTTAGACTTGTCAATACTCATATAGATGCTGGTCAGAATATGAGAAATAGCACACTAGCATCTTTTATTTTGATATTTTCATACTTCCTATTATTTTTCTTCTTTAGGGTTGTAGTATTTTTCCTATTAGGGAAATAATTTATTTTGTAACTGAATACAATTGTCGTTTCTAGTGGAATAAGATTTCCTTCTTATGTTATTACTTCTTATGCTCCATGTAAGAGCTTTTGGATTGCTTATTGACAAATAGAGTTGTTCGTGGTGACATAATAATATCTAATTATCTATCATTAGCCGCAGATTAACCCGAATAGATGGCTTTAGGTGTTACTTTTGATCTTGCATGGCTTTCTCTCTATTTCTTTAGCAATTCTCGGATTAGTTTATCCTACGTTAATTTTGTAATCCAAGCTTTCTGCTGCATCACATGTTCTGCTTTGATCATTGTGGGAATCATCTGGAATTTCTGAAACAATGATGTGATGATGATGCTGATTATGCAACTTGTTGAGTACATTAACTATTTTCTCTATTATTTTTCTTTTACAGATGGCCTCATGTGATAACTGGTGTAGGAGTTGATACTTAAATTTCTTTTTAAATGAGCCTACGAAAAGAGAGCTGCACATTTTTACTGTTGGAGGTGACACTAAAGGTGCCGGAAGATTCATCTCCATAAAGAGAGTAAAAAATTTCCGGCAACCAGGGTAGGCTGAAAATCTTTCTCATGACACAATTTTTGCATTAAATTCATCTCCCATATGGGTTTCCTTAAGTATTCAAGTTAGAAGGTTTATTCTATTACCTAACAATTTTGTTCTCTCTGATTTTAGTCATTTGCCATTCAGGGGAGATGGTGATATGCTGACTGCATTTGGAACTATGGCCATCCTTCTAGTGGAGGGAATTAACATTGAAGTTATCATATGATGAAGGCCTATTATTGACGGAAAAACTATAGCATTGGAAGACAGTCTCCTGCACTGGTAGAAGTTCAAATTCAGATGAATCTGAGTCAAATTTCCACAAGAAAGCTATGGCTTTCTCAGCTGCCCCAAGATGAACATTGGAAACAGCAGAATATTTGATTATCTGATGTCTAGATTGAAAGGCTCGCTGTTGGGTGAGCCAGGATTGCTTCTTTAGTGCCAATATTTAGCAAGTTGGAGGGGGTCCTCTTTTTCGTATCATATGCATGTGTACGTATTTACACAATATGTTTATGTTAGTCACAGGATTTGTTGCTGGAGAGAGGCATCTTCATCTAAACAAATTTCAAGCTGATTTAAAGAAACTAGTGCAGCTTTGAAAGGACATTTTTTACATACTGCAGTTGTGTGATGACCATATACCCATTTCATATGAAATGTGGACTTGTAGTGCCTACAATCTGAAGCTAGATGGGTTAAATAAATTGAATTCTCTAAAAGATCAAGAAACTGTTGAGCATGTAAGTGCTTCCTGTATTACCATAAGCATTTGTTGTGGACTCCAATTGCTCCAAATTGCATGGTGATCAATTTCAATCAAAAGGCAGCTGATGCATGTGTAGTGGAAGGGAAACTGTTTTTGTTTTTTGAAGCCACAGCGTATTTTTCAGTTGAAACTCCAAGGTTTCTCCCAGGTATGTGATTTTTTTATTTGTTTTTGGTTATTTCTTTTGCAAGTCAGATTCTATAAGTCTTCCTTTATAACTTTGTTTCTGCAAAATGGTGATTTGATTGCAAAACATAATTGTTTTACAGTATGCTTGTTTTGATTGTGATATTTAGGTTTCTAGATCACTCGCTAACCATTTATAATACGCTTCCTATCTTAACTGTTAAATCTTTAGCTTCATCAATATATGTTATATATTGGGCCATTATATTTCTTTTACTGGCCTGTATAATAAAAGTTTCTGTAATTTCCCGACTTGTTCTCAATTACAACTTTAATTCCAAATTTCAACACTAAGCTAACATGGAAAGAAATCTCTGCAAAGATGGCAGGTTCATGATAACATCATTTAACACATGTTGGCCTAGTGAATTTGAAGATAAAAACAATTTTTGTCAAGATTTCGTAATGTGATTATACCTCAGACCATGAATACTGTCATCCGAACTGGCTAACTTGAAACTGAAAGTGTTCTTTTTTTCACAACACGTGCGATGAATGCAGTGGAATAATGCTCCACATGGTCAATAACCTGAAGACCAGAATGTAACGCATGGGTAAATATTCTCTTCCTCATACCCATAATAAGAGTGGGTTGCAATAGATTGTAAATTCCTGTTCACTCCATCAATTGTTGCAGCATCTTCCTTTTCCATTCTTCTCCTCAATAAAGATGAGAATTCGAAACAGCCGGCCTTGCTTTCCTCATCTATATCCACCACCTGAGAATATTTCAAGGTCTAGTTATCGTCGAGCACACAGTAGTCTACTTTTTGATGAGCGTTTCTTGGTTGAAGAAACAAATCGACAAATTTTGTGGTCACACTGTTCATCAAGAAAGCCAAGTTCAGACCTAGATGTATCACAATTGGGTCACAATTCTCAGCCGACAATATCTTGTGCAACAAAATCACCGAACCGTATAGAACTCGGAAATGGAAAAGAGAATTGCATGCCGGAGATTCCAATTTGTGTAATGAGACTTATGTTTTTGCACTCTTTTTAGGGATTTACTCTTTATCTAATTCTGAAAGTCCTCTGCAGTTACATCATTGCTTTTCTTGTCATCAATTTCTCTTCTCAGCTTTAATTTTGCTCAATTGAGGCTACTTTAATTAGGAAGCTTAACAAGTTATTAGAAAGAATCTTATAATGGGTTATAAATATGTTATAGGTTCCGAGAAAACTTGGAGAAAGTGGCAATGAAGGCAGGAGAACAAGGTTGTCTAAAACCTTTGAAAGGTAATTTGCTCCACCTACCTTTTTGGGTTCTTCTACTCTATTCTTTGAAAAAACAAAAAAGAAGGTAATTATCAAAACTACTTAAGGAAACTTTCTTTTGTTTTAGCTCTTTGCCACTAAAAATGTCTGTAACTTCTTTGGGTTTTTCAATGGCTTCTGTATACAATATTTCCATTGCCCTGTAGATATTATAAACAAATTAATGTCCTCATATAAAGTAGAATGCAAACTATAGTCTTAATTTTCATGGAGCAATGGCTTGGTGATGACAGATCTTTTCTTCAACTCCTCGTCTGCATTATCTTTTCCTTCTTTTGTGAAATAACAGGGAAGGAGATAGGTCTAAGATTGCACATAGTATTGTCCTTGCACTGCCAGCAAGTTCCTTTCAACCAGGTAAAACACAAATTTTGTGGCAAGAAGACCAATAGATGGTTGATTAATTATGATTGATGCATTATCTGATATCCATAATGTTGGAATGATTGAGGAGTCCTTTGGAACCAGATTTTAGCTACATATGATTAATTCTGTTTTTCCTGTGAGCATTTGATGCGAAGTTGTTTAGATGCTCGATCTACCAATTTTCAACAATGTGCAATGGGCTATGTTACAACTTTGGCTAGATGTTGTGGGTAATACTGGTCAATGCTATGTTATCATATGTTTTAAGGGCATTCACTCATTAGTAAATACCATCAGAAGGTAGTATTTGTAAGCCTAAGTGCTGTAGCATGGATGCAACTTCCAACACTCTAGTGCCTATTCTAGAATTTTATAAAACAATGGCAAACATATATGCAAGTGCTGAAGGCTTCCTAGAAGGGAGCAAGGTAAATGTTGGTTTCCTGCAATCTTTGTTATTTTTTTTTTATCTTTTGGATGCTATTTTGATCCTTGAGCAATGAGTTTCTGGTCTTTGCTCAGAGTAGCATTAATGTATTGCCTGTTCCTTTAAGTTTATCATATAATAGTTTACTAACTTATGCTGAGGGTTTCTGAATCAGAATGCAAGAAAAAAAGAATGTATCGCCAGTCTGAAATTATAGAGAATGAAGCAAAAATGGAACAAGAAAAGGCAACTGCAGAGTTAATGACAGACACAGTTATATTGTCTGAGAAAGAAGCTGCTTATAAAACAGATGACAATAGGGAAGGCAATGGCATCATTAATTGCGTACTAAACACTGAATCATCCCTTCCTTCTCCAACCATTGATAATCCAAGGTGTGAATGGAGAAACGAAGCAGTGTTCTCATTGGGAACAACAATTATGTAAGTGTCCCTGGCCCCTGTGTTCTCGTTACTTGCTCTTGTGCCCTTTAATGCAACAGAAGTGCTATTTTGAGTAATTTATTGAGATTGACTTTGGGTATCTTTTGCAAAAAGGAATACTTAGATTATTGTTGTCAAAAAGCCTTTAAGGAGGAAGGGCAAGCATATAACGCTAAGATTACTCTATTGTGGCATAAAAGTCACATGCTTAAGTTATGGAAACAATCTCTTTGTGATAACAAAGGTAAGGTTGTTTACATTTGACCCTTCCAAACAACTCCACAATTTGGGAACCTCGTGCACCAGGACCCCCTTTTAAAAGCGTTCTAGGAAATGAGTACTTTTTCTATAATGGAAATCATTGTGAAGTTTCATTCCCTCTTGCTATCATTTTTCTTTTTTTTTTTTAATAGTTTTGAGAATTCTGTTGCCAAGGAGTTCCTTTGGTATAACGAGCATCAACAAACTATATTATATTTAATTGGCATTCTAATAGTTCCTTTCATATTTCTTTGTGTTACTTCACAATGTGGAAGCTATTTGCCTATTCTCAGTTTACCAAGGTAGCTGTAGGCCACTGTAACCATAATATGCATCCAAAAAATTAGGATGTACAGATTCTCTATCAACCAAGGTAGATAATAATAATTTTTTGCAGAGTGTTACATCTTTTTATATATCAGAATACTTGTAAACATGCATATGTACCCCTTGTATTTTACATCAGCAGTAAATAATAGTAATCTAACCATGAAGGCCTGAAGGAATGCAAAAGCGGAGAAGAGGAAGGCCAAGAAAGATAGACCAACAGACAATGGGAACATTAGGTACTCTCATTCTTGGCTTGTTTTTCTTGTGTTAATGCATGCATGTATCTACCTTTTTCCTTTGGTTTTAGAGCTCCGTAATCTAAACCATCTTATAACGTATTCTTTAGGTCTGTGAAAAACCAGATGCTGAGGATGGGAGGCCACAGGGGATTGGTGTTCTAACGTGATGCCTTCTTCGATAAAATTCCCAACAGTGTTACATTCCCCCTCTTCTTTTATTGCAGGACTTGCCCTTTCTACTGTTTTGCATTTTTGCTTCGGAGTTGCTTGTGCCGGTAGACAATTGAATTTGGTACCCTGATCTGAATGAGTCATCTATTGTTCGGTTACTGAACTAGTACATTGATGCGATGTAGATGTGGGGGGCGTATGTTCTTAAACTTTTGTTTCCTTTTCCAAGTGCCCGGGGTGTTTCTGGGTGGTCGTGGTTCTAAGTTTATGCGCACTTCTAATGAAGAGAAGATTGGCAATTGTTTAACATTTTAACCATTATACCAACTTCGCCTTTCAAGAATGTGCATGTGAAATCATTTTATCGCTGTTTTGAGTGATCTCCAAATGGTATGGGTTACTTGGGCTCACAAGTCACTAGGCCCGGTATGGCCTATAATCAGGAGTCCGCTTCTTTTCGAGACTTCGTCAGATTGCATGTGCTTGGTCATACACTTAATCAAATCAGGCAAAGGGTCTACGGATTTCTGTTGATTTGCGGTATTCGAGCTACATAGAGCTTCAGAATTAAGGATTTGCTGTTATCATTGTTGTTGTTGTTACTCCTGAAAGCATGGAAAGTTGTTATCTAGTGAATGTGAGCTCAGCTGCCTATAAGCAACTCCAAATATTTTCTTTTACTGCCAATATGAACATTAGTCCTAATTGGCTCCACTGGGTCAGGGGTGCTTTAATGTTATTTATTCGCATGGTGCACAAGAACTGCAATCAAATATGATTGACTCCACTTGGGTCTAAAATGACGATGCGCCCACTGTTTAGCTTATTGAACTAAGGTTTTTGGGTGTGCTGCCTCGTAGATAAATCTAATAAATGAAGAATTTGACGAATTTTTTGTTCCTGAACTTTCGCATATGTTCACACATGAACAAAACCTGGTCAGTTGAAGTTATGATTTTGACATATATTACATTTGGTTGCAATTTTATTATTATTATTTTGTCTATCAATGGGTTTACTGGGTCCTAAATTACTTAAATGGAGTAACTCTCTTTATTTTTATTGGGTCGTTGATGAAATCCACGACCCAAATGTTCTTGTATTGAATTGGATGGCTTGTGGGCCTGCGCCGTGCATTCAATGGGACTATATAGACGGCTTGAAGAAGGAGGATAATGTTTTTGTAAAGCAATTGGGCTATGAGAAATGATATTTGTGACCCAATCATATCGAGAAATGTACGGTATCCTTGGGCTTGTGATGGGCACATTGCAAGTTATAATTAGACTCCTTTCATCGACAGAGCCGAGCTCCAACAGTATAGATAATTGGGCTCGGTCCATGTGGCCCAGGTTGAAGACTGACTCAAGCGTCTCAAACCAAATTTTGGGCCTGGTATCATAAGTTCCGGTTGGGTTAGCAGCACGCTCCATCATTAAAATGGGTGTGACCTCGCCATAAACCCCTGTTGTCTCAAACCCAATTCACTTGACCGGTTTTCCCCTCTCCGTTTTGAATCCGGCCCGGGTCAAAAATGGAGCTCACAAGAGTGTTTTTCGCACATGCCAGCCGCTTGAGCTATATTAAAATATAAAGCAATGAATTAAAATTACTTATTGCGTTTCTTTTTGTCTCATGTATTCGAGTAAAACATTATGGTACGGTTTCCAGACGGTCACCAGTAGTTGTCGTATTAGGGACACGAGCATTAAAAGAGGAAAAGGACGACAGTTCTAAGTCGAATGATTGAACATATGAGCTCAAATTGATGAAACGTGGTAAGGATTTGAGCAGACTGACCAACTTTCAAGGAAAGACCCACATTGATTATCAGAGTCTTCCATTAATTAGAAGGAAATTAAAGCAAGCGGGTATGGTACCACAGACAGTGAGACCAATTCATCGTAGGCGAGGAGGAGAGACACCGAGTGAATTGGGAGCTCTGAGAGAGTTCAAGGGTACAAGAAAGACTTCTTGTACCCATCTCTCAGAAGTAATTTGGTTTGGTGCATGTGGTACACCAAAACTGTACTTAAAGACTTTCATCCACGTCTCTCTCTCTCTCTCTCTCACACACACACACACGCACACACACACATACACTCTCTCCAACTCGTGAGATTTGGGTGAAGGAAATATAGAATCATTGGGTGCTTCTTTCCTTGTTTTTCAAGAGAAGCCCGCAGATTTGAGCCTTTGGTTACTGTATCTATATTTTCAACAGAAAACCGGAAACCAAAACCATTCCCCCATCCTCTCTTTTGATTATATAAGAGAATAGTGAAAAATTAAATGGAGTGATTACGAGGTGATACAGTAATCATTTGTTGGTTGCTTAATTTGTCAGAAAGCTTTACTTTTTTTTGTTTTTTTTTTTTTTTAAAGTTCACAATAATGACACAATCTGTATTATATTTTTATTTTCAAATACAAGTAAAAATATATATTTACAAAAATCATACACACAACAACCCTCCGCGTGTGTGTGTGCGTATCAAAAAAAAAGGAAGGAAAAAAAAAAAAAGAAAATGCCATTTTGTTTTTTTTTAAACCCTAGAGGAGAGGGAGGGGGGGGACTCTTTGGACTCAATTCGTGATCATTGCTATTGGCCTTGTGAGGGAAGAGACTTGGGCGTGGGACCCACGTGAGAAACTGAGCAACTAAAAGTCGGTCCCACACAAACATTTTTTTCCAGAAAGTACACATGGGCACGCCCACTGACTATAACTCACTCCACCGTTACGAGATTGCCCTCGAAACTCAAAGCTTCTTACAGGCACTCACACAAAAACAGAAAACACACCCAGAGAGAGAGAGAGAGGGAGAGAGAGAGATTTGCATTCCAAAACCGCAGTATACAGAGTCAGACTGCAAAGCCCAATCAACAAATATCTATTCACTCTCCCTTCAATTCCTCCTCTCTCTTTCGACCTCTGTTTTCAGCTGGGCTTGTTTCTTCGGCGCCACCCACTTCTCTAAAACTTTTTATATGCAAATCTCTAATATCCTGGTATCTCTTCTCAATGTTGCTTGATCTGGGTGTCCAGTGATCATAGTGTTAGCCTTTAAATATCTCTCTGCTTTTATCACTATCTGGGAAAAACCCTATATGGGTGTCCGTCTTTCTTGAGTCCTGCTGTTGTTGCTGTTTTTTGTTTTTTTTCCCCTGCTTTCTTTTACAGATTTAAAGTTATGGGTCTCTTCTCGAAGATGCAAACTTGTTTTGTTCAAGATAAGGTTTGTCTTACTTTTATATCTCTTTGTGTTTTGTTCTTTAGATATTCTGACGGGAACTTATGTGGGATTTGGATGTCGAGACTGATTGGATTTGTTGTTCTGATGGTTGGCTGAGTTCGATTATTAAGTTTGGGTATTGAAAGGAAAGAAAGTTTGATGCTTTATGTGGATCTTGCTTTAGATGGGTTTGAGGAGATTGATTGTCTATGGTTTCGAAGCCTACAATTTTGTGTTGTTGATTCGTTGATTTCCACTATATCAAATCATTAAACCCCACTTTTAGCCGCTGTTTGGATGCGCCTTTTCGTTCCTATTTCACTTTCAATATGGAATATTTTCTTCTTCTCCAGTCTATCTTTTGTCATCTCGTATTTGTTTCAATCTTGGGTTCTGAAGGGCTTGATTCCTCTTTGATTTCCTTTTTTCTTTTGACTGGGTTTTAGACATGTGTGTTCTTGTTCACTGACTGCCCCATTTTGTTGCTTAGCACGGTTAAGAAGAAAAAGATGCATCATCTGTTCTTAAGCTAAACGAATCACTGCTTGAGGCTTGTGAAATTAAAGCTTTCGCCAAATAAAGTTCAGTACTGACACTTCAGACACTCAGAATGAAGACTGGAAATTGTTGTGCTTTCTATTGTTTGCTCTAGGGGGCCAGTCTTGGGTGATGCCAATCTTTCTAGATGCACATTTGTAGTTCTTATGTTCTGGAATTCTCTTCCCCTTAGACCCAATTGCCATTATGTGCCATTGGGGTGAATTTTGCCATCATTTTATTTTATTCATCCAAAAGAGGTGGAAACCGTTGCTATTTTTTGGAATCACAACCAATTAGTCATGGATTAAAGATTTACCACTGCCATTCATTAGAGGCTACTCTGCAGTCCACTTTCAATGATGTTTAGCTTTAGTTGAAAATTATTTCGAGTATGAAAAGTAGGGTGTGCGAAATGCTTGACCTCGAGCTTAAGTCATCTTATTGAGCATCTTTAGATCTGCTAATGCTTTTTAAGATCTCTCGTGCGTGTTTGTACTTGGCCAGCAATCCACCTGTTGAGATGGCTTCCTTCTTGTAAAATTGTCGAATTTCATGAGACGTTTTGCTTCCTATGTAAGCTCTTTGCTGTTTGATTTCGGAATTCTGTTCAATTAACTGAGTATTCTTCGTTTGTTCGTTATCGCAGAAAGAATAGTATTCTGCATGAGTTCTTTGTTTGCAAGGCTATAAAATTATGGGCAGAGGTAGGGGGAAGGGAAAGAAGTTGACAGTTTCTAATCATGATGATAATGGAAGTGGCGAAGAAGAGAAAATTCCTTCACAGAAGAGAAGAGGAAGACCACAAAAGCCCCTAAAGGATGACATTGATGAGGAAGAAATTGAAAAAACTGAAGAAGAAGATGGAGAGACTGGAAAAAGTTCTGTTGCACACAAAGATTCAAAAAGTCCAACAGCAGCAGAAAATGGGAAGAAGAGGAAGCGATACTCACAAGCGAAGGACAAAGCAGATCCAGTGAAAGAAGAAAATGGTGTTGTAACCAGGTCAAGTACTGATGAGTCAACTAAGTCAAATGGATTCCGGCAAAACGGAAGCAGGAGAAAAAGCAAGCCTCGTCGAGCTGCTGAAGCAGTTGTCGAGTGCAAGTGAAGTTATAAGTGGCTTCTATGATGGGTCTCTTCTCTTAACTCCCAGTAAAAGTTAAAACATGGAGGCCCAGAAAATCTCTAGTCATTACTCTCCTGGTTTATTATTTTTATTACCTTTTGGCAATTTCCTGATATTAATTTCTGTTTATTTTTTATTGGGAGTTTTGTACTGATTCTGCCACCTTTAATTTTTGATAATGCTTCTCAGTTTTACACCTTCACCCTTTCCTTATGACGTGATCTGCATGACTGGTTTAGGCTGATTTTTGTTCTTTCTTTCCAAGTTGTATTTTATTGCCATCAAATTGATATTTATCTAAACTCAACATACGATTTGGGGGGTCTCATCATTGTATAATCCTCCACCCTCCATTGCTCTTCTGAACTCTAGTGAAGCATACCGGGAGGTGAGTGTTATTGTAAGAAAACTCATGTGCTGCATTTGGGTGGCATCCAGAAGCTAAAACATGTTGTCTATATACCATGTTAGCTTCTGGCAAGTAGCTGGGATTTACATGCAAGTATTTTCATGTATTGACAAATACATATGTTCAAATGCATCTTGTTATTCGCATGTGGTTGGCAGGCTGTCATATAAATGTATATATTTTTATTTCTTCGTTTCACTAGTGCTTGATTCTTTGTAGTTCTGTTGTGTAACCTAAACCTTCCATATCTTCTCAAGTGCGTTGGATAACACGTATGTTTCCATGGCAGAGCAGATATCGGTTAATGTGGCTATGTCCATTTTATCATTGCACGTCCATCTTAAACTGCTGGTCAAAACATGAAAAATTTTGATTATAGGAAATTCTCACGGCATGCATATAAATTGCCATGGATATGAATGTGATGATATTTGGATTACAAATAGTTGAAGAGGAGCATGAAAAATGGAAAGATGAAAGCTTTTAATGCCTAAATTTATTGAATTCAAGAGCCACGGCAGTTGAATGGTTTTTTGGGCTGCGGGGAGGATGTGTGAGGGTTTTCACTGATCCATCCTTCCATTATTGCGGTTAGAAGCCAGGCACATAATGATTCAACTCTGGCTTACTCCTTTGCTTAACGATACAGTATGTTTACCGTCTTGTGGTTTGTGTTTGCTTCGGTATATTTGTGCACTTTTTGTGTGGACCTGCCTTAATCATCTGTATTTTGTTTGGACTCGACATCCGTCGTTGATTGTAGTATCATATGTGCTTGTCGTTGTTGAGTTGTTTGATTGCTGGATGGGCTCCTCCTCGGTCTTCACCGAAGCTCTCCGCCTTGTTTCTAACTGCTGCGAAGACATGATGAGCACGAAATTCTTCATTAGGTTGGTGGGCTGCTGTCCCCAGGCTTTTCTCACTGGACAGCTAATATGCCAATGGAATCTCGAGATGTTATTGACTTTGAACGGCTCGTGTTACCGTGCCTTTTAACATCAGAGGGCTTAAATCATGGTGCAAGGTTCGCCATCAGAAGCTACTTTATTGACTTGGGGGAGCGGCAGACTGTCCAAATTCCTTATCCTAGATAAAGTATGTTCGAGACCCGACCAAGCTTTGAAATGGGTGCGCGAGCTTGTAGCAACAAGAAGCAGCAGTGAATATTAACGGCAATCAGCAACCGTAGTGAATAACAGCTAAACTAAACAGCCCTGAGAACCAGACCCATCTAAACCAAGGGGTTTTAGATTCCGGCGGGGGAAGTGGGGAGGGGTTTATCCAGTCCAATCACTAAATTTTCGAAGAGTTAAAATTTCGAAAAAACACTTGCGGCGATACGTTAGGAATCTAAACTAATGGGTCTTAGACTCGGATGCGATCAAGATAAACGGCAATTTTTTGGAACAACGGGTGTCACAAAGCTAACGTGGAGGAGGTCCACCCGGGCAGAAAACGCAGAACTGTTCAATCCTAGAATCAAACGATGTTTTTCGTGCTTTGCATTGAAACCCGGCCTGGCCTCAGGCTTGGGCCTCGTATGGCCCGACCGGTTCTGATTTGGTTTCGGCCTAAACTAAAACTGGGTCAGACTACCACCGCCCCACGAGCTGAATGTCTTTTTAGACATTCGGTGGGCCAATCCCGAGCGGCGGTGTTTATAAAGTAAACTGAAAAGATAAAATTATGACAAAATTTATGAAAAATAAAAAAAAATAAATGCTGAGTATAAGGTTCATGCATATTGAATTGTGGAAGACTATATTTATTTATATGAAAAATATTTAAAATATTAATAAATATTTTTAATATAATTAAGAAATCATTGTACAATAAATCTAAAATTCATATTAAATAATATTACACTAAAATTCACATAATTTTAATAAAATTTTATGAAATTCTAACATACACGAACTGCTAGATGCCAAAGGAATCGTACTTATGTTAACGTTAATTGTATTATTGCATCTATAGTTAATTGGCAACGTTGAGTACGTTCGTGGACAGAAAAAAAAAAAAAAGTAAAAGTTTAAAATCGTCGATCTAATGTGACTAATGTCTGTGCTGCCGATCAAAAGAATTTTCTTCCTCGATTTTTTCTTTTCTTTCGTTTTTTTTTCTTTTCTTTTCTTTTCTTTTTTCAAAGATTGTGGGTCTTACGCAACAGATTTTTCAACGTCGTGATCAAATTGCGCGATCACAGAGATGTTTGGAATTTTATTCACGCACGTGTAGTTCCTCTTCTTCTTGTTTATTTCATTCGGCAGAATCGTGGGAGCTCGAAGGATCTTGGCCCGCGGTTCTGTTATTGGACGAGGGTTCTGATTTGCTTTCTGCCCGAACCAAAACTGGGTCGGACTACCGCAGCCAATACAAGCCCAATGTCCTCTTAAGACACACACCGAGCAGTCAGTGGGCCATTCCCAAGTGGTTTATAAACCTCTTTTCTTTTC
>CM034050.1:440534-503085 GCA_019804595.1 Bruguiera parviflora
TTTTAATTTTTGATTCACAATCAGCTGGGTGTTAAAAAAGAATTATATGTTGATCACCAAAAGAAAGAACCATATGTTGTGTGTAATTGTGTTATTGCATCTATAGTTAATAAGTAGGTTCATCATCTACGCTTCTGATCAAAAGAATTTTCTTCCCTTCTTTTTTTTTTTTTTAATTCGTTAGTTTTCAACATTGTGACTCTTACGCAACCCATGTTTCAATTAAAATGGCGTGATCAAGCTGCCTGCATCACAACGAGAACTCACGTGATTTTAGCTAACCCATCTCTCCTCCTAGGAGAGTGGGTCGAGACACGGAGTGTTTGGTCTTTTTTTTTTTTTTTTTTTGGGTGCATGGAAACTAAGTGCATTAAATGATTAGAGGTAAAATATTTAGACATTAGTAGCGGGTTTGAGATCGATGTTCTCAAATTATCAAGAAACCCAAAAAAAAATAGATAAATAAATAACCGACGCTCTTCCCCACCCCCCGGGGCGGGGCGGGGCGGTCACAAAATGACCGAAAAATAAGACCCGGGGTCTCCCGCCGACATTGAATGCAAGCAAAAAGCGTGGCTCTGATAGATAGACCACGCATCATTGACGTGTCGGGCAAGAGAAACTCGGTTCTTCGTGTACTTTTCAATCCCGTTCAATCTTAGTAATAAACCAATCTTTTTCTTTCTTTCCTCCTTCTATGTTTCTTTTTCGTTTTTCCTCTTTTTAAAAAAAAAATTTGTGTATATTTTTATTTACAGAATCTTCTGAACCCCGAAGTCATTCCCTACGGGTCGACAATTCAGGAAAAAAAAAAAACAATTATTCACGCACAGTTTCCCAATAAAAAGTCACCTATTTTGCATGTTAGGAGATGCAAATGACTGTTACGTACCTTTTATTTTATCTGCCACTCGCAGAGAATCTCGCTCTCATCGGGAGGACAAGGACAATGACAAATAACCAAGAAATGAATCGACTCAAACCCACCCGACAAACACGTCCCTTTCGACGTATCTAAATTGATTGTCGTGCAAAAACCCAAATGCAATAGAAATTCTTTCCCGAGCGTGAGCCTTCTTAACGGTGATTTTGAAATGTTTCTTGCCGTGAACGGTTTGTTTCCGACCGTCCCCCGTTTTCGGCGCGTAGTTGCTACAGCCACAAAAGACGCGGCATTCGCGTCATCGATTTTATCCTCCTGCTCGCCTCTCTCTCTCTTTCTCTCTCTCGCGGGCGCTCTCTCTCTCTCTTTTTCTTTTCTAAATTAGAAATCAAGTCGTGTCAATACCGAATACACGTTACTAGAATCTGTTGATTATAATTAAAATGTTTTAAAGATTAATTTTATTCATTATATTTAAATAATTTTATAATTATATTTATTTCTTAAATTTATTTAAATATATTAATTTTATTAATTAAATTTAATATGTATTAAAAGATTTTATTAAATATTGTAAGATATATATAATTTAATACTGTGTCATTGTATTATTTAAAGATTTTATTTTTATTATAATTAATAATATTTTTCAAAAATTATCAAAACAAGGGATAGAAAAACATCATTATAATATTTTAATTTTTCTACTTTTAAAAGTTTTGAATTTTTTGTATAAAAAATTAAAATCATATCAATAATTTCAATAATATAATAATAATATAAAATTTTATATAATAATAGTTAATAAGATTTTTTTAAATATAATTCATATTAAATTAACAGAATCAATCTATTAAATAAATTTTAATAACAAAATAATATATACATAATTATAAAAATATTTAAACATAACGAGTAAAATTAATTAATATTATTATTATTATTGTCAGTTAAGAATACTAGACATAAAACAAGAAGTGAATATAGTTATAGTTAAATAAGTTATTATTATTATTTTTTTTTAGTGGACGGGTTAAGTAAACTTAATTAGCCAAGAAAGATGATTTAACTTGTGCATTCAACCGTGCAAAACAGTGCAAATAAACCCGAGGAATGGAAAAGGGCCAGGCAGGTACGTAGCACACCCCGCCTGCCTAGCACCCCTCGAGGCAAGAAACAAAGAGGAGAACCCACAATTCTGGGAAGCAACAAAGCCAAACCTCAACGAGTGCATGCGGGTACACCTAAATCTACGCGGAAAGAAGAGTGCGTATGGACAGGTGCAATGAATAGACTAATGGGGGTTAGGTGCAATGAAAGATACATCCACGAAACCTTAGGAAAAAGAAATTAATTAGTTGGTTGGAGATAAATTATAAGCGGCCACGTTAACCCTCTCTTGCATGCACACCATGAATTTCTTTTCATCTTAACTGTATGGCGCTAGAAGCAGGAAGTCAAAAGTTTTCATCGGCGATGCTTACCATTTTTCATCATTATCTCATCTCTCTCTCTCTCTCTCTCTCTACCCCCACCCCTCAATCGCTTATATATATGGTTTATGGGTGCAAGGGCCGACCCCTCAGACTTGGACCTCAACAGTTAAGAATTATATATGGCACAGCTAAGCTACTTCTTGTTCAGCGTTATTTTACTTGTTCTTGGCTCCGCAGCTAGTAGTGGAGCCAGCACGACAAGCTACAGCACTGCTTCGTTTAATCGTACCAGCTTTCCGGCGGGCTTCCTCTTTGGGACTGCATCATCGGCCTATCAGGTGATAAATTGACCAATTTTTATGCATCCGGGTTATTTTAATTTGGTTAAAGCCGTTGGTCTGGTTACACGTTAAAACGTAATTTTGTACCTTTTTTTTTATACATTTTTTATTATAGTATGAAGGTGCAGCCAATGAAGGTGGGAGAGGACCGAGCATTTGGGACACTTTCACACATAAGTATCCAGGTATCTTAATTTCATGCTTTCGTGATGATTTACCAAACAATACTCCATGGAGCTTCGCCATATTCCAAGGTTTCAAACTCCCCGCTGTATCCTCAGAGAGGTGAAACATGATACCCATAGAAATGAAAAGGGTATGAAATTAGGGAGGCGTCGGGGATGGAGGTATCTCAGGTACCAAACGCACAGTATATGTATGGAGAATTAAAAACTCACCATTTGCATGTGAGAATTTAGAGAAAAAAAACAACCTAACTTGCATAAGACGATACTATTTTTCTGGTCTAGCTACAATTTTTGAATATGGACAAGTGCCCTTGTGCATTGTAACGAAAGAGCGTCATATCAAGGGGACCAGCAAAAACCAAGGGAAATTTTGGACATGGAAGAGGACGGAAATATCGGACTCGAGAGCAAAAATAAGTAAATAAATAAAAGTCTTTAAAACTTGTTCATAGTTTGTTTTAAATAGTTGAAATTGAAAATCAAAAATTTTTAATAGCTTACAAAATTAAATTAGTGAAATATCTATATGGTATGCAATGGTGTCTGATTAATTAGTGACTAACAATCGAACAATTTAAAAATTTTTGTGTATATATATATATATTATATTATATTATTTTATTTTATTTAATTTTCTGAAGCGGTCTATCTACGTGAGGAAAATGTGCAAATGTTGAAATGCAGGTAAGATAGAGGATGGCAGCAACGGAGATGTGGCCGTTGATTCTTATCATCGCTACAAGGTAATATACACTGAGGGAAGGGAAAATGACTGTTTGGATTGATCTTTCGGTGCTTGGTGCATTGTAAAAACTTTCATTAGCGTAGGTTTTATTAATAAATTTTTTGGCTTTCAATTACAACCAATAATAAAAGAAAAGAAAAAGAAAAATAAAAATTAAGGGTAGGGAAGTGCTAAAATAAAACAAAGACTTTTCGTTTAAGTGCAATGGGGTCAAAAATATCACTACAAAAAATCGGTTGTTTTATCATGCAAGCGCGCTTAAATTTCTTTTTTTTTTTTTTTTCTAAACCCAAAACTCACTTGTTAATTGTTATATCTTACTGGATTTGCTCTATGCAAATTACACGATAGCACAATCTCTCTGGTAATACATATCTTCATGGGCTGGCCTATAACACGAAAAGGCCCGCACAGAAAGCCCCAAAGATTTCCCATCTTTTGCTCTAATGCTATGATTATCTTTTGAAACAGGAAGATGTCGGGATAATGAAATCCATGGGTTTAGATGCCTACAGATTTTCGATCTCGTGGTCAAGAATATTGCCCCGTAAGATGAATATAAGTGCCTTATTTTTTTGACCATAGAAAAGTAAAAGTATATTGCTCGTTAAAATTATTGCGAAATTTGATTTGGACAGCCTACCAATTGACTGGTTTTCTTCCATTGTGGGCTAATTATATGCAATTCTCTCAGATGGCAAGCTAAGTGGGGGTGTGAATAGAGAAGGATTGAGCTACTACAACAACCTCATCAATGAGCTATTAGCCAATGGTTTTTAATTACATCAGTCTCTGATTTCTTCAATGGTAAATGCATATTGTGAGAACCTAATCATTTTGTTGCTATGATTTATTTATAGGCATGCAGCCCTTCGTAACTCTCTTCCACTGGGACCTTCCTCAAGCCTTAGAAGATGAGCATGGCGGTTTCCTAAGTCCTGAAGTTGTGTAAGTAACTTCCCATATTAACTATCTGGGTTACAAATAATATTGTGATTTTGAAACTTCATTTTGGCCTTTGGAAACAAACAGTGGCTATAAGCTAATTATAAGGGTGTTTATTATAAATGCATAGAGATCATTTTCGAGATTATGCTGAGACTTGCTTCAAAGAATTTGGGGATCGAGTTAAGCATTGGATAACATTGAATGAACCATGGACCTATAGCTCGAATGGCTACGCCAATGGCATGCTAGCACCAGGTCGATGCTCAGATTGGCAGAACCTGAACTGTACTGGTGGGGATTCAGGAAGAGAACCATACATGGTGACACACAATCAGCTTCTTGCTCATGCTGCTGCTGTGAAATTGTACAGGGACAAATACCAGGTTCGATATCTAGTGTCATCTATTTTCTATCGAAAACATACAGGGAAAGGACTTAATTATGATTAGATCGTTTGTATCCGAAGATGAAAAGTTACAGCAATAACTCGACTAAAACTCGGTGATGACTCGTATATCAAGTACTGTGACTAAACTAGTTGTCAAAATTTTGCAGGCTGCTCAAAAGGGATTGATAGGGATCACATTAGTGTCACATTGGTTTGTGCCATTTTCTGATGCCAAGGACGACGAAATTGCTGCAGAACGAGCCATTGATTTCATGTTCGGATGGTATGCTTGCCACGCATCATAATCAAGTCCATCTGCATTAAGCTACGTACTGGATTAGACTAAAAACTCGCTTAAATTTCATTTAATGTGCGATCGCAAGCCCCTCTGCTCCGTTATATGGTCTGTCACTTTAAGGCCTACCAAGATAATCCCAAAATAATCAACTTAAGGCCCTTAATTTGTTGCGTTTTTGCAGGTTTATGGACCCATTGACCAATGGCGACTATCCATCTTCAATGAGGTCTCTTGTAGGGAAAAGATTACCCAAGTTCTCGGAGGAGGAATCTCGAACACTGAAGGGGTCATTCGATTTTCTGGGATTGAACTATTATACTGCTAATTATGCTGCTCATTTGCCAAGCTCGAACCCTTTAAAAGAAAGCTATGTTACAGATTCTCGTGTTAATCTGTCAAGTAAGCAGCGTCCTACATTACTGTAGTGTTCCTCTCAAGTGGATTAGCAATTTAGCTTGTCGGCCCGAAAACTGAGTCCATGATTGTCTGTGTTTTTTGTGTAGCTGAGCGTAATGGCATCCCCATCGGTCCGCAGGTATTTGTCAATTGTCTTGCAACTGATCAATAATTTTGATTGGACACCGGTTTTTAAGTTTTCTATCCTTGCATGAAAAATTGCAGGCAGCTTCAGATTGGCTTCATGTCTATCCAACAGGATTTCGAGATTTATTGCACTACATAAGAAGAAAGTACAATAATCCACTCATTTACATCACAGAAAATGGTACATAACATCCCATCATTACAAAGATTACGATATCACTTCACTAACCACAGCAACAAAAGCAGATTAATTCGTGTTTTCGCAAAACACCCATTTGTCAAAAAAAAAAAAAAAAAAGGTTAAAAAAAATTATGCGTCTCCTTCATGTACAGGTATCGATGAGTTGAATAATGCCACATTGACTCTCGAGGAAGCCCTCGTTGATGATATGAGGATCGATTACTACTACCGCCATCTTTATTACCTCTGGAGAGCCATCACGTAAGTGCTCGGTACCAACCTTTTTAGCTTGAAGTGGGAAATCATTTGCATAATCGCTTTTGCTCTACATTGGCATGGCAGGGATGGCGCCAATGTGAAGGGATACTTTGCGTGGTCATTGTTGGACAACTTTGAATGGGCTTCAGGTTATACCGTGCGATTTGGCATCAATTATGTAGATTATAAAGATGGATTGAAAAGATACCCTAAAAGTTCGGCCAAATGGTTCGGCAGTTTTCTTGAGAGATAGAATGATACCTCACAGGAAACAAAACACAGGATGATTTCTCTCCTGTATATATATTTATGTTGCACACCCCATGTAGTACTATCAAAACCTACTTGCATGTACAAACATATACAAATAAAAGGGTTTGCCAATTTCGGAGGTTGAATAAAGTAGCATTTTTACGCAAGACAAGAGTCATAGCACATGATAATTTCATACCATGTTCGTACAAATTGTTGGAGGACCGAATTTGTTGTCGTCGCATTCAGATATTTTGCTGTCATCGGGTGGCCAATTTCCTTACTATGGCCCAAATCACTTGATATGAAGCCCAAAGAGTCTTCATCCCAACAAGCCCATTTGTCTGTATCCGATTGGCGTCTTGTTGCCCGACCAACCCCTCGACGCCGATCGCGTTGCGGCCTCTAGGCCCCTCTTTTCTTGCGAATGTCCCTCATTTCACAACATTTCGTGCCTTCCTCGTCAGTGCATGACACTTTTTTACCCTCCTTTGAAGGCATCTTTCTTATTAACTTTTGTGTGCTAGGAAAATCGGGGTGGCATCTGGAACCCAAATTATAGCTCCTACTTATAATACGAACGAAGGGTTAGAACGAAACAGAGAATGGGTCCAAACTCCGAATGCGCTCTTTACTGTGTGAGGTCCAGTTCATTAAGACTATACGCTTTTTATTTTGACGAAGGGGTGAGATCGGCGGTTCGCTTGAATTACCTCACTCCCACATTTATGTTCATTGTTGGGTGTCACATGAAAGCACCACCACCACCATGGTATTTACTCATCGTATTTATAAAAGTAAAAAATTAAAAAAAAAAAAAAGAATTGTCCTTGAATTGAACCCTGTGCCGGGCGGCTAAGTGGCTTTAGTGTTTATTATATGGTTACTTGTCGTCACGCCAAGACTTTCTAAATGAAACCTCACGTCAAGACTTTAGGATGGATTTTCGGAGACTAAATTAGTTTTGGCATGAGAGGGAGAAGTGTCTTTGATTTAATGGTGATTCAGCAGCCAAGATTCGAGCAATGTCTCAAATGTAAAATTATTTGAACTCATAATTTTGAGATTTGGAACCAATTCAACAGTTAAACGCTTAACTAGAAAAAGTTTAGATATATATATATATCTTAGAGAATCAATATTTGTACAAATTATAATTTTAAGAAGATGAATAAGGTTTATAAAAATAAAAAAGATTATATCAATTGTATAAGTTGCAATCTAATTAGCTTCTTCACAAAAAAAAGAAAAAAAGAAAAAAAAGGAGTAAGAACGGAACCGAAAATGGTCCAAACTCCATATGCACTCTTTCTTGAGCGAGGCCCACTTCATTGACGCTATCTCTTTTCTTTCGACAAAGGGGCGGGATTGGCGTTCCCGCTCACCCACATGTCACGTCAAAGAACCACCATGCTATACTCTTTTGTCCTTTGTCATGCTAAAAAAAGGAAAAAAAAAGAGATTCCCGCTCACCCACATGTCACGTCAAAGAACCACCATGCCATACTCTTTTGTCCTTTGTCATGTTAAAAAAAAAAAAGAGAGAGAGAGAGAGAGAGAGAGAGAGAGAAAAAATCGTTCTTGGATTGAACCATCTGCTGGGCGGTTAAGTGGGTTTAGTGTTTATATGGTTACTTCTTGGTGCTTCCACGCCAAGACTTTAGGATGGATCCTCCAGGACTAAATTGATTTTGACTTGGGTGGGAGGAGTGCCCTTGATTTGATGGTGACTCCGCAGCCAAGATTAGAGCAATGTCTCGAATATAAAATAATTTGAACTCATAGTTTTGAGATTTGGAACCAATTTAATAATTAAATGCATAATCAGAGAGAGAGAGGCTATGTATATATTGAGTCGGCAATAGAGAATCAACATTTGTACAAATGTATAATATTCGTATACGAATTATTTCTATCTAGTACATGTTATCAAAGTTTTAAAGATAATAAAAAATATTTTTAAAGAGAAATTACAATAATTAATAATTTAAAATTTTATTATTAAGAAATTAATTCTTAATTTTGAGAGAAAGATATAAAATTTATGAAAATAAAAAAATAAAATTATTATAATTCAATACTTTGCAATATAATAAATTATTTAATAAAAAGAGAAAAGAAAGAAAATGTTCAACCAATGATATCCTGGACAAGAGAGTTCATGGAAAGGGGGGGGTACCCTCTTATTGTGAGGTCTCGGATAGACCAAGAAGAAAGGCCTCTCGCCAAGTTACGTATTATCCACTGCAATGGACTCCTCAGGCTTTTGGGGTTTCTTAAACTTTGACTTCGTCGCAAGATTCATCAGGTCTGTTTACGCAAGCAAAGGTAATTTCGACCCATTTTGATAGCTCAACATGGCATCAACTTCGGTGGGAGTTGTGGAACTTTAATGCCAGATTTCTTTCGTCAAACAAAGGAGTAGTCTCCATGCATTGTGAGCATATTAAAAATGATTAGTCTCAATCTCCGATCAGCCATTAGACCCTAGAACCTTAACTAACTCGCACAGCATGGCGACACGAATCAAACGATTTAGTCTTTCATGCAAATGCTACTATCGGAGATGAGGTCTCCTCCGTGTGTGTGTGTGTGTGAGAGAGAGAGAGAGAGAGAGAGAGAGAGAAAAGAATGACGATGGACATCACGTCTTCCGCAATTTGATACGGGTATTTTTAGTTAATTATTAATCCCATATCCGATCATGTCCAGACAGGTTATAAGTCCACAAAGCAAGCATCCAATGACGGGTTGAACTTATCGGTTAAAAAATCTCTCATTGGACACTGTTGTTCGATGTCCGATTAAATTATATGTCGATGATCAACTCAGTCATATAAAAGGGAATCGGACTCCTGAATGAGTCTTTTTTCTAGGAATCTTTTGTCCAATGTCACGAGAAGCCTTGGTGTGTATTGCGGAGGGATTGAACTCGACCGACCAAAGTCGATCCGGCAGATAACTAGAGAAGTTTCATTTCCTTCTTGACTAGGATTTCATCTTTTTGTTGGGATTATTGTAGGAGTAGAATTTTTTGATTGAATCATCTGAGACGTACTTAGATTAGTCCCAATTGGAGCAATTGAGAGACCCAGCCCAATTAGGATTAGCTTGTACTCGAGCACTTGAGACCCATTTCAAAATCGCTGGGGACTTAAAAGAGTTCCAGTTCTGTCTACCCGAACCCTTTTCCTTGTCGTCAACCAACCCGGAGATAGCCCACTCGTTCGCACCAAAACGTAGGCCTGCGAATCCTGTGAACAGAGTATGCGACCCATGATAACAATGGGCCTTGCGATGTGCCTAGAGATTCAAGAGAATTGGGTTTGTTTATAAAGAACAGGCACGATGTTCGGACAGAACCTCGATCCTAGCTCGGCCACTAGGCCTAAAAAACACGCATAGTAACAAATGGATCAGCTTTTGACCCAACTCGAAAATTCCCCCGGCTAACGCTTTAGAAAAAGGAGTAATAAGAGGATGCGGTTTGCCGCGGAGGCTAGAGGCTCGTGCCTCTCACTGGACCCCCTCCTCCTTCCTCACCCTGCCCTTCTCCTAAGATGGCCTGGTCATCTCCTCTGTATAAACGCACCCAAAAAAAAAAAAAGAAAGAAAAAGGAGTAAAAGAGTGGTGCTATCACTGCTTGTAGTCTGGCAGATCCGATTCCGACTGACATATGCATTTCGGGAAGAAAATGCAAGAGCCGATTGACTGACAAATTGTACATTTCAGTTATTTTGGGGAGTGCATATTTTTCAGAGCTGTCCTCCTAATCTAAGATCAACTATTACTCTCAGAGGTTCAATAGTCCCCTGAAGCACCAGTGCCGTTACTCTTGTTTACAGGCCTCAGGCCATCCACGGTCAACCCAAAATAATAATAATAATAATAATAATAATGATAATAAAAGAAGGAGTAACAATTTTCTGGGCCACCATAAAAATAAAAAATTATTGATTAATATTTTTATTTAAACTTTAATAAAGAATTATTATTTAAATTTTATTAATTTTAAATATATATATATATTTAATGAATTTGAAATTTAAAATTATGTATCTGACCGTCGGAAAGAAAGTACAAAAGTCGATTGATTGACAAATTATACTTTTTAATTATTTTGAGGAGTGCATATTTTTCGAAGTTGTCCTCCTAGTCGCCTAAAACACCAATGCAGTCACTCTTGTTTACAGCCCCCAAGCCGTACGCGTTCAAACAAAATAAATAGATAAATGACTAAAAAAATATTATATATATATATATATATGAGATTTATAAAATATCAAAAAATATTTTATAAATATATATTATTTATTTTATTTATAAATTAACATAAAAATTATTTGTTAATATTTTTATTTAATTTTTATTAAAAAATTATTATTTAAATATTATTTAATTCGAATAAATTATTTATACTAAAAAATGATATAAATAAATATAAAATTTAAATTTACATATTTGATATAAAATTTTATTTTATCAATAAGATAAATAATAACAAAAATTTAAAATTTAAAATAATATAAAAATATATTAAATTGATATAAAAATTGAATTACTAAGAATGAAGAATCGATCGCTGCTAAATACGAAAGGCTCTGCAATTGTTGGGATCACGATCGCATACAAAGACTTCGAATGCTTTTCTTGTTTGTGTTTTTTTCAAGAAATTGGGGTTCGGCAAACCGTTACTGCTATAGTATCCGATGTCGAATCAGGTACAAAATTTCCCCCTCCTCGAATATAAAAAAAAAAAATTAAAGAAAAAACTCCAGTTAAATCTAGAATAATTAAAATTGAGATTACACTTTGTTATTGTTGTACGGACGGGTCTAAGGAAAAAGTAAAAGGGCCCCTCTTCACCCGTGTGTGGTTTCTACCCCGGAGATGTGATGTGACTTCAATAATTAATTGGGATTAGACAACTGTCCACCAGTTAGACTTCTTCTCCCCCCCCCCGCCCACCCCAACGATTTTTTTTTTTTCTAAGGGAGAAATCAACGACAGCTCATCTCAAGAAATCGATAATCCTGCAGCGAATCTTTCTAATATGGACAAAAAACAAAAAAAAAACAAAAACTTATACACAGACCAATCAATTCAAGCTCACCCGCTTTGGAATTCGAAACGTTAAGTTTAAAACACAACCCACACGCTTGATTCGCTGCAAACACAACCCACTCGGAGCCCACGTGTCTGGGGGAAGATCCTGTCAAACAGACATAGTCTCATCGGCTTTCCGTATGCTAGGCACCACTGAAATTATTTGGTTCGGCTTCCCAGACCCAGCCCAGCACCACCAGCATGTTCAGTCCCCCCACCATGCGTAAAGATCTTACAGAACATTGTTACATGACATTTCACCACTTACAAAATAACAAATTTCATTTGAGAAATTAAAAAAGAAAATAAAAAAACTTAATTCTTTTAATAACACTGTACCCTTTTTCTTATCCCATTCAAAGATATTACGAAGGCTTCTTCTTCCTCCCCCCGGGGGGTTACCGCCCCGTCAAAACCTGCCGACAATAAAACAAACAAATAATAATAATAATAATAATTCATTATAAAAATTACCTGACTTTTTCAGACACGTACGAAATAAAAGTGGCGTGTAGCACGTGATGTAATTTTGTACCAGCACAGGCCTAACTCTTTCAGATGACGCCAGAAAAGATGTGGCTCTCGAGTCTCGACTCAGATCAACCCTCCAAACGATATCGAGAGGTCATCACCCTGGGCCGTCCGCAACCCACCAATAGCATTTTTTCGCGCAATGATAGAAACGTGGTGGCCCAGTGGACCATCATTATGTAACGTCACGTCATCCACGTGATTCGTCGTATATTTGTGTCCTGTCTACCGTTAGGAAATTGGTTTAAATTAGCATTCCAATAATGGAGAACGAGTTTCCGGGTGCAGCCGAAGGCTTCACACTTTTTTGAACGGAGAGAGACAGAACTTCAGAAATACTCTCCGTACGTTGAAACGGTGAAAAATTTTTGAAGGTTCTTCTTTTGTTAATTTTATTTTTGGGTAGACGGGTCAAGTAAACTAAATTAAACATGTAATTAACTAAGAAAAACGATTTAACTTGTGCATTCTGCCGTGCAAAGCACGGTAAATAAACCCAAGGAATCCAAAAAGGCCTGGAAGGTACGTAGCACACCCCGCCAGAGTAGCACCCTCTAGGAATGAAACAAAAGGGGAGAACCCGCAATTCTGGGAAGCAACAAAGCCAAACCTCAACAAGTGCATGAGATTAAGCGCATGCTGTAGGTATCCTTACAACTGCATCTGCGAGGAAAGAAGATTACACATAGACCGGGGATGGGATATTACAAGCTATCTCCTTCACCGACAAAAACCACGGGGGGGGGACATACAGGTGGCATTAGCTGCCGATTCTATTAGCTGCCCTATAGAATAAACTGATGGGGTACGGAATCAGGGCTACACACAGGAAACCTTGGGGAAAAAGACATTAACTGGTTGGTTGGAGCTAAATTATAAGTGGCCAGGTCAACCCTCTCTTGCATGCACACCATGAATTTCTTTTCATCTTAACTACGTGGCGCTAGAAGCAGGAAGTTAAAAGTTTTTATCCGCGATGTCTACATCTCTCATCAGTATCCCATCTCTCTCTCACTCTCTCTCTCCCACCCCCCCAAAAAAATCGCTTAAATATATGGTTTATGAGTGCAAGAGCCGACTCCTCAGTCATAGACATCGAAAGCTAAGAATTATATATGGCACAGCTAAGTTACTTCCTGTTCAGCGTTACTCTACTTTTTCTCGGCTCCGCAGCCAGTAGTGGAGCCGGTACGACAAGCTATAGCACTGCTTCGCTAAATCGTACGAGCTTTCCGGCGGGTTTCCTCTTCGGGACTGCATCGTCGGCTTATCAGGTGATAAATTAACCAATTTTTATGCATCCAGGCTATTTTAACTTGGTTACAGCCGTTGGTCTGGTTACATGTTAAAACGAGATTTTGTACTCTCTCCTTTTTTCTTTTTTTTGTTAATTATAGTATGAAGGTGCAGCCAAAGAAGGTGGGAGAGGACCGAGCATTTGGGACACTTTCACACATAAATATCCAGGTCTCTTTCTCTCCATGCCCCTCTTAATTTCATGCATTTGTGATGATTTACCAAACAATATTCCACGGAGCATCGCCATATTCCAAGGTTTCAAACTCCCTTCTACATACTCAGAGAGGTGACACGTGATACCCATAGAAATGAAAAGGGAATGAAATTAGGGAGGTGTCGGTGGTAGAGGTATCTCAAGTACCAAACACACAGTATATGTATAGAAAAATAAAAACTTACCATTTAGACGAAAAAATCCTAGCTTTCATTTTCTGGTCTGAATACCATTTTTGAATATGGACAAGTGCTCCTATGCATGATAACGAACGAGCGTCATATCAAGGGGACCAGCAAAAACTAAGGGAAATTTAGACATGATCAGACTCCAGAGCAAAAATAAGTAAATAAATAGAAGTCCTTACAACTTGTCATAGTTTGCGTTAGATAGTTCAAATTAAAAATAAAATTTTTTTCAACAATCTAAAAATTTAAACTAGTGAATCATCTATATTTTATTCCATGATGTTTAATTTACAATCGAGTAATTTAGAAACTTTTGCATATATATATATATATATATATAAAATTTATTTTTCGTAGAAAATGTCCATCTATATGAGGAAAATGTGCAAATGCTGAAATGCAGGCAAGATAGCGGATGGTAGCAATGGAGATGTGGCTGTTGATTCTTATCATCGCTACAAGGTAATAGACATTGAGGGAAGGGAAAATGACTGTTTGGATTGATCTTTTGGGGCTTGGTTCATTGTAAAAACTTTCATTAGCTTAGGTTTTATTACAAAGTTTTTGGCTTTCAATAATAACGAATTAAAAAAATAAAAATAAAAATTGAGGGCGGAGAAGAGATAGAATAGAAGGAGAATTTCTTTTCGTTTAAGTGCACTCTTTACACAGAAATAAATAAATAAATAATATATATATATATATATATTGTTTTGCAATCAATATCACTTAACAATGGGGTCAAAAAATATCACTTCAAAAAAATTTTTGAGCTTCTTGGTTGTTTTATCATGTAAGCGAGCTTAAATCTCAATTTTGTTTTTTTTTTTTCCTCGGAATAAAAAACGCACTTGCTAATTGTTATATTTTGCTAGATTTGCTCTAGGTAAATTACACAATAGCCCACACTCTCTGGTAATACATATCTTCATGGGCTGGCCCATAACACGAAAAGGCCCGCACAGAAAGCCCCAAAGATTTCCCATTTTCTTGTCTAATGCTATGATTATCTTTTGAAACAGGAAGATGTTGGGATAATGAAATCCATGGGTTTAGATGCCTACAGATTTTCGATCTCATGGTCAAGAATATTGCCCAGTAAGATGAATATAAGTGCCTTATATTTTTGACCCAAGAAAAGTAAAAGTCCACTGCTCGTTAAAATTATTGCGAAATTTGATTTGGATAGCTCACCAATTGACTGGTTTTCCTTCGTTATGGGCTAATTATGTGCAATTCTCTCAGATGGCAAGCTAAGTGGGGGTGTGAATGGAGAAGGATTGAGCTATTACAACAACCTCATCAATGAGCTATTAGCCAATGGTTTTTATAATTCAATCAGTCTCTGATTTCTTCATTTGGCAAATGCATATTGTGAGAATCTAATCATTTTCTTGCTATGATCTGTTTATAGGCGTGCAGCCCTTCGTAACTCTCTTCCACTGGGACCTTCCTCAAGCCTTAGAAGATGAGTACGGTGGCTTCCTAAGTAAAAAAGTTGTGTAAGTAACCTCCCATACTAACTATCTGCGTTACAAATAATATTGTGATTTTGAAACTTCATTTTGGCTTCTGGAAACAGACAGTAGCTACAAGCTAATTATAAGGGTGTTTATTATAAATGCGTAGAGATCATTTTCGAGATTATGCTGAGACTTGCTTCAAAGAATTTGGGGATCGAGTTAAGCATTGGATAACATTGAATGAACCATGGACCTTTAGCTTGGGTGGCTATGCCAATGGCTCGCTAGCACCCGGCCGATGCTCAGATTGGCTGAACCTGAACTGTACTGGTGGGGATTCAGGAAGAGAACCATACATGGTGGCACACAATCAGCTTCTTGCTCATGCTGCTGCTGTGAAATTGTACAAGGACAAATACCAGGTTCAATATATAGTGTCATCTATTTTCCATAAAAACTATAGATGGAAAGGACTTAATTATGATTAGATCGTTTGTATCCGAGGATGAAAAGTTACAGCAATAACTCGACAGTGCTCGGGGATGACTCGTGTATCAGGTACCATGACTAACCTTGTTGTCAAAATTTTGCAGGCTGCTCAAAAGGGATTGATAGGGATCACATTAGTGTCACATTGGTTCGTGCCATTATCTGGTGCCAAGTACGACCATCGTGCTGCAAAACGAGCCCTCGATTTCATGTTGGGATGGTATGCTTGCCGTGCATTATAATTAAGTCCATCTGCATTAAGCTATGTAGTGGATTAGGCTAAAAACTCGCTTAAATTTTCATTAATGCGCGATCACAAGCCCATCTGCTCTGTTTAATGGTTTGTCATTTTACGGCCTACAAAGATATTTCCAAAATAATCAACGTAAGGCCCTTAATTTGTTGCGTTTTTGCAGGTTTATGGGCCCATTGACCTATGGCGACTATCCACATTCAATGAGGTCTCTTGTTGGGAAAAGATTACCCAAGTTCTCGGAGGAGGAATCTCAAATGGTAAAAGGGTCATTAGATTTTCTGGGATTGAACTATTATACTGCCAATTATGCGGGTCATTTGCGAAGTTCGAATGCTTTAAAGCCAAGCTATCTTACAGATTCTCATGCTAGTCTTTCAAGTAAGCAGCGTCCTCCCTTACTATAGTGTTCCTCAAGTGGATTAGCAATTTAGCTTGTCGGGCCGAAAGTTGACTCCATGATTATCTGTTTTTTTTTTTGGTGTAGCTGAGCGTAATGGCATCCCCATCGGTCCACCGGTACTTGCTAATTTTCTTGTGACTGATCAATTTTGGTTGGACACCATTGTTTATGTTTTCTATCCTTGCATCAAAACTTTCAGGCAGCTTCGCCTTGGCTTCATGTCTATCCTACAGGATTTCGAGATTTATTGCTCTACATAAGAAGAAAGTACAATAATCCACTCATTTACGTCACAGAAAATGGTACATAGCATCCCATCATTACAAAGAAAACGATATCACTTCACTAATCACAGAAGCAAAAGTAGATTAATTCCTGTTTTTGCCGAACACCCATTTGACAAGGAAAAAAAAAAAAATGTCTTCTTATGTTCAGGTATTGATGAGTTGAATAATGCCACATTGACTCTCGAGGAAGCCCTCGTTGATGACATGAGGATCGATTACTACTACCTTCATCTTTATTACCTTCGGAGAGCCATGATGTAAGTGCTTAGTACCAACCTTGCTTGAAGTAGGAAATGATTTGCATAATCGTTTCTGCTCTATATTGGCGTGGCAGTGATAGTGCCAATGAGATGGGACACTTTGTATTCGCAAGCGGTTGCCTATAATGAGTAATTGGTTTTGTACTTTTGGCAGGGAGGGTGTCAAGGTGAAGGGATACTTTGGATGGTCGTTGTTGGATAACTTTGAATGGGGTAGTGGTTATACTGTGCGATTCGGCATCAACTTTGTAGACTATAAAAATGGATTGAAAAGATACCCGAAGCTTTCTGCCAAGTGGTTCAAGGGTTTTCTCAAGAAGTAGAATGTTGTTTTTGCTGTGCATATTGTAAGAGGAACCCCTCTTGCTAGCAATAAGTGCCGGCTGGATTTATCTCGACACAAATGAAGTGGCCTCTTTGGCTGCTAGGCTGCATTGGGTGTATTGTGTGCTTTTATTGGGTTTAAGAATCCTTTTCTTCAATAAAATTTCCACTTACATTCCAAAAACTTTATACACACACACACACACACACACAGACACAATTGAAGTCTGTTTTTCATGATTGTGAAATAAGGCCGTGGTCCTTACGAGCATTTGGGGATGGCCCAGAATGCCTACGCAGCAAAACCGATTAGTCCTTGCTTGCCGAATGTTAACCGTATAGGACGAGCCGGGCTGCTCCGCCCAACTCCTGAATTCGAGCCGATGAGCCCTGGCTCAACAGGACGTGTAGATGATAAAATAACGTGTAAAATTCTGTTGAAATTTGAACCGTTTCAACGTCCTGGTTCCCATTCAAGGCTTCGTGTGGCTAACGCTGATGGGGGACCGCATAAAATTTGATTACTGAAATTAGAGTTCACATGTTGTCAACTGAGAATTGGGTTTAAACTCTAATTTGCTTAAAAATATTATTCTTGTAAGCTGTCAAAATATATGTTTGTATATACACACACACACACGCCCGCACACACATGCACTGTCAGAGATTTTGCGAGTTATGTGTGAATCAAAATTTATCAAAAATAATGGGCCTATCAAAGATGTTACAACAGGATATACCAAAAGAAGAAAAGACGCTACAATAGGGTAAAAGGGTATTTAATTTGTTAAGCCTATTTTATATGTAGCTCTCTATCGTGGTCGCTTAGGTTGCACGTCATAGATGCTCCGAATATCAAGTCCGTAAGCCATCCTTTGTTTTTTTTACGGGTGATTTGTCTTAGAGACACAATTGGGCAATTATATGAGGGTGGAGGAGGAGTGGCTAGAAAGCAAGTTAGGCGGTGAAAGAGCCAATCCGGTAGGTTTCGAATGCCGTGCACTTATTCAGCATCGGAGCCAACTGAGTATTTTTTCACCTCTGCCATGACCATTCCCGCTTCCCCTGAGTTACACTCAAAGTTCTTTGCCATGACCTTGCATTGGCTTTGATTTTAATCTCCTTAAAGCTCTCGTCCCTGAATTTAAGAAATTTAAATATCAAGATATATTATTAAGTTATATATATATATATATAATATTAAGATTGAGTATAAAAAATTTATCTTAAATTAAATAGTATTTATATAGCATGTTTTTCAATAAAAGCTTAATTGAAAATACAGTGAGTAATGTCTAGTTTCAATATATCAATACGATAATTAACATATGTAAGATATATATTTATTACATATAAAAAAACCAATTAATTTAAATTAATTTGAGTTTGTTTATGTGGGACGACGAGAAGATTTTTGTTTTTTTTTTTTTTTGGAGTAATAATGAAAAGATTTTAATAATGGACATGTTTTGTAAATAATGGATTAAGAGTTTTCATTTGGTCATTTATTGATATTAAATGAACACATTATTAACATGAAAACTAATTAATTTAAACTCATTCGAATTCCTTTGCATGGGATAATGAGAAAATGTTAACAATCGACATGTTTTGTAAATAACGGAATAAGAATTTCTTATTGCTCATTTATTCTCGTTTATGTGTGTGACTTGTCAAATTTGTCTCGTGTTGACAATCTCAAAAATTTATTATATTGAAAGTGTAATCTATTTTTAATTTTCGTGGCTTCGTAAACTTAATTGTATCAATGAAGTGAATTTTCTATCCCCGAAGGAGAGAAATATCAATATTGTGCAAAGTGCCTTATTGACGGTTCAAAAATTGCACGCTCAAAGTTCCACCTAAAAAAAAAAAAAAAGAAAAACCCAATTAAATCTTGAATAATTAAATTTGAGATTACCCGTTATTGTTGTGGCATCGATCTAACGAAAAAGACAGGAGCCCTTTATTCATTATCGGGCCAGGTCCTCCTCGAAGTCACAAATCGGTGCGCCGGAGTCTTGCCCACGATTTGATTTTATGTTCGTTTCTACTTCGGAGATGTGATGTGGGGTAGCTTTCATTAATTAATTGGGATTAGACAACTGGCTCACGGTTTGAATTCTTCTTCGTCTCCTGTCTTTGTTTTTATTTTTTTATTATTTTTACATTTCTTGCAGAAGGAATCAAAGACAGCTCATCTCCACAACTTGGGAGAATATTCTGGGAAGGCTGCAGAGAATCTTTCAACTTCTTACCAATCGCGTTGTACCTCCAAACTTACTATATTGGGGTCAGGGCACTACCATAAATGGTGAGAAAGGGAAGGAAATTGAACAGTAAAAAGTGAAAAGAGGTTCTGATTATCAATTCACCAAATTAACCTCAGACTCTGTAGAGACGATGTGCACGTGTGCGACAGTTTTCAATCCAAGTGAGTTTTGTTTTATAAAGAAAAAGTCCGAGTGAAACTGGAGTAGGCATCTTCAAGAGAAGCCTTGTAAAGAGACTGGGGAGGGTAAACATTTAGAAAAAAAAAAAAAAAAGAAAAAAAGAAGGAAAAGCAAATATTCTAAATCCAAAAACCCTACTCCAGAAATTTCTTTTTTTCTTTTTCTTTATACAACAACTCAAGAACACGCTGTATCTTTCACTTCCAACTTTCTCACTAAAAACATTTACCTTCTCACAATCTAACCCAAAAAAAGTCTTCATTTTATGGACGTTAATTCTTAATTTTTATCCCATTCAAACGAAACAATTGATTATTTATTTATTTTTTCTTACTTATTTTTAATATGTTCATATAATTAATTAAAAAGTTATTATTATTTTTTAATTTTCTTCTGCAAAATATTTTTTATCGCAATTTTTTTCTCGTATTCTACTTTAAATCCAAACACACCGTTAGATTTCGGACCAGTCAATTCGTCTTCACCCGCTTTGGGATTCAAAACCTTAAATTTAAAACGCCAATCACGCGTCTTATGAACTTATTGGAAACCCTTCTTGCAAACTTGTCAAGACAGCACGTGGGTGTTACAAAAAATAAAAAATAAAAAATAAAAAGATGGCACTGTCAGATATATTAATTTACTCCTAAAGACATGGCATTTTCTTGGTCCAATTCAAATTCGGTTCGGCTTCTCGGACCCAGCACGTCGCCGACAGCTTTTTCAGTCGTCCTCCACCGTGCGTAAAGATCTTCAGAAATTATTACATTACATGTCACATTTACAGAATGACAAATTTCTTTCGAGAAAATGGAAAAAAAAATAAAATAAAATAAAAGCACTTATTCTTTTAATAATATTTTACACCTTTTTTTTTTCTTCTTATCTCGTTCAAAGATATAACCAAGGCTATACCGTGCCCGCCGGAGTTGACATACCGATTTTTTTCTTACTCCTTTTTAACATATACAAGCAATTAATTAAAAATTTATTTTCCTTTTTTCATTTTTTTTCCTCACAACTTACTTTTACACTCCACAATCCAAACACAGCATTAGATTCCGGACCAACCACACTCATTCTCACCCGCTTTGGAATTCAAAACGTCAAATTTAAAAATGCTTAAATTAAGAATTATTCCCTCAAGTTACAGTATTTTTAGATTTAGGGATTCTTTTTTTCAAAATTGCTATCCAAATTCATATCATTAGTTAACAACGTCTCTCGTTTTTTACTTTTTCGTTAAATCTACCACGCGAGTTCTACTCGAATGCCACATAAAATTTAGAATATTGACGAGATTATTAATGTGCATATATATATATATATATATAGAAAACATATTTTTAATTTCTAAATTAGTTTTTTTAAAAAATATGCGTTCACAAGAATGATTAAAATATTCCTTCTCTTATTTATTTATTTATTTATTTTTTAACTATGAAGAATAGAAATTTCTTTCTATTTGTTAAGAAAAACAAAATATTTTGAAAAATTAAATTTAATATTTTAAAACACATATTTTCTAAAAAAATTCACGCCGATAATTTAATCATTATTTTGAATCTCACGTGCTATTTAACAGAAAATTATACGATAAATTTAATTGAAAAATGAGGACGAAAGATATTTTTAATTAATAAAATTAATGCGGGGAATAATAATAATAATAATAATAATAATAATATCGTTACGGCGAAGAGGCAATTCTTAATTTAACCCAACTTAAAACACTAACCACGTGTCCCACAACTTATTCGGAACCCCTCTCGCCAACTCGACACCACAGCACCCCTCGGTGTTTAGAAAAACAGACAGCATTGTCAGATGCATTAATTTACGGTCAATGGCATTCAATTTTCTCGGCGCCATTGAAATTCGGTTGGGCTTCTCGGACCCGGCTCGTTCGGTCCACCACCGTGCGTAAAGATCTTACGGTGATTGTTACGTTACATTTCACGTTTGCAAATAGAAAGATTAATTTAAAACGTTTTGATATTAATTTGCATAAAATCTCCAAACCCTCTACGCATTCGGCCGCAGGCCCACCGCGCTGTGCGAAATCGTGGCCATCCGGGCAATTGGATCATGCCACATAAATCTCACAGTGACAGATGCATCGGCCTTCTTGTTTTTGTTTCTTGCGTTTTGAATTATCTTGTGAAAAAACGTGTGACACGTGTTGCGCCAAATTTCTTAATCCCCTCCTGTGCTCGACCCTTTAATTTTCCGCGGAACAGCTTAGGGCATTCGGGAAGGCAAATTATAGTACTGTCTCTCTCTCTCTCTCTCTCTCTCTCTTCGTTATCCATGTCAGTGACCGGCTTGCTGGCTTTAATAATAATGTCGAGCGGCTTTTGTCTGTCCGTTTTGTTTTTTTTTTTCGGGCGTTTCCAGATCCACCAGTCTCGCCCTCTATAAATACGAAGGCCAAGGGCCACCTTTTGAGCGGCAAAGAGCAAGAATGGCGATTCAAAGCTATTTCTTGATAACTAGCCTTCTACTAGCACTTCTCGGCTCATCGGTGACTGCCAGTAGGGTACCTATTACCCCATATAGCTACGACGCTTCTTCGCTCAATCGGTCTAGCTTCCCCACGGGTTTCGTTCTGGGGACGGCAGGAGCATCTTACCAGGTGTACATGTGTGCTAAATTTAAAGCTACACCATAAGTTTCATGGAATAATGCTATTGACCCGGTGTACGTTTTGCCTTGTTTATTTTCGCTAGTATGAAGGTGGAGCGAGGGATGGCGGTAGGGGACCGAGTATTTGGGATACATTCACTCACAAATATCCTGGTACATTACTCTCTCTCTCTCTCTCGCATGCCCCCTCGATGGTCCACCCACCAATTATAGTTTTGAGAGCTTCAAATTAAAATTTTTAAACCAACATCATCGTAATAGTTGTCGACAACACTGTCAATTATTAGCCACGTGAAAGATAAAAGTTGTCGACTCACATCATCGTAATAGTATACATCAATTAATTACCCATTAAAGAAAAATACGCAAGTGACGTTTTTTTTTTTCCCCCTAAAGTCAGTGTCTTGAACAGAACATGCAGAAGTCACGTGTCGTATAATTCGGTTCTACATGCTATTTAGCCTTGCTGTTTGAAGATGTGCTTGCAATCTGATCATATTCTGGTTCTAATCTTCCAAATGTAAACGGCGAAATGCAGAGAAGATAAAAGATGGCAGCAACGGAGACGTGGCAGCTGACTCGTATCATCGGTACAAGGTAATATTGGGAGGTTAAGTAGTAAAAGCAAAGAACAAGAAAAGAATGAAAAAAAAAAAGAGGTTTCTCTGTCTGATGGGCGAACTAACTCTTACCATGACTTGCGTTACAAATTGGACACAACAATTTTTAGGGGTTGGGAGAAACAATGGAGATGCAAATCCACCGATGTATAGCGCAACAGTCACGAGTCAACCTTCCACACTACCGTAATGTTTAACGAAGATTTTTATTGGTTCGTGCATGGTTCCGACTGTTAAAACCCTGGTTATTTGAAAAATCCACTTGCTATACACCATCTCGCAGTTAGTAGAACCAGAATTGTGATACAAAACATTGTTTATTATCATGCTAGTGGACCCAACCTGGACAATTGGATTAGACTGTCGAAAAGTTAACGTCGCGAGAAATTCTCAAAACAAAAATGTAGTTATCGTCGAACATAGCCACTCTAGTGGACATAATTAAAACAAATAATGTCTATGGGAGCCACCAGCACTAATGCACTATTCTTCTTTTCAATCGCTTTACTAAGGAAGATTAAAACAAAAAAGGCCCCTGCTTCGAAGGCCGAAGTGCTCAATTTTGGTTTACCCTCGTATGCTGATGAGATGAGAAAGATGCCAAATGCTGAAAACGCACCTAAATTGTGGATACGATAAAATTACTTCATAATAAGCAAACCTACATTAAAAGTTAGCTAAATTTGGAATTACCCCTTATGCATATCATGTGGATCTTTTGCATTTGAGTCCCACCGAGAAGGCTAAGGAATATGTATACATATATGACCTAAGGGAATAAAAAAAAAAAAAAAAGGACCAACAACATGTTTTTTTTTTTTTAAAAAAAAATTATTTTATTATTTTTTTAAATTTTAGTTGTAGCGAATTAAGAGGGCAAATTGATTGATGGATATATGCTAACACGGTCCTGTTTCTTTATTGCTACAGGAAGATGTTCGCATCATGAATGAAATGAACGTAGATGCCTACAGATTTTCCATCTCATGGTCCAGAATCTTGCCACGTAAGTGGGTTAAGACGATCTCTTTTGCTTGTCTATAAAATAAAAGGAAAAGAAGGAAATGGGATCAATGGTGAATGCGAAGAAAGAAGGACAGATATATATCCATTGTGAATACTACAATTATAACAGTTATGAGTAGCGTGGTCTACTTCCCCACTCACTGGGCCTTGGACTCTCGACTCGTTGGATTCTTAGGGCTTAACCCAAACCAACAAGCTACAAGGAGGGCCGGATTTGAAGAGACCACGATCGATTTTGTTTTGGACAGTGCAGAGTTTCTGTTGAAATGACTCCGGTTCGATATACATATGTCAAAGCTAGCCTAAAAACAATTACGTGGACAAATGAATACCAGTAGAAGAAAATTGTGTGAGCAATCAATTCGAATTTTACTAGCGATAAGTATGTTAATAAGAAAAAAGATATAAACATGTACAAATTAATTCTAATAAGTTTCTAACTGTTTTTTTTTTTTTTTTTAATGTTTAACCCAACTCTCAGAGGGAAAGCTAAGTGGGGGCATAAATAAAGAAGGGGTTGCATACTACAACAACCTTACCAATGAGCTCATAGCCAAAGGTAAAGAATGTTTATCGATTATAATTAACAATCAGAAACATATCTGACGAATGTGTAAAGGACTCATTTTCCACCTATTGCTATATGTCATGTGTAGGCATACAGCCATTTGCAACAATCTTTCACTTCGATTTTCCCCAAGCCTTGGACGATGAATACGGTGGTTTCCTAAGTCCTAAAGTTGTGTAAGTAACCTAGCTACTATACTTTTTTTTTTTTTCCTCCTTGCCTTTAATTTTTGTTTTCTTTTTTCTTTCTTTTTTTTTTTTGGCCCTTTTGATTTCCTTCTCGAGGACCAAACTTGGGTTATAGTTTTTGTAGCTACTTAGCGAATTCTAATTTGGAAAGTTGATGTCATTACAGGAAAGATTTCCAAGATTACGCTGAGCTCTGCTTCCAATTATTCGGAGATCGAATTAAGCATTGGATGACAATAAATGAACCACACACATTTACTTCAAATGGCTATGCTATTGGTTTCTTTTCGCCTGGTCGGTGTTCATCTTGGCAAAACTTGAATTGTACTGGTGGGGATTCGGGAACTGAGCCATATTTGGTGTCGCACCACATGCTTCTCGCTCATGCCGCCGCTGTCAGAATGTACAAGGAAAAATATCAGGTTCACCGCAACGATCCCACATCTCTGTTGCACCCTTAAAGCCTATCTGTCTCGATTGAAACTTCCTGCTGCTAGTACCACGGGATGGGGTATCTGGGTTATATGAGAACTGTTTCTAACTTTTTTTGTCTTTTTTTTTTTTTTTTTTTTTTTTCTTTCTTGATAATTCAGTAGTAAGGAGTTTGTTAAACACTAAGAGAAAGGCAGTTGTTAAGAATAAAAAGTTACACAAGGAGTAGCATAATAGCCATCCAAGACAGAAACTTGGGTTGGTAAATTAAGCACTGTGGTTGACCGAATGCTGAAATCTTGCAGGCAACTCAAAAGGGCGAGATAGGGATCGTATTGTCAACATACTGGTATGTGCCCTTTTCTAATGCACCGTCCGACATACGCGCAACAAAACGAGCCCTTGATTTCATGTTTGGATGGTACGTAGTGCATATCATTGTTTCGTCTCTCTCTTGTGATTAAAACCAACTGTTATAGAACAAATCTTGGCGGCCCAGGATGGGGAACAGAGGCCCGATTACTTGTAATACTGACACATGCCAAGTGCTTGTTTCTTCTTGGAATCGTTTCTCTTTCTATAAATTCAGGTACTTGCACCCACTGACCTACGGTAACTGCCCACGCTCCATGAGGGCTCTTGTTGGAAAACGATTGCCCAAATTCTCCGACGAGGAATCAAAAATGGTAAAAGGGTCTCTGGATTTTCTTGGAGTGAACTATTACACCGCTACATATGCATTTCATGCGCGTCATTCTAACTCTCTGCCCAAAAGTTACGTGACAGATTCTCATGTTAATACTACAAGTAAGTACGCTTTACTATTAATCTATCTTTGTGATAATTAAATAGTTTTCTTAATTAGGTAGATTAGCAGGAAGACCTTAATTTAATTGCCAATATCTCGAATTCTAATTATTATTTGTTCATGTGTATATGTAGCTGAGCGTAATGGAATTCCCATTGGTCCTCAGGTTTGCACCAAAAAATAAAACCTTTTTTTTTTTTTTGTCTTGAAGATTTGCAATTTCTTATTTGTAGCCAAGGAAATTAAAAATATATGTATTTTTGATATGAAGTGAAGTACAACTTACTCCGATATTTTTATTTCTTGGAATAAAAAATTTTCAGGGAGCTTCACAATGGCTTTACATCTACCCTAAGGGAATTCAAAATCTCCTGCTTTACGTGAAAAAGTATTACAAAGATCCGGTCATGTACATTACTGAAAATGGTACCTAACTTCTAATTCCATTTACATATGAAAAAATGAGTTATTTATTTTGGGGAACTTAATTAATTATTAGGCTTCTCCCTTTTTAGGTGTGGATGAGCTGAACAATGCCTCGTTACCTCTCGAGGAGGCCCTTGCTGACTCATACAGGATCGACTACCATTCTCATCATCTCTATTTCGTCAATCAAGCAATCGAGTAAACGCACTCACACAAGTTTTTCTAATTTCTCACGTGATATATAACTCATAAAATATGAACAAAACAAAAACTTTGTACCCCCAAGAGGTTGCCTATAATGGGTAATTGGTTTTGTACTTTTGGCAGGGAGGGTGCGAAGGTGAAGGGGTACTTTGCGTGGTCGTTGTTGGATAACTTTGAATGGAGTAATGGTTATACCGTGCGATTCGGCATCAACTTTGTAGACTATAAAAATGGGGTGAAACGATACCCGAAGCTTTCGGCCAAGTGGTTCGAGGATTTTTTCGAGAAGTAGAATGCTGGTTTTGCCGTGCACGTTATAAGAGGAACCCCTCTTCCTAGCAATAAGTTACCGGCTGGATTTATCTCGACACAAATGAAGTGGCCTCTTTGGCTGCTAGGCTGCATTGGGTGTATTGTGTGCTTTTATTGGGTGTAAGAATCTTTTTCTTCAATAAAATTTCCACTTACATTCACAAAACTCTATATATGGACACACACACGCACACGCACACGCACACACAAGAGAAGGCTATTTTTCATGATCGTGAAATAAGGCCGTGGTCCTTACGAGCATTTGGGGATGGGCCCAGAATGCCCGCACAACAAAACTGAGTTGCCGAACGTGAACCGTAGGGGACGAGCCGGGCTACTTAGCCCAAAATAGGGAGATCGGAACCGAAATGGCTTCCTCAAAAGGCCTCCAAATGTGGCTATGGGTGTGGAAAAAACGTATTACTTTCGAGCCCATGAGCCCTGGCTCGACGGGACGTGTAGCTAATGCCGTTGAAATTTGAACTGTTAAAACGTCCTGGTTCCCATTCAACGCTGCCTGCGGCTAATGCTGACGGGGGACCGCATAAACTTTAATTATTGAAATTAGAGTTCACATCTTGTCGACTGAGAATTAGGTTTAAACTCTGATTTGCTCAGAAATATTATTCTTGTAAGCAATCAAAATTAAGACTGTTTAGTTATGTTCTTTTTGAAAATTTGGTATCTTAATGTACTCTTTTTTTTTTTTTTCTTTCTAAAATTTTTTCGTTTGGCGACCACTGAACTGTATTCAGTCACGATGATAGTTAAAAAATAATAAAAAAATAAAATAGAAAAAGGTTTCTATTTGTGTTTTCTCTTGCGAAAAAACTATAGACTTAAAAACAAAACTGAAAGGACAAAAAACACAAAAAAAAAAAAAAAAGTTCACCGAGGCAAAGCGAAAGGGAGGGCTCTGCGATGATCTATTTGTCACGTGCTAATTAACCGACCTAAACAGTGAAAAGTTAAAAGAGCGCGGTGTTCCGGCAGTAGAGAAGCCAAGGCAGCCGCGTGTCGGTGTTCTGTTCTCGTGTTCCGCGTCTATTTCAGTTTCACTACGGCTGTTGTACTTGCAAAGGGATTCGCCGACCTGATGGCCTTTTTTTTTTTTTTTTTTACCATAAGAAGAAAAGAGACTCAGAGCGAGTCATTCTTTCACATCCTTCTTAAAAAAATAAAAAAATAAAAAAATAAATACATAAATAAATATATATTAACAATACTTAAAAATTATTTAAATTAGTAAATAAATAAAATTAAATATAAAAAATATTTTATTATAATGGTGTATTACCATATTTTACCCATTTCTTTTTAACCTCATAGTTATTCCTACAATTACTATTACATTTATAATTAAATTATATCCCAAAACTGGAACCAAGAAAACTAAGAAAGTTCTTCATGTTTCTTTTCTTCCTATATATATATATATATATATATATAAAATAAAATATAATGCAAAAAGGTAATCCCCATTAAGAGCTACTCCCACTCCTGTACACATAGCTACATGCATCGGTAGATTCCATCCGAGTCTTTGGCTTTATTAGATTCTTGGGTGACAATTTTCAAGGTCTCTCTTTCTCTCTCCGATTCATGGCGGCAACCCAATCCCAGTCCTCTACAGATCGTACTATTGGTACCTTAACAACCCCGCTTTAGTTCTTTTTATGAACAAGTATATATTCGTAGAGGACACTGCCATGTCTATCTATATGTGTGCTTATTGCCTCTATTCTTGATCTGGATTTAGTTTAGGTCTCTCTTTTTTCTTTTTTGTTTTCTGGGTGTTTTGATTTGGTGGGTCCGCCCAATTTTTGCTCCTTCTCTTTCTTGCACAATCTTTCTTGCAAAAGTCAATGAATTGGTGTTTTTTTTTGGCTTGTGGGTGTTAGTTTCTTGGTTTCTTATTCTTTGGATTGTTCTTTTTGGATGAAAATTGAATTTTTTTTTTGTGGGTCTACTCTGATTTTAGGTCTACTTTCTGCGCTGTTTGTTTCTGAGGATTCTTGAGGGTTTTTACTCACTCAGAGATTTTTATCATGTTTCGTGGGTGCATGGTAGAATTTCAATCTGGAAGTAGAATTTGATCTGGTCAGGGATGTCGATGGGTATTTTTCTGTTGAGATCTGGGATGTTGTAGGTGCTTTTCAGTGAACATAGTTGTTGGATACTAGGAATTCACTTTGTCATAGGTATGTACAATTTTCGCTAAAATTATTGTGCGGAGGAAGTTAAAAGAAAAAAAAAAAAAAAACAAAGCAGTTTTCTTAAATTCTGTGACAAAATCTGTTCCAAGAGATGGATGGTCGTGCCTTGTAGATGATTGTCTTTTGCCAATGGTTCTGGGTAACCTTTAAATGATACACAAATTAGACGCTGAATTGTGGTAATTTGTAATTTTGAAAAGGAGAAATATGGTGAATGAGCTAAACATCAGCCTGCTGGAGTCAACAATTTCTATTGTCTTTGCTGTTATTTTGCAGATCGGTTATCATCATGGAATGATCTAACCAATGGGGGGAGATAGAAGAGAATATTGAAGCAGATATCCATAGAATTAGTGACATTGTGTATTATAGTCAAGGTTAGAAGGAGAAGTCTATAAGATGATTTCAAGGAGACCCAAGCTTTATGGCTTTAATCTTTTGCAATGACTGGTGGCAAATATGGAAGTTCAATATTTCGTGGGTGGTTGTGGATAGCCATAAGCTTGCTAAAGTTCCTGTTGAAGTCTGCATAGCTGAAACGAGGGTAGGACTTTAGGAGCAACATGAAAAGATTACCTGAGAAAATGTAAAATTGCAATTTGCAAACAAATGCCTTTTTGAGCAAATTACCTTCTGCCCTATTATGGAAGGAAAAAAAGAAAAGAAATTAAAGTTGAACATGCTAAGTGAATTGATGAATGAGTTTGGCAAATCAAAATATAGCAGGCTCACTTCGGAAACTTAAAGTCATAGAACCAACTATTGTGGGTGGGTGAATTTGTTTTTGAATACCTTGTGTATGTCTCTCTTATAATTCATTGTTAGCCTTGGAAGTGCTACAGGGCTAGTGGTTCTCATAGTATCTTTTGCTGCATTGTGTAAGATGACATTGGTTCCTGGAGTTGATGTTCTTGAGATTTCAGGTGACATTTAGGCAAGCTTGCCCTGGAGATGGGAGTTGTTGCACAGATTTGGCTGCTTTTGTTCTGTTTATGTTCCATTTTGTAGATGGGGGGTTTTGGTCTTTTTTTTTATTTAAATATTTTATTCATAATTTATTTATTCCCATGGAAAATAATATTGTTTCTATCTATTATAGCCCATGTTTGGATTTGCCTGCACATGTTGGTAGCGTCAAATTGTTCTATTTCCAATTTTAGATTTGGTTGGCCAATTATTTGTACTCCCTGTGTTTATAAGAATCTACTAAGTTGCTGTGCATGCTGATCATGGATGCAGAAGAGAAACCTGCTGAGCCGGATAACATGAAGGAGCGGGTAGTTATATATATACTTAAACCCTCAATCTTTTCATTGCTAGATTTATATGGATACGTTTGAAGAAGTTTTTGTCTGTAATCACATTTTTTGCTGACTTGTTATCAGCCTATTTCAGCAAAAAATGAGACATCAATTTCTCCTAATTCCTCCCAGGATACTGCTGCTATAGGTCATCCAAGGGACAATGCAGGTCAGTCAGGAATATTTGGTTTGCCTGGAGATCGGTCGATCTACCCACCTAATGTTTATGCCCCTCAGGCGCAGCAATTCTATTACAGAGGTCAGTTTTTACATTGCTGTATTCTATTTTTTGAAATCTGAACATGACCACTATTAAATTAAGTGTTCTTGACCTTTGTTTCATTGACCTCAGATGTATTGAACTGCTATATTCTTGTAGTTGCATGAATGTCTAATATGAGTCAGTTTATGGGACTATTTGTCATTGATGGTGTTAACCAGGTTATGGTGCCACTGGTGAATGGGATGAATATCCTTCATATGTAAATGCTGAAGGGTTGGAAATTGGATCACCTGTAAGTAAATTTTCCCCGCTGTTGTTATATGTTCTTACATTTTTCAGAAAAAGCTTATCCTTCTTTCTCATAAATTTTATTTTTTGTAGGGTCTCTACAATGATAATACTTCTCTTGTATTCCATCCTGGATATGGTTATGGTCCACACATGCCATATGGACCGTATTCTCCAGTGACACCTCCTTTGCCGTCTGTAGGTGGAGATGCACAGTTATACTCACCCCAACAATTTCCATTTTCTGGGCCACCTTATTACCAGCAACTAGGTCCTCCTAATGTCCCATATGTCAATTCACCAACAACTGTTTCACAACCTGAGCTGAACCCTTTAGGGGTTATTGATCAACAAGGTGACAACATGCCTTTTGGCCCAAGACCCACTTATCCTCCTCCATTAGGTTCTTTTGGTAGAGGCAGTTTTCCTGGAAATGTTGGTGCACTTGGTCTTCATGATTCGCGACAGGGGTTTGGTGGATTGTCTTCTGCAGGGATTTGGTCAGATTGGTTGAAGCCATCTGACAGACATAGGCCTTTGACTCCCTTATCACCAGCAGTTTCACCACAGCCAATGGCTACATTTGGATCATTTGAACACAATATTGGAATGGTTTGTTCTCTTGCTCTATATGCAATTAAACTCTCTCTCTCTATCTTCCATGTTATGTTTGATATTTATTATTAAAAATGATAATCAAACCAATAATTTATCTGTGTTTGGTCAAAAGATGGAGTAGGTCTGCTGTCAAATGCAGAGTACTTGGAAAAACATTAACCCCAATTGGCAGAAAGCCATAGCTAGTTATATTCTGTGGTTTTCTCGGTTGCTCAAAGACTATTACACAATGTTGCTTTCTTTTCCCCCCTTTTAGCTGCAACGTTTAAACTTTGGTGACATGTATGTGACTACTCAAGTTGGGCTAATTATTTTTGTTGGGCCTCTGCTCTTTTACTTTCTTCAGGTCAAGCTTTTATGTTAGGTTTTCTTTTATATTCAAAATACATAAAATCATCTTTAGTTCTATGCGTATTTTAGTTTTATACCCCCTGGGTGGGCATGTGAAATGGTGCAATTTTTCATTGTTAGCACCTGAACTTTCATTGCTTGTTATACCATGGAATTGCTGTTATTTATTGCTCATGCACAATAATGACTGATGAAAATAAATTAGCATTATTATCCAAAGTGTGGCATAATGAGGCAGCCATGGATTTCAGCACTAACACTGATTAGCTACTTTTTATCAGGCATCTCAGCAACAGAGGTCATTTTATGGCCTTGGATCTGGTTCAAACTCCTATAGTAGAGGACATCAGCATGGTGGCTTTCATCAGGGACACAACTTTGGAACTGCATCATTTCCTAGTTTGGGAACTAACAATCGTAGCTGGCTTTCTACTGAAAATAGCAGATGGCAGGGAAGGGGCAACATTTCTTTATGCAGCTGTAATGGGAGTCTTGATATCCTTAATGAGCAAAACCGCGGACCAAGGGCTTCGAAGCCTAAGAATCAAAATAGCTCTGAGCAAAGTTCTGTTGATGAAATTAAACATATAAAGTCCAATGCCAAGGTCCACAATGAGTCATTTAACCAACCAGATTTTGTCACAGAATACAAGGACGCTAAATTCTTCATCATCAAATCATACAGTGAGGACAACGTCCACAAGAGCATCAAATATGGCATCTGGGCCAGCACACCCAATGGGAATAGAAAATTGGATACTGCCCACCGTGAAGCCTCAGAGAAACAAGAATCCTGTCCTGTGTTTCTCTTGTTCTCGGTTTGTACCACATTCTTAACTTCCCTAGGAGTAGTAAGTTGATTTGGTTTCAATGAGAAACTGCTGTGACCTTTGGAATTAAGATTTTCATTTTGTGGGATTTTGAGGGAGCTGTATTTGAAACCCTTATCTCCCTCCAAAAGCTTTGTTTTTATGGCCAATGAGGCTAAACTTGGTTTTTGTGATCTTTAGATGATGCCAATTGTCATATAGGTGATTCTCCTAATAAATGGGGGGTCACATCTATTATTGTTCTACAACTTTGGCAAGTGTGGGAAGGGTAAACCTCGGTGTAATGGTAAGGTTACTCTACTTTGATGTTTGAATTGGAAAAGCAATCTCTTTAAAAACATGAGTAAAGTTGTGTACATCTGACCTTTATTCAGATCCCACAACGAGATCACTGTCCAACATAGAAAGGAATTGTTGTTCCCCTTTATCTTGGTTATTATTTCCACTCTTAGCTACATTTTTTTTATGTCCTTTCACCATCATCTTGCAAATCTTATTTGACATTCTTATGTGCAGGTGAATGCTAGTGCTCAGTTCTGTGGAGTGGCTGAAATGATTGGACCTGTCAATTTTGACAAAAATGTGGATTTCTGGCAGCAGGACAAGTGGAGTGGGCAGTTCCCTGTGAAGTGGCATATTATCAAAGATGTCCCAAATAGTCAGTTTCGTCATATTGTACTGGAAAATAATGACAATAAGCCTGTCACCAACAGCCGAGATACACAGGAGGTAGGGTCTTTTCTGAATTATAGTGCACTTATGGATTCAAGAGCAGCCCTCTTTGAGATGTGCATAGCGCTTTTTTTGTGCACTACAGTCCAAATGCAGGACAATTTAAGCACCTAGCTGGCTATTGAGACGGATCTGGTTGCTCACTGGATGTTGCTGGCTACACAAAACAAAAAATGTTAAAATTGCAGAGCTGTCTTTTTTGGGGAAAATTTTGGTCCTCACGTACATGCATATAGTGGAAGTACAATACCTATATATTGTCCCATCTTTTTATTCTCATCTTAAGGCACTTGCCATTTGGAATCCAAATAATTTGTGAGACATCATTTATTTCTAAACATCCAATATGACATGTTGCAGGTGAAACTGGAGCAGGGCATTGAGATGTTGAATATATTTAAGAACTATGAAACTGATATGTCCATCTTAGACGACTTTGAATTTTATGAAGACAGACAGAAAGCCATGCAAGAACGGAAGGCTAGGCAGCAAGCTAGCCTGGCGGCTGTGGGTGTGGTCGGAGAAAATGAGCACTTAAATTCTGTGACCTTACCCAGTGACTTCATGAAGCAGATGCCTAAGAGTTTTGCTCAAGTCGTCTGCTTGGATGAGCCTGTTAATGAAGCCAATGCTGCCGACAGAGCTAGCTCTGGCTCTGATGCCTCTGTGGGTGCCAGAATTAAACTGGAAGATGCTATCACAGCTGTCTCTTCAGCTCAGAATGGTTAGAAAAGCATCAGCTCCTCAAGTAAAGTGCACCCTCTGCAATGCACGTTACATGAAAACTGATGCCACTCTTTTAGTTCTTTATCACCTTCTGAACAGGTAGATTCTGATGTCTCGTAATTGATTGGAGTGCCTCATCGTCTGGTATCAGATCTTATGTCTGTGGGGCTGATGTGCTTCGTGTATAATATAATTGTTTTGAGTGTTGCGTTTCACTTGCAGTCATTAGGTTTCCAGTTTTCTTATTTGTCCTATTTTATTTTTGAGTGAGAAAGGTTAGGTGGAGATACTGGCTGACACCTCGCGTTTGTAAAAGCACCTTGACTTTGCAGGCAGCTTAATAAAGGAATATAGCAGAAGATGTTGATACGAAATGATCTTTTTTTAATCCACTTTAACATGTTATTTTAGCGACAATGAACATTGTCATCTGAATCTAGCCTCTGCTTGGGGCATGGTGGTGAGAGACTTATTAATGATCGGCCGAATAACTGAGTTAGTGTGCTGGCTGAAAATGCTGCTATAGCTCTTTTCTTTTGTTGTGATACTAAAAGCTATGCGCATCAATTTTTCTTGGGGTTCTGTCAATGTGGTTAATTTTCCTGGCAAGGTAGGAATTTCCATTGGCAACGGAAATTAACTTTCTGTTTAGTTAATTCATTTACTTTTCCTAGAATGACAGGTAGATTGAACTTGTACGTTTATCTCATATGCTTTTCTTGGATGGTTCGCCTAAGAACTAGAGCCTCTCAAAATTGTAGCTGACTGCGAGAATTGTTTTCATGTGTCTTATACTTTGAGTGTTAAAGTGGGCGCCTTGAGTGAATGGGTGGTGATACTTTTCTGCATTTCATGACCACTTGATAAAATGAACCTTCGCTATACTTCATAGTTGCCAAGGAGTAGAACAATAAGCGAACATTGGAAAGAATTTTCGGACAACTTCTATGGTTGATTGCTATGAAATATAATGAAATGAGGAGAGATCCTTGACTCGTCTCATTACATTCTCGCTGATATGCCAACACGGTATCAGGGGAATTGATGACTATGGCTAGAAGGGGTATCGCGGTTTCTCTCTTTGATGATTTCTAGGCGGCCAAAAATGCTATACTTTACATTTCTATGCCTTGTGAATCTCTCAGACCCCATATATTGAGTTTTTGACTCAAGCCTCTTTGGAAAATGAAAACTAAGGTGAGCAGGGTAAAAAGGATTAGGTGAAAAGTCTTCGGGTAAAAAGGTTAATTTAATTCGCTATATTGAAGAGTTTTTATAATTATATTTATTTTTTAATTTATTTAATATGTTAATTTTATTAATTAAATTTAATTTATATATAATAATTTTTATTAAATATAATTATTTCACAATTATTTGTGTATTACATAATATAAATATATATAATTATTGAATTTATTAATATAATATATATTTTAATTTTTTAAAAATTTAAAAAATTTTAAAATATTATAATTATTTTTTACGATATTTTGAAATTTTTGTATTATTTTTTAAAATTTTAAATTTTATTTTATATTAATAAAATTTATAACAAGTTAATAATAAAAAAAATAATTTATAAGTAATTAAATATTTTTTTATAAAATATATATATATATAATTATAAAAATTTTAAAACCCGACAAGACTAAAGCCTTTTCCGAACATCTCCACGTGCTCCCGCTTCCTCTCATCCCAAACAATACAATCCGGACACGTTCTCTCCTATCACATCCTAATTTCTTGGTTTTTTTTTTATAATTTTTTGTTAAATTTTTTCTCTGGGAATCCTCTCACCTTCTTGCCCTGGAGTTAACGGAACATGGGCAACAATGATAGAAGCAACCCATCATCGGCTTGCCCATGACCTCGCAAGGAGCACCATCGCCTCAATTATTTGGCGGCTTTCGGTGATTAGGTTTTGCCTTTTGCCTTCCAAATAATAAAGACAACCCACCGGCACCGGACGGGAGGGTTTCTTGTTCAGATGATTGGCACTACAAGTCTAACGACGTTAATGCGATGCAGCAGATGACACACGCATAGGGTGGCGTCAAATGATCTTTTCATTACCCAAGACTTATCTCATTGATTTATTTGAATTTACTTTTTTTTTTTCTTTTCAAAATTACATTAAGTCTGTCATAAATATTAGAAGTCAAGGAAATTATTATCCTGTCTAGCAAAGCCAAAAACAGAATGAAATTATCATTATGTACAAAAAAAAAAAAAAATAAAATAAAAAGAAGTCATAGAAATTCCCATAAATTTCCCTCTTAAAAAGAAGTTATAGCATCTTGGACGTTACAACAGCAAGCAATGCAAATGGTAAAAAATAAAAAATAAAAAAAAATAATAATAAAAGCAAGAACTTCGTTAAGGAACAAAGGTGTCTTAACGCAGCCGCAAAAAAAGCTGTCAGTATCAGCAATTACAATTCCGAACTTCCATCGTCCAGGACCAATATTGAGGCAAAAGGGAGAGAAAGAGTAGGAAAAACATGTAAATGGGTGTGATTTAGAACGCGAAGAAGAGATGATTGGGTTGTTAAAGCTTGGATCTTCAAGGGAATTCTGGGTTGAAAACGAGAGTGGCGATACCAATGGATGGGGGTTTTTATTGGGTTATGGTTATGGATGGTCTACTCTGTTGGCTCTTTTGTTTATACTCCTTTTCCACTTTGCTAAGCGCTTCTTCTTCTCACCTAAACGGCATGTAGTTCGTGTTCCCTCCTCATCCACGCGAGCCATCTCGTCTGCTCCGCGCGCCTCTGGAAACCCTCAATTCAGGTAACCTTTATGCTTTTGTCTTTCAGTTGAATTGGGCCGCTCGTGTATTGATTGGAGAAGTAAAGATTTGGTGCTTACGTTTAATGGGCTATTTTCAAGATAGCTGTTTTATCCTCTCTCTCTTTTATTTATTTTTAAAAAATTTTTTATTTTTCCTTCTGCGTTTCTGTTGTCTGGGGATTGAGATTCGCTTCGACCGTACTGCTGCTAATTTTCCTGGAACTTGGTTCTTTCATTCATTCATCGGCGTAAGAAATTCTGACCATAGAAATTGGTTCTTTTTGGGCCCCTCTTTTTCCTTCTTTCCTTGGATGTGTGTTTTGGGCTTTGTTCTGTTCATGGAAAATTTGCATTAAACAAGCCGTCATCAATTCCTTTCCCAAGGAGCAATGAGCAATAATGCAAAAGTGGCAACCAAAAATAACTAGCACGGATGGATATTGCCTTCAGCTCTGAAAAAAAACTATGTTTATTGCCTACTTGTTCTTTTTGATTTGCCAAATGGCTCTGTCATTTCATTTTTAGCCTGCTAATTCAAATTAAAATCATTAGATGAAGAAGCCATTTTTTCTTTGATGATAGACATTATAATGAAGAAGCTGGGGAGAGTTTAGCTGATCCTATTCAGTTGGCATAAGGCGTGCATACTTGAGCAGAGTCTTAGTATATTGAAGACACTTGGGTGGGTTATGCGGTAAATATGCTATACTTCGGCTTAACACATAAGTGACTGAAAAAGAATATTGTCTAGCCAGTCCAATTAGCTAAGAGTTGTGGAATCATAAATCTTTCAAGGTAGTTGGACTCTATTCACTTCAAGTTCGATGCTTTCTATATGGGATATGGAGTGTGATTGTTAGCATTGATGGCATGGTGTAGCAACCTTCTTCTTTCTGTCTTCTTACTGAAACAATTTTGGATGTGGTTGTTAAAATTAATGTTATTGTTATTATTGACGGGTAAACTCTATTTGTTTCTCCAGGATCCCAGAAGTAATATCAGATTCAGACTTGAAGTTTCTAATAGAGAATTTGGATGGGAAGCTGATTAAGAGTGAGAAATGGGAAAATGTTATAGAGAAGAGAAGCAATGTTCTATCCTATGTCGCAAAATGCTGCAAGCCCAAGGTTAGTTTTCTCGTTTTTGATTTACCTGGAATGCAAAGTTGGTTAGAATAATAATTGACTATTCTCATATTTTAGCTTATAAGATTGCTGGTTTGTACTATTATTTGCTCTGAACTTCAAACTTGCTTTATAGGGATAGTCCTGATGAAAAAAGTTCATTCAGTCAGTAAATATTCTCCAGTTATTAATTTGTGTGAGAAGCTTGTTCAAGATAATTCATTTCTTCTCTCTTATCCCATTACTTCTGGTGGGTGCAAATTAATTGGAATTGCCACTGAGATTGTTGTTGGTTTTTGGTGGTCAGAAAATTCCCGAGGGTTGCCATATGATGATTTTTACATTTTTCCTTGCAGGATGCTCCTTTAAAATACCTGAGTGTGACAGTGTTTGAAAATTGCTCCGTGGAGAGTCTTAGGGACTTTTATATGAATAATGATTACCGAAAACAGTGGGACAAGACTATTGTGGAACATGAGCAGTTGGGAGTGGATGCTTCTAGTGGAGTTGAATTTGGGCGCACAATTAAAAAGTTTCCTCTCTTGAAACCCAGGGAATATGTATTGGCATGGAAGCTGTGGGAGGGAAAAGATAAAGCATTCTATTGCTTTATTAAGGTAATCATTAGCTTTATCCAGTTTGGCAGTATTATTTATGAGTGTGTGATTCATTTCTTTGTCCAACCTTACATCAATTGTGTCGAGGTCTGCTTGCTTGTATGTGTTTGTGGATGAATGGATAGTTGGATGTGCATCTGTCATATGCTTCGTATTCTTGTGAGGTTTTTTTAGAGCAGATTTTGTAATTTCTTATATTCTATACAACATAGACAACAAGAAAATTAGAACATGGTAGGGGCTTTATCCTTTTAAGGCTACAATGCTTCTTGGTATTTCAGTACATATCTTTTCTAGGAACATCATGGGGCTCATTGGGGCCTACTCTGCAGTAAGAATTTTGGTCTTCCATGACGGGCCCACAGAAAAATTATTTGACAATGAATAGTCCCCTATCCGGCTTCTTAATTCTCTGCATTTCTTTGTCAGCCTGCCTATTCCTTTTCCTAATTCTTTTCTCTTGATTAGGAATGTGAACATCCTTTAGTTCCACGGCAGAAAAAGTATGTCCGCGTGCAGTTCTTTAGATCTGGTTGGAGAATCAGGAAAGGCAAGTTCTCAAACTGCATTTTTTCTTGGAATTTGTACCGGAGGTATTTTTTTAACGCTTTGTCTTCTTGGCCAGGCGGTGGATTTTGGTGAGGTTTATTATGCTATGGAGGCTTTGTTAGCAACATATGGTTAATTTGTTTTTCTTTTTTAGTCTTTGTTTGGGTACATAAGGGGTATCTCACTCATCCATATTTCGATAGCAAAATGTATGATGGCTTTCTGGTGCTTAATTTCTTTCTGAAGAGATGTGGTTTTTAAATGCAAATGGTGTTATATGACAGTACCCGACAGGGATGCCTGTGAGATTAAGCTGTTTCACCAAGAAGATGCTGGTCTAAATGTGGAGATGACGAAGTGGGCGTTTGCAAGGGGCATATGGAGCTACCTGTCTAAGATGGATAATGCACTACGCAAATACTCAGACATCAGGCATTATCAGAGCGGTCCAGCCGATACTGCAGTCTCTTTTATTCAGAAGGTTAGGCTACTTAGATGCTACCATTTTCTGTTTTGAATGCATCTAGAGGAGACTGTTGATATTTACAATCTGTTCAATTCTACTTGTGCATATTTCTGCGTCTCATGTTTGCTTCCATTAGGTTCCACCTGGGTTGGAACCAGCAAACATTGTTGCAGATACTGGAGCTACTCCAAGACCTGGAGTACTTACCAGTGAGACAAAAGACAAGAAAATCTCAAGGAGACCATCGGGGAAAGTGCTAGCCAATGGTTTGCTTCTTCTTGGGGGCGTAATCTGCCTGTCCCGTGGGCATTCTAGTTTGGGTGCTAAGGTTGCAATGGCATACATCTTGACAAAGCTGAGAAAACGTGATTCTTCTTTGTCAGGTCAGAGTGGGGAAAAGCTGAGGTTTATGGCCACATCGCCTCAACACCAAACTAGTGATACTGACCCAATTTAGACACTTGAGGCATACAAACTGATTGGCTTTAGCGTGGAGTCTGACTTGTTTGTCCAACATTTTATGGTCTTTGAACGTATACGCTGCTTAAATGTGTATTAATACGGAATATAAGAAGAACAAGAAGAAGAAGGCCTTTGGTTTGGACTGTGATGATACGTCTCGATCAACTCAGCAGTCCCAAGTGTACAACACGGTGTCTGTGGCTAATGGTAAAACTTTAAATTGTAAAGCTTTACTTTTGCGCAATTGTTTTTATTTTTTGTTAATTTCACTCTATATTTTGTCTGTTGATTCCACGGTTCTGCCTAATCGTTGAACTGGAAGAATTTTGTGAAAGGGGAAAAAATAAAAAAAATGAAAGAAAGAAAGAAAGAAAGAAGTGGGGTAAATGCAAAAAATAACCTAAAAAATAAAAAAAAATCACAGAGAATGGGTTGAAAAGGGCAGTCTTACAACCCGAAAAAATCTGGTCCAATAATGAAGAATTATCCAAAATTAGCATCTTCATCGAGAAGATGTTCTCATCATTACTAGTTGGGCTAAATACGGGCCCATGACAGGTAACATGTGCAGCCCAATAAAACGATAGCGTAGCCTTTACGCTGCTATTTTAAAATAGAAAAAGCCTGTTAAAAAAGAAAAAAAAAAGATGGCGGCGTAGCCTCTTACTCCGAGATTTCTATGCAGGGGATATACGAAGAAGGGAAATAAAGGTTAAGTAAAAAAGAAATATATATGATAATGTGGTAATAATTCAGCATTTTTTTTTTTATTGATCTAATTTTGAGTCTGAATAAAAGAGAGTTTATATTAAAATATAATATTTAAATTTTAAATTTATTAATATTAAAATTTAATATAGAGAAAAATTATTAAAATTTAACAATTATGAAATTTTCTCTATATTGAACATATCGACGAGTGACATATCTCAACATATAAATACGATGACTAAGAAACACCTTTTACAAATGTTCCCAAAATTTTTTTAAAAAGAAAAAAACAACGTTGCAGCGCTCTGGTAACGAGAGAGAGAGAGAGAGGGGGGGGGGGGAGAGAACAGATTAAGGTTTACAGAATGAAAGAAAATTGAGTCTTTTCGGTACAACTCGCGTTGTACAGAAGTAACGAACGAACTAACGTAACCTAACATGCAAGGAACAATACGACACAAGCCCTCGAGAAGAAAACCAACAAATAGTATTTCGTTTTATATTTGTTAACAAAGAATCTTTACAATTTAAGAGAGATTTGATCATATTAATAGTTTAATATGGAAATAGGATCATAGCATTATTACAAGGTGTCTTCTATATTACACCGTTGCTCTAACATGTCTTCTGTTTTGCATTATTTAACTGAAAAAAAATATTTGATGAAAATTATAGTACCCTATCATTACTCTTAATTTGAAAGGAAAATGGTTAAGGGAAATGAGTGGAGTAACAGAAGAAGCAGAGAGAGTTCAGTTTTTGTGACCTTTTAGAGACCCGGAAAACATTGACACGCTCTCGTTTTCTCCTCATCACCCGCTCTCTCTCTCTCTCTCTCTCTCTCTCTATATATATATATATATATATATTTGGCTTCCCTCACTCCACAACCCAAAAATAGCCACTCTTTTGAGCAATATCCAACACCCTAAAACGAAAAACAAAAAATAAAAAACTACAAAAAAAAAAAAAAGAGAAAGAAATTGCAGAGAAAAAAGGGATCCTCAGAAATTTTTCTTGCGTCATGGATTGTTCATGGCTGAATCGTGAATCATGTTATCAATGAATCTGCTCCATCGCTTCATCCGCTCGCATTTTCTTACTTGTAGATACACACAGCTTTTGGACATAACAGAGTAAACAAAGTCCGTGTCAGCTTTGTTTTCAGCGTAGTCGGCTTTGGTTTTTGTTGTCGGGAAAATGAACCGTGGTAGTATTTTATGGGGGGTGTTCACTCTTGGAATTCTCGCCAATCTTGTCCATTCAAAGACCAATTCTCAGGATGGTAGGTGCAATTCCATAGATGTTATGTGTTGTGTCCGTTTCTTTTTCTTGTTGGAGGCTTAGCCTCCATTGATGTTAATGTTATTTAGGGGGATGAGATTTCAAATTTTTTGCACTGGGAATATGAATATGTTGTGATTTATGCAGAAACTTCAAAGGTCTAATGTGTAATGTTACATTACATCCTGCCTTCAAAGGTCTAATATGTAATGTTACATTACATCCTGCCAAAAAAAAAACAAAAAAAAAAAAGAAGAATAATCGCCATAGAGATTGTGCATGGCTAAATTTGTTTCAGTATTCAGTCTGTCTGTTTTTGAGAAAACTTAGGAAAAAAAAAAAAGGATGCAAATGTCAAAATTTTGGCTGCAGCTTTGCTGAACTTAATTGCAAAACACGGTAGAAAAGAACGAGTCGAATGGGCAATTAATAGTCTCAAAACCCTTTAGGTATATGATAGAATTTTTGCTTAGGAAAGACTCTGATATTTTTCCATATTTATATTGCAGTATCTGCTCTCAATGTGATGTTTACCAGCTTAAATTCTCCTTCACAACTGAAGGGTTGGACGTCGAGTGGTGGCGACCCTTGTGGCGACTCCTGGGAAGGGATTAAATGCTCCGGCTCGTCCGTGACTGAAATGTAGTCAAATTGGTTTTGTCTCATTGTTTCTCCCGAAGAATTTGATATGTCAGAATTTAGCTAGAGCTAGACAAGTGACTAAATTTTCTGAAAATTGTGCGCTCTTTGCATTTGATCTTCTACAGAAAGTTATCTGATCTTGGACTCAATGGAGCAATGGGCTACCAGCTATCAAACTTGAAATCCGTCACCTACTTGTGAGACCCAGATCCTTTATCATGCCACATTTTGATGTAATAGCTCTTTTTGATTAAGGCGTTTCACCTGATGGCTTCGTATTCTTTGTCATAGTACAGTGACGCGAGCAAGAATAACCTCAAGAATGATATACCCTATCAGCTTCCTCCAAATGTAGTTCACTTGTAAGTCCTTATACACTTTCTTCTATATTTAAAGTTTTTAGCGGGAAAAGAAAATTTGGAGTTTTCATGAACTCTCTACAATTCTACATTGCATATGAAGAAACTTAATTTTGCAATAAAATAGAAATCGGATTCTGTATGACTCTGGACACTTAAAAAGTTCTTCTCAAGTGATTTTATTTCAACATATTGGTACTTTTTTTTTCATGTATACTTGTTGTTTTCCAAGCTGTTTTGGATGGTAGACTAGTCTGGTACTAATCTTATGACCTTGATATGTAGAGATCTTTCCGACAATCAGTTCAGTGGTAATGTGCCCTACTCAATTTCCCAAATGACTGACCTTGAATACCTGTAAGCAGAGGCTTCTCTTTTTCTTGCATAACTTTCTCAGCCTCTGGCCCCTTATTCTCAACGTTTTCTTGCTGCATGCAGAGATCTTGGTCGTAATAAGCTTAGTGGACAGCTTAGCGATATGTTTCAAAAACTTCCAAAACTCAAAACAATGTGAGTGTTAAAATATCCTAGCATGCTTTTATCACGAGGTGATCTTTGACTGTTTGACATGAAATATGCCCCATATTTGCAATTTAATACTTCAGGTTTCTGTACTTTGGTGTAAATCACCGGTATGAGACTGGCACGTTCAAAACTGATGTTTGACTGCAAATGATAAGCACTCCTAAGGATTGAAGTTTCATTTGAAACTGCACAAAAACAAAGTTATCTGAATAATTCTACATAGCTAAGAGAGAATATTATTATGCCGCAAAATCAGTCTCGGTGAATTGGAAAGGATAAAATTTGAAGGAGATTTATAATCTGGATTCGAAGAAAATATTACATTATAAAGTATGGTGATTCCACAGGCTTCCATTGAAGGCTTGCTTTCTTATGATTACTCATTCTAGGTGTCTTCGATGGAGATTGAGTTTGATTTGTTAACTAATTCTCGAGATTATTTACAGGGATTTATCCTCCAACTCACTGACAGGCAACTTGCCTCAAAGTTTTTCATCACTTTCAAGCCTCAATACATTGTAAGAATCCACAGCCCCACTCCCCCCACCCCGATACCCCAAAAAGAATGAGAACGGAATCATCTACGAATCTTGTGCTCTTTTTGTTGGTGATCGTGTTATGAATTCTCACTTTTTACAGGCATTTGCAAAACAATAAATTAACGGGTCCAATAAATGTCCTTGCCGGCCTTCCTCTTGATGATTTGTAAGTAAACCAACAGCACTAATGTGATTTCATTGGCTACATAAAACCAGAATCTCGAAGTCAGTTGTTAGCTGCATCATTTCAGTCACAATAAAGTAGAAAAACTCTTATGCTTTCATAATATGACCTTCACTGAAATAAATAGCTTATTGATATTACTTGATGGGTTGACACAGCATAATAGGGTTCGAAAGTTCTGCCTTCTCTTGTTCTGTTAAGAATTAAGAATGATTAGGCTCCAGTACTAATGAAACAGGAAATCCTTATGAAATGACACCATCACTGCTCTGGCAGGAACGTTGAAGATAACCAGTTTACTGGCTGGATCCCTGATGAGCTCGAGAACATTGACGAACTAGAGTGAGTATCATCTAAAAATAACCGGCTTTTGAGCACGTCTTCCTTAGGAAGATTTTTCTCTGATTTGTGATTATAATTTCTGAAGTACTGGAGAGAATAATTGGGAATCTGGGCCAGCTCCTCCTCCTCCGCCTGGTGCAAAACCTGTTTCGAAGAAGGGACATGAATCCAAAGGCGGGAATGGGAAGAATGGAGTGAATGGAATGGCCATTGCTTTGATAGTTTTGAGTGCATTGGTTGTAGTTGCACTTCTGATTGTTCTATTTTCAAGAAGAGCATCTTCTCCATCTTCACATTTTCTTGATGAAGAGATGGGCAGCCAGCGGAGAACATTTACTCCTCTTGCATCACAAGAACTGTCCCGTGACACCCGTGCTGCCACGCGCAAAGGATTTAGAGGTAGTTCTTGATTTTCTGGCATATATTGATGTCAAGGAGGTTTGTTAAACATTGTTGTTGTGGGCTAGTGTTTCTCTAAAATGACATTGTTTGATGGGAATGTTCTCATGATGTGTGCATGACATATGTGATGCCTCCACAAGTACGTGGAGTTTCCTCGTTTGCTTCAAAGCTCATCTTTTGGTTGTGATCTGGGAAAACTTTCACCGAAAACGTCTGTAGTTTTTAGTGTCTGAGGTCGGCCTGAGGTTGTTTGACGGTTGTGATTGGTTTACCTTGGCTGATTTCTAGCTTTATGTGGTAATTTTCTGGTGCCAGAAAACAGTTCATACGATTTATCTGAACCAATGGATGTAAGGACCTTGCAAAAATCTCCTTCCATTTCTTATAATCCAGCGACATCCGACTTCAGGCAATCTTTGACTGACAATGAGTTTGCAAGCCGTTTGAATTCAAAAAGAAGCTCCTCCGTTCGTGCTGTACCATATTCTTTGGCAGATTTGCAGACTGCTACAGGTAAGTTTGCTACAGGCCGTCTTCTTGGAGAGGGATCTCTCGGTCGTGTTTATAGGGCCAAATATCCCGATGGAAAGGTATGTCTTGCCTATTCTCCTGATAATCTGCCTCTTCTGTTCTGCTGCTGTCTGATGTTAGGTAGCAGGTTGTACAATGTGGATTTTTCTTTTTCCTTTTTCTTTGGACGAACCTGTTATACATAAATGTCCATCAGAAAGTTACTACCGCTGTACTTTTGATCATGCATTGGATGCCGAGCACCTTACACACCTTGTTTTGCTATTATTGTCAATTTCTGTGTATTTTCTTCAAATCCTTTTGAGCACACTTTGTTTCGTTTTAATGCCAGCTTTAAGCAACTTGTATATTTGCAAGTGCTTATTGCGCCATCTATTTATATCGAGATCAATTTGATGGTGAATCCTAATAATGATCACTATTTCAGGTCTTAGCTGTGAAAAAGATCGACTCATCTCTTTTTCAAGGCAAGAATGCAGAAGTCTTTTCAGAAATTGTTTCAAGCCTCTCAAAAATTCGCCATCCTAATGTCGCCGAACTCGTTGGTTACTGTTCAGAACAAGGACATAACTTGTTAATATATGAGTATTATAGGAATGGATCGCTCTATGACTTCCTGCACATGTCGGATGACTTCAGCAAACCACTAACTTGGAATACCAGAGTCAGAATCGCTTTAGGAACTGCCAGGGCTGTTGAGTAAGTCATTGTACACACACTCTCCTCTTTTTTTAGCACAACAGTCAATCAGAAATTGTTTCTACAAAGGGACATGAGAAAGCTAACTTAGATTACAAAACTTGGCGTACACAATCATTTGCAGATAATGTGCTGCATCTGGATTGTTTGTTCTTGCTTTTTGAGTGGGTCCATGTTTGGCAATCTTCCTATTTTCTGTAACTTTTCTTATGTGACCCGTGTGCAACATTTCCATACCCAGGTACCTCCATGAAATTTGTTCGCCCTCTTTGGTCCACAAGAATATCAAGTCATCCAACATTTTGCTTGATCTTGAACTCAATCCTCGTCTTTCGGATTATGGATTGGCGAACTTCCATCATGTGAGTATATTTCAAGATTAAAAAGAAAAAAAAGTTCTTGTAACGTGAAAGTAATTACAATTGATCTTATAGACCTTTCCTATTATATATTCTCTGTCACTACTATGGTGAACTGATATGCCAGCCTATCTGTCACTAGCAGATCAACTAGCGTATTAAGAATCCACCTTTTCTGTTTCAGTTTACCATTTACGAAGATTCCAATTGTTTTGTCCTTGTTTCAGCGCACAAGTCAAAATCTTGGAATAGGATACAATGCTCCTGAGTGCACAAAGTCCTCGGCATACACGCTGAAGAGTGACGTTTACAGTTTTGGTGTGGTCATGCTAGAGTTGTTAACTGGTCGGATGCCATTTGATAGGTAACTTGATTACATTAGAGCAACCTCCTAAACATAGCTTGGTGGCTATCAGCCATTTGTTTTCCCTTATTTTTTTTTCCTCCAACTTGGTGGCTCGTATATATTCTCCATGTAACACAAAGCTATTAATTAGTCCCACTGTTTTGTGTTGCTCTCTCTTTTGCTAGTTCAAAACCAAAATCAGAACAATCCCTCGCGAGGTGGGCAACCCCACAACTACATGACATTGAAGCATTGGCAAAAATGGTGGATCCTGCCTTGCGTGGACTATACCCTCAGAGGTCTGTCTCCCGTTTTGCCGATATCATTGCTTTATGTGTACAGGTAATTAACATCCATCCATGATCCTAAGACCTCTCCCCATTGAACCCCTTTCCCTTTTTCCCACTTTAATTGTGTCTTTGCTCGTTAATATTCATTTCCTGTCACTTAATGGCAATGTGGTAATTGCAAAACGTGGCTGCCACTTTGGTTTTGAAAGAAATGTATATAGAAATCTTAGCAGTGGTAGTAGTACTTCCAAGAAAGCTAACATGTGTAGTGCACATATTTTTCACTGTGGATCACTTGAATGCATGCAGTCGGAGCCAGAATTCCGGCCGCCTATGTCGGAGGTGGTTCAAGGGTTGGTGCGTTTAGTTCAGCGAACGAGTATGAACATGAGGGATGATCTTGCGGCTTCTAGACGGACGGAGGATTCTGACTACTAGCTCAAGCTCTAGTTGTAGTTGTGTTCCATGACAAAATGTACAACTAGTTTCGAGGGGGGTACAGAGAGACAAATTGCACTTTTTGGTCGTATGATTCCTCAACCTCGAGTGTACTTTTACTTCCTCTTATTAGGCTTCCTTGCTTTAGAAACTTACGGAAATTTTCTTTTTATAATTTCAAGACGCTGCCATTCTTTTCGAAATGTATATGGTCCATCGTATAATTAATTCCTTCCTAATTTAGTCTCGGTTCGGTCGACAAATTGAAAGCCTTTTGAAGTCCAAGTACATATCATGTTTTTTTTTTTCTCCGTTAAAACTCTCGTCATGGAGGAGTTGTTTTTCGAAATAATTAGCGGCAGATAACTAGCGCTGTCGGGGACGCAGCGAGAAAAACCCCGAATAGACCCTGAGTCTTTTTTTCTCTCTTGGATCACGCTTTGCAATTTGAGAATTTAGGATCGGACGTCGAATGTTGCACTGTAAGTGAAAAAAGGCCCGATCTATTTACTCTCTTTTTCAGCTTTGTTCGGGGATTTTCCAAGCAAGTGTAAAAGGTTCAATCTTTTACAATCGTTTCCTCTCTCTCTCTCTCTCTCTCTCAATCGTGGACCTAGAAATCATGAATGGCCAGACCCCATTGGCCAAAATGGGTGAACCTTTAATAAAGATTTGCTAGGAAAAGAAGATCATCAAGAGAATGAAGATTGAGCAAAGACAAAAGGAGGTTGGTGATTGTGCCATAGTTCATTACATTACAACATTTAATACTTCCCTGCACCACCAAAAACCAAGAAAAATGCAATGATCCGGCAACTACAACTTATGTACTATATAGCAAAATCTCTGGATGTAAATGAAAGAAATTTTGATTGGAAACTAGACAATTAAAGAGCTTAGCACTATGTTATTGTGTGTCCTGTTTCAAGTTATGTACCAAGGCTAAATTGTTCTACAGTTGACTCGGTTGCTTCAGGAAGGTAACGGAAAGCGCCTGCGGTATTCTGCAAGGGCCCACAAGGGGTAGATGTTTTTGTATGCTGCATAGTGTAACATGCAGTTCCTCAAGAATACGCCAGTGATTTCCTGTCATAAGCAACAGAACATGGTATAAGACATATTGCATCAACAAGTTCCTAGCACATAGCACTGAATATACTTATATAGAAACCTGTTGGTGAAAATCTCCATCTACCAACTGAGAATTGATTATTAGCTTCGCTGCACGGTGGAGAGGTGTAGGATCTCTATCCATCTATCACCAGAGAGAATTGGAAAAAGGGGATTGAAATCAGAAATATTGCGTCGTGGCTAGTGCCATTTTGACTCTCTAGTTGAAGCAGCTTAACGGGCAGAAAATGTGCTGAGGAAACAGTAATTGAAAACAATACAGGAAGTCAACATTAGAGCAATGAACTGACCTGGCCAGCATGAATTAGAGCCATCATTGCCCATGCCGTTTGGACCAAATTGGAACGGTTACCTTCAGGAGTTACGTATCTCTGTATCACCAAGAAAACTAAACGTTTTAGTGACTATTTTCTATGGGATGACATGTGAGTTAATTGCATATGAAAGATAGCAAATATACCATTTCAGGACATGACAGGTGGCTCTCTCCCCAACCTCCATTATCTCTTTGTATTCTAAGAAGAAAACCAACAGCCTTGCGCATGGCTGGACAGTTGTTGTAAGTCTTCCCAGCAGCTGCTAGGCCTCCAAGTGCAAACCATGTACCATAAGTGAAGCAAACTCCCCAATTTCCATACCTGCAGAACATGGTTCTTCACATAATTGGTTTGCACAGCACTTGCAAAATCGGAACAGGGAAACGTTATTTCTTTGATCTCTTGAGACTCGCCCAGACAACATACCATCCGCCTTCTGATGTTTGAATGCTTTCAAGGTAGCATACAGCGTTGACGATAAAATTATCAATCTCCTTCTCCCTGTGCCCTGGATGTAACTTCTTGAACAAAACAAAGGCATGTATGGCCGACGAAGTGCACTCAACGTATTCATGCTCAATGACAATGTCAGCAAAAAACTCTGTAGGATTTAGTAGCTGAGGAAAGAAAACAGCTCAGCTGTTACTCATCGGTAAGCGACACCAAAGATAAAATACTTCCAATATGTTCCACCACTTACTTCCAACCAATCTTGAGCTCCTGCTGGCTCCCACGCTGATAAACCTCCATTTTTACTCTGCAGAAAGTTGAATATCAATTATTTCCCATGAAACTAGAGAGTTATAAGGTAAAAGGAAAAGAAGAACTAGAAAGGACAATTCCTCCAAAATGTGCACATAAAAACGTGCATTGATCTGTATTCACCTGTAGAGACAGAAGGACGTTGACAGAATCAAACAATCGCTCGGGGGCCAAGTGTTCACCGACAATTTCTGGTGGCAACATTGAAAAAAGTAGACAACACTGTGCAATAGATGAGAATACATTGAGACAAATTGAATTATGAAATCATAAATAAACTGTTGTGATGAAGAACTTTTACCAGAGTCCCTACACAAAGCAATTTACCTTCAGTCCTTCTGCAGTGCAATCAGAAACTTGCCATCCGTGATCTTGGTCAGAGAACGTCCAAGATCCCTTAGAGATATGCCTGTACATGCTCTTAAAGTCACCAGAAGGATTCTCCTTGACCTACAAAATTAAATAGGAGGAACATAGAATCATGGATGAAAACAACATCACTCAGTGAATTGGGTAAGAAAAAACCTGGGATTTCTGTACGAAGTCATGTCCCCTCTTCAGCACATCTCCGATCTCGTCGGTGAGATTCGTAGCAAGCAAGGCTTGAATGGCAAAACCAGTATCCCATTCCTGGCTTCCAAAGCTCTGCATAACAAGGGCATTTGTTGCTAAAGTTCATGATATATGCTTTGAGTAAAAAGTATCTAGAACTTCCTCAAAAGAATTCTAGTCCAATAACCTGCATTTTCATTCCATCTTCTGCAACCCATAAATAATCGGGGATCCTAGCAAGGTGTTTCTTGAAATAATCACCTTTTGGGTCTTCGACCCAACAAGCAAGCATACACAACACCTATAAAATTCATGTGGCTTAAGAGCATTAGGGGTAGCAACATCTAGCAAAAAGGCGGATGCTATCCTTTAATGTTTACAACTTTAATTACCTTCTCCACGCATCCGATAGTAATGTAGCGACTGTTTTGATCTTCATAGTGAATGTGCTTCATTGTCACCTCAAGAGCCTTCTCTCTTATTATCTTGTTCAAAGGCCAACGAGTAAGGAGGGGCTCCGTGAACATATAAAGGCTATCCCAGATCAAATCTTGAATCAAAGGATGTGGATAGTAGAGATCCTCCTGCGTTAACAATTTTGTATAGCTAATGTAGTTCACGTCCATAAAACCATACACCGAGAACACAAACAACTTGCAGACGGGGGAATTGATCAAATGTAAAATATACTCACTGGGGCGCACTGATGGCAAGTTTTCTTCCAATTAATCTGATCATAAGGTTGAGTGAAGAGTTCTTCTCTCAATTGTAGAATGAGAGGAGTAATAGGGCCTGTACATGCTCTTAAAGATAGGTCCTTCCCCTAGAATCCGCATACAAATGTAACTCAGAGCTGTGCAGAACATGGTGCTATGGCCCTCAATGTGAAGTCCCCAACCACCATCTTCATTCTGCATCATCATAAGTTACATTTAATCAGCAAGTATACTAAGACAGGTACTAAGTCATTAGTCTGTCCAACTTAAACGGGAAAACGTTTCTTATATTGTTGATTATGTGAAGTTCCAAAGTCAGGTACCTGATGGTTATAAATGTATCGAAGTATTTCCTTACGGTGCTCAGCGGGGAATACAATGTCTAGATGTCCTCTAAGGCACACACACATGACCTACAATTCAAGTAGGACAAAGGGATCAGTTCCATTTTTAATTCATGATTTAAACATAAGGCCAGAAAACTCAAAACCAAGAGATTTCTTGCTCACCAAGGGAGGAAGGAAGAACAACGGCCCAGCATTTTCAGCAGGCCAATGTCCATCACTAGCCTGGAGGGCTGAGAAGAAATGAACTGCCCTCCTCAATGTTGCTATAGTTTTCTCATATGTGATTTCCTCCCCATTCTCAATTGTCACTCGGGGTATTTTTTGCTTGAATTTTTTCTCCCTCAGAAACTGCAAATTATAAAGATAAAATAAATTTATCGCAAAATTTTTTCAGATTTTAAATATAAGTCTTCGAACTTTTTCTTTTTTTCTCCATTGAGTTCTAAATGTTTTTAAAACCTAACTGCAAATGCAATTACATATTGACTTGGATGACTGTTTAGTCTAAAACAATATGTGTACTGTCATCCTCAATAAGATTACAGTCTAACATTGACAAAGATAGCTAGTCCAGGTTTCCGCAAGAATTTATTTTAAGAATAGCATGAATGGAGACACTTTGGTCTTGAATTGTCAGGGCACATCATTAGGTATGACTTTGTTTTTTATTTTTAATTTTTTTACTTTAAAAAAAAAAGATAAGTTTCATAATAATTATAAAAATACAGATAAAATTAAATATTATGATATTTGTTGAAATAAAATCATTAAATCTCAAAATTGATATATTTGGATTTATTAATATTGTGATAAAATATATTATAGAATAACATTCATTTACATTAGTAATTTTCCATAAATTAAATGGTATAAGTTAAAGAAAAAGAGTATTTCAAGCCATGTTTTGGGTGGGGTCGGGACCAACGAAGAAGCTTATCTTGGGGGATTTAAGTTCTTCACTTAAGTGGCCCATATCATAATTCGGAGCAAATAGGGCACGTACCTAAAGCAAGAAGCCCAACATTGGATGCCACTTTTTCACCCTTCCACTCGCCGACCAATGGTCAAAGTTATCCGACCCACCAAACAAGAATTTACCGCGAAAGGAAAATCCGTCCAGGAGCAACATTTTAGCTAACACGGAGAGAGAATAGTTGGACTTGGCTAGCAGTGGCATACATCTTTAAGAAAAATTGCACTCTTTTAAATATGAAATTAAACCTTTATTGTTATTGTTGTATTTGCATCACAATTTGGTACGCCCCAATGTAGCTTTGGTTTTCCCCGTGGTACTTTTTTGGTTGCATATCAGGAATAACACTCCAGTGTTTCAACGTTTTTTGTTGTCTTTACAAGTATGCCCTCTTTGGGAACATCACAAGTACTCTTTTTTTTTTTTTTTTTTTGACCTTGTTGATTTCAAGAAAGCAATTTATACAAATCTCTTATTCATGATATGTACATGCTTAATATATTAGCACGAAGCAATTTATACAAATTTCTTATTCATGATATGTACATGCTTAATATATTAGCACGTCGACCAACTCAAAATTCTAATTGTTGGCTGGGGTTCCAATTCTAAAATTTGTCCCCTTTACCTCGGGAAGCAGCAGAATTTATTTTGCAACATGGGATTACTACTTGTGGATTATCAGCCAGGATAATATTATATAAAGGGACAAAAAAAAAAAAAGAGAGAGAGACAAAAGTAAATTGAAAAGCTTTGTTGGTTGTAGTAATTGAGGAGAGGAATGTGCATTCTTGAAGTTCTAACAGCATCTACCTGTAAAAGCCAGAGCAGGTCACCGCTGGGCTTGACCTGATAGCGATTCCTGTAGAAGTTCAGGCGGGCCTCTTCCACCTCAGCTCGCTCTTTAGGGGTGCCAGCATCAGGATCAAACTCCCATGTCTGCCTACCCGCGTAGTTGTTTGTGGAGTATAAGTATGGATCACTCCCACCCTCTGCAATCTTCAGCCTCCACGTTCTTCTTCTTCTTCTTCTTCTTCTGCACATAAGGTTTTTGTAGATGATATTGTTAATAACAATGTCAAGTAGAGCTTTTGAAACTTTTTGTTTGCTACTTTCTTTTTAGCTGTTAAATTCATGGGAAGGGTATATATTTCGAACCTCAAGCTCTGCAAGTTCACAGATTACGCAATCGAAGATGGTTAAGAAGAAGTTTAGAGGGAAGTTAATTATAGTGTTGAAGAAGATCAAGAAAGCTAGTCATGAAACCTTTTGAGCGTGTGTGAGAGAGAGAGAGGGTCGAAAGATATGCCTGTTTCTGGGCAGCAGAGAGTGATAATTACAATTTTATGACAGGCTTAGAAGGTGCAGTTCTTAACTAGTGAGAGACAGAGCTAAATTCTACGGAAGTATAATTATCAAAAGATACAGCGAAAACAACGATACTCTCCCTAGGCTTTTTTTTTTTTTTCTTTTCTTTTTCTTTTTTATAGCCTCTTTCGTACCATAATATTTCTATTGATATAATTTACTTTACCGATTGATCAAAAAAAAAAAAACAAAAAAACCAAATTCTTTCACAATAATTTGCAGTACTATACCGAAGATTATATGGGTGGTATGGTGTGAAATAGCATATAAACTAAGTTTTCTGGAAGCTGCAAATATGCGTAGAACGGTTTTCTAAATCTCTCGTCCCTTTTTGTAAATTGGAATTATGAAGCATATTTTTTTTTTGTAAATTATAATATTGGAATATTATTAATTTTTAAGTTTTTGTGTTAAGGCAGGGAATATGTAATATGTATTGATTAGATTTTAATTAATATAATATATATATATATATATATATATATATATTTATTTTTTTAATTATATTATTATCTTATAAAGATAAACTATATATAATAATATTTTTTTATCAATAAGTTACAAATAATTGTAATTGTAATCAATAAAAATTATGTTTTTTTTTTGTAATTATTTTACAATAATAATCACACACCTTAGATGCTAGAGGTCTATCGCTTGTCTCTTGATCGACCCTCGATTTTACTCTCTTTTGCACCGAAAAGTTTTTTTCGAAATTTTTTCTCACTAGAAACTTTTAACAAGATATATTTTTATTTTCTTTATAAGAAAACGAGGCCATTTCATTTTAACGAAAAGACGTTATTTCAAAATAAAAATAAAAATAAAAATAAAAAAAAATATATATATATATATATAATTTTTTAATCATTTTATCTGAAAATATTAAGTTTAATTCATTATTTTTTTAGTAAATCGATCAATTTATTGATTTTTAATTCAAATAATGTTATAAAAAATAGACTAAATTATAAATTAATTCTTATTATTTTTTAATTAAATTAATTATTCTAAGTCAGATTCTTGAAATATTGATAATTATTTATAATATTAATAATAATTTCGATGAATTTTTAATTATTTTTATAAATATTTAATCATAAATAGACACATTATTTAGTGACAATTACTTAAGTTAGTCACGAATTTATATAATTTTTAGCGATTATTTTACTATATTAATTGCTAATCATTATAAACTTTAATAATTATTTTATCAAATTAGTTGTAAATTAATCATTCGTATCAACAATTTTACTGTTTGTTGTTGTCTTTTTTGTTTTTATTTTTTGGTTTTTTTTTGTGGTTGTAAACAGTATATGCCTTTTGGCGACAGCTTATAAAAGATGCATCGATAGATGTTTCAGAGATCATTATCCGCGATGTTTGCTAAAATTGTTTTCTTATAGGCAAATTCATGTTGAATTAGTTACCAATCTAATTTGTGATTTGCATATTAATGACTAACAAGACGATAAAATTTTATAATTACAAAAGATGTTAACAATGAGAAAGTTGCGCTTTGTAACTATTGTTTTAGTCACTAATAACCCTTTTTTTTTTTTTAGTGGTGTAAGGTGTACATTGGGGCATACGAAAGCAAAAGCGTAAGGACGTTAACTGGAATATTTGACAGAAGCACTAAATATCAAAACATATTACTTATTTATGTATTTATTTCGTCTCCATTTGCGAGTGTCATTCCTTGAGGTAATCAGGGTTATATGAATAAAATCGTGAAATCAAATTAAGACACAATATTTGATTTAATGCGACCAGTAAACGCCAAAAAAAAAAAAAAAAGATGACCGCAAACATTCTGATGCCTCTTACGTTGTCGATGTCCAATTGCTTTCACTATCTATGTTAGAGGAAGAGGCCATTTGTCTATGCTATCTGCCCCAGGTTTGATGAATTGTTTCTGGTGGGCTGTAATATAAATCATACACAGAAATTAATTGCAGTCCACGTACAGGTCGCCCGACCTAGCTAGGCTCTGTCCAATCTTCAGCAAGACAATTATTCGTTATATTGCCATCCTATGGCGCCATTGGCCCGAAGCATGAGACTTCAAATTTGTTGCATTCACCTCATTAATCACATCCAAAATTTTCTTTGGAAAGTCTTGCCTTTTTGTTATTTTTTTTTTTCTTTTTCCTTTTGGCCTACGTATTGTTTCTTGTGATCTAGATTCGTCTGGTACACTCGTTTCAATTCAAAGGGCCAAAAGAGATTTATTGTGTGGGAATATTCATGAAAACGAATAATTTTCCAGAAATTTGTGGGGGATTCACACCGTGAAACTCGTTCCATGTGAGAGGAGTCGAGTAAATTATAAATCCGACCCACTTAAAAGTAACTTAGAACTCAAAGAAAAAGAGGGAGAGAGAATAAAAGTGGGAGACTAAAGAAGCCCTCAAAATTGGAAAGATATCGTTCTGATGGAACCGAGTAATGCAAGCGCCGAGCCGCAACAATGAACAACAACCTAACAAATTGCAATGTGTAAAATTCTTATTTAGTTGTGAAAGAAATTTAAGAGCATGGGGGTTGCATCAAATCACCACCGTTGAAATATCTATCTTGACTTTAATTCATCAAAATAAAATATATATATATATATATATATATCTTAATTCTAATTTATAATTATAATATATAATTATCATCGCATCTTTTATTATTTAAGTAAAATAATAATTTATATTTAAAATTTAAAATTATAAAAATTTAAGTAATTTAGTTTTAAATTGTAATACAAATAATTAAAATTTTTATTATAAAAATAATAAAATTTATTTAAAAATATTTAACTACTCAAAATTTTACTTACACTAAATATTACTTAATATTTTTCTCACAAATAGTCTTTTAAAATCTACAGTGCAAGACTATAATTTATAGCCTTATTCTGTGCCGGCAAAGAAGGCTCATCATATTTCGAAGATGAGCTGTAGGGTACCTTTTTTTGGGTTTTTTTATTCAAGTCAAGCGTACCGAGATGGATCAAAATAAAAAAATAAATAAATTAATAATAGTAAAAAAGAATCTTCATCTAACATCAGGTTTCGTGCTGATAACAAAAAAAAAAAAAAGTAAAAAACAGCAGGTTTCGTTGTTTCGTGCTTGACTTGATGTTACATAAAATAGAAAAGCCGGGTACCTACGTCCTAGTTGACCGAATGTTTCAAACTTGCAAGCTATAGATTTATGGATAATTTAAAATACGGACGATATGCATAAGATTAAAAATTGAACGAGCTTTAAGAAAGTAAATCGTTGTAGGTGCCAATTGCAAGCAGTACAATAGTGGAATTAAAGCAAGCAATTAGATTACCGGTCAATACAAGTAATCAAAAGTTAAAAAAAACACATACAAGTCTGTCCATTTTGGGCCATGAATGCACAGATGTTTGTTAAAAGTAGCGAAGACAGGCATTCTCGATTTCTTATTTTATTTTATTTTTATTTATTGAACTGTAATGCTTTATTTTAGAGGGATAAAACATCGTCCAGACGCCAACTCGATATTTCGAAGATGAGCTGTAGGGTAGTCTAACCTCAGTACGATACGAGCCAACGAGCATAAACAATGGTGAAATGATAGCCCTTTTTTTTTTTTTTCTTTTTATTGTTATATATATTTTTTAATACAGTGGTAACTATTTGGTTAGATGTTCGATGAGAAAGAGATACAGCAAAAAAATACTTAAAACTCCAACCCACATTTATGATTAATTCTGCAACTAGTAGGTGGCTTGGGAGTGTGGGAGTTTTAAGTGAAATCATAATTTTAAAAAAAAAAAAAATTTATAAATACAAAAATGTATGTGATTTAATTTTAAATTTAATAAAAAAGGTTAAAAATATTTTATTATAAAAAAGAGAAAGTTTAAAAGTTTTACTCAAAAATACATCCTTAACTCAAAATTTTAGCTACACCTAATATCACTGAATACCCTTTTTTTTTTTTTTTCACGAATAGTCTATTAAACTCCGCAGCACAAGACTGTGATTTATGGCCTTGTGACGAACCTTATTTGCCGGCACAGAATAAGGAAATATTATTTAAATGCCTGGCCCCTTCCTCGGCTTTAAAGCCGTTGTTCTTTTTTTATTTATAAATTTTAATCAGATCATACGTATCGAGATGCATCAAAATATAATAATAATAATAATAATAATAATAATAATAATAATAAATCTTATCTGACATCTGATTTCGTGATGATAAAAAAAACAAAAGAAAAAAAATCATCGGGTTCGGTTGTTTCGTGCTTGACTTGATGTTACCTAACATAGAAGCGTGGTATATGCTAAAAGTAGCGTAGACAAGCATTCTTGATTTTTTTTTTTCTTTTTTTCTTTATTTATTAAACTGTAATATTTTATAGATAGGGAATGAACATCGTTCAGACACCAACTGGATATTCGAAGATGAGCTGTAGGGTAGTCTCACCTCAGTTTGCGCAACAATGAAAATCTAACAGTAGATACGAGAAAACAAGCATAAACAATGGTGAAAAGATAGCCCTTTTTTCTTTGGTTTTTTAAGACGGTAATAATTCCTTGGTTAGATGTTCGATGAAAAAGAGATAGGGCAAAAAATACTTTAACACTCCAACCCGCATTTACGAGGAATCCTGCAAATCGTAGGTGGCTGGGGGGTGTGGGAGTTTTGACCCCCGCCATCCCCGTGAGAGCCATGCTAACTCGGCTGGTAAACCATAGCTAATTATATATCAAAACAATGGACGTTTCACTAATCTGACTCCTATGTTCTATAGCATGTGCTTACGGTGGCTGGTCTTCGCCGACACGCACAGTATCGTAATTCCAAGGAACACCCGCACATCTCTTTTTGGTTTTTTATTTTTTATTTTTGATGAATCATAAGTTGCCATTTTAATTAGAAGATGAAAAATACATTAGATGGACACACAAGAAGTATTCCATCCAGACCGAACCCATCCAAATGGAAACCGCAGACGCGAAGTTCGAAAATACAATGCCAGCAACACCCAAAAATTGGGGAACCCCAACAGCCCGAACCACTATCTTTTGCATGCGAAGCAGAGTTGTCTTTTCAACACAGCATACGGTAAGAGAAAAGGTTTGGAAATCATTAATTTTTTTTTTTGACTTGATCTAGAGAAAAGACGCAAGCAAAGTGCGCGGCAATTCAAATATATTATTGACTAAATGATTCTCTTTCGGATTGTCTTCTCCGTTGACACTAAAATGACAATAATTTTTTATTTTATACTCAAAATAAGAATAACTTAATTATAAATTTTTAACTAATATTATTAAAATTTAATTGATAATTAAATTAAATATATTAGATGTTAAACGTGATTACTTCAATTAGAAGTTAAATCAGTACTTATTAATAAATATATACAAAATTAATTTGGTCTTCTTAATAATAATCGCAGTTGCAAACGTCAGCTCGATTCCACCCCCTCAACTGCCTCCAAGGATTTTTATCGCCCGCCGACATATTGGCCCATTTTTTATTAGCAAATAAATTATCACTTAATGACTCATTAACACTTTTCCCACTAAATAAGGAGAGAAAATGAGCAATGAAAATTTCCCCAAAGATATTCTGCTGCAATCAAACATATTAGCCTACACGATTATGGAATGAAGAAGGAGAAGAAAAAAAAAAAAAAAACTCTTGAATTACCGCATCACGTGTCAGTTTCGTCACTCTACCAATGCCAAAATGGAACCCTTAAGAAACCATTTCCTAATGATCAATGAAGATATAATGCAACTCAAACGAAGGGGTAGGGGATGCTACCGAGATTGATGCGAGAGGTAATTGATTTGATGCCAAAAAAAACCCCAATGCTGAAACCCTAATTACAAAGCATCGACGAACACTCGTCCTTCTTTTAAAGGATTTTCAATGTATGTATTTGGAGAATTTAATTTCCCAAATCCCAAACCTCAATCCGAAGCTGTTTTTGGTGTCGATTGGTTCTTGCACTTTACTGGCGGGAAAGGGCATTGACGGGAAAAGATTTCGGTTTTTTTTTTCTTAATATTTCTATTTATTTTTACTGTGGTGAACTAAAGTTGGGTAAAAGAATTCCCGACACTTTTTAATCAATAAATAAAATTTAAATGAAAGCGCAAAAGCAGAAATAGAATAAAAAGAAAAAAGAAAAAAATTAGGCTAAATGAATTTCCTTTCTAATAAATAGGGACAACAAAATAATTTCTTATCACGAGAATTTATATCTTAGAGTAAAGTTGTAACTAAGAGTGCAATAATTCTACTATTACATTAACTAGTGATATAATTAAATAAAACTGAAACTATGTAATTGTATAAATGAATATATATATATATACAATTACATAGTTTCAATTTTATTTAATTATATCACTAGTTAATGTAATAGTAGAATTACATAGTAAGTTTTAGACTTCAAATACATCAGGTGATCGGTTTGATTTTTAGTAATTTTTAAAATTACAATTAAATTATAAATTATAACTTTTTTTTTACAGCGATTTTATCATATTTAATTTAATTTTCATTATATTGGTTCGGTTAGGCAGGTTAAGCGGTTGTTGTACCCTCTAAATCGTACAAACATTTTTTCTTCAACTACAATATATTATTATGGATATAATTATGAAACTCGCCGCTACAATTATAATACTCATCGGTATCACAAGTGTTTGTAAGATTGTTTTTGTTAAAATGTCATTTTCCATCGAAAGGAATATTTCTTTTTCTAAAATTTCTCTATGTTTTGTTCTGTATAAAGTGCAGTGAAGCCAATGCAATCTTCATGAAGTGGTATTGTATCCTCTCGAAAACTCCAAGCTTCACCATTAAAATAAAGCATATATGGAGCTCTTTCTTCTATGTACCCTGATAATTTCTGCCCTCATAGTTTCAATTACTCCTGTACTGTGGCACATCTACAATCACATGTACAATGTTTCTCACCCCAGTCTCCCACCAGGCAACTTGGGCTTGCCTGTCATTGGAGAGAGTCTAGAGTTCCTCTCAACAGGAAGGGAAGGCCATCCTGAGAAGTTCATCTACGATAGAATAGCCAAATACTCCTCCAATGTCTTCAAGACTTCCATTCTGGGTCACCCCACCACCGTCATCTGCGGTGCTGCGGCGAACAAGTTCTTGTTCTCAAATGAGAACAAACTCGTGAATTCATGGTGGCCGGATTCCGTGACCAAGATATTCCCTTCCTCCACGCAAACCTCTGCCAAGGAGGAAGCCATGAAACTGAGGAAAACGCTCCCCAACTTTTTCAAGCCCGAGGCTTTGCAGGGATACGTAGGCATGATGGACGCCATTGCACAGAGGCACTTTGAGGCCAGCTGGGATGGTAATAAACAAGTAAATGTGTTTCCACTAGCCAAAATGTACACCTTTTGGGTTGCATGCAAGGTGTTCTTGAGCATAGAGGACCCCGAGCACGTTGCCAAATTAGCTGGTCCTTTCACTGCTTTGGTATCCGGAATCATTTCCATTCCCATAAACTTGCCAGGAACGCCTTTCAATCGCTCGATTAAGGCCTCAAGTTGGATAAGAAAGGAATTGATTTATATCATAAATCGTCGAAAAGCCGATCTTGCTGAGAATAGAGCATCTCCTACACAAGATATATTGTCACATATGCTGCTAACATCCGATGGGGACGGACATTTCATGAAGGAGACCGACATAGCCGATAAAATCCTAGGTCTGCTGATTGGTGGCCATGACACAGCTACTACTGCCATTACCTTCATTGTCAAGTATCTTGCTGAGCTCCCTCAAATCTACAATGAAGTCTTTAAGGGTACTTTCCAGATATTTCTATTTTTCTTTCCTTTTTCTCTTCAGCATTATGTATACTGGCATAGCATTGATAAATATTCTTCGCAGAGCCTTCCAGCGACAAAGCGCAATCCTACCATATGTTCTACAGTATTAACGCGCTTGTCACATGCAACGCAATCTTGAATGAACTGATGATTTTGGGCTTTGGATAATATTTATTGATTAAAATTGCTTCATATATATAAATAGATGTCTCAAAACTAGTTTCTTTGTTGGAAAGTAAACGTGACCAGCTGCATTCTGATAAACGTAATTCGATTCAAGGAGAACAGATGGCTCTTTTATGCACAAAAACTAGTTTTGGGTGTCCTTCGTCTCTAAGGGGTGCTATGGATAAGAAATATGTTGTTCCGAAAAAAAAAAAAAAGGGTTACACATATATTTGGGCTGCCACGAGCTTCATGATTTGGTGGGAGAGCTGCATGGCTTTTAGTCCCAATAATTAGGTTTCAAACTTGGGCATAGACTCACTCAGGTACCTTATTATATATTATGTTTCTTGTTATTATAGAGTAATGTTACTATGCATGTGGGAATTCATTTTTTCGATAACATTTTAATTAGGTCCTTTTCAAGTTTCTCTTTTTTCTCTTTTTTTTTTTTTTTT
>CM034050.1:503185-735718 GCA_019804595.1 Bruguiera parviflora
TTTTTTTTTTTTTTTTTTTTTTTTTTTTTTGTGGGGAACAGAACAAATGGAAATCGCAAAGTCCCAAAAAGAACCAGCAGAGTTACTCAACTGGAATGACATTCAGAAAATGAAGTATTCATGGAATGTTGCCCGTGAGGTTTTGAGACTAGCTCCTCCACTTCAGGGCGGTTTCAGGGAGGCCATCAATGACTTTGTTTTCGCTGGTTTCTCCATCCCCAAGGGCTGGAAGGTAAATTTCACATACATTTTAACCTAAGAAAAACATGAAAGACAGACTTCATAACTCTATACCAGGCCCGACAGTACATGAGTTTCGTGCGACGTCCCATTTATACAGCTATATGCTAATTCGACTTGTTGCTCGTCTTAATTACAAATTATCCAGGAACTTTCTTTGATTGTTGCAGTTGTATTGGAATGTAAACACAACACATAGGAATCCACAATGCTTCCCGGAGCCCGAAAAATTTGACCCAGCGAGATTTGAAGGAACTGGACCGGCACCTTATACGTTCGTGCCATTTGGAGGAGGGCCTAGGGTGTGCCCCGGGAGAGAATACGCACGGTTGGAGATACTTGTGTTCATGCACCATTTGGTACGGAGGTTCAAATGGGAGACGCTCATTCCTAATGAGAAGATCATCGTGGATCCATTGCCGAGGCCTGCAAAGGGACTTCCTGTCCGCCTCATTCATCACGGGTGAATGGATTAATTAATGGTGTGGTTCTAGCCTCACTAGCAGGTAATTGCTGGGGACGCATGTGATGTGTTATAGAAGTAGAGCCGCATTGTGTTGTGAATGTCAATTGTTTTCGATACTTAGGATGGTTCGTCTGTCGCTCAGCTTCTCTATCATTGTTTCTTTGGTTATGTAATTGGAACCAAATAGTCACCACATATGAATTCTTGTGTTCATTCTTGTAATGTGATCTAAAATAGTCACCATATCATTTTAGCGAAATTTGCCAATAACTTATCCTAAACGCACGTTGTTTAGACGTATGGTCGTGTAATTATACATAAGCCAGCAATCAATTACAGTAATCCTAAAATTTTTATATAAAAATAAATTGCATCGCATACTTCACCGAATACAACGGAGCTATGAATGAATTTAGCACTGTAATATTCTTTGGTACGTCAAAGCCTCCAATTCTGCAGTTTTCGCGACATAGTCTTTGGATCAGAAAGGATGGCGGATGCAATCATTGTGTTTCCTTGACAACTGCGTGCAAGTGGGGGATTTTTGCCATGTCCGATTCATCGATGATTCGGCCCCTCCCCACGGCTGATCCTATCTCCTTCCTCACGTTCTTGAATATAGCAGGATGGTCTATAAGCTCGGCCATTGCCCATGTTATAGCCTCTGCTGAAGAATCCGCGCCCGCAACGAAGAGGTCCTGTAACAACGATGGCAAATTAATCGTTAATGCTAATACATTAAAAATCTCTTATTTAATGACATGGTCTATCTCACCAATGCTTTTTGGGACTTTATTACGTGGATGTAGTGGGGCCTTGACCGCAATGCATGTCTGGTACCGTTCATTATACTTTTGTGATTTCCGTACCGTTATTTATGATCGTAGATAGAAAACCATTTATTGTCCAACTAACAGTCACCACTTCCGCGCATGGCGACAATTTTTGTGGGCTCAACCAATACCCAGAGTCTATCAGCTATAGTTTTTTGTCATCAAAAATAAATTTCAATTCGCAGATTGGCTACCGAATCTACTATCCAGTACTAAGTAAAGAGTCCTTGATCGTCATGATAATCACTGCAAATGGTTCAGTTTACACCCCATCATGATTTTTGCGAGTTCCTATTTTTTTCACTAAGCAAATAATCCAATATATGCGTGGAGTGGAAAAGCAAGAGGAGACAAGAAAATTTACCGCAATGATTGCCTTTATATTATTCCTCGTAATCCTAAATTCTGAATTCTCATATCTGTACAATTTCAACAGAATATCCATCAAATCACTCTCCTCAGCTTCGCTTTCCCCGTTGCCTCTGCTTGCCCTCTCCTCAAAGATCTTTCCAGCCATTCGTCAAACTTCTCATTAATATTCCTCATCTGTTTGGCACACAACCAAAAACCCAGTGTTTTCAATGGACCAGCGAAAGCTGTAGCAATCATCGGCTTTGCACGAGAGGTTTTCTACACTTCCCCGCATCATTGTCTTTATTATTAGTGTGTATATTTAGTGATTGAAATTTTAACTGTTTTATTTTTATTAGAATATATTTATATTTGATATTTGTAATAATTACACATAATTAGGTAAATTGGGGTAAAGTTACGGAAGTCTCGGGTATATATTGTATTTATATAAATATAACAGAGTGCAGTGAGAAAAAGACGAAGAAAATTTTTTTCCAATTCTTCTAGGTTTATCATGGTATCAGAGTCTAGTTGCTCTAAAATAATAACAAACCCCTAAAACTATAAATTCTAAGACGATGATAGATTAAAAAATTTTAAGTTTGAAAATCAATTCATCGTTTTTATTGAGCGCGAATGACAATTTAGGTAATTTAATTATACATATACAATTTAAATGACCAAACTACAAAGAAGAATAAGTTAACGTCGTGAGAATTTTGTTGAGAATAAAGAATAAACAAGGTTTCATTGATGAGACTATTAAAGAGTCGAATTAGAACTCAGATAAAATTGATAATTGGTAGACAGTAAACTCCATGATTGTATTATAGATCTTTAATATCATCGAACTAGACTTGTGTTTCACGGTCTCATACAAGGAAATGACAAAGGAATTATGAGATAATATCCAACAGCAATTTCCTATTCGTAATGGTGCGCGAGTTCATCAATTGAAAACGGAGGTTACAAATTGCAAACAAAATGGGAATTCGATCATGACCTATTATGGTCAACTCAAGAAACTGTGAGATTATTTAAATGATTATGATCCTATGCCTACTTGTTTTTGCAATAGATGTAAATGTAACTTTGTCATATGGCTTCAACAGCGTTAAAAGGATAAGAGGGTGCATTAATTCCTCATGGGACTTGATAAATCATCTTATGGTAATATCCATTCTAATATCATCGCTTCAGACCCTCTTCCAAATTTTTATAAGGTTTATTCTCAAGTTACAGAGTAAAAACAAGTGTAGCTAATGATTTGAGTAGCTCTCATTCGGTCTGATCTGGTGAGCTTTGTTATGAAAACAATCAACCCAAGTTCTTAGAATTCATAAGGGATTGAAAAGACAATGGAGTAGTTTGCTCTCATTGCTAGAAACTAGGATATGGCATGGACACATGCTTTCGTTTACATGACTATCTTGATTAGTAGCCAGGAAATTCAATTCAAGGAAGAGGTAGAGGACGTAATAACTAGGGGCGTAGTCGTGGTGGAGTTGCACTCGCTAATGTTGCACAAAGGGCATAGGGGTGGCTGTTAATGTTCCTCATAGGAGACCACTTGATAATTTTGATAAAGTTAGATTGGAGACCTTAAGTAAAGATAATTGGGAGACTTTGAAGTCTTTTTGAAATACTCACATGAATAATACATTCGTTGCTTAACCAAGACTTAATAGTAAGGCGTAATTGCAATGGTTGTTTGACACAGGTACTTCACATCATATGACGAGTGAGGAAATTGTATTTGTAGAGCTTCAAGGAATACCTCCTTATTCCGTAAAAATATCAAACGGTGAATATGTTATGACAATGAAAGGAGGAACAATTTTTGTAAGAAAATTATTTCTCAAGAGTGTTTTATATATCCCTGAAATACAATGCAATTTAATATTTATTTCAAAATTAGCTCGAGACAAAGTTCATATTTTGAAATTCACTAATCATTTATGTATTATTCAGGACCGCATTTCAAAAATGCTGATTGGAGTGGGTGAAGAGCTTGGGGGGCTATATGTTGCATGAGGGGAGCCTCTGGTCAGTGCTCATGGAGCCATTGCAAGCAAAAATATAGGTTTATTGTATAAAAGTTTGGGATATTCCTCTATACAAGTCATAGAAAAACTCCCTATACTAGAAGGTAGTATCGAGATAAATAAAGGGGTTTATGAATCTTATGATATCTATTTCTGGGAAAAATAAATATGTATTCTTTTTTTTATTAGTGACAATAAAACTGGTGATATTTTTGAATTAATTCATTGTGATTTGTAAGGAGTTTATCGAAAGATTAATTTTTGTGGTACTACTTATTTTCTGACTATTATTGATGATTATTCTCGTGATATATGAATTTATTTATTAAAGAGAAAACATGAAGTTTTATGTGTTGTTAAAAATTTTTTGATTATAATCGAAAGATAATTTAATAAATAAGTCAAAATTACATACAGTAATAATAGTACATAATTTACTTGTTTAAGTTATTATTTTAAAGAATGTAATATTATTAATCAAATTTTTATAGTTGAGAGAGCTCAACAAAATAAAAAAATTGAAAGGAAACGTAAATATATTTTGAATGTTGGTAAGGCACATGTTGGTTCGTGCCACATGTTGGTCCGTGCGGTTAGTCGAGAAAAGGCATCGAGGACATACAGAACTTAATTTTTATACATCACAAAGGTGGACTGCGCACATCTGCCTTTGACAGATTGTTTCAAATTAAGCGTCCGTATGAGCGGTTATGACAAAACCCACCACCACTCTGCTTTGCAGTGGTGGCCGAGAGTTGATGGGACGGTTATGTGCCGTGACGCTGAGGAGCATTGATTGATGATCATGTACCGTCGCATCAGGGAGCATTGACATTTTCTGATCGAGACGAGGGTTGGCAAAATTCTTATTGCATAAATATCACAAACTTTAGCGGCAATCAAAGGCCCCACATGCATCATTAATGGATACATTGAACCATGGCTCCAATAACATTACTAGTCGGGGTATATGCCTAGGTTTTTCCAGAACGTACTCTCTTGCCACCACCAAACGTAAGGAAACAACAGTTCGGGTCCGTGTTCGCGACAATTTCTTGAGCATTATTATTATTATTATTGGAAACCAAGAACCTCATGATAGCGTGAACGTTGATCGTCACGGTAATATCCTTTGGTACGCCAAAGCCTCCAAGTTTGCAGCTTTCGCGACATAGTCTTTGGGATAAAAAAAGATGGCGGATGCAATCTTAGTGTTTCCTTGACTACCGCATGCAAGTAGGAGAGCTTTGGAATGTCCGATTCTTCAATGATTCGGCCGGTCCCCACGACTGATTCTATCTCCTCTCTCAACTTTTCGAATATAGCTGGATGATCTATAAGCTCAGCCATTGCCCATGTCCTAGCCCCTGCTGAAGTACTCGCGCCCGCAAGGAAGAGGTCCTGGCACAACGGTGATAAAATTATGAGAAATGCTAATATATTAAAAAATATATTACTAAAATGACCAATGGTTTATGGCGCTTTGTGCAGGCTCTATCTGCAACAATGTCTCGTTAATTAATTATGTAGTTTCTTACTGATGACAAGTGAGGAAGAGGAGATATAGGAAAACTATCCCACAATGACAGCCTTGATAATTTTTTTGGTGATCTTAAATTCTGAATTCTCATCTCCACACACTTTTAAGAAGTTATCCATCAGATCATTTTCCCCTGTTTCGCTTTCTCCACTGCTTCTACTTGCCCTCTCTCCATGCTCCTGCGATATCTTTTCCAGCAACTCGTCAAACTTTCGGCTCGGATCCCTCAGCTGTTTGGCATACAACCAAGAACCCCCTATTTTCAATAGACCACCAAAACATTAGCAATCGGCAGCCTCGCACCAAGTTGGACGGACTCTTCTACCAACTTTCTACACTTCTCCGCCTCATTATCTTCTCTGGAGCACCCTGTGCTCACTGGATCGGTCTATGATCTCATTTTTATAAGCTTGGTCTAATATCCTACGCAACAATTGCGCAAGTTCATCGCGTCGAACATCGCAAGTACTTGACATCTGTTTCACGCCAAGCAATTCTGACATGCAAAGCTTTCTCATTGATCTCCTGCGATCTCCAGATGGGGCAAGTAGAATCCCTGAGTTCCCAACTACAATTCCTTCGTCGGCTACGGTATTTGGCCTGTCGGAGAAAATAGTATCCTGTGTTCTGTATACCTCGGGGGCGAGTGCCGTGGATGAGGTGACGACGCACTCAAAAGCGCCAGTGCGGGAATGGATGAGAGGGCGGTACGCTGAGATGAGATTTTGCAAGCTCTTCTTGAGGTCTAAGCTGAAGTGGTGACTATGACCGATGAGTGGAATCGCCGGTGGGCTTGGAGGTAGTCGGAGTCGTGTGCATGGATTTGTGGGTTTCTTGCAGAGGGACTGGAGGAAGACGGCGGTGACAAGCCAGACGACGAGGAAAATCGCCGAGTAGCCTTGGAGGCTGTCGCTAAGGATGATAGGAATGGTTGGAATATTTTTAGTTAATTGCTTAGTAATATTTTTAGATAATATATTTATTAAAAAGTTAATTAAAATATAAATTACTTAATAAACAAATAATTTTATATACTATTATGATATTAAAAATTATAATTTAAATATTAATATATTTAATTTAAATTACACTCTCTATATATAATATTTAAAAATATGTTATTATAATAAAAATTAAGAAAAAATTAATTATCAAATTAAAATAAAATTTTAAAAAATATGAATAATTTTAATTTCTATAAATTTTAAATATATAATTTATATTACTAAATTTAATTTTTATAAATTTTAAAAATTAATATTTATAATAATAAATTTATTAAAAAATTTAATAGTAATGACCATAGTTAATTAGCCAGCACTGCATTGGCCACCTTCAAATTAAGTTGCGCGCCTTAACGCTTAAATGATAGTTAATCTTTGCATACGTCCGCGCAATGGTTTTTTTTTTTTGTTTTTTTTTTCTCTATTTTCTATTTTCTCCTCGTAATCAGTATAGGCCCCCCGACCAGTTGACATGATCCAGATTTTCATGGCAGATGAACTGAATTCCAAAGAGAAGCGAGCGAGATTCAGAGAGTTTCCGACTCTCTTGGGCAAGAGAATTGTGCCAAACATGCGGTAAATACTAAATCAAGAAAATACAAATTATAGAATTAAAAAAATTCCAAATTCAGAGCAAGATATACATTATGTGTTGCCTGTTTCTGGGCAGCAGAGAATGATAATTGCAATTCTATGGAAGCATATTATCAAAAGATACAGCAAAAACAACGATATTCTCCCTCGGCTTTTTTTTTTTTATTATTATTTTTTATAGCCTCTTTCCTACCATAATATTTCTATTGATATGATTTACTCTACCGATTGATCGAAAAAAAAAAAAAGAAAAAAACCAAATTCTTTCACAATAAAAACACGTGCTGGCAAAAATAGTACCATACCAAAGATTATATGGGTGGTATAGTGTGGCATGGCATATAAACTAAGTTTTCTGGAAGGTGCAAATATACGTAGAACGGTTTTCTAAATCTCTCGTCCCTTTTTGTAAATTGGAATTACGAAGCATAATTTTTTGTAAATTATAATATTGAAATATTATTGATTTTTAAGTTTTTGTGTTAAGGCAGGTAATATGTAATATGTATCGATTAGATAATATAATATTTTTTATGTTCTTTTAATTATATTATTATCTTATAAAGATAAAAAATATATATAATAATATTTTTTATCAATAAATTACAAATAATTGTCATTGTAATCAATAACAATTATGCTTTTTTTTTTTTGTATTTATTTTACGATAACAATCACTCACCTTAGATGCTATAAGTCCATCTCTTATCTCTTGATCGACCCTTGTTTTTACTGTTTTTTTTTTTTGCACCGAAAAGTTTTTATCAAAATTTTTTCTCACTCGAAACTTTTAACAAGATACATTTTTATTCTCTTTATAAGAAAACGAGGTCATTTCATTTTAACGAAAAGATGTTATTTCAAAGAAAATTTTAATTTTTTTTATCATTTTATCTGAAAATATTGGAATTAATTCATTGATTTTTTTTTAATAAATCGATCAATTTATATATAAAAAACAGTGGACGTTTCACTAATCTGACTCCTATGTTCTATGGCATGTGCTTTCATTGTTGTTGTTTTTTTTTTTTTTTTTTACTCTTTTTCTGAAATTTTTGATCGCTGGAACATGGGAGTGCGAATGCGTTTACGTTGTCTTGCCTTCGCCGACACGCGCAGTATCGTAAGTCCAAGTAACACCCACATATCTCTTTTTGGTTTTCTATTTTTTATTTTTGATGAATCATAAGTTGCTGTTATTGAAAGATGAAAAATACATTCGATGGACATACAAGGAGTATTCCATCCATACAGAACCCATCCAAATAGCAACGGAGGTAGCGAAGTCAGAAAATACAATACCAGCTAGACCCAAAAATTGGGGGAACCCCGAAAGCTCGAACCACTCCCTTTTGCATGCAAAGCAGAGTTGTCTTCTCAACACAACATACGGTAAGAGAAAAGGTTTGGAAATCATAAATTTTTTTTGACTTGATCAAGAGAAAAGATGCAAGCCAGGTGCGCGGCAATTCAAAAATATTATGGAATAAATGATTCTCTTTCGGGTTATTTTATCCGTTGACATTAAAATGATAACAATTTTTTATTTTATACTCAAAATAAAAATAAATTTATTATAAATTTTTAAATAATATTATTAGAACTCAACTAATAATTAAATTTAAAATATTAAATATTAAATACTTCAATTAAAAGTTAAATCATTATTTGATAATAAATATATAAAAAATTAATTTTGTCTCTCAGACCAATACCAAAATGGAGCCACAGAGAAGCCATTTCCTAATGATTAATGAAGATAAAATTCAACTCTACCGAAGAGGGAAGGATGCTACCGAGATTGATGTGAGAGACGATTGATTTGATGCCAAAAAACCCCAGTGCTGAAACCCTAATTACAAAGCTTCGACGAACACTCTTCCTTGTTTCAAAGGATTTTCAATGTATGTATGTGGAGAATTTAATTTCCCAACCCCAAACCTCAATCCGAAGCTGTTTCTGGTGCCAATTGCTCCTTGAACCTGAATGGCGGGACAGGGGGTTGACGGAAGAAGTTTTCAGTTTTTTTTTTTTTTTTTAAATATATATTCATATTTATTTTTACTGAGGTGAATTAAAGTTCGGTGAAGAAATTCACGACACTGTTCCAAGCACTTGTTTATCTCTGTTTGTTACGATGATTCTACTTCCAGGTCCAAACCAACAGCGCTCTCCAGCCTAGGATTCTAATTGAACAGAGTTACTTAAATCATAAAGAAAAGATTGGGCCTTTTTCCGGTGAAGCAGGTTAATAAAATATGGCCTAACACTCGTATAAGGACAGGTTAATCATAATATCCATTAAGGCTCCGATTTCTTGGTGTTTGTTTCGTAAAAAATGTAAAATTCACAAAAAAAAAAAAAAAAAAATCTTTTGGGTTAGCAAAAATTTTGTTTATTTTTTATAAAATATTTTATGAAATTTGAAAAAATAAGAATATTTTTTTTTTTTGAAACTAATAACAGATAAATAATCTTTCCAAAACTAATAATAAAAGAGCCGTCACCTTTTCCTTTTCCTTGTCCCCTCTAAACGTTAAAATCACTAGGGAGGGTGAAAGGAGAGAGAGAGAGGGAGAGAAAAAGATAAATCAACAAATTATTACTCGTTTTCAATTTTTTTTATTAGGTTTTAGTATTTCAACCAAATACCAAAAAAAACTAAAATTAAAATATTTTATACAAGAAAATATTTTCTAACAAACAAATAAAACCTAAATCTCAACTTTAATTGCAAAGCTACGGTGACATATACCAGCCCTCAAGACCAAATTTTTCGCTTGAAAGAAAGAAAAAGGTTTTCTTTTTGGCAATGCTGGTAATTATGTATCTCGCTCACAGGAGTAGCCTTACCATCGAATCATTAGTCTTCGTCTTCTCAGTAAGAATCGCAATTGTCTTCTAATAATAATAATAATAATAATAATAACTTAAAAAGAACTTAAAACTCAAAGAAAAAGAGAGAGAGAGTAAAAGTCGAAGACTAAAGAAGCCCTCAAAATTGGAAAGATATCGTTCTGATGGAACCGAGTAATGCAAGCGCCGAGCCGCAACAATGAACAACAACCTAACAAATTGCAATGTGTAAAATTCTTATTTAGTTGTGAATATAATTTAAGAGCATTGGGATTGCGTCAAATCACCCTCGAAATACCTATCTTGGCTCTAATTCATCAAAAAAAAAAAAAAAGAGAAAATTCTATCTTGTTTTTACCTCATGACTGTCATCGTGTTTTCTATTATTTAAGTGAAACATTAATTTTTTAAAAATTTTAAAAATATAAAATTATATGTGATTTAATTTTAAATTTAATAAAAACGGTTAAAAATATTTTATTATAAAAAAGAGAAAGTTTAAAAGTTTTACTCAAAAATACATCCTTACTCAATATTTTAGCCACACCTAATATCACTGAATACCCTTTTTTTTTTTTTTCACGAATAGTCTATTAAACTCTGCAGCACAAGACTATGATTTATGGCCTTGTGACGAACCTTATTTGCCGGCACAGAATAAGGAAATATTATTTAAATGCCTAGCCCCTTCCTCGGCTTTAAAGCCGTTGTTCTTTTTTTATTTATAAATTTTATTCAGATCATACGTATCGAGATGCATCAAAATATAATAATAATAATAATAATAAATCTTATCTGACATCTGATTTCGTGATGATAAAAAAAACAAAAGAAAAAAAATCATCGGGTTCGGTTGTTTCGTGCTTGACTTGATGTTGCCTAACATAGAAGCGTGGTATATGCTAAAAGTAGCGTAGACAAGCATTCTTGATTTTTTTTTTTCTTTTTTTCTTTATTTATTAAACTGTAATATTTTATAGATAGGGAATGAACATCGTTCAGACACCAACTGGATATTCGAAGATGAGCTGTAGGGTAGTCTCACCTCAGTTTGCGCAACAATGAAAATCTAACAGTAGATACGAGAAAACAAGCATAAACAATGGTGAAAAGATAGCCCTTTTTTCTTTGGTTTTTTAAGACGGTAATAATTCCTTGGTTAGATGTTCGATGAAAAAGAGATAGGGCAAAAAATACTTTTAACACTCCAACCCGCATTTACGAGGAATCCTGCAAATCGTAGGTGGCTGGGGGGTGTGGGAGTTTTGACCCCCGCCATCCCCGTGAGAGCCATGCTAACTCGGCTGGTAAACCATAGCTAATTATATATCAAAACAATGGACGTTTCACTAATCTGACTCCTATGTTCTATAGCATGTGCTTACGGTGGCTGGTCTTCGCCGACACGCACAGTATCGTAATTCCAAGGAACACCCGCACATCTCTTTTTGGTTTTTTATTTTTTATTTTTGATGAATCATAAGTTGCCATTTTAATTAGAAGATGAAAAATACATTAGATGGACACACAAGAAGTATTCCATCCAGACCGAACCCATCCAAATGGAAACCGCAGACGCGAAGTTCGAAAATACAATGCCAGCAACACCCAAAAATTGGGGAACCCCAACAGCCCGAACCACTATCTTTTGCATGCGAAGCAGAGTTGTCTTTTCAACACAGCATACGGTAAGAGAAAAGGTTTGGAAATCATAAATTTTTTTTTTGACTTGATCTCGAGAAAAGACGCAAGCAAAGTGCGCGGCAATTCAAATATATTATTGACTAAATGATTCTCTTTCGGATTGTCTTCTCCGTTAATATTAAAAATTTTTATATTTTTTAATAAAATTATGAATATCACTAATTTTTTATTTTGTTAAAAAATAAATATTTGATTTTTTCATATGAAAATAACTTTTTATTTTATGTTCGAAATAAAGAAAACTTAACCGTGAGTCTTTAAACTAACGTTGTTAGAATTGTTGAAGTAAAAATATTTAATAATAAATGACAATTATTTCAATTAGAAATTAAATAAGTATTTAATAATAAATATAAAAAAAATTAATACACATGCTCATTTTCGTCATCTTAATAATAATCGCAGTTGCAAACGTAAGCTCGACCCCACCCCATCAACTGGTTCCGGGGATTTTTATCGCTGGCCAACATATTGGCCGATTTTTTATTAGCAAATAAATTATCAGTTAATGACTCATTGACAGCTTTTGCTCTATATAAGGAGAGAAAATAAGCGATGAAAATTCCCTAGTCCGTAGATATTCAATTGCAATTGCAATCAAATATATATTAGCCTACGCGATCACAAAAACAAAAAAAAAACAAAAAAAAAAAAAGACTATTGAATTACCACCGCGCACGTCGGTTTCGTCCCTCGACCAATACCAAAATGGAGCCACAGAGAAACCATTTCCTAATGATTAATGAAGATAAAATTCAACTCTACCGAAGAGGGAAGGATGCTACCGAGATTGATGTGAGAGAAGGTTGATTTGATGCCAAAAAACCTCAGTGCTGAAACCCTAATTACAAAAGCTTTGACGAACATTCTTCCTCGTTTCAAAGGATTTTCAACATATGTATGCGGAGAATTTAATTTCCCAACCCCAAAGCTCAATTCTCGACTAAACGATTCTCTTTCGGATTGTCTTCTGGTTGACATTTTTTTTTTTATGTTTTTTTTAATAAAATTATAAATATTACCCATATAAATTTTTTTATTTTTTTTAAAAGATTGATTTCTTCGAATGACAACATTTATTTTATATTTAAAATGAAAACAACTTAATCATGAATTTTTAATTAATGTTGTTAGAATTAAACTAATATTTAAATTAAAAATATTGTATAATAAATGACAATTACTTCAATTAAAAGGTTAAATCGATATTTAATAACACACACACACACATATATACAAATTAATATATACGCTCATTTTGTCTTCTTAATAATAATAATTGCAGTTGCAAACGTAAGCTCGATCCCACCCCATCCACTGCCTCCAAGGATTGTCGTGCTTCATAAGGAGAAATTCGTTTTTAAATGGGGATTTCAGTCATGAGACAGTGATGTTGAATGTGCTGGTCATGCACGTTAAGATTACTGTGTGCGGCAATTAATTTGACTTTTGTTATGTCTGGATCATGTGTGGAGCCCATGATGTCTGGATATGATCGAATTGGCTAAGCAATGGCAGGACCACCAGAATTTAGTTTTACTGACTTTTGTCCAGGTTGGTTCTCCATCAAATCAAAATTAACAAATTTTCTGCACGCTATATAACACACCAGGATGCCTATATATACCTCTTTCTCATGCATCATATTCTGCATCGATATCTTACCATGGAAATTGCAAAGATTTCACTGGCAATTAATTTGCTCTTTGCCTTATCCATTTTCCGCACGTCCAATGCCCAAAACTCACCACAAGACTATCTCGATGCACACAATTCAGCTCGTGCACAGGTGGACGTCGGCCCCATGACATGGGACAATCAAGTTGCCGCTTATGCGGAACGCTACGCTAATCAACTCAAGGATGACTGCAAGCTCGTGCATTCCGGCGGCCCTTACGGTGAGAACCTCGCGGGGAGCACCGGCGACCTTACGGGCACGCATGCCGTGCAGCTGTGGGTGGACGAGAAGCCAAATTATGATTACAACAGCAATTCATGTGTTGGCGGGGAATGCCGGCATTATACTCAGGTGGTATGGCGTAAATCGGTTCGCTTGGGGTGTGCGAAAGTGGGGTGCACCAACGGAGGCACTGTCATCTCGTGCAACTATGATCCTCCGGGAAATTATGCGAACGAGCGCCCTTATTAATTTATGAATTACAGTTTGTAGTGTCCTTTCATGGTAAGTCATGCATGTATACTAGCAGCTTAGCTGCTTAAATTAAGCAAATATAATGTGTTGTGAAGAGTCTTACTTTCGTTGAGTGGTTATGAATATGCTACATATATATATATATATATATATATGATAGAAAAATTATCTGTATGTTTATAATGAACAAAATAATAAAATTTACAAGGTTATATGCTACCCCCCCTTTTTTTTTTTTAAGCGTAAGACTTTTTATTATCGAAATTTATACTTAGTGTAATGAGCGACTCTTTTGAAAACCTATTCCAGTAGCCCTAGTCTAACTCGACAGAGAGTGAAGGGCACGGCAATCCATAACGAGTTTACCCTTCTGGGCCTCATGCGAATCCTTCGTGTTTTTTTAAAAGCACATATAACGTGTATACCTGGGACAACTAAAATAACTTGTGCAAATAAATATTAACAATGTGCATTTAATCTTGTTTGATAATTGTACGTTCATTTTTATCGATTTTTTAAATGTATTTTATTTTATTTATTTATACATTATGCTTTTTTTTAACAAAAAAAAAAAAAGAGAGAGAGAAGAAAGAAAAAAAGAAGAAGCGCTTCAGACCAGCATAGGGCCCACGCTGCTACGTCATCCGCATCTCCCTCGACGTCTGTTCGGCCCTCCTCGCCGTCCTTTTCCCCAACTCAAATGTGAATACATGTATTTTTCATTTTATTAAAAATTTTATTAGATTGTAAGATGAAAATAATCTTTCAGTATTTCAGTAAGTTGTACACTTTTTTTTCCTCAAAATTAAAATTTCAAAAACAATATTCTAGCTAAAAGCTTAACCATCGGAGTGTTCTTGAAAAACAAGAATAAAGTAATTTAATTGTTCGCAAAGTCACTCTCTGTAACTCTGAATCTTCGAGTTCTCGTCAACGATCCGATGAGTCTATCTGCGGGTAACTCCCAAACAAATTTTGTGGACCCCGATGAATTTGATAAGTTCGCCGGGCCCGCCCAATCGCAACGATGAAATAATGGGTCTAACGCCCTATTCGGTTTACATTGGACTCTTAACCCCGTACGAAATTTACTGTGGCCTACTAGACTTCACAGCCCAAAGCTACTTTTTCAAATATGGAGACTTTCTTTCAGGGGAAAAAAATTAAAATTAAAAGCAAGTTTTGTGGGTCCCCAAGAGACGGACTGGGGCCTACAATATATATATATATATATATATATATATTATTTTAAAAAAAAAAAATTTTTTTTGGCATTCCAAAGGTAGAATTATCTGACCATCCTCCGTGGAAAGAACCTCTGTAGAACTTAACACGTTAGTAATAAACCATCGCTTTCTTCAACGAAGGAATTGCCATTCTCACTGGTTGACAATTTAGTTTTTTGGGAATTGCATCATTTTCTAAAATTTTAACTCCAATAACTGTCAGTCTTGAGCCAGAGTCTTTTAACCCAATTTGCTGTGGTTCGGCTTGGAGAGAGATGAGGATTAAAAATTAGGCTTGGGTTTCGCGTTCGGAAAAAAGGTGTTTTTGGGGGGGGGGGAGGGCCGGGGTGTTGGGTTTTGTTATATATACGGGTCGGGTCATTGTGACGGCTAAAGCATGCTTTGTCGCGGTGGTTGAGTAATGCAGGTAAATAAAAATAAATAAAACTATATAACGGTGGTTGTGCGATCGGTAACAAGAGTGGAGTAGCATTGTTTAGAATGTCCTTTTGATTTTGAAGCTTTTTCAAACTGGTGGCCTTGGTGGTTGAATGCTTGAATTGAATGGGGGTTTTGGGCGCTACTTTAGTGGATTGCACAGCCGGAGATTGGCTTGGATATTAATGGAAATTACCTGAATGATCCTGTTTCAAGCTTGTAAGAGCTTACACTGTGACGTTATGCATAGCTCTCTAGTTGTCCTCTTATGAAGGAGTCCAAATAGAAGGACAATAACAGAAACTAGCCAACCATATTTTAATATGACTAATGGACTTGAAAATCAAAACAAATAATGGGTTTTGAAAAAAAAAAAAAAAGAAGACAAATCAGTTGAAAAATTAAACGTAGAAGGACCCATCTAAGAATTTTTTATCTTTAGAGAGACTTAATGTTCTAATGTTATTTGTCATTTTATCCCGATTGATTGAGCATCTCATCATACTTATGGTACACAATAAAAATATCTAGGTAAATTAAAAATTAAAAACCCTCTTTAACATTTCAATGTACTTACACGACAATGCGAAGCCGACGTTGAACGTCATCAAAGTGCTATGTGTAATTGTCCATAAATATCTAGGTAAGCCTTTATGCCGCTCTAAGGGAGAGGCCCATTCCATCTGGTATATCTTTGGCATCGATTACATGCGTACATTTATCTTGCACTTCAAATTTCTCCTCTTTAACAGCGCTTGAAACCTACCCGGCTAGCTTGTATTCTTCAGTTTGAAATACTTAAACCCAAGAAAAATATCCTCTAAAATCTGAGTTAGACAAGAACTCGTTCTCCCGGGACGTTGTCCCCCCTGGAGACCAGGAATTCCGGTGAGTGGATGATGTTCTCAGCCAAAGTTTGCATTTGTTTTTTTTTTATCCTTTCCAGAATACAATTTTTTCCCACTCATTCTTTTTTTTCTTGTTTTGGGGAAATTGCCACTTTGGTAATTGATGATGGAGTTGCCAAACTAAACGAAGTGCAGTCACCGGTAAACTTTATCAACCAGTATCGACGAAATTATTACATAGGACCGATTAATATTTGTGGGTTGAAAGCAATGAGATCTTGACATTCAGAATCCATCACTGAGAACCTGTCCCGTACCACAAGATTGTCATTTAATTTAGATTTCAAGTATATTTATATGCGGCTAGCAAAATTTAGATCTTAAGTGTGCCACTGTGTCGCCATTATGCTGGTTATATTTCGTCAACTCAATAACTCATTCTATAACTTTGCGATGATTTGGCTATAAATGAAAATGGGAGTCTTAGCGTAACGGTCACGAGTGCCAGTCGCGGAAACCATCTGACTCCTCTGGACCACTACAGTGTGAGTCCTGTGTACTGAGGCCTCCTTACTCGGGCTGCGAATCATTGTTAGCTAGGGGCATGAAACTTGGAGCTCTTTTAATTTTAGTTGGCACTCTCTGGAACTGTCCACGAAGAAGTTTGAGCTCAGTGGTTAAGGGCACTTGTGTGCCAAATGAGGGCTATTTTTGTATCTCACTCCTTTTATTTGCATATGTTAGTACAGATACAGCGCAGACAACATTTGAGCACATAATCAAAGAGAAGGAGAAATGTGGAGGCTGAAGATTGCAGAGGGAGGAAATGACCCTTATCTTTTCTCCACAAACAATTATGTTGGAAGGCAAATTTGGGAATTTGATCCCAATGCTGGCACCCCAGAAGAGCGGACAGAGGTCGAACAAGCTCGCCAAAATTTTCATGAAAACAGGTTTAAGATCAAGCCCAGCTCTGACCTCATTTGGCAGATGCAGGTACAAAAATCAAAAGCTATCAAAATTACTAAATATATAACAAAACACTATTCTTAGGCTTAATTAACTTGGGAGAAATGGGAGGTGGTTCCATTTTGGTTTTTATGGTTATCTTTTTAGTCTATTACGTGTTAGTTGCAAATGCAAAGTGTAACAACATAGCGCAGGCAACTTCTTCCTTGAAAGTTGAAACCGGGCAGCCAACTTTGCCAGTAGACATCACAATAATTAATGGCAAATTTGTTGGAAGCTCAATTTGAACAAATTATTAAGATTGAGGACTGTATTGGACATTAAAAAAAAAATGGAGAGGATTTATCGGGCAAGAGATTAAAACATCAAGTATTAACGTGGTATTTAAGCCTTTTTTTAATTTGTTACTATGGTCTTCATGAGTTTCCAATTGAGTTATGCCAGTTCTTTAAAATGTGTCAATTGAAATACAATGTTATAATTTGGGTTGGTATCATGTCGATGTGGCGATGCACCTATGTCAGAAATTTTGTATAACATGTGCTGCCACGCGAGTACTATATTTTTTTTTGTACGGTTTTTAGATCATTTATCTTACTGTGTGTACTTTGAGTGATTCTTTTATTTTCAGAATACTTTATTTCTCTCCATCATTCCGTGAATCTTTGATTTCCCTTCCCCTGGTACTACTCCCTCCTCTCAAAAACCGCTCGATAGATTTAGAATAATTGGAAACAATTAAGTTTCAAGACTTAATTGAAAATATCTAAACAGATTAGGGACTAATTAGTTTTTCTTTTTAATTTACAGTTTCTGAGGGAGAATAATTTCAAGCAAACGATACCCCAAGTGAGAATTGAGGATGGAGAGGAAATCACACATGAGAAAGTCACAACGGCATTGAGGAGGGCAGTTCATTTCTTCTCAGCCCTTCAGGCCGGCGATGGCCATTGGCCTGCTGAAAATGCTGGGCCCTTGTTCTTCCTTCCCCCTTTGGTTAGTAAAAGTTTTCTTAGTAGAAACCAAAAAAAGAAAAAGAAAAATCTTAATTGTGGGCCTTCTAATTTACCCCCACCTTAGCTGTTCTAACTTGATAGTCATATTATGGTGTTATTTTGTAACATAATTCGCTGATCTCGTTATACACAAGTAGATAAAAGATCTGTCAAATAATAACGGGCATCTAATTGGGAAGTCAGAGAGGTAACGGGGCCTGTTGATTTTATGGGTCCCATCAATGATCTTTCTAGTGGACAAGAATAGTTTTGAGACTATCTTTCAAATGTTTCAATCAACAAGTAAAATGGAATTGGTGACTTCTGTTCATTCTTTGTTTTACTCAAAATGCAGGTCATGTGTGTGTATATCGCAGGGCATCTCGATACTGTATTCCCTGCTGAGCACCGGAGGGAAATACTTCGATACATTTATTATCACCAGGTAATTAGATTTTGGAACTTCATACAATCAACAATAGAACCAAAATGACTCAGTCATGTCTTGGCACGCTTGCTGATTAAATGTAACGTATAATGACGCAGAATGAAGATGGTGGCTGGGGACTCCACATTGAGGGTCATAGCACCATGTTCTGCACAGCTCTGAGTTACATTTGTATGCGGATTCTAGGGGAAGGACCTAGTGGTGGTCAAGACAATGCTTGTGCAAGGGCAAGGAAGTGGATTCGTGACCATGGCAGTGTCACGCACATACCTTCTTGGGGAAAGACCTGGCTCTCGGTAAGAATCCCAAGTGACAATTTTTATTCAATAAGAATGCTGATATCAGGAAAGATAGTGCCTTAATTTTGGTTCCCATTCAAATGTGTAGTGTTTCAACACTTAATCTCGCAGATACTCGGTGTTTATGATTGGTCTGGAAGCAACCCAATGCCCCCGGAATTTTGGATACTTCCATCGTTTCTTCCTATACATCCAGGTTTTTGGAGGGCTAATACGCTTAACTGAAACAATGTCTTTAACATGCTAATTTTTTTTGTTTATAACTTTAATGCAGCAAAAATGTGGTGCTATTGCCGAATGGTTTACATGCCTATGTCATACTTATACGGGAAAAGATTTGTGGGCCCTATTACTCCTCTAATTCTACAATTGAGAGAAGAACTCTTCACTCAACCTTATGATCAGATTAATTGGAAGAAAACTTGCCATCAGTGCGCCCCAGTGAGTATATTTTACATTTGATCAATTCCCCCGTCTGCAAGTTGTTTGTGTTCTCGGTGTATGGTTTTATGGACGTGAACTACATTAGCTATACAAAATTGTTAACGCAGGAGGATCTCTACTATCCACATCCTTTGATTCAAGATTTGATCTGGGATAGCCTTTATATGTTCACGGAGCCCCTCCTTACTCGTTGGCCTTTGAACAAGATAATAAGAGAGAAGGCTCTTGAGGTGACAATGAAGCACATTCACTATGAAGATCAAAACAGTCGCTACATTACTATCGGATGCGTGGAGAAGGTAATTAAAGTTGTAAACATTAAAGGATAGCATCCGCCTTTTTGCTAGATGTTGCTACCCCTAATGCTCTTAAGCCACATGAATTTTATAGGTGTTGTGTATGCTTGCTTGTTGGGTCGAAGATCCAAACGGTGATTATTTCAAGAAACACCTTGCTAGGATCCCCGATTATTTATGGGTTGCAGAAGATGGAATGAAAATGCAGGTTATTGGACTAGAATTCTTTTGAGGAAGTTCTAGATACTTTTTACTCAAAGCATATATCATGAACTTTAGCAACAAATGCCCTTGTTATGCAGAGCTTTGGAAGCCAGGAGTGGGATACTGGTTTTGCCATTCAAGCCTTGCTTGCTACGAATCTCACCGACGAGATCGGAGATGTGCTGAAGAGGGGACATGACTTCATAAAGAAATCCCAGGTTTTTTCTTACCCAATTCACTGAGTGATGTTGTTTTCATCCATGATTCTATGTTCCTCCTATTTAATTTTGTAGGTCAAGGAGAATCCTTCTGGTGACTTTAGGAGCATGTACAGGCATATCTCTAAGGGATCTTGGACGTTCTCTGACCAAGATCACGGATGGCAAGTTTCTGATTGCACTGCAGAAGGACTGAAGGTAAATTGCTTTGTGTAGGGACTCCGGTAAAAGTCCTTCATCACAACAGTTTATTTATGATTTCATAATTCAATTTGTCTCAATGTATTCTCATCTATTGTACAGTGTTGTCTACTTTTTTCAATGATGCCACCAGAAATTGTCGGTGAACACTTGGCCCCCGAGCGATTGTTTGATTCTGTCAACGTCCTTCTGTCTCTACAGGTGAATACAGATCAATGCACGTTTTTATGTGCACATTTTGGAGGAATTGTCCCTTCTAGTTCTTCTTTTCCTTTTACCTTATAACTCTCTAGTTTCATGGGAAATAATTGAGATTCAACTTTCTGCAGAGTAAAAATGGAGGTTTATCAGCGTGGGAGCCAGCAGGAGCTCAAGATTGGTTGGAAGTAAGTGGTGGAACATATTGGAAGTATTTTATCTTTGGCATCGCTTACCAATGAGTAACTGTTGAGCTGTTTTCTTTCCTCAGCTACTAAATCCTACAGAGTTTTTTGCTGACATTGTCATTGAGCATGAATACGTTGAGTGCACTTCGTCGGCCATACATGCCTTTGTTTTGTTCAAGAAGTTACATCCAGGGCACAGGGAGAAGGAGATTGATAATTTTATCGTCAACGCTGTATGCTACCTTGAAAGCATTCAAACATCAGAAGGCGGATGGTATGTTGTCTGGGCGAGTCTCAAGTGATCAAAGAAATAACGTTTCCCTGTTCCGATTTTGCAAGTGCTGGGCAAACCAATTATGTGAAGAACCATGTTCTGCAGGTATGGAAATTGGGGAGTTTGCTTCACTTATGGTACATGGTTTGCACTTGGAGGCCTAGCAGCTGCTGGGAAGACGTACAACAACTGTCCAGCCATGCGCAAGGCTGTTGGTTTTCTTCTTAGAATACAAAGAGATAATGGAGGTTGGGGAGAGAGCTATCTGTCAAGTCCTGAAATGGTATATTTGCTATCATTCATATGCAATTAACTCATATATCATCCCTGTAGAAAATAGTCACTAAACCGCTTAGTTGGTGATACAGAGATACGTACCTCTTGAAGGTAACCGTTCCAATTTGGTCCATACGGCATGGGCCATGATGGCTCTTATTCATGCTGGCCAGGTCTGTGCATAGCTCTAATGCTGACTTCCTGTACTTTTTTTTCAATCTAATTGATGAAGTTTACGTAGATCAATCCTCTTTTTCCCAATTCCCTCTCGGTGATAGATGGATAGAGACCCGACGCCTCTTCACCGTGCTGCCAAGCTAATAATCAATTCTCAACTAGAAGGCGGAGATTTTCCGCAACAGGTTAACTTTCTTTGTAACTATAGTAGTATATATGTGCAGCTGTGGGACTTCCTGTTGCAATATTTCTAATCCAAGTTCTATTGCTTATGACAGGAAATCACGGGCGTATTCATGAAGAACTGCATGTTACACTATGCAGCATACAGAAATATCTACCCCATGTGGGCTCTTGCAGAATACCGCAGACGCGTTCCATTGCCTTCCTGAAGCATTCAAGTTCTTTAATCGTCTCGTTCTATCACTCCACCGCACGTCTTTCATTTTTATTCTGCAGACTCTGCTACATATCTGTATCGTGTATGGATTATAGCTACAGGGAAGGCAGTATGTCCATTGGTTAGTCTTTGGTTCCGCCCACTGCCTCAGCTTCCGCTCAGCATTTCTATTGTTGACTATGGTACAATTACAATATAAGAGGAAATATTCTAAGTAATTCCGTGGGTTTTGTTAATCCACAAGCTACCTTTTGTCCTTGCTCAATTTTCATTCTCTTGCTATCATCTCGTTTGTTGAAAGCCACGCAATTCTTTTTTTTTTTTTTTTTTTTGAACTGCGAAAATTTTATTGATGAGACTATCCAAAGGGATCTCATTGCCACTAAGGCACCCCACATATAAGAGGCACTCAGTCTGTGTAAAGAGCAGATTTCCTCGCACCACCCATTCAATCAGATCAATGAAATACTTTTAATCAGAAACGAAGTTAAATGAAAGATGAAGACTCTAGTCCCGGAAACAAACAAAAGGGAAAGGTTTGAACAGTGGCACCGATGTATCTGCCCAACGTTAACATGTCCTCCGCGGCCCATTTCATGTTCCAGTGACCTAACACTCACTTAAACCGGTTAAAGGTTGGTCATCTTTATCAATTTGTTTTTCTAAAATTAGGAAAAATTAACTTCTTGTAACGTGATCTCATCATTCAATCTTGCTCGCTTCGTTTTTTCTTTGCATATAATGGAAAAACAAAAGAAAAATTAATAGTTGAATCTTGTTTTTTAAAAATGTTCGGATTCTTAGATTGAAAATAAAATTATAATAAAATTCAAAAAGATTATTTCAAATTTTATATCTAATTTATTCTTAAAGTAAAATTTATTTTTATAATAACATAATTATATTATAGTACATTTTTTTAATAAAATTAAATTAAATTTATAATTTATATTATTAAAATTAAATATTCACAAAATCTATATATTATTTATAATTGATTTATTAAAAAAAACCATATATTTATCTATTTTTTAAATAAAAAATTATCACATATGTAACAAATTTAAAAATTATTTAACTAAAAAAATAATTTTCATATCAATAAATACAATCTTTTTAATAATTTTTTAAATAAAATATTTTTTATAATTATTAAATAAATTAAATACATGTCATATTTTTATTTTGAAAACACGGACGGTGGACACTTTCCAGTGGACCAAAACGACGCGGTGGTGTACTCATTTGGCTCTCCATCTCTTGTTGCCGGTCTTTTTGAGATCCTCAGTAAGTTGTCTTGCTTTATTCAAGAAAAATCAGTACAAATTTATACTACAGCTTCTTTAACTCCCATCTGTACAAGTTAGTCGGATCGGTGATTGTCTGATTGATGCTAATACGACAAAGAGAGTAACAAAACCGAGGTTAGCACCCAATATTCAGTTTGTTCTGTTCAACAAGGGCTCTGTACTCTGCCAACATCATTTTTTTCCTGGTACATTTGGAATGCTACTCGCCCAACATCTTTTGGCGCTGGCATTTCACGCCCACCCACCTCTGTCACCTTTGGGGACCAGAAAGTCTGAATTGATCTGGGCAGGATCCAGCCACTTCTTTTTTCTTTTTCTTTCTTTTTTTTTTTTCGAGCTACGACGGAAAAATAAATCCAGCGAAAGAAAATATTTGCCAAGTACATTTTGTATATAGGATAAATAATTTGGGGGGGGGGATGGTTACACCTACATCCTGTAGACCCAGGAAGTACCCTTCAAATATGTGTAGCAACACAATATTTTAGTCTAACTAACTCTCGTTTTATGTACTAAAAATTAAATCAATTAATATTTATCTCATAAAAAAAAACCAACTAATATTGAGTTAATTAACTGCTTTAGACGGACTTTTAATCTGTTGCCTTTCTGCCATCTAGCTCAAAAAGCCAAATCTCCAACCAGTAATGTCGTTAGTTTCCTTCTTTAATTGGATAAGAACGAGCATTAATCCGCTCAGATTAGAAGATCAAAAAGAAAGTTCATTTCGATGGATTTTGTTTGATTTCAATTCTTCATTCAAAGAACCCTAGTAAACTGAATCACCCTATTACAATTCAATAAAATTATGAATGGCCTTCCTGCATAAAGGGAAAGGAGAATAGGTCGTGGGATCGTCCACAATCCAAGCTCACTTGTCACCAACCAACCCTAGGGATTGACTTGAGACTCGACCATTTTCCGATCATGGTGTGTCAAATCTGTATTTCGTGTTGCCTCAATTTGTTAGTTTCAATCTGCCGTTCTTAGTTTTTTTTAAAGGAACACTCAATTATTATGCCATCCATCATTCTAAAATTAGCCGAGGCTTTTGGTATATAGAAAAACATATTGAGATTTAACAGAGACGGGCACAGATTTGGTTAATAGATTATCAGTCAGTCCAGCAAGATTTTATAGAAGTACAAATAAATGGGATGGATAGATGAACGTAAGTAGATGGACTTAGGATAGGCATGAAACTACACACAATATAATTATAATTGTTTGATTAAATATTTGTAGTCTTCCAATACATTATTATAATCGACAATAAGGACTACAAAGGGTAATCATAATTGCACAATGTGCGTCCAAAACTACGCTACTTTTTGGTCCATGAAAATGAGGAAAATGCTGGCTAACTTTGGACCAGACTTAAATTAAGCGAAATTAAAAGATGCTTTTGACCAAGTCATTCTGTTTCTAAGCTCGTGTGGTGCTCGCATCCTATTCGAGTTCAAATCATCAATTGTGCACTTGCCCCTTTTAAGTTTTGAGGAAAACGTAGTGATACCAAATGGGAAAGGGAAAAAATGTTTGACAAAACTAATTGGTGTTACATGATTTTGTAACATTTGTCTTTGGAGATATCATTTTCCATCATTTTTTTTTTTATAAATACGTATATTTCTTTCCTGAAATTTCTCTATGTTTTGTTCTATATAAGCTCTAGTAAAGCCAATGCAATCTTCAAGAAATGGAGTTATAGCTCTCAAAAACTCCGAGCTTCACCAATAAAATAAAGCATATATGGAGCCCTTCCTTCTCTGTAGCCTAATAATTTTTTCTTTCATAGTTTCAATTCCTCTCGTACTGCACATCTACAATCACAAGTACAATGTTTGTCACCCCAATCTCCCACCAGGCAGGATGGGTTTGCCTGTCATTGGAGAGAGCCTCGAGTTTCTTTCAACAGGATGGAAAGGCCACCCTGAAAAGTTCATCTTTGATAGAATTGCCAAATACTCCTCCCAGGTCTTCAAGACCTCCATTCTAGGTCAACCAACCACCGTTGTCTGCGGTGTCGCCGGGAACAAGTTCTTGTTCTCAAATGAAAACAAACTTGTTATTTCATGGTGGCCGGATTCAGTGAACAAGATATTCCCTTCCTCCACGCAAACCTCTTCCAAGGAGGAAGCCGTCAAAATGAGGAAAATGCTGCCCAACTTTTTGAAGCCTGAGGCTTTGCAGAGATACGTAGGCATGATGGACGCCATTGCACAAAGGCACTTTGAGGCCAGTTGGGATGGCAATAAACAAGTAAATGTGTTTCCACTAGCCAAAATGTACACGTTTTGGGTTGCGTGCAAAGTGTTCTTGAGCATAGAGGACCCCAAGCACGTTGCCAAATTAGCTTTTCCTTTCAATGCTTTGGCATCCGGAATCATTTCGATTCCCATAGACTTGCCAGGAACGCCTTTCAATCGCTCGATTAAGGCCTCAAATTGGATAAGAAAGGAATTGATTTATATCATAAAGCGTCGAAAAGCTGATCTTGCTGAGAATAGAGCATCTCCTACACAAGATATTTTGTCACATATGCTGCTAACATCCGATGGGGATGGACATTTCATGAAGGAGACCGAGATAGCCGATAAAATCCTAGGGTTGCTGATTGGAGGCCATGACACTGCTAGTGCTGCCATTACTTTCATTGTCAAGTACCTTGCTGAGCTCCCTCAAATATATAATGAAGTCTTCAAGGGTAATTTACAGATGCTTCCATTTTTCTTTAATTTTTTTCAGCATCTTGCATATATACTAGCATAGCAAAGATTAATGTTCTTCGAGAGGCCCATTTCAACTTTCCACACATTAAACTCTAAGAGTTATATGCAATCAAAATAGTTTCTTAAAAAACCTTTTGGATAACATATTTGCAACAAAAAGGCCCTTATAATTTGCAAATCCTAATCATATCATAGATTCAATTAAAGTTTTAATTGATGATAGAAATTGTTTCGTGGTTCTCCGACGTTTAAAAATGTAGGCTGATAAAAGAAATTAAGTATTCATCCTGAAGTTATAATTTTTTTTTTTTTGATAACAGAACAAATGGAAATTGCGAAATCAAAAAAACCAGCAGAGTTCCTCAACTGGGATGACATTCAGAAAATGAAGTATTCATGGAATGTTGCGTGTGAAGTCCTGAGACTAGCTCCTCCACTTCAGGGCGCTTTCAGGGAAGCCATCAATGACTTTGTTTTTGCTGGGTTCTCCATCCCGAAAGGCTGGAAGGTAAGTCTTATGCTACGTGTTAAGCAAAGAAAAAAATGTAACTTAATATATATTTAAACAATCTATTTATAAAAACAACTTTCGCAGAGTCAATAACATAAAGGTGTTTGAGACATCATTTTTAATACATATGCTCGTTGTTCCTCTTGATTACACACTGTCCGAAAATTTTTTGATTGTTGCAGTTGTATTGGAATGCAAATACAACACATAGAAATCCACAACACTTCCCGGAGCCTGAAAATTTTGATCCAACGAGATTTGAAGGAGTCGGACCGGCACCTTACACGTTCGTACCATTTGGAGGAGGACCTAGGATGTGCCCTGGGAGAGAATACGCACGGTTGGAGATACTTGTGTTCATGCACAATGTGGTACGAAGGTTCAAATGGGAGAAGCTCATTCCTAATGAGAAGATCATCGTGGATCCAATGCCAATGCCTGCAAAGGAGCTTCCTGTCCGTCTTACTGATCATAAGGATCATTATTAATCTTGCTTCTATTTGTACTACTACTCCTTGCATATGAGCTTGAATTAATGGTGTTTTTCCAACCCCACTGGCTAGTAGTGGCAGGACAATAATCAGGACCATGTAATGTTTGCGAGTGCTAATTCTTGTCGATCCCTAAGATGGTTCCGATATATATGAATTCTTGTGTTAATTCTTGTAATGTTGTTCCCAAATAATCACCAATCATTTTAGCGACATTCACCAATATCCTAAACGTAAGTTGGTTAGACATATGGTTGTGCATTAGATAGATGCACTTTTTCTTGGACACAATATACAAAATTAGAACAAAAAAAATTACATAAATTGAGATTTATATTTCAAAAATAATATTTTATTAATATACATTATAGTACTTGTCCTTATTTATTATTTCAAAAATTATTTATTAACCGAATGTAATGAATTTAACAAAAATTGTGTCCTTGTTGAGATATATCTGTAGGAATTAACCGTGTTCTGACTTTAATCCTTCCGAGTCACGATGCCCCGCCACACGTTATCATTTATATATAACAAAAGCGGACAGGTGAGAGACGGGAGGGGATCTAAAACCACCCAGGAGCAAGGTAATTATTCCACATGTATTTTTTTTTTAATTTAGATTTACTTTTTTATTAATATTTATTTCCTAATAAATAGATATTTATATTAAAAATATAGTGTCTATTTTATACTAATTAATACTAAAATTGAGCGAAGACAAAACTCAACGAATTTAATAATATTTAAATAATAAATTTTTTATTAAAAAATAAATAAGTATTTTAATAAAAAATTAAATTTTAATATATATATATATATATATAATTTTAATTTTTGTGTGAAAACTAATATTATTGTAATGCACTTAAAAAGAGAAAAAAGAAAAAGAAAAAGAGGAGGGATCTAAAATTGAAGGAATTCTTTCGGATGGGAAAAATGGAGAGCTTGGAGGGGGCAATTTAGTAGTTCTGCGGGACTCATATTCCCTACACGTGTCTCATAAAAGGACAGCTCGTAAGGGCTCACTGGTTGGGTCGGGGAGTTGCCAATTTTCGTCTCGAGAATTTTAACGACGTCGTTCCTTAAGAGCAGAGCCTAGCCAAGCCCGCCTCTCTCTGCATGGTGGCTCACCACCAAAGTTCTTCTCGCCATTCCCAGGTCGGAACTCTGATTCGCGAATCTATGCTCATTTTGTCTCGTCCTTTCTTTGCCGCCAAACAACTCTCGGAACATCCGAAAGTCACATAAGAAAGCTGCATTTTCGACAATATTATTATAGCTTGGGTTACATTCCCGCAATCAACTCACTATACTAGCATGCTGATATGGTGAGACAACCCAATCGAATTTAAGTATATGGAGAGATCTTCACATGAACAAGTTAAACACGGACATTAGTAAATTTAAACATGCTATATTAAGGTAATTAACCTCAGTTTTTCTAATTGTTTGTCCCGGTGAGATTATCCCTTGCGACACTTGGTTTTTCTCGTTGAAAACCCCCACTACACTTAGTTTTTTATTAAAATATTTTTAAAAAATCAAATATATGTTTATAGAATAATTCTTAATTGTTTTAAATAATTTAAAATAAATTTAATTTTAATTAATTTTAAATTTAAATAATCTAAAATTTATACTCTAATCCAAAATTCACAACGAGACAGTCCCCTTTAGTAAGCTTTAATTAAAACTAAGTTTATTTGTGACGGGACCTACCATGCTTTTTTCCTTGGATTCTTTGTGACGTCAATTAAATCATAAATTACTTATGGCTAGTTCTTTTTAATTTTTTTTTTTTTTTTATAATTAGAACACAATATTTTAAAAGTAAAAATTCAAGTTATGAATTACTAAAATATCTTATAAAGACTAGAATAATTCTTTTTCTCGTGATAGAATACTAACCAAAGAGAAAAATAAGCGCAATAATTTGATATATTTCAATAAATATATATATTTTTCATGATAAAAAATAATTTTTTTTGCGTGAAGGAAACTTCCAACCCCAAGAGTGAGTCGACAATAGACAGACAGAACAAAAAAAGACTATTTTCTTTTGTCATACAATCGTACAACACCGTAGCATTACTTGCCATCCGGCAATCCACCATTTGCATTTGCAAAAACCACTGCAATCTTCTATAAAAGAATTGCCATTCTCACATGTTGACAAAGAATGACCGTGCTATCTCATGGGTGACACTTAAAATAATTAAAATTTTTTATTTTTATTTTTAATACTTAAATTTTAATTTTGAGAAAAATATATAATTTTTATAAAAATAAAACTAAACTTTTATTATATATAGTGCACGACTCAACGTGACTCTTAATGAAAACCCAAAAAAAAAAAAAAAGAGGGTGTCTTCGAGTTTGTTACATATCAAGCTCAGGTCGCTGTGATGGTTAAAGCGTGATTTGTCGCGGTGGTTGAGTAATGCCGGCAAATAAAAATAAATAAAGAAAACAGTATAACGGTGGTTGTGCAGTCGGTAACAAAAGTGGAGTTAAATTGTTTAGAATTTCCTTTTGACTTCGGAAAGCTTTTTCAAACTTGTGGCCGTGGTGGTTGAATCCCTGAATTGAATGGGGGTTTTGGTGTTATAGTTTAGTGGGTTGCACAGCCAGAGACTGGCCAGGAAATTATGTTGCATATTAATGTGACCGTAGAAAAATACCTGAATGATTATAACGGGGCCATAGGAAAATGCCTGAATGATGTAGTTTCAAGCTTGAGCAACTTACATTGTGATGTTATCCATTGCTTTCTGGTTGTTCTCTTGCCAAGAAGTCCAAATAGCAGAACAGGAAAAAAGAAAACCAGAAGAAAATTTAAGCAAAGAGAGACCTGTTTACGAATTTTTGGCATTATATCTTGGAAAAGAGATAAAATTTGAAGAATTATCTAATAACTTAACTGGAGTCAATTAAGCTAATTAGATTAAAATATATAAAATAATAAAAAAAACGGCACTGTGAGTATTATTGTGTTACATTGGCTACATAGTAAAATTACTCTTAATTTGGAAAAAAAAAATTGTGGTAACTTTATTTTTTGACAAAGTAAGTTATAAACAAAAGTTAATACACACACCAATTTTATGACAAAAATATGTCACGTGACTTTTTCTTTAATTTTATATAATTTTAGGCTATTTTAAGCAAAAATCATTGATTTTTCACTTTTTAATGACATTTTATAACTACTCTAGCCATCCTTATTATCTATGTTTTATGTCTTTTAGTGGGATATTGTAACCGATAAGACTCTTGAACTTTTAAATCTATTAATATCATAATTCACATAATGGTGTTTATATATATAATAGAGTTTTCATTTTTTTTTTTTTATCTAATAGCTCCACAGTCTAGCTCAATTATTCTCTCTCTTTATATATATATTATTATTTCTATGACATAAGTTGCCTCATCTTCATTTAAGAGTGACTTCTTAAATTTCTCATAGATAAAGAAAAAAGTGAAAGGCTGGAGTAATAATTTTTTATACTCATTTATTTGCTATAATTCCTGAGACCTACGTCTTTTTCTTAACAGGAAATTTAGAGGGTTTTTGGTTTTATCGATGTCATTAAATTTACTATAATTATTGAAATTTTTCTCTTTATTTCCTTCACAAGAAAAAATTTAAGGACTCTTTCAAATAACATTAAATTAACATTTAGATCAATTTATTTGAAAAATTAAATAGATAAATAGTTGAGATCCTTTTCATACATCATGTGGCAATAAAATTTAATAACTTAGATGACTTTTTAATTTCAAGATATAATTAAACTTGTTATAACGAGTATTGATATTATATTAGGTTTTCTCCTACTTCTGGGCTCCTTTAACAACCAATGCAGTATTTTGGTTTTGCTATTTTCATTTAACTTACGAACAGTGATTTTTTTTCCTTTCTTTCTGTTAAATTTAAAAAATAAAATAATAAAATAAATATACCTACAGGTAGGGTGGAGTAATAAAGTTAATTTTCTCGTCATTTGTGCGCTTACATTACAGAACAAAGACCATCTTAACATTTCAACGTGCTTGTAATGCAAACCAGACGTTAGATGGCAGCCAGGTACTACGCGTCATCATCCATAAATATCTTCGATAATTAATTGTCTATAAACATCTAGGAAGTCTTTATGTCACTCCAAGATGACAAGCTTCATGCACTCCAACTCTATCTGAAATTCCTCATATAACGATTACACATATCTATCTCTCGTCCACTTCCGGTGTCTCCTCTTAGCGGCTCTCGAAACCTAGCTAACTCTTCTAAAATGCTAAACTAGCCAAGAATTCGTACATTTGTTGTCCTAAAGCTTTGTCTTCCTGACATCCAAGAATTCCTGGTAAGTGGGCATGCTTGAGTGCTTGTGAATCACCTATTTTTCTCAACCTTTCATGTTTGCATCTTACTGATTAATTTGCATAAGCTAATTATCTCCGTACAGGTACAGCGCAGACAAACATTCGGAAACATAATCAGGTTGGAAGAATGTGGAGGTTAAAGATTGCAGAGGGAGGTAATAACCCTTATCTGTTCTCCGCAAACAATTATGTGGGGAGACAAGTTTGGGAATTTGACCCTAATGCTGGCACTCCTGAAGAGCGTGCTGAGGTCGAAAAGGCTCGCCAAAATTTTCGTGAAAACAGGTTTAAGGTCAAGCCCAGCTCGGACCTTTTTTGGCAGATGCAGGTACAAATAATATGAAAAGCTATCAAAATAAGTAAACCCCATAACATTCTTAGGCTTGTTCAATATAAGAGAAATCCATAGTATCGTTTTGATTGATGCCGATTTTCATGCTGTCGCTGTTCTCACCGTTTTCTATTTATTTCCAATTTGAGCCATGCAGATCCTAAGGGAGAAGAATTTCAAACAAGAAATAGCCCCAGTGAGGATTGAGGATGGCGAGGACATTACTTCCGAGAAGGCCACAGCCGCACTAAGGAGAGCAGCCCACTTCTTTTCTGCTTTGCAGGGAAGTGATGGCCATTGGCCAGCTGAAAATTCCGGCGTAATGTTTTATATCCCCTTTTACGTATGTAGTTTTTTTTTCCACCCCCTCCATTGACCGTCGAACATTCTTTTATTTTTTTTATTATTATTTTAAGAGTCCTCGTGCTATTTTAACGGATTAAAAAATTCGCTAATATTGCTGTTTTTCATTCATCTGGAACACCTAGGTGTTCTGTTTCTACGTTACTGGGCATCTCAATACTGTTTTCTCCACCGAGCATCGCAAAGAGGTCTGTCGCTACATATACAACCATCAGGCACGTATTATATATTATTTCCATTAAAAAAAATATAGAATCATTTGTGCCCTATTAATGATTTTTTTTTCTCTTACATAAGTGAATAACTTCTCGTTCAGTGAATAAAATTTCTAGCTAGATGGTCGACGATAGGTAGCAAGATAGCATTTTATAACCATTTTTTTCGTCTTTTTTTTTTTTTTTTAACATAACGCACCGAATTTTGCTGACTATATTATGCCCGAGTGATTTTTCAAAAATGTTGCAGAATGAAGACGGTGGATGGGGATTGCACATAGTGGGTCCCAGCAACATGTTTTGTACAGCCTTAAACTACATTACCCTGCGCATGCTCGGACAAGGTTCCGACGGTGATGCCTGTGCGAGTGCACGAAAGTGGATTCTTGACCATGGCGGTGCGACCCATGTGCTCTCATGGGGGAAAGTTTGGCTTGCGGTGTGTTGATTAATTAGTTATCCAGAGATCACATTAAGCCTGTTGCTACAAGCAAAATGAATATTGTATAAGCTGTTTGGACATTATCGGCGATAGTTAATTCATTGTTGATCGACGATTTAAATGGTGCCTACATCATATGCTTTCTATTTATTTATTTTTGGCCAGATACTTGGTCTTTTTGACTGGTCTGGATCAATCCCACTGCCCCCAGAGGTTCAGTTGTTTCCTCATTTCAGTCCCGTTCATCCAGGTTAGCATACCACATGTATTTAATTCGGTGAGATGTTCCAACGAGCTTTGCTCAAATATTTTTGATTGTCATATCACCCGAATCGGCCATGACTTTTGAATTTTGAATTTGTCCTTTTTTTTTTTTTTTTGGGTTACAACGCATAATATGCAGGAAAAATGTGGTGCTATAGTCGCTTAATTTACATGCCCATGTCATATCTGTATGGGAAAAGGTTTGTTGGTCCTCTTACGCCACTGATACAGCAATTGAGAGAGGAAATCTACACCCAGCCTTATCATAGCGTCGACTGGAAAGCTGTGCGCCATTTGTCAGCAAAGGTTTTGCCTTTAACTTATGTACACTTTCTTTTCGGATACCATTTAGGTGTCTGAATGATGTTTGGATCTTTTCGAATGAAATGGTGCAGTTCCCCAAAGAGAAAAAATAAAAAATAAAAAAAAAGTTGAAATTTTACTGGCAAAATCTTTGTCCGCAGGATGACCTATATTATCCCCGTTCTTTGATCCAAGACTTAATGTGGGATGCTGTATATCTACTCTGTGAGCCGCTTCTAAATAGTTGGCCTTTTAAGAACTCGATCAGAAAGAAGGCTCTTGAAGTAACAATGAGGCACATCCACTATGAAGACGAGAATAGCAGATACCTTTGCATTGGTGGGGTAGAAAAGGTAATTAGAATTAAACAAGAATATCAGTCAATAGCATGCTTGAGACTAATCAATATTAATGCTTGGTTAATATAGGCGTTGTGCATGCTGGCTTGTTGGGTTGAAGATCCAGACGGTGATTATTTCAAGAAGCACCTTGCTAGGGTGCCTGATTGCTTGTGGGTTGCGGAAGATGGAATGAAGTTTCAGGTTGGTTAATTAATTAAGCCTACTCTCGATCGATATTCCAATAAATAAAATGGCGTATTATTCGATTGAATAATGATGCGCTTGCTGGCTTGCTGGCCACTTGTATGCAGAGCCTCAATAGCCAAGTATGGGATGCTACCTTTGCATTTCAAGCATTGCTTGCTAGCAATCTCGTTGACGAAATCCAACCTACGCTGGCAAAAGCATATGATTTCCTCAAGAAATCCCAGGCAGTACTTTAAACTCACATATTAATTTCTGAATGAATTGATAATTTATATATATAATTTGAATTTTAAAAAGACTAATTTTTTGGAGTTACAATTTTGAATTACAAAAATAAAAATAATTTCTTTTAAAAAATCGAAATAAAATTATGTTGATATTACGATAATTTTATATTATAAATTCCAACATTTAGGATTCTATTAGTCTGACTTTAAAACTTATACTTAAAAACATTTTGTAGGTCAAGGATAATCCTTCCGGCGACTTCAGTAGAATGTACCGTCACATGTCCAAAGGATCGTGGACTTTCTCGGATCGAGATCAGGGTTGGCAAGTCTCCGATTGCACTGCAGAAGCTTTGAAGGTACAATTACATTTTTCAAAAACGCTTCTTCCATCAAACCTGAGGGCTAGCGAGCGGTCTAACTCAAAAGAAAATAAATATTTGTCGCTGTGTTGTTTTCCTTGGTTGTTTCTTTTATCTTTGTTTTTTCCACTTCACAGTGTGTGCTATGCGCTACAATGCTGCCTCCAGACTTCGTTCCAGAGAAAATGGAACCCGAACGACTATACGATGCCGTTAGCATCATGCTCTCGCTACAGGTCAGAAATTATGATACATACAAACAAACAAAGACTTTTCGAAATACACAAGTGCATTAAATGCAATTTGTGAATAATAATTGCAGAGTGAAAATGGCGGCGAAACTGCCTGGGAGCCAGCACGAGGCTTTAAATGGCTGGAGGTAGAGTAAACCTTAACCTCTTTTTTTCTTTTCTCTTTTTTTCTATTTAAAATTTGCTACAAATTAAAAGGGTAACCACCATAGTTTCAGCTTCCATATATTTTCTGATTCTTTTTAACTTCTTGCATCCTCTAGTTAACTATATAAAACCCATATACTCACGTGCCATTTCCATGCGGCTTTTCGCAATTGTAGGTTCTGAATCCCATGGAGTTTCTAGAGAAGGTCGTGGTTGAACATGAGTAAGATTTTTAACACACCCACAAATTTTTTTTTTTTGTTTGTTTTTTTTTTCTTTTTACCCTAGTCTTATGGCGTCTCATTTTTGCCATAACTTCCTCAAGAGGATGATTCTCTCCGTGTGTGTAGATATGTGGAGTGTACCTCCTCGGCAATGCAGGCTCTAATTATTTTTAGCAAGCTGTACCCTGGCCACAGAAAGAAAGAAATAGACAGATTCGTGGTAAACGCCGTACGATATCTCCAAGATACTCAAATGCCTGACGGTTCCTGGTATATACGATCATTCTTTACATTTTGTTTCATTTTTTCTTCTTAATCTAGTTAAAGCCCTGAAGAAAGATATTGGGAAAATCATTATCTACTTAACTCTTTAAGTGTTTTTTTTTTTTCTTTTTCAGCTTAACTAGGGATATTATAATCTGTGATGGGGACAAAAATTTAATTCGGTGTGCGAAAAATCTTTGGCAAAATACCATTTGACCAGAACTGTCACTAAATTAAATCATAATTATATAGCCCAAAAAGTGAGAATCAACTTTTTGCTTTTGGGTTAATTAAGACCTGAGAATCTATTTTGTAGGCAAGGAAACTGGGCAATATATTGCATTTACGGGACGTGGTTTGCGCTTACGGGGCTAGCAGCTGCCGGAAAGACTTACAAGAATTGTTCGACGGTGCGTAAAGGTGTTGAATTTTTGCTGAAAACACAGGGTACCGACGGTGGTTGGGGAGAGAGCTATCTTTCTTGCCCCAACAAGGTAACAATTCTCATTTTTGTTCAATCAACCGCTCCCTCCGTATTCTAACTTCGCCTTACCTTATAGCCAGTCTTTATAATTTAGTTAAGCTAGACTATCATTTTTGAAAATGGCAACCGTTCACATGCACTTATAAAACTATGAATTCATAGTGTGGGAGTCTAGATAGTACACTCAGACGTCACTTCCACACACACACACACACACACACACACACACACACACACAAAAGTGATGAACAAGTAGCAAGACGCTCTCGATGGCCTCAACAATAAAAGCTTAATTTCCTGTACGATTCAGGTATATACACCTCTTGAAGGTAAGAAATCGAATTTGTCACAAACCGCATGGGCTATGATGGGTTTAATTCACGCCGGACAGGTTAGTTTACTAATGAGTTGGCCCTGTTCTTCTTATTTACTACGTACTATATCATTGCATGAGTACATTTTCTCGAGACTTAATATACACATCTTCTCAGAACAAAATCTGATCACGCGATCCATTCCATTACTGAATTATAGGCAGAGAGGGATCCCACCCCTCTTCACCGTGGCGCAAAGTTGTTGGTCAATTCTCAATTGGAAGATGGTAGTTTCCCACAACAGGTGCTTTTATCCTAAATTCGTAATCGTGCCTAATAAATAATCTTTTGGGGTGAAGTTGAATTGAAGAGGGATTTTTTTTTTCCCCCCTCCTTTTTGGGGTTCCATATTCCTGATCTTTTGAAACCTTTTTTCGTTGCAGGAAATTTTGGGACTTTTTTGCAATAATTGCATGCTACACTATGGAGCATATAGGAACGTTTTCCCGTTATGGGCTTTGGGAGAATACCGGAAGTGTGTCCGATTGCCTTCGAAGAATGTCTGATTCATCTCATGATGATACTCTCATCTTCCTTAATAATAAGGATGCACTATTATTGATCGTAGCCCAAAACCAGCTGTTGAATTTGTAGGCATAGCCAGATACGTACGTGCTTTTGACGTTAGACCAAAAATGTTACTCCGGTTGGAATTAGCAATTACGTGAATTCTCGGCATCTTAAAATATAATAATATTCTTAAAATTATATGGGGTTCTCGGTAAAAGTGGCAAAATTTTTGTTGTTGTGCCAACTCCAAAAACAAACCAATCGACTAATAGCTAACAAGTCATTTGCTTGGAGGTAAGGTCCGATATTAACCCGGCTCCGCTTATATAATATATTACATTTCCAAGTCCTAACTCAACTAAACCAAAGAAAAGAATTTTTTTTAAAGCAAAAAAAAAAAAAAAAAATCCAATGGAGGCTTGTTTCGTTGAATGGGCCAACATACCGGGTTTCTAGGGTTAACTTTCATGCGAGCATGCCCACGGCGACAATCAAGTAATGGGCCAAATGGCCGGCTTGTGGCTTGTGGTTCCATTGGACATTTAGCCCATAACTCTAATTGATGATAGAATATATAAAAACTGTGGAAAAAGAAGGAATATATATATATATATATATATAGATGTAAATTTGTATCTCATGCGACATTTAGTGATTAATAATTTATAATTTTTTAATTTTAATTTTCAAAAAATATATAAAATTTATAAAACTGAAAAAAAAAAAAAAAAAGGTTACTCTATCATTTAGATTAAGAAATTAAACATGATTTTATACACTCAATCGACGGGAACGAGCACGTAGAATCCGGACCCAAAAGAAATTGCATTTACAAATTCTAAACCATTAGAGAATTTGTGGGTTGAGTAGATTAAATTAAGTCAACCGTAAACGTAAGTATAAGTTTGAATTTCCAAGGAAATTCATTTGGCAATAAAGTTAAGTGGCTCCCTTCAGATTTGCCATCCATACAAGGCATTAACCCTTCAAACCACCGCACCGCACTTAGATGACAAGAAAGAAGTGAAGGGTGGGCATAAGTAATAGCCCAAAAAAAAAAACCAATGAGCTTTAACTTGGTAGCACTGAAGTCAATTTTAAGGCAATGGGTTTCAAGTTAGAGTCTCGATGGGAACCAACTAACAGGAAAAATAGAAAAAGGGAAAAATGCACAGAAAATGAAGCAGAAATAACCTTGCAAGTCAACGTCAGACATAGCCTGCAATCGGCATATGCAACCACCCAACAGAAGGTGATTAAGAGGTAAATATCGTGAGATAATAACCAAATCAAAGATAGTCCATGGATGTCTCCCGCCATTAACTCCAACCTCTAAATAGCAAAAACCTCCCTTTCCCATTAGGCTGTCATGTCAGTCTAGGTGGGGCAAATCCCGGTCATCTTTAGTTGTTTTGCATGGCTGACTCCGTTGTTACACCATCCTCTTCATCATTTTCTATTCTTGGCATTGCATGTCCACCTCTGGCTGCCTGGCTGGCTGGCTGGCTGGCTGTCTCACGGCCTTCTGGCGCTTCTTCCCCATTTTCCCTCTCCCACTGACAAGAAAGGAACGCAAAGAAAACAAAATAACTTCTCTCAATCAAATCCTCCTCCGTATTCTTCAAGTTTGCAGTGGTTAATTAGTTGACAATACCGACAGTAATGGGTGCGCACGTAGCAGGGCCTGCGCGCGCCCCAACCCCTGTATTAGCCCTCGTCATTCTTGTGCTTGTGCTTTCTTCTACGGCTGTGTCATCGCTTGGTGCCGCGGAAATCGATGCCCTTTTCAGGTTCAAGAGTGCATTGGGGAATGGCATGGCTCTCAGCAGCTGGGATGCCTCTGTGCAGCCGTGTGACGTGAATCGCACGTTTTGGGTAGGTGTGCTCTGCCTGAATGGTAGCATCTGGGGTTTGCAAATCGAGAACGTGGGAATAACGGGTACCATTGATGTTGATGCACTTGCTTCGTTGCATTCCCTTCGCACAATAAGCCTGATGAACAATAGATTCGAAGGTCCGTTGCCTGATTTCAAGAAACTTGGGAAACTAAAAGCTTTATATCTATCGAACAATAAGTTCAGCGGAGAAATTCCAGACAATGCATTTGAGGATATGGGGTCGCTGAGGAGGTTGTTCTTGGCAAATAATGAATTTACAGGCAAGATTCCTTCGTCGCTTACCACATTGCCTAAGCTTACAGAGTTGAAGCTTGAAGGGAACCAGTTTCAAGGCCAAATTCCTGAGTTTCAGCAACGAAGCCTCAAGACGGTGTCTTTTGCCAGCAATGAATTGGAGGGTCCTATCCCTGTAAGCCTAAGCAAATTGAGTCCCAATTCATTTTCAGGTAATCATTTAGCTACATATTGATCCTTAATTTTTATCAACAACCAAGGAAAATTGTCTCAACTAAATGGCTTTCAGGCAACAAGGGCCTGTGCGGGCAGCCTCTAGATCCCTGCCAACCTGGTGCATTTCCTTCTCCACCTCGTGCGCGAACGCCAAGTGCCCCAGAAGAGAAGATTGACATTTGGAAGACATTGTTCCTTGTACTGGTTGTAGCAGCCCTATTGGTGGCACTTGCTATGGCATTGTGTCTGTTCTACAGGAAAAAGCGCGAAACAGAAGCAGAGAGAACCCCATCGTCTGTCTCGGCTTCATACATAGGTTCTGTGCAACAGCTTGATCAGTTAGCAGCAGCTCGTAGCAGTCTTGTAAAGAGAGCTGATCGTGGAAAGTTGATATTTATGAAGGATGACATTGACAAGTTTGACTTGCAAGACTTGCTTAGAGCCTCGGCAGAGGTCTTGGGGAGCGGAACATTTGGGGCTTCATACAAGGCTGTGGTTCTTGCGCAGGCAATGGTCGTGAAGAGGTACAGACACATGACCGATATGGGGAGAGAGGAGTTTCATGAGCACATGAGAAGGATAGGGAGGCTCAGCCATCCAAACTTACTGCCTCTTGCAGCCTATTACTACAGAAAGGAAGAGAAGCTTTTGGTCACTGAGTTTGTGCAGAATGGTAGCCTGGCTAGTCACCTCCATGGTAGATCTCATTTGAAACTTGCATTCTTGATTTTTATTTTCTAGCATCAAAGTCAAGAACTCAGTTCAAAAATTGCAATTATCTCGAACTTTTACAAATTGATTGCTCACCAATGCACCGTTCTGTTCCTTTTGTGGCTTTGTTCTGGTTTAGGTAAGCATTCTCCGGAAGATCAAGGGCTTGATTGGCATACCCGGTTGAAGATTATCAAAGGTGTAGCTAGGGGCTTGGCATATCTTTACAGTGAGCTTCCAATAATTGTTCCTCATGGTCACCTGAAATCTTCGAATGTGCTCCTCGACGAGTACTTTGAGCCTCTTTTATCAGATTATGCTCTAAGGCCAGTGATCAACGCCGAACATGCACACTCCCTCATGATAGCTTACAAGTCCCCAGAATATACGCAGCAGGGCCGCAACACCAACAAAACTGACATATGGAGTTTTGGCATACTAATACTAGAGACACTAACAGGAAAGTTCCCGGAAAACTATCTAATACCAGGCTATAATCCTAAGGCAGATTTAGCTTCTTGGGTTAATAACATGGTGAAGGAAAAGAGAACGAGTGAGTTATTTGACAAAGAAATGACAGGAGCGAAGAATAGCAAAAGCGAAATGATAAGTCTTTTGAAGATTGGATTGAGTTGCTGCGAAGAAGATGCAGAAAGAAGACCAGATATCCACGAAGCTGTTGAAAAGATTGAACAATTGAGAGAAGCAGACTTCGACGATGAATGCATTGGCAGTGAAGGAAATGCTTTTAGTATCAGAGGGAATGATGATGATTTCTCCTCCTCCGTGGATCGGTAAATGGCAGGCACAATGGAGATTAACAGAAAAGTCACCAAAATGATGATAGGCTCCATTGGGCTCAAGATTCTTAAACACGGAACACAAAGCCCGCTAACGCTTTCTTCCAAGTGTATAAAATCATGTAGAGCAACGGGGTTTAGCTGATAGAATTATATGTTTTGGGGTTTTTGGAAAAAGGAAAAAACATGAGAAAAAGAAAAAAAAGAAAAAGATGCATTCTTTGTATGTTGTTTTTCTTCATTTACGTTTGTCATTCTCCTCTCTCTCCGGCATACCCGCAGGCATTTACGTAGCACGTTTCTTGAGAATTTTGTTGAGCTTTTAAGTCTTCATATCTACGAGATCTAGCTCTCTAGCACTGTTTCAATTTTTCTCTTGATCTATAGCGCAAGGCAAGCTTTAAATGGAGTGGAACAAGTTATTGAGCTGGTCTCCTACCTTCAGATCTAGACTTTGCTGGTGGTTGCACTTTGGGTTAAGGGAATATATGGATTATGGAGTTGACCTGTACAAGGCTTCAAGTTTTTTTTTTTTTTTTTCTCTATATATAATAATTTTGTTGATCTAACATGCTATGCTAAAGCATCTTGTTCATGTTTCCCCGGAAGATTGCACATCAAATTTACGCAAACCAAGAAATGTTGGAAACTTGCTTGTTATTATTTCTTTTGCCAAGATGTGTTGTAAAATCGTAAATTCACGTAGTAATTAAAGGCCAAAATGCACCTATCAGACCTGCAGAGTAGAGAATTCTGCAAATCCTGCAACTACCTGCTGACCCGGCAAATGTTGAATGACCAGAATACGTACCTACCTAGTGGGTGTGGCCTTCTAGCCGGTTAAGGTCAGAATGGAATGGCTGTGTCATGCCAGGAAGACTACGAACTTGAATTACAGAAGTCATTGGCTATAATGCAGAGTCAATTGGCGAGTAATGCAATGGCATGTCCAGCGTCGATGTTTGCCAGTGTTCTAGCTATCCTTCTGTTTCTCCGAGCCGAAGTTTTCCCTGAAAGTGAAAGCCCACTAGATTGTTCAGCCCAAGCACGAATAACATAAAATTTTAAGAAATTGTGTAAAGGTTAATTCGAATAATTTCAAGACCCGCAAAATTTAAGCACATTAAAACTTAAAATTCTATGCAAGTCATACGTTTAATTCAAGGTACATCATCATTCAAAATGTCATGGAGATTAAAATCCCCACACATTAATCGAAAATTAAGTCGAATCCAAAAGACCAATCCGCTATAACATCTAACCCGTTTAACACCTCTATTATATTAACCACTAGATAATCTCTCAAAAAAATTCCTCTAGGAAATTTAACTATACGATAAATCAATCAAATCCTATTATTGTAACAATATTTCCTAAAAGAATTGTGAGGAGAGTATACTTTCCTTTATTGGATTTTAACGTGTTTTAGTCTGATGGCATTGGATAAATCCAGAGGTACCTTTTTTTAGTAAGACCCGTTTGTGTATAAGAACGTTTTAACATCACTGGTCAATATTGATTGTTGACCATTTAACATGGGCAGAGGGAGGAAGAAAGAGAGAGAGGGAGAAAGAGAGAGAGAGAGAGAGAGTGTGTGTGTGTGGGGGGGTGGGGGTCAAATATTACTTTTTGCAGAAGCAAAGCCAAAAAAGAACCTTAGCCCTGTATTTGAACAATCGAAACAGAAAAACTAGTTAGTTTTTTAAAACAGAAGCCTGATAAAAAATAATAAAAACAAAGGCTTTGAACAAAGTCAACGAATTGTTGCTTTGCAGGTGAGTTCAGGGGAGAGGTTTGTTAGGCCTCTCAAATGCTTCCTCGTATGGCATTGTTCATGGGGTAGTCAAGTTTCCTGAGGAAAAAAAAACAGAGGTTTGAATCCTCAGCTATCTTGTGCAGTTCTGAAGGAAAAGAGCTCTTTTTTTTTCCTTCCCTTTTTCTACATCTCTTTTTGCAACTCTTCTCTTTCCACCAATTGAAAAAAGGTTTAGAAACCAAAAGGTACAGAAGAAAGAGAGAAAATGTGGCTTCCAAAGGAAAATGGAGCAAAGAAAGCAAGAGGAAACGGGCTGGTAGCAGTTGCTATCAATAAGGACAAAGGGTCAGGCAGTCAACATGCTTTGAAATGGGCCATTGATAATCTTCTCTCCAAGGGCCAAACTATTATTCTAATCCATTTTGTTAGTAGAGCATCATCATTATCTACAAGTAATTATCTTCTCTCTCTGAGTTTTACATTCTGCTTTCTGCTAGTTTTTTCTTTCTTTTTTTTTTTTTCAATTTAGATACAAAGCCAAATTTCATAAATAAGTGCATTTGAAATCTTCTAGGTCAATTTGTTGATCTGGTTCTTAATCTTTCACAAGAAGCTATAAATTCAGGCCCTGATAACTACGATTTCGTTTGACCAATTGTAGCAGATTTCCCTTGCAAAACATTTTTTGTATAACAAGTAAAAAATTATGAAAGAGGGGATGCTTTATACTGTCCTCGGCAGCAACCTATCAAACTAAAGCAAATTGATCTTATATCCCATTTTATCAAGTTAATGGCCAAATTATAAAAATGGTTTCTTCTATGGATAATGAAATAAATACTCCAGGTATAATTTTCACGTGAGCAGAAATATGTTGATAAACCAAACTTTATGGTGCATTGATTGTCTATAAACGAGATATAAAATGCAATATCCATTGTCTTTTCATATTGAAATTGAGAGTTGCTTAACTTACAGCGACAATCAGGCTTACAGCTGATTGCCCTTTCTCATCTTCATTATGTGCAGGCCATGGAATAGCTGCTGATCAGGGTCCAGTTGGGAAGCAGCAACTTGAGGAGATGACAAAGGAACTCTTCATCTCATTTCGCTGCTATTGCACCCGCAAAGATGTATGCTTTGGACCCTTCTTTATTTACAATAAGAGTAACATCTGCAACCAGCAATGAAGGGAAACATGTCAACAGGGCACAATAAGAATCCTGTTATTTGTGCATAGACGTATGCATTCCTAATTTAAACATGTTAAAATAGAAGAAAAATAGCATTTGCAATTCTTGTATCCTTTTCATATATCATCTATATTTCTTGGGTTTTCTGCTTTTCTTATCCAGATTATTGTGTCAGGTACATAGCTATGATGTTGTAATTGAAGACAATGATATTGTAAAAGCAATAACAGAATATGTTTCCTATGCTGCAATTGAGAATTTGGTTCTTGGTGCACCTTCACGCCATGGATTTATGAGGTATTTGCATCCCTTTTCAATTTTTCCTACACACAACCCCCCACAATTTCTATTCTGTTACACATTTTGTTTCATAAAAAGAAACAAAAAAGTAAAACTGGAGAACATCTACTTTAAGCTCCTATTCACAAAAGCTAGATAACTTTTCTAAGCAGCTATGCAGTGCAGCAAAGTAAGATTACACAATTCATTTAACCACTTGTATGCAGATAACATACTTAATTGTCATTATGCCCAAAATGGGATGCGAGGAATTGAAATTAGGACACCACTAAGACTTAATGTACTTTACTAGTTGTGAAGACTACAAAAAAGGGCAATTAATTGCAGAAGAAGACAGACTTTCTGCGGATTTATGATCTCTGGAAGCCGAAACATTAGAAACCAAGCACAAGAACAATTGTGAAAATGATGCGTACTGCTATCAATCCAGCATTTATCCTAACTCCTAATCAAGTGATAAGCAGTCTTACATAAGTTGATTCTCAACACAATTGCAAGAAATTTCATGTGCCCACTTGGAATAGATCAATGCCAACTGACCATAAATTGAAGCATGTTAACAATCATGTACAAAATAAGGATGTGTATCCAATAATCAGACATAGTCTACTACAAATTAATAGAAACATAACCAAAAGTTGAAGTGTGAGTTCTTGAAGATTCCTGCATGCATTTACTGACCAAGGTTCCCTGCTTTTAATGGTTTTGTTAAACAGAAAATTTAAGGCAGACGTACCTAGCAGTGTGTCAAAAGGAGCACCAGATTTCTGTAATGTGTATGTCATCTCCAAAGGAAAGATTTCTTCAGTGCGCAATGCTTCTCGTGCAGCTCCATTCACCTCTCCAGTGCTACGTGAATTAGATGAACAAAGTGGCCACAGTGATAACTCCTCAGACACTCTATCCACTCATAGTATGAGCATAAGAGGTTTTTTTTCTCTCAATCAAAGGGACTTTCTCCATTTTATTATCCCAGTGTTGACTCAAAGTCCTATATTCTCTCCTTCTTTTGCAGACAGGGTATCAGTCAAGCCTCGTTCCTCGATCGATGAACCTTCCAAGTATGTGATGAACCATTTATTTATCACAATGAAATAATGTGCAAGGATTGAACTATTATGAACAGAGTACTCTAATTAGTGATAAAAAAAAAACAGGGTAATTTTACCATTACACCGTGCCTAGCCCTCCAAGTACTACAATTAGTGATGTTTTGTCAAATTTCAGAAATGCGGGAAACTAATTTGCTAGTTATGCAATGATCACACTTTGATGTCAACACCAGATAAAACTAGAAATTAAATTATAATTGATGGAGCTTCACCTACGGAGATCAAGCTATTCAGGTTAAAAATTTGAACTGGTAGCTTTACAGTCATTATGCCTGAATCACCAACAAATATCTGCAAAGGGAGAAAAAGAGAGGTTGCCTCTATAGTAGCACGTTGATATTTGCTTAAAATTGTATCCATTCCATGCCAACTGAAGCAGGGCTGACTGCATAAGTGTGGGAAACAGGTCTCCATTTGTCAGAGGAGGACGAGGCTATAATGCAATGCCATTTGCAGATTTCCCAGAATCAGAAACTGACATATCATTCATCAGCTCTGGCAGAACAAGTACTGAGCGCACATCTTCTGTTGCCTTTGATATTGGCAATTCTGCCCCGGGATCACGACTTTCAACCAGCTCGACATCAAGCTTAGGATCAATGCGCTCTGGTCTGAAGTTCATGGACCTCAGTTCCCATCAGGATTTCTCATCATTTTCAAATGATAGCGGCGCATCATTTTCAAGTCCATCACATGGCGTGGTATGGACCTTATTACTATGATAAAAGCATTTATGCATACACAAAGGACCACAAGCCGTATTGGGTTGCAATTGCTTACATTTAAGAAGTACAAGCTACTACAAAAACAAAACAGCATGAGTATCAGCAAAGAAAGAATTAGCAAGCGTATTTGGCACATGCTAAAAACTTAAGAGAAAAGGCATGAAATTGATCTAGAAAATGCAAGCAAGTGTCACGAGAATATATTTTTCCCCACAAATTTTCTGTAAAGGTCCCGGTTAAACTTTCTGTTTGTTCTGTGTGGTTCGAGCTATTATTAGAAACGGAGCAAAAGGTTTGTGTTTCGAGTTTTCTTTTAGCATTAATTTGCAAAGCTCTGTCCTGGGTATCCAGTTCTGCACATCTACTTTGATTCATTTCTTATCATATCTTGGAAGATCATCAGCATTAAAATTATTTGGACTTTTACATTTCAGATGCATCGCCTCAAATCTTTCTTAAAAACTTATGATTTCAAGTTTGATTTGTTGATTGTTTTTCAACTTTTTCTTCTTTCTTGAAAAAACAGACGATGGGGCCACAAAAGATCAGTGTGGCTCTTGTAAAACATCAATCGTTTGCTTGTTCCTGAAATGCTTCCAATCATATTCTTTGAGCATCGTAGGTGACTTGTCTATCTCTTTCCTTAGTGTATTTTAAACATGCAGGATGATTTGGAAGCAGAGATGAAGAGGCTAAAACGAGAGCTGAAGCAAACAATGGAAATGTATAGCAATGCATGCAGAGAAGCTCTCACAGCCAAACAAAAGGTATTAAAATGTTGTGTTTGCCACATGTGCTTGAAACAATGAAAAAACAGACCATAATCTGATAGCTAACCAGACAACGGAGCTCCAACGCTGGAGAATGGAAGAAGAACGAAGATTGGAAGAGGCCAAACTCGCAGAGGAAGCGGCATTATCACTAGCTGAGAAAGAGAGGGCAAGGTGCAGGGCAGCCATGGAAGCAGCTGAAGCAGCTAAGAGGATAGCAGACCTGGAATCACATAGGAGACAAGGACTGGAAACCATAGCCCTTAAAGAAGCAGAAGAAATGAAGAAAACAATGGACACCCTGGCTGATGTTAGGTACAGGAGATACAGCATCGAGGAGATTGAAGATGCCACAGAGTCCTTTGCTGCATCACGAAAGATTGGAGAAGGAGGTTATGGCCCAGTCTTCAAGTGTTATCTTGATCATACACCTGTTGCAGTTAAGGTTTTACGTCCAGATGCAGCACAGGGAAGGTCACAATTCCATCGAGAGGTGAGGGACAGAAAAATTTCTTAGTAACTAACCAAGGTTCAATATCAGGATAAGAGAATCATGGGAGAAATTAAAATTTCACAAGTTCAGCAAGCATTTTTAAGTATACAGATTTGACTTAACACAAACTTTAACCACTTTACAGTTGAGTTTTTGAGGAGCTTTGAGATATTGACATAAATATGCTCACATACTAACCCATAAGCAACAGATAGCATTTCATGATGAACTTTTACCATTATAAAAAGAGATTTCTGACCTCTACCTCTGCACATGTGATACAGGTTGAAGTACTAAGCTTAATACGGCACCCCAACATGGTACTTCTGCTGGGAGCTTGCCCAGAGTATGGCATTCTAGTGTATGAATACATGGCTAAGGGAAGTTTGGATGACTGTCTCTTTCGGAGAGGCAATACTCCAGTTCTCCCTTGGCAAGTCCGGTTCCGAATTGCTGCAGAGATTGCTACGGGTCTACTCTTTCTCCATCAGACCAAGCCAGAACCACTAGTGCACCGTGACCTTAAGCCAGGCAATATTTTGCTAGACAACAACTACGTCAGTAAGATTAGTGATGTTGGATTGGCCAGGCTTGTCCCTGCCGTTGCTGAGAATGTAACACAATACCACATGACATCAACGGCTGGAACCTTCTGTTACATAGACCCAGAGTACCAACAAACTGGAATGCTTGGTGTAAAATCTGATGTATATTCCCTAGGAATCATCCTTCTACAACTAATAACATGCAAGCCACCAGTGGGTTTAGCCCACCATGTTGAGAGAGCCATTGAAAGTGGAACCTTCAATGAGATTCTAGACCCAGCTGTTCAGGATTGGCCAATTGAAGAGACTTTAACCTTAGGAAAGCTGGCACTTGAATGTGCACAGCTGAGACGGAAAGACAGGCCAGATCTCGGCAAGGTAGTCTTGCCGGGGCTCAATAAATTGAGAGATTTTGCTGAAGAAAATACGAGCTTCATCTATTATGCTGGCAGCACCGGCCACTCCCCCAACCACAGCGTTACTTCAATAACACAGGTTAGTCAAAGAATGCATTTCCTTGGCATATTAAGAATGTTTACCATTCCAGTTGCATAAGCATCAGGTAAAAGGTTAGGCACATTCACATGTGCCAAAGTTTTACCATCCTACAGCATCTGTTGCATCAGCTGAAGCAATCACACGAGTAATCCCTAAATACTCATGTAGTGTCTTTGAATAAAGTAACACTGACAGCTTAAAAAGTTCATGCCATGGAGGACTTTCATTGTAGAGGTACAATCCTAGAAAATTTTCCGAATACAATCACTCACCCGAGGCATTGTTTTTTTCAAAAACACGCATAAAAAATTATCTTTCTGAAAAACAGATTGTAGAACCACCACCAAGGAGGTCCATAAGATTTCTAAACCCATCAGGAAGAGAGCATTAGTGTAAAGTTGCAAATGTTTACAATTTGTAAACATACAGTTCACTCCTTTAAACATTCACGGGTAACTACTGGCAACAGGAACTAGAAAGAGTTGTTTTACTATGCTTCAAAAATCGGTCAAATTGTCTGGTGTGAAATAGGCTGCCAAGTCATTTCTAACGTATATTGTTGACAACATCTTTACAGGGAGCAATGAGTGGTCCCCAAATTGTGCATTCTGAGAGCCATTCGACAACATCAGTAGGACAAGCTGGTGAGCAATGAGTAACAAAACAGACATAAAACATTAAAAGAATAAAAAATTAAAAAAAAAAAAAACTCTACAGATGATTACAGAATCGCAGGAACTAAATGTTATGGTGATCGTTTGCTTACCCTTTTTCACAGAGCCAACAGAACAAAGCTAAAAGGGCGGCCAGTCAAGATAGGAAGCTAGAAAAAGTTAAACTGTTGGCCTTATCTCTGCAACATTATAGGCCAAAGCTTAGCCCCAAGGTAGGAGGTAGGTAAAGCAGTTTCCACCAACCTCACTAGGTTTGGGACTTGGAAATTTGTTGTACTATAGATTTAAGCTCTTTGCGAGCAGAAAGTTTTGCTTTTGTTTGCGTGTAATTAACAATCAAGTGGGAAATTGAAGTGAGGACACGAATCTTGTATCTATCGACCATGTACAAGTGAAGCAACTATCTCAGTGTACTTGTACTAAACATGATAATTGGCAGTTGGTGATATCATAATATGGGGTTCAGAGAAAAAATAAATAAATAAACAATAATAATAATGAAGAACAGACTTAAAATCATTTTCTTTATCTTAAAAACAAAACCAGTTATAGTACCCAAACAAATGGGGAGAGAACTTTGGTAGTAAAGGATAAGCCCAAAAAAGGCTCAACAAGAACAAAAAATACTGATCAATTTCTGAAATCAATAACCCCAAAAACGAGGGAGAGAAAAAAAAAAAAAGAAAGCAAAGAATGTTCAAAACCCTTCAAGAAGAGAGGATGCTCAAGTCTCAACGCACATCCAGAATACGGGAAAAGGGTAATAAACTCGAGATAAGATTCACAATTCTGATGAAAATGATCCCGATATTGAGTCAAAAAAACAAAGAAAGAAAAGAATTTAAAAAAAAAAAACAGAAAAGAAATTTCAAGAAAACGTTAGAAAAGTTAAAATAAAAAATAAAAAATAAAAACCTTTAGATAAAACTCATAATTCTTCAGTAAAATAGCCCCGCAATTGAGCAAGAAAGAGTAAAGAAAGCTAAAAAGCTATCAAGAGAAGGGTAAAAAGTTATAAACCCGAGAAGAAACTCACAGGCCACAATTCTGCGAAAATAATCCCAACATTGAGCAGTGGATCCAGAAAATCCGACGCGTCGAAATGGCCATCCGGTTCAAATCTACGGGCGGTGTTATACGACCCGAATCAGGGCTTAGGGTCTTAATCCGAAAGTCATCATCACCACCACCGCGATCCTTTAACCCTCGAATCGTGTTTCTGATTGGAGGAACTTCATCTTCCTAATCGACAAATGTATCCAACAATGGAACTGAATTTTTTTTCCAATCACCCCCCCCCCAAAAAAGGGAAAACAACAAAAAAGGGCCATGGAAACAAAGTTCCAAACCGATAAAAAATCAAAAACGGCAAAAACCAAAAAAATATTTTTTTTTAAAAAAAAAAAAAAAAACAGAAGAAGAAGCCTTATAGTACCTCAAAAAAAAAAACAAAAGAAAAAAGAGTTCAACAAGAAACGAACTCACTCAAAATCCTTCGAGAAAAGGAAGAAAAGTGTTACAAAACTCGAGATAAAACTGGCAATTCTCTTGAAAGCAACCCCGAAATTGAGGAGACCCAAAAAAAAAAAAGAAGAAAAAGAAAAAACAAGAGCAAAGAAAGTTAGAAAAATAATTCACCAAAATGGGAAAAGGCAATAAAACTCAAGATAAAACTTAAAATTCTGCTTACAACCCGAAATAGAGAAAGCAAAAAAAAAAAAGAGTAAAGGCAGGTCCAAAACCCGCCAAGAAAGGAAATCCGACCCATGGGCCGATCTTCCACCAGGGACGACCAGCCTGTGCAAATCCCCAGGCGGGGCGGTCTTTTTACGGGTCGAATCAGGATTTACAGAACTCTTTCATAATCACCACCAATGCCAAACCCCAGACCCTTTAGTGGACTTTCTGAACGAGAAGGAGAAGCAGAAGAAGAAGTCAAGAAAAAACACAGCGACAGAGAGACAAAGAGATGAGCGCGCGGGGTGCACGGCGTTGGGTATTTATAGCTGGCGTTTGGAATCTACCGTAGCATGTGAAATTACTATAATGTCCTCCATGACGGTTACTTCGAAAATGTTACCGTTGCCCGAGGACAAGGGCACTCACTCTCACGCATGTCTTGAATAAATGCAATCGAATTTCTAATTGTTTCGCATTAATCTCATGTTTGTCTACTAATACTAAAGTAACAATTAGTAATAAAATTAAATAGAAAAAAAAAACTCGCTTTAATTCAATTAATCTAAAAATAAATTTGACAATTAATAGAATAGGTTGTAAGATGAAATAAAGGGCTGGAAGTAAAAAAGATAAATTCATAGAAAAATTTCATAGAATTAATATAAGATATACTTCGTGTATTGACATGTAAATTCTAAAGAGAGAAAGAAGGGGGGGGGAGGGGTTGGATTCTATAAGCATATATGCAAAATTTGTGAGCGAGAGCATGCCATTCAAATTATAATAGGCTTTGTATTTTTCAGACTTCATCAATATTAATTAAAATGGAACTCGTTTATCTGGTAAAAGGCTTGGTTAAGTTAGGGGGACCTCGGGAAGCAAATAAAACGTGTAATTTATTAATCATTACAATTTCTCTTGTCCAAAAATGAAAAGGAGAGGTGGGGTGGTATTCAAAAAAATTACTAGTTAGTTCCTGGGAAACCCATTTAGAGAAGACAAAAAGATTGGAGTTGGAGGAGGTTCTGACCATATCCAACGTTGTTTACGCAACTAGTTATTGAGTTCCTATGTACGTTGTGGTGTCACCAGAAGAGACATGGGACGTGACGTGCCTCTTGAACAGGAAACGTGGCTGGCCGGGGAAGTTTCTGGCTTTGTGACGTGCCCGTGGTTATCTTGTTTCATTTACCTTCTGAATTTTGAAGGACCACACCACCGGGATCAACACGAATAACTGCATGCATGCATAACTCTGTTTTACTCTTGCTCTCCGATGCGTGCAACAACAGCTAACTAAGCAAAAATGGCACAAGGCGAAGAAGCCAAGACTAGAAGTGAACCCCAAGTTGAGATTCAGGTCTCTCTCTCCTTTTGCGTGTGTTGGTTTTGAATATTTTGCTATCATCTTGCTTGTTTTTCTAGTGTATGTGTGCATGGAGAAAGAGGGCTGCATGATGAAAATGTCGGTATAATTTGAATAAATGACACAGTTATTTGGGTCTTAAGCTGATATATATATATATATATAATCAAACGGCGGAATATTATAGGAAAGTGGGGACATATTCTTCTTTTATAGGCCAAAAGTTGAGAGAGAGGAACCCCAGGGGTTTGATGATGTCCAGCGGCTGTACCATGTTCTGCGCCCAGAATCTGCCGAGAGGCCCGTTGAGGAGAAGCAAGACCCGGAATCAGGCAAGGAAGGGGCCAAAAAGGTTTCATCAGGTGGACATGGAAGTGACTCTGGCCAGGGCAGCGATGAAGGTGGACACGGTAGGCAGGTAAATTTTATTTCCCAAAAGTGGCAGCTTTATGCTCAAAGCACGCCATTTGCTTGTTACGCGCCTTCTGTTTTCAATTGATCGCAGGAAGTGAACGTTGAAAAGGAGCCGCCGCTGCGTTTCATTGTAATGGGTCGGAAAATGCTTCCGGATCCGAGTAAGAAAAGGCAACCTTTCTGGGGATTCGTTGACTTGGTCACCACAGAGATTGATGATTTGAAGAATGCTCTTAAAGGAGGTAATATCGACTAATTCATTGTAAAGTTGCTAGCCTTTCTAGCGTTGATTGCGATTGCATAATCTGTGAAATGTGTTACTTTTTCTAGAGGAATATGAAACTTCAACGAGAGGGCGTCGCCACAAGCCTCCGGCCAGAGCGCTAGGAGAAGGCGCGTACCGCATACTGAGGCACAATCCAAGCAAAAGCATGCACACGCATTTGGTCTACGAGCTGGAGCTGCCGCCAGAAGGGAAGGAAGATGAGCCCCAGGAGACGCTCAACATTGGACGCGAAGGCACATACGTGATACAAATAAAGAACCCGGATCGAGACGGCTCATCTCGATTCAGAGGACTTCAAAACAAGCGCAAGGCCACGTTCCCCGCTCACCTGCAAGCGCAGTTGGGCCACAGGCGGTTCATTCCCGCTGATCCACCGGATTTCTTGAACTATGAAGGGTGTGAATTCCTGCTGATAGCAGCCTCAGACGACTTGGAAGAGGAATTGGGGTTGGAGATCAAGACAGAATGGGATGCAGAACCTTCTTGCTCTGATTTATTGCAAACTTTTGGAAGGACCACCGTTAATAAGCCTCTTATTGAAGGCGCTTGGGCTTGAAGAAAAATCATACCCTTTTGAAGGCGGTGGGGGTTGTTTTTCGTTAAAGAGAGAGCAATCCACATGCACGTTGTTTAAGTCTAGATTAGCATGCTCGGTTTGACAATTCTCTTGCTAGGTGACTAGTGTGTTTTCTAAGTGGTACAGTAGTTGACTAGTCTCTGAGTAAGTTGATATCTGTAAATTTGTATTATTATTTTCCTGGATTACTCATCAGCCGTCTTAGCTCAGCCGGTAGAGCGCATGGCTTTTAACCATGTGGTCGTGGGTTCGATTCCCACAGACGGCGTTCCTACTCTTTTTATCCTTTTGGTTGTTCTCTCTGGAGACTCCTATAGAAGGAAACGGCTGCCCTCTGCTTTAGTTTCTGTCTTCGCCTTGAGCTGAGTCTCTTTCTCTCTCTCTCTCTCTTTCTCTCTCTCTCTCTGTGGGGGTTTTGGGTTTTGTGGGAGATGCGGAAGTAAAGAACGTCAGTTTCATCAAATGTCCACGAAGTCACTCTTTATCTGCACAAATCTCCAATTTTCATCTCCAACCAGCCGCTCCCTTCCCCGATTTCAGCCAAAGCTGCTTCCTTTCCCTTACAAGCCTCTTTCTTTTTCCCTCCACGAAAGAACACACTTCCTCAAATGCCGGCAAGACCCCAATCCCAGCCATACACCCAACAACGGCAATCACCCATCACCGCCCCCCTCGCAACCGCACCACCGCCTGTCAGAAGAAGAATACCAGCTCAGAGATACCCAAGACGCCGTTTCCCATTCCCTTCAAGAGTGTGGAGTTTCCAAAGAGGAATCCCAGTCCATTGCATTGAATTCCCCCATGTACGCCAAGATGTTGCTTGATAGCGTGAGGGATTTGGATGAGTGGAATGCATGGAAAAGTGGCAGTAGTGGAGGAGGAGGAGAAGAAGTGGAGGGATTCGGCGATTTGGGGTTTAAGGAGAAGGTGGTTTATATGGCCAAGGAGAAAGGTGATGGTGGCAAAGTTGCTTTCTTGGAGAGCACTGGATTAGGCTTGGCTTCGGCTATGAATGTCTCCCGGTACCTCTCTGGGGAGCCACTTCCTGGCCTCATTCACAAGGTTAGCTTCAAATTTTGGAGAAGAGTTAATCTTTTTTTCTTTCTAATGATATTTACAAATTTAAGCTCGTTGGGCTGGAATTCGAACATTTTATTTCTAATCAAATTATGAATTGTTTATAGACTTTAATGTGCTTGTGTTGTGAAGAGAGACATTTTGAAGTGCGCTATACGCTGCAATTTCGTGGGAATTCTTTCCTCGAGTCTTTTAATTTGATATGTTGACCTTCCAAAAGTATTTGTTTAATCAGTGTTGTTGTCCTGTGGAACTACAGTCATGTGCTCTGTGAGCCCCGAAGGATACATCACTTCTTTATGACCTTATCTCTCTCTCTGAAAAACTTCTCTGTTTATATATCTTCTGGAGTTGTTCCTTATTTTGCGTTTGGCTTTTAGGTTAAGTATATGAAGGAAATGTTCTTTTCTGGCAGCGATGATAGAGGAATCTTTGCTAAAAATGCCCATTGCATGCTGATGCACTTATCAATAGCTATTGATGATGACTTGCAGCAAACATTGTCCTTTTTCGAAAAGGTTTGAGCCTATGCCTATGCATTATATATATTTTTCTTGGCTGGAGATACATTGATCCCGGTTGTATTTTGAAGCTATCTGACACTTTCTTGCTAGGACTGCAGCCTAACTATTTTCTTTGCAGAGCAATTCACTAACATTGATATGTATTCAGCTCCTTTCTTTTCTTCTTCTTCTTCTTCTTCTTTTTAACATACAGCAAGCTGAGTTTCCATTCCTTTTGTATAGTTACAAGCAAGGCGCGGAGGTTTAAATTTGTTGGGTTCACCAAATGTTGCCTTCCAATACTTAGTTGAATCATTTCCACTCATTCTTTTGCTGCCAATAGAATCCCACTTGAAGCCTATCACAGAATTTCTGGAAAGTATTGAAGTACCAAAAGAACGTATAGCACACATATTCCTGTTGTTTCCACCTATCATCCTCTATGACACTGAAGTCCTTAAGAGAAAAGTTCTGGCATTTGAGAAGGTACTCTTTGAAAATCTATGCTTACATAGAGCCTTTCATGTTTGTTTTTAGTCTATGCCTGAAAAATTGAAAAGGTGATGTCATTAGATGGATTTTATGTTGTTATTTATTTTCTCAATTCCTTCCCTGTGAATCTTTTCCCACTTGTTTTTTTCCCAGATTGGTGTAGTTGGTAGAGACCTTGGTAAAATGCTGCTAAAGTACCCATGGATCTTTTCAACTTGCATTCAAGATAACTACAATGAGATCCTCTTGCTACTTAATATGGAGAAGGTATGGCATGTGCATATTCAAGGATTGGGCTTCCATACTTTCCTTTCTGTTGCTGCCATCTCAAACAAGTTTAGATACTTTTTTCAATTATTATTTATTTTCTAGTAAAAGCCTGGATTCTTTTTGCAATGACAACTGAGGATGGGATATAATTCACTGTAGCCTTTTGTCCCCCGTTAGGGATAAATGTAAGAAACAGTTGACCAGATGCCAAAGTGATTTACTATAATTCTCATTGGAGTTTTGTTTCTGAAGTAATGCTGTCCTTTTTGGAGGAGCTATTCTCCTCTTTGGTCTGTTTCATAAAATTAACTCTCTCGTATCTCATTGACATCTGTGTTTCATTCTTCCTCAGTGGCCTGTTTTTTTATGAGGTATTGGCACAAAATTATACACCAATTGCCACCTACCTAGTAACTCTTGTGCTGCTTCACTTTGAACACTTAATATAATTATGCATATTAGATTAAATATATAAAATCATGTCTTATGTCAGATATCAAAAGTGATTGTTGACAACTCTGGTGCTGCTTCACTTTTCATGGTTAATGTAATTATGCCTATTAGACTAAATATAGAAAATTCTTATCTTATGCCAGGTACCAAAAGTGACCGTTGATAGAGCAATTAGAAGCTGGCCTCATATATTGGGCTGTGCAACTAGCAAGATGAAGGTAATGGTGGAACAATTTGCCAAGTTAGGGGTTAAAAATGAGAAGTTGGGTCAGGTTGTTGCTGCAAGTCCTCAACTACTTCTAAAGAAACCCCAAGAATTTCTCGAGGTACAGGGATTACTTGTTCTTGACATGCAAATGCAAATGAGCAGTAATTTTCTTGGTGTGCTATTTTATGTGAGTAAACTTGAGAAGAAGGAAGCAAATGATGTGATGCGAAATAATCCATTTTCTGAGGAGATTTTCTTTTCTTTTTGTTTTTTTGGTAATAATTGAAAGGTTATGCACAAGGCGGATGACCGCTAACCTATCCATGCATCATTGACATATTCAAGCTGTTTGTTTGTATTGTATATGTTTTTTCTAGCAATTTGTTCTTATTGTATGGCCTTTTAATGTCATGGTGTTCTGGTAACTACCTCAATAATGGTTAAGCAATTGTAATTCTCTTCACAAAGTAGTTGGAGGCCACACCTCATTGCTAGGGATTGTGCTCTTGGAGTATTGTTGGATGTGAGCCCTCCAGAAAGCCTAGCTTCTATCCTTGTGGCGGACTTAAGCAAGCATTCGTGACTTATTTGATGAATGGTGTCCTCTAGTTCCTTATGTCAGGCAGAAGGGAAGATCTTATTTGGGAGAATAATTACAAAGCTCAGAATGCGTTGCTTCTATTTCCGTAAATTATTTCTTGAGCATATTTCAGAGGCAGTTCTGAATTTTGCAGGTGGTTTCATTTTTGGAAGATCTAGGATTCGATCAGGAAATGGCGGGACATATACTCGGTCGCTGCCCTGAAATTTTTGCAGCGAGCATTCAGAAAACCCTAAAGAAAAAGGTCGAGTTCCTCCGTTCTATCGGTGTTTCTGAAGAGTACCTCCCTCGGGCAATAAGGAAATATCCAGAGCTTCTTGTATCTAACATCGACAGAACTCTACTTCCACGGTAACATTTTTTCTTCCTTGGGCAATAAGTTATTTTCTGCATCCCTTCATCTTAAACATTTTGTAAGCGACGACAACCGAAGAAGATGGCATAACTTAAGAGTTACTAAACTGGTGTTTTGGTCTCTGAACTAATACGAGCGTGTGATGGCAGGATGAATTACTTGGTGGGGTTAGGAATATCAAGGAAGGACGTTGCATTCATGGTCGGTAGTTTCTCTCCTTTACTGGGGTACAGCATCGACAAGGTGTTGAGACCGAAGTACGAGTTCCTCGTGAACACGATGGAGAAACCCGTGAAAGAGGCAGTGGTGTATCCTCGGTATTTTAGCTATTCGTTGGAGAGGAGAATCAAGCCCAGGTTCTTGTTGCTGAAAGGAAGCAACATTGATTGTGGCTTGAAAGAGATGCTGGCGAAAAATGATGAGGAATTTGCTGCCATGCTTGTGGGTGCTGGGAAGAAGATGCCTCTGCCCTCCTCGTCTTCCCCTTCTCCTCGTTGAACCGCAAAGCACAAGAATTCACCGAATTGAAACAATGGCATGACTTGTAAACAATTACAAGATCGGCAATTCGAAAAGGGCAAAAAAAAAAGAGAGAGAAAAAGGATTTTAATAGATTTATCTCGGCCTAAAGATTACGCTGTCGTTTTAGAATTCATATCTCAGCGCACGGCACAGGATGCGGGCGCCGTGTGTTTTCCCGGAGTTAGCTCAAATCCCCCCCCCCGGGGTGGGGCCTTTTCGGTTGGGCTGAATGTGGGCCCATGTTCGGCCCAATTAGGAGTCATGCGACATTTTGTCTGAAAGTCGCGCATTGCGGGCCGTTTTTATTGGGCTAACGAGGGAGATGTCGTCGGCCCATGTTGGCCCAACTGGAAATTAAGACGCCATTTTTGTCTCATGAAGACCGTTAGTTTCCCGAAGCGCGCACACACGCGCACACACACACACACTCTCTCTCTCTCTCTCTCTCTCTCTCTCTCTCTCGGTGTCGGTCTCGCTGTGATAGTTTCAGTTTATCCGATTGCTTTCTCTGTGAGTCTCTTGTTTTTCTTGTGGTTCTCTTTGCACCCATGATGCCACCCTCTTCTAATTTTTTTTTTAATTATTTTTATAATTTCGGTTTCTCTGCATGTTCGTTTGTCGCTTAAGAAAAAGAAGAAATGTCTTGGGTTTAACCAAGCACATGGATATGGTTCCCTTTTACATGAACCCATATATTATATATTCTGTTTATATGCCTTGTGCCTGTTTTGCCTTTTGGTACTTTAGATCAAGGCAAATTGGCTTTTTACTTCTTAGTGATTGGAAACTTCAATGGTGTTCTGTAAGGGAAAGAAGAATAAAAAAGGGGGGGGGGCATGCCGCGGATGGTGACAAGGGAGGCTGTTTCTGGGACTTGAAGTTGCAACTTTTGTAATCTGTGACGATTTCCCGAAATATTGGTGCTAAATTCGAAACCATTGGCCTCTGAATGCTGGGCAGCTCATCTGATCTTGTGTCAATCTTGTAACTGTGAGTAGATGTACTCGTTGCACCAATTTGGTTTTGCCCCTTGATTTTTTATTTTTATTTTTATTTTTATTTTCCGGTAGGTTGTTGGAAACAAGGAAGGAAAAGAGAGATTAACCTGCTATTGTTTCGTTGGTCCTGCTGAAGAATAATCGATTTGGCTAAAAGCCTATTGGCTCGGTTAGAATCCACTAAAGGTAGATTTGTGAAATGGATCATCTAACCTTGTTAAATGTTTTGATTTATTCTCTCCTCGTCATTGTTTCCTTGTATGGGAGTGCAGTATGAACGCATGTTCAGTAAAATGTGATGTCTGCGGAAAGGCGTAATTGTGAAATTATGGTGAGAAAATGGGGTCTGTTATCCGTAAAGCTGCACATGGAATCGGAGATGTCCTTGGAAATGCCTTTGCTGCTCCTTTTAAGACAATGTTTGGTGGATCATGCGAGTAAGTATACATACTCCTATGCTTCCCTTAGGTTTTTTCGCAATTTCCTGTTACCATATTGTATCCCCTGTCCATTTGCGTAATTATATTCACCCAATCAATAAACATTGCATCGGTCAACAGGAAAACTTCTCCGCTTGAGTGTTGTAGGTCACTTTGGATTTTTTATTTACTTTTTAAAATTATAAATACTTTTATAGTTCATAAATCGATGTGCCATTGGAGGCAATACCTTGGTAACTGGTTAAGAGGGATATGTTGAATACCCAAAGTTCTCGAAGCGGGACATTTTCCATGACCGCGCTTGATTTTGATGTATGGGAAATCTAAGTTCAGAAGCCATTACTGGACAATCCTTTTTAAGCATCAGCACCAATTTCTTTTCAATCATCTAGTTTGAGTGTCTATAGCTTCACTCCATATTTCTATTGGTCAACCATTTTCACCAATTTTACTTACGGAGGTTTGTTCTTACATTTTTCTCATGTCTGTTGTTATTTTGCCTGCATCTTATTGCTTTCCACAACTGTAACTGGATTAAATTTGCAGGGATGTTTGTTTGGGGTCATGGGATATGATCTGTTTCATTGAGCATCTATGCATCTCAAATTTATTGAAGCTGCTGTTGATCCTGTGTCTCTACTACCTAAGTAATTATCTTGCCATTACCTTTCATTTTCTGCTTTACTCCTCCCATCTTTTGCCCGAATGAATGTGTTATATTATCAATTTTATGCTTGCAGCATTGTTATTCTTCTACCTGTTGTTCAAGCTGGGGATTTGCCAATGCATAGGGAGAAGCCTTTGCAAGATGTGTTGGGCTGCATGTGAATCATGCTGGTGAGCATTAGACTATTGCACCTGCTTCTTGTGGTTCAAGTTAAAGAACACAAAGCGGGTACATCGGCATCGTTTCAGAGACATGGAAAGTGGATCCACACCAAGTTTAGAGAGCGAATTCTCAGATGATGATCATCAGTTATATGCAAGTAGAAAGCGAAAATCTACAAGGGGAGGAAGAAGAGCTCATTTGCAGAGCTCTCCCTACCCTTCTAGTCAGTATGGCTGCCACAGTCACCACTATCATGTTCGATTAAAGACTAATGATGTGTCTGTTCGTGTTAAGGGTGGATCACAGAGGGTAAGAAATTCAAGACAGCTTCAACCAGTTACAGTAAGGAATCCTCACAGAGATCATGGCACCTTCAAGAGAAGAAAGCTTAGCCGAACATTCTGCAGAATTTCATGCTTAATATGCCTTACTTAACATCCAAATCAAACAGACCATTTATACATCTCTTATGTATTGAATAATTTTTTTCTGTCAGTTAAAGAAGTTGGACTACCAAATAGCTTCGGTGGTTTCGAACAAAATAGAAATAGAATTCGGATGCTGGAGGCATTGTAGAGATTGCAAGTGCAAACCTCCTCATGGTACATGGAAGAAAAATTATAATTTTTGAACCCCTTATACTTCAAGAAAATGGTACATGCAGCTGTAGGGATTACACAGGTTTCCCTTCTGATCATCGGTATCTTACGGCGTGAGCGCTTGAACACAACAATAATAAATGAAAGGCAATCATTGTAAAAGAACAAAATCCTCGTTCAATTGGGAAACGATTTTCTGAGTAATTGCACGTCCAAACGAATGATTTCGAATCAGAAGATGAAGGCATTCCGAGTGACACGACATTAATACCAGAATAGGTTAGCGCGGATTAAGAATTTCCTATTCGTTTGCACTAAAAGTCTGGAAGTTATTGTATTATCTCTAAAAACATATTATGAGCTCGAAATTAAATCAAGAAAACGATAGACACAGCGGTCATAACGGAAATAGTGTACAAAGGGCAATAACTCCAGCATTAACTCCCTGTAATATCCTTTCCTTGGTTTTCTTGATTTCCCTCTCCTTTCCTCTTTTACAAAAATGTTCCCTTTGTCATGCCCCATTTACTTCTTCTTGAACTCTGCCTCCTCTTGTCCCCATTCCGTCCCTCTCTCTCTCTGCGTGTTTCTTCTGTGTGAGAAATACTTTGTTTTCTTTACCCTGAAGTTTGTCCAAAAGAGTAAGGAGAAAAAAAAGACTAAAACCCTCCTTTAACCCAAAACTTTGACATCAGAAGAAGGTTAGCATACGCATATGTGATACAACACACCTTTGATTGGCATTTCTAAAACAGAAAAAGGTTACTGTGAATCTATACACGGGGGTCTCTGTTTTATCATAATCCATGCAAGTATGTGTACATGACTTGTGGGCAGTGTAGCAGGTGGTCAATGGGTTATGCACTCAAGTTTTATTATTATTACTATTTATTTCGCTTGTGCATCTTACATATTGTGCACCTTGCAAAACGGATTATCATTTGGTCTAATTTTAAAATTTTGTATTTCAAATCTTACATGATCTGATTTTTATTTTTATTTTTTGTCTCATTACTGATGTAGATTTTAGGGGCGAAAGTTTCACACGCCCCACGAGATTGGTATTCTATTTTGTCTCAAGAGGCGAGTTCGCATATTATTTTAGTCGGGCAAGTGCTTAAAGATTGCTTCTTTCCAACAGGTTGATGGTTTTGCAGCTTCTGATTGTCTCTGTTGATGTTGGGGTTTTATGTTTAGAGATTTCATAAGCAATTGAAATGCATCATTATTCTCAAGTGTAGGTAACTAAAGAAAATTTTTAAACGAAGTTGTAGTGGATGCTCTGTGTTTAAGCTAAATGACGGGAAAATGGTTTGTTCAACATATCAAAGGACGGAGTTGCTGAAAAAAATGATATTAGTGCGATCTTATATTTTCCTCAAGATCATCTTTCCTAGATTCTTTCAAATCATGTTTTTCAAGCTATTGTGATGTATTCTATTGAAGGTTGTAGTTAGTTCGTATTTTGTGCCATTTCCCTCTACTCTGGGGATGACCACAACCCATATGTATTTTCGCTTTCTCGTTAGATTTCTCATTTTTTTTCAGCTTAAAATCTTGTAGTTTGAGCAATGCCAAGGAGAGAAAAAGCGAAAGATGACTACTCTCTCAAGGAGACGTCACCTGATATCGGCAGGGGAAGAGTAGTAGGCAATGGCAAGCTGACACTAGTTGAACAGCGACACTTTCTGTATGTTAGAATTGTGAGAGCCAGGGGTTTGCCAGTGCATGATGCCACTGGCTCCTGTGACCCATTTGTTGAGTTGAAGATAGGGAACTATAAGGGACAGACAAGGCTCTTGGAGAGGACCTCGAACCCGGAATGGAACCAAGTGTTTGCCTTCACAAAAGATACACTTCAGGCCAGGTTGATAGATATCTTGGTGAGAGATAAGAAATCCGCGAATGATCACATCTTTGGACGGGTTTCATTTGATTTGGGGGATATTCCAACCCGGTTCCCGCCAGATAGTCCATTGGCTCCACAATGGTATAGATTGGAGGATCGCAATGGGCATCAAGTTGTAGGAGAGCTGATGTTGGCTGCATGGATAGGGAATCAAGCAGATGATGCATTTTCAGTTGCTTGGCATTCTGATGCTGCTGCTGTTGCTGGAGAAAGTGTGATAAATACTCGTTCTAAGGTATATCATTCCCCTCGACTCTGGTATCTTAGGATTAATGTGATTGGAGCTCAGGATTTGGTACTGGTAGATAAGAATAGGAAACCCGAGGCTTATGTCAAAGCCATACTTGGCAATTGGATTCTGAGGAGTAATATTTCCCCGGATAAGAATGCCAATCCTACTTGGAATGAAGAACTGATATTTGTCGCAGCCGAGCCATTCGATGATCCTTTGATTCTGAGTGTGGTGGATAAGATAGAGGCTAATAGGGAGGAATTCTTGGGGAGGTGCATAATTCCATTGCAGCAAATGGACAAGAGGCTTATGCCTCCACCTATGAGTGATAAATGGATTAACCTCGAAAGATATACGGTGGACAGTAAAGGAAATAAGGAAGCTAAGTTTGCTAGTAGACTTCATTTGAGGGTCTTTTTAGACGGTGTTTATCATGTTTTTGATGAAACCACGTACTATTGCAGTGATTTCAGGCCAACATCTCCCGCGTTATGGCCAGATAAAATTGGCGTATTAGAGCTGGGAATCCTGAAAGCTGAAGGGTTGCTACCCATGAAATCCAAGGATGGCCGAGGGACAACTGATGCATATTGTGTTGCCAAGTACGGGCAAAAGTGGGTCAGGACAACTACTATAGTTGACAGTTTTGCTCCGAAGTGGAATGAACAATATTATTGGGATGTTTATGATCCATACACTGTTATTACAATTGGAGTTTTTGATAACTGCCATTTACAAGGAGGGGAAAGGAACGGAGAGAGAAGGGATCCTAGAATTGGAAAGGTAAGAATCCGGCTGTCCACCCTCGAAACTGGCAGGATATACACGCATGCCTACCCGCTTATTGTCTTGCAACCTGATGGATTGAAGAAAATGGGAGAGTTGCATTTAGCAGTAAAATTTAGTTGCACCTCTGTGGCCAATTTGTTACATACTTACACTCAGCCTCTGCTTCCTGAAATGCATTACACGAGTCCATTATCTATTTATCAGCTTGATAGTTTAAGGCACCAAGCTACTTATATTCTCTCTTCAAGGCTTGGCCGCGCTGATCCACCTTTAAGGAGGGAGGTTGTGGAGTTTATGCTGGATGCTGGTGCAAATATGTGGAGCCTGAGAAGGGGGAAAGCAAATTGTGAGAGAGTCCTGGCCTGCCTGACTCTTGTAGCTGCACTTTGGAAGCGGTTTGACGGGATACGCCAGTGGAAGAATCCAGCAACAACCGTTTTTGTGTACGCATTGTTCCTTGGCATGGTCATGTTCCCGCGAATGATATTACCGACATTCTTCCTCTCCCTTTTTTCGGTTGGACTCTATTTCTTGCCAAGGAGGCCTAGGAATCCTCCTCACATGGACATAAAACTGTCTCGTGCTGAAAATGCACATCCCGATGAATTGGACGAAGAGTTTGACACATTTCCGTCTTCCAAGCAAGGTGAAGTCCTGAAGACCAGGTATGATAGATTGAGAAGCATTGCGGGAAGGTTGACGATAATGATCGGTGACTTGGCAACTCAATTGGAAAGAGTTGGCTCTCTGCTAAGCTGGAGGGATCCGCGGGCTACCTTTATGTTTATGATCTTCTGTCTCCTTGCTGGTTTTGTGTCCAAACTATTTCCTTTCCGATACTTGTTCATCCTTGCAGGCACTTATGCATTTAGGCCTCCAAGAATGCGAGCCCATCTTCCATCAATACCCCAAAATTTTCTCAGGAGATTGCCTGCCAAGACCGAAAGCCTGCTCTAAGGAAATTACTTCCCAGTTCCTCTGACTACAAATGTCAGCCATTGTTCTTAATCTAGGATGATGTGCGCCATGATTTTGGGCCATGGGCATTCCACTTTTGCCTCAGCGTAGACCTTGCAGAAAGTGCTTACTTTTTTTTTTTTTTTTCCGCATTTTTTCAGCTTCTGTGATATATCAAGACACCAATTTTCTCGCTTGTCATCATTGATATCCCATGTTAATGCCAGTGATGCGCTTCCACTTTTCCTCGGTGTGTCTTTGACCTCATTTGAGGTGCAATATTACGTGTGGATCGACGTCTGAGAAATCTCAAATATGGTTGCTTAACGTGATTGCTCCATATTATATTATAATGGTGTATAAGGAGTGATCAAAAATTTCGGAGCTTTGGTTAACCGATTGAACGAACTCAAAAATTTGATTTAACTGAACTGCACTCTATGACTGGTCAATTAAACCAATATAAAGTGATTTTTTCTCTTCAGTTATGCTATGACTTTTCAGTATTAGAAAAATACAATCAATTAAACCAAATTTAAATGTTCTTTGTATATATTTTCAATCTTTATTATAAAAAAATTTTAAAAAATGTCATTTATTTATATATTATATACTAAATATAAACATCTTTATAGAATACATTGAAATTATATTTTTTATAATTAAATTAAAATTTTTATTAAAATTAATTTTTAATTAATTATTAAATATTTGATCTGAAGCCTCTGCAAATAATTGAGGAAGATTTAGCTAATTGCACGACAGCATCATATGATCCAACGAGATGCAACAGATTGTATCGTGTGAATTCGGATAGCTAGCTTATGTTAGGGGTCGAGATGGATCAATGTTGTAACAGTAATATATGATCAATCAAAACGTTTCTCCATTTGAAATAAGTAAAATAGGAAAATAGGGTTGTTTAATAGGTTTGTTTATCTGTTCAGGGATTATAATAATTTTTTTTACTTGTGCATCTTTGTTGAGATGCCAGTTTTGGAGTAATAGCGTGGGATGGTTTACAAGTACCAAGTTAGCTTCGTTGCAACTTGCAAGGAATTAAAACTCACATTTTGTTGACGAATGGAATATCTGGTAAGAAGCCATGCCTAGGCTTACACAACTTAATTGAAGGATTTCCCAATTTTTGGTCGAAATTTTGAGCATTACCCTCAATGTGGCAGACACTGCTAGTAAAGTGATATCTTTTTTTTTTTTTTTCCTTCTTATTGAGAGACCTATTGAAGTGTATATTATATAATTGAAATAGTTGATTCTATTCTCACCAATTTTACATCTCTCTCTTACAATTAAAACTTTAAATTTTTAAATAAAAATTTAAATTCGCAACTATTGGAGTGTCCCTAAAAGACACGATGAAATGATAAATATGACCATTCCAATAGCCCCAGATGGATCTGCACAGTTGACTTCTACCGAATTCTATATCATTTGAAGACCAAAGAAGATAATTGAGCGAGGAGGCGTTGAGCATCATACACACCCTACTCAAAATTTTCCCAAATGATTACTGGTGAAATATAAAACGTATTGGTAAGATAGTTGGCATCGTTTATGAGATGAGAAGTATTAGGTAGATAGAAAACCTTAGTGTATTAGGATTGCACTGCTTGATTTGTAAAGTTATGAGTTTTTATTTAAAAAAGTTAATTTGAATTTAATTAAATATTTAAATGTACTTTATTTCTCAAGAAAAAAATATTGAAATATATTATAATTATTAAATACATTGAGTTTAATTCAACAAGTATTATTTAATACAAATACTTTTAAGATTAAGAATCATAACTCTTTTTCAACTAAAATTATTTCAGCACTTATTTTATTTCCAAAATCAAATAATGTTAGTTTTGATGTTAATATTTTTTTTCAATTTAATTTGAGATTTTTTATTAATGTGAGATCTATATTCTTTATAAATATTAAGAAAAAAAAACTTAAAATTAATACATAAAAGAGTTTATATTAAATGATATTATTTATTTAATATTAGTTATTCTAATTATAGGATACAACAAATTTTTTAGTATTAAAAATATAAAATATTTATGTTTTATGGATTAGAAGTAAGAGAAAAACAAATCAATTTGACAAAATAATTGACACATAATTAACCCTAGACAACAAAAACAACATAAGTTGTCATCACGAAAAAAAAAAAAAAAGTTAAGAATACGGTATTGATATATTGCGTACGTAAACTATGAATTTCCTTTCCTTTGTCAACCCATCAACCCAATATTTAAGTGCTTATATTCTTAAACCTTAGTTAGTTAGAGGAGCAAATCACATGTGGAGAAATAGAGAGAAAGAAAGAATTTGTAGAAAAAAAATTAAAATTTTAAAAAAATTTTAAAAAAATTATTCTGTAAATTCAAATTTTTATTTTTATTATTTTAAATTTGTTAGTTGAAATAAAAATAAATTGATAGGTATTTAGTTCAAAGAGGAGAATTTGTGAGATTCTTAAAAAGGGAAATTTTTGAAATTTTAGATTATTAAAATGAAATAAATTTGAAATTGGAGAAGAGAAACTATGATTACTTGCTTTCCTCTTAAAAGGGACTAAAATTAATTGCTTTAAAAGGGCCAAAATCTTGGCTCCAAATTTGGAATCTTCCAGCCTTAAATTGAATATCGTGGATAAAATCCAAACCATCCATTTTAGCTTTACAAAGTTATAAACAGACTCCTTCTCTTCGTTATTAAGAGTGTCATTAAGGTCAAGCCTCTGCGATAGTCAAGATTATATTGCTCCGAAGGGTGAGTGCTACAATATCCGTGTGGTTAAACTATAGTCTTCCATTTTTGAGTTTATTAAGCTAATTTTTTGGTGCTCTTTGTTTTCTAATCCCTTTGTTTCACCAACTTTAATAATGATTCTGTGGCCTACTTTTAGGAGAGATGTAGTTTGAATACTTTGTCGTGGACTATTTTTATATTTTACTTTGTCTCCACCGAACAGAAAACTAATTGCCGTCTTGTTCGAAAAATTTATTAAGACCACAAGATCGTAATACGTGGGATTAAAAAGATTAACAAGAGTTAATCCCTAGAAATCTATTTTTCTCTTTTTGGTGCATCTAGTAATATTTTTATACTTAAGCTAACAACTTACAATGATGAACAGGCTGCTGTAGTCACAATGACTGAGTTTGGCCATGGCCTGCTTCTCTTTCTGGCATTGCTGAGTCGCACCGTTCATAGCCAGCAAATCACCGCCACCAACGGCACCAATTTGCCACCACTCGATGATAGTGACTCAATGAATGCAGGGGCATGCGAGTTGGCCGCTAGTGGAAATAGATGGGCCGTTCTAGTTGCTGGGTCAACCGGCTACGGAAATTACAGGCATCAGATGACGAGACAATTGGCGACAGGATACTTATGGGGCCAAAAATGGGTTAAATTCTGTGCAGGCCCCACATAGGCTGGTGGGGACGAACGTTACAATGAATGAGTGAACAGTTTGAATCAGATTCATGATCTTGTAGGGTTGATAATGCTTTTTTTTTATTATTATTTTTAATTTTTTTTGTTCTCAGGCTGATGTCTGCCATGCTTATCAAATACTGAGGAAGGGTGGAGTGAAAGATGAAAACGTAATTGTCTTCATGTACGATGACATAGCATATGACCAACATAATCCCAGGCCCGGCATCATCATCAACAGTCCAAAAGGCGAGGATGTTTATAATGGAGTCCCCAAGGTGAAGCCTGTTAATTAATTTTACCCCTTTCCCTAAGTTGGTGGTTTATTTTACGTAACGGGCATCTCTTGCTTTTCTCCTGTCGTCTTAGGATTACACTGGATTTAACGCTACCCTCGCAAACTTGTTTGCTGTGCTCCTGGGAAACAAATCTGCTGTCACTGGAGGCAGTGGCAAGGTTCTGGAAAGTGGTCCAAATGATCATGTTTTCATATATTACGTTGACCATGGCTCTCCAGGCTTTGTTAGTAAGCACTTCGCATGTTTTGATTAGTTATTGAGCCGGACTTCATTTTTGTGCTCCTTTGGTTCTTTTAAGAAACATGAATATTGTAATTTATTTTCTTGACTTGAAAAAGCTGTTTGGCAACTGCCATCTTGCTTGTTTGTATGCAGGTATGCCTCACGAGTATCTTTATGCTGATGACCTTATTGAAGTGTTGAAAAAGATGCACGATGCTAAAGCATATAAAACAATGGTAAGTTAAGTTGTCTGCTAAAGATATTGATATATCTGATGATTGGTTTTTATGTAGACTAACATGGATTAGTGTACCAAGCAATGACATACTATATAATTCGTGATTTCCTAGGCGTTCTACCTTGAAGCTTGTGAGGCAGGGAGCATGTTTGATGGCTTACTTCCAACCGATTTGAACATATATGCTGTTACTGCTTCAAACCCATCCGAGAACAGTTATGCAGCATACTGTCCCGGAGACAATACTAGTATTCCTAAAGAATATACTACTTGCCTGGGAGATTTGTTCAGTGTTTCTTGGATGGAGGACAGGTTCTGCTTTGCAACAATTTAAAAACCAAACACGTGCTTCTATTTAACTCTTTAGTAGTTAATCCAACTCTAGACCCCATCATATGAATGAAGCGTTAGTAGTTAATCTAACTCTAGACCCCATCATATGAATGCAGCGACTCGCACGATTCGCGGAACGAAACTCTGCAGGAGCAATATGAAGCGGTACGATATCTTTAGCCTTTTCAATAGTTCTGGGGCCAAGTGCCAATGTAATTTGGTGGTGTTTCTGCAAAAGTTTCTCCAGGATATTTGTTATCATATATATTCTTGTAGACTCAGAGCAGAACAGGAAATAGTGGACAAATCGGCTCTCATGTCATGCAATACGGAAATAAAGAGTTCGTTTCAGATTTTCTCTGTGCCTTCATGGGTCCAAAACCTGCTGATAATAATCCAGCTACCGTCACTGAATCCAGTTTAAAAGAAACAACACTTTTTAATCAGCGCGACGCCAGTCTGCTTCATTTTTGGCACAAGGTTTGATCCATTTCCGACTAAATCCTACTAGCTCAATTTCTTGAGTGGTTAAACCACTGTTAGCTATAATTTTGGTTGAACAGGTTAATAAGGCCGCTGAAGGAACCCAAGAGAAGATTGAAGCTCGAAAGAAGTTGCAGGATGAGATTGCTCGTGGGCAGCATGTGGAAAGTAGCATTAACCAGATTGCATTCCTTCTTTTTGGGAATGAAAAAGGCTCTGAGATGTTGCAGTTGGTTAGACCTTCAGGGCAACCTCTTGTTGATGACTGGGATTGCTTGAAGATGTTTGTAAGTCTACTTTATTTCAGATATGTGTGAACAAGTTCTCACAATCAATACAGGAAACATATAAATCTTGAAAAGGCTCTGATGAAAACGTTGATTCTAATCAATCCTTTTGCTCAATTTTGCACAGGTGAACACATATCGGACGCACTGTGGGCCATTGTCAACGTATGGAAGGAAGTACGCAAGAGCAATGGCAAACATGTGCAATGCCGGTGTGACTATGGACCAAATGGTCACGGCTTCAACGCAAGCTTGCTCTCCTAATATTTGAAATTGATTAAGCTCCCCTCCAAAATGGATTATGGTAAATAGCCGTCCTTAATTGTAATCACAGAGGCAATGATATGTGATTCAGAGCATTTCATATCAATGCTCAATAAAAGTCTGCGTCTGTTGATCATCCGTGGGTTCATATCATTGTTATAGATTCTGAAATATGAGTGGCTAATTGTTACATACATGTGCATGTGCATAAATAGCATGTTGGTGCTCATGCTCTCCTGATTGCCAGTGATTCCTACTAAAACTTTTTAGTTTCTTTCTACTAGACCTTCGAGAAAGACAAGCCCTCCAGAAATAATAAAAAATTCAAAAAAAAAAAAAAAAAGACGACAAAATATAAGAAAGATATATTGGGTGAGGAGTCATAGTCAACCCAACTCATTCGGTGATGAAACCATTTGTCGACCGTTTCTTTTCCTATTTTAAAACATGATAATTCCACGAGCATATACGACGATGACGTGACAATTCCTTACCGGCTTACCCTTACATGGCAGTCCGAAAAATATAATATTAAGCACTGTTATTTCAGTTTCTGTTTAATTTTATGAGAAAAAAAAAATTAACAAAGTCGAAAGTCACCGCGAGCAAGGAGGAAACGCAGATTAAAAAATAGGGAAAGAAAAGAAAGAAAAAAAAAAAAAACACAACAAGAATAAAAGCATGCCGGCGAGAGTAAAAAATAAATAAATAAATAAAATAAAAGTAATTTCTACAACCCTTTGGTCGCAGAGCTTGAACGGCAGGTTCGTCCCATAAAATAACGGCCGATGACTGTCGAGGGTGGGAATTTGGGGCAGCAGCCTTATCAAGTGAGGCCAACGACGCTCCTCAATGTGCTAGCTAAACCTTATGGTCCCCCAGCGAGAAAGAAACTAGCCTTTGCAAATAAGTACGAAGTCGCCCCCAGTTGTTTTAATTCAACTAGTTTGATAAAAATTTTAGTATCAGTTGAGTATTGATTCAGTGTTTTTTTAGTAGAGACTCCAGAGATTATTTCACATCCCCAACCATAATAATCACTGATTTAGCACCCAACATCACGTTTCATCACTCTGTTCATTTAGGAGAAGTGCAGCGAAGAAATTCAAACCAGACTAGACATGCAGAGATACATCCTCTGATTATTTTGGGGGCACTTCTCGATTATTTATTCTTAATAAATTGTGCACAAAAAATAGATTTAATTTTATTGTAACGCAAATTGGGTTCGGGCTCTTCAGAACGGTATATATTTATGTCTCGACTCGGAGAACATAATGTGCAGGTAGATGTCCGGGGGCCCTGGTGGTTGTGGGCATGGCTGTCATCGGCATGGCCGTCTTTGATGCCCCATTTTATGCTTGGTTGGGCAATCAATTCCCCAGATTCAACGAAGGTTACTGAACGTATACATACGCCAACTTCCACTCCTTGTCTCTTTATCCTTGTGACTATCTTCCGTGCATATACGGAGTCTTGCCTGTTTTTACAAAATAAAAAATGAATACTTTTTCTCACTCGTATTTGTAATCTGTATCATAATGGAGTAACCTAGCATGAGAAAAGCCTACGATTATGCAATTATTGACTAGAACAGAAATTGAACATGGCCGAACTCTTCTTGTAGCTGAGAGAAAAGTGATGGCTCGAGAATTGTCTTGTTTTGTTACAAGCAGCCGAGCATATTTATCCTATCTATGGAGCAATATATGCCAATGCATCTGCTCCGATCATCTGTATAGTGTTTGAAATATTTTTAAAATAAAAATTAGACATATATATTTTTAATTTATTTAATAATTATTAAATATATTTTTCGCAAAAAAAGATATATTTAAAAATTATATTTATTAATACTAAAAAAATTTATTATTAAATAATTCTTATAAGGTATGTATTATATATGTTATCTTTTCGATAAAATAAATAAATAAATAAGTATATATATATTAAAAAATATTATTTTTTAATAAAATAATTTTAATAATATGTTAATTTTTTAATTTTAATAATACAATGCATATTAATTTGTTTTTGAAAAATTTTTATATAAATTTAGTAAGAATAAATTTTACATTAAGAAAAGTAGTATAAAATTTGAAATAATTTTTTTATTTTTAATATATTCCTATTTTTGTCTAACACATGTTACAAATTTATGCTAACTTGCGAGGGGCTTAATGCGCACGACTTATCACTTTGGTACTATTATTTTTGCTCATTTCGAGCACCAACACAAACACACGCAGACGCACAGAGCTTAAAACTAGTTTCTGGCGTAAGAAAGCAAATGGACCGTTTTCGTGAAAATAATATTTTTTTCCAGCCAGTTTGCCTCGCCATTTTCTTGTTTGCTGGTTGTAAGCAAGTAAATATGCTCGGATGAATGCCATGTTTTTAATGCATATGCTCCAATATGGGACAGGTCAGATATTTTTGTTACTGCTCTGTTAAACTTTAGAGCGAGTTATGGGGGTGGTGGGGGGGTGTTGGAAACTTACGATCTCTTGTAATATTTGCAATCATCAATGAAAGTTCTTCATTTACCCCCCCCCCAAAAAAAGAAAAACTCTATATTTCTTACGACAAGTCTCTTGACTGGCGAAGCCTCCAACATCAGAAAAGTGGAGATGGGAAGGAATGTAGATTTCTGCGCATCTATATGTAGATTTCTTTCTTATCGTGGCTTGGAAAATCGTTTCTTTCAGGAAATGATTCCAATCATATTTTGTGAACATCACGGGTGACTTGTCTGTCTTCTGCATTTTTATTTTTTGTATTTTAAACATGCAGAATGAATTGGAAGCAGAAATGAGGAGGCTAAAAGTAGAGAGAAGAAGCAAACAATGGAAATGTATAGAGCTGCATGCAGAGAAGCTCTCATAGCCAAACAAAAGGCATTAAAATATTGTGCTCGCCATGTGGGCTTGAAACAATGACAATGGCAGACCGTAATGTGATAAAAAGTGATAATAACTAAGCAGGCAATGGAGCTCGAACGCTGGAGAATGAAGAAAGAAGAACGAAGATTAGAAGAGGCAAGGCTGCTCAAGGAGGAAGCGCTGTCATCACTTGCACAGAGAGAGAGAGAGAGAGAGAGAGAGAGAGGGAGAGGTGCAAGGCAGCCATGGAAGCAGCTAAGAGGATAGCAGACCTGGAAGCACATAAGACAGGGGCTGGAAACCTAAGCCCTCAAAGAAGCAGAAGAAATGAAGAAACAATGGACACTCTGGCTGACATTATACGGGACATTGAATGCTTAGTTTGGATGAATATTAAAACAAAAAAAAAAAAAATCTTTCTCAGTTTCTGAGAAAATAATAGAATTAAAAAAAAAACAAAAAAGAGGGAGAAAGAGAGAGGGGAGTGAAGTTCATGAATAAAGATTATTTTCTACTCTTATTTAAAAAAAAAAAAAAAGAAGACTTGTCATTAAACAGACTTAATTATTTGTGATTAAAATTTTGCTGTTGTTAAAATTTTTTTAAGAAGTCATTATTATTGTAAAGATAATTGTTTGTAACGGCTACAAAAATATTAATTAATAACATAATACGTGCGCGTCAGGGTAAAACATGAGTCACCATTTGTTTTCAATTTGAAAATAAGATATTTCCACGTGTATATAACAAGATGGTAACATGGCAATTCCCCATTGGTCAACGTGACATGGCAGTTGACGGGAAAAAAAAAAACTGTGACATAGCATCAACAAAACAGAATATTCAGTCAGCATATAAGTATATTATTATTATTTTGAATTTCTATTTTGATTTTATTAAAAAAATAAATAAATAGAGGAAGTGGAAGTCAGGTCAAGGAAACCCCCAGATCCAAAATCCAATTCTTGTATAAAGAAACAAGATGGGGTAAGAGAACCATAAAATCAAGATTCCCGTTTCCGTGTTTCTGAGTAGAAAAAAAAAAAAAAAAAAACAAAAAAAAAAAAAAAAAAAAAGCCAAATTTTTTTTTTTTTAAGTTTCCTCAGTTTGCTGAACATTACTCACAGAGACGCAGCACAGAAGCCCATCGGAGGCATCAAACCGGTTGCCGTCGCCGGCCGGCCGCTATCTACATTCATTGAACCGGTTCTCTCTCTCTCTCTCTCTCTCTCTCTCTCTCTCTCTATCGTAGACGGCGTTCATAGATCTTCCGATAATGGTTTTTGGTTTCGTTTCTGTTCTCTTTTCTTTTGTCTCGTTTGCTTTTTTTCTCTTTCTTCTTTTCAATTTTGTTCTGGTACGGCGTCGTAACTGAGTAGGCCTTTTGATTCTTGGTTTTTCGGAATTTTTCTTTCTTTCTTTTTTTTTTTTTTTTTGGCTAGATCTAGTGAGTTTTATTCGCCAATTCTTCAGTTTCTTTGTTGGTAATGGTGCTGTGTTTGGTCACTGAGAAAATGTGGGAATTTAAGAGAGAAAGGGCGTTGGCGTGGTCCGTTATTGCGAACTTGAGTCTTCCGTTGAGAGAATGGGAACTTATTGGTCAGTTGAACAGAGCTGGTATAGATTACTGCTTGTGGCTTTAGGTCGGATCAGGTTGTGAAATTTTCTGGGAAAAAAATTGTAATATCTCTGCGTTTTTCCTAGTGACCAAACAAGAGGCTGGCTGCAATGCTCCGAAACATATTAGGATCTAGAAATTTTGTTAAAGCATGTCAAGAACCTTAGTGAATTTGGCTGCAATGGGCCGGAACATATTAATAACCGTTTAGCAAATCTGGCCTGGGGAGTTCTCTCATGTGATACATGCAGAGGATAGAACGTTGAATTTGTATTCCATTTTATGTTTCTATGCAAAAGCATATTTAGTTCCTAATAAATTAATTGGATTCAAAATTGGGTTTCAATCTAAGTGAATGAAGTTTCATTTGTTAAATTCTATGAACTTAAACAAATATTTTGTGATATCTGCATTTATTGTCCCAGGAAATTATAGAGGTCCTTTGGTATTTACCTGTCAAATGAGAAGTCTAAACCCCTTTCCCCCCCCTCCTTTTTCATAGAAAGAAGTAAATTCTTATGCCACCTCTCCCTAAAATTATGGGACATGAAATCACTCTGTTTGTGGTCTAAGCAGTGCAAGATTGTGACATGGTGATAGCAAGGGCTGTAGTTTAATTTGTTTCACTGGGTACAAGCCATACCGATATAGAACATTGCAAACTATTCTAAATTTTAAAGTGATTTGCACAAAAGTAGAAAAATTTGCTTTTCTAATTCTTATTTGGCTTAGCAGTAGTTCTTAATGTCTCTTGTACTTTCTGGCTGAGCAGTTCTAAGGTTCTTGTGCCATTAGGTATTGAACTGAGGTGGGAAAGGACTTTTTTTTTTGTTTTTTTTAAATACAGTATCTCTAATTTTTTATTTAAGTTGAATTCACTGCCATGTGATTCTAACTTCTATGATGATGTTCCAACAAGTTTGTTATAGCATTGAGGAGAATTTATGCGGACATGGGAATTGCATGGTTTCACTAACATTTTTCAGAATTTCTTTACATTTTAGGGGGTTTGACTGGGATCAATCAAGGAGTAGCCAGACTGCAAAGACTGCTTATTGGCTAAGGTTTTAGCTTGTAACTTTAGAAGACACTAGGTTCTGTAACAGAGAGTTTGTGGTCCCTTGAACAATATGAAGTGAAATACCAATCTATCAGTGGATAAATCAGAGCAATCAAAATCAGAGACCTGCTTCAGGGGGCAGCTTGCCCCAAGGCAGTGAGTACAACATTTTTTACATAGCTTGAAAGGTTAATTCATCCCACAAAATGATGATTGATGATGTTGAGGGTGGTAATTTGGGGCCTTACCAAGAGAGGCCCAGGACTTTCCCCAATATGCGTGCTAAGCCTTACAGTCCATTGGTGAGAAACTGTTCAATCTACCCCTGATTATTTTGAGGCTTAGTGATTATTTACTGTTGGTAATGTTGGATGTGTTCTGCCCTTCCATTTTGAGAATTTTATCATTTTGTTTTGCAGCCAACTTTGGATTCTCATTACTTTTATAATTATTCATATCTTGGGACAACCAGATGGCAATACTACCTTTGAAACACACGGATAGCATGACTTTGACCTGTAGAACCTTGTGTAGCACTTGTGCCTTGCCCTTGGCATTTACCTGGCAGCTACACTCTATTCAGCAATGTTCTTCCACAGCAATTGAGGCTCTAAGGTGGCCTTGGTCATCACAAACTCTCTATGAGGAGTAAATATATCATGAACTAGGATCCTGTGTCTGACTCTTCAAACCAAAACAGTACCATGACAATTGAATTAAAATATTTAGAACTTAAGCAAATGACACAATGATATCCATGCATAAACAGGCAATGGTTTCTATTTGACCATAGAGATGCATTATGATGGACAGAAAACCAATATTTACCTATTGTATCTTGTGGATGGCGTTGCAGCATTTCAAGGACATGACAATGAGTAATATTGGAAAAAAGCATGTTGAAATTGTAGTACTAGATGCAATCAGTTTAAGAAATAAATACTATCTGCTACACAAGTATTCAGCAATTGTTCATTCTCTGTAATATTTTCCCATCTCTGTTGGGGGCATATTGTTTTTCCACTTCTCCTTTCATTTAAATAAGTTATCTTCAACTGTGCAGATGTTCCGAGTTCTAAGGAGAATGAATGTCCGTGTTCTAGTAATAATTTTGCTCTTGGTTTTTGGAGTGTTCTTTTACATTGGAGCAAGTACATCTCCAATCATAGTGTTTGTCTTCACAATTTGTGTCATCAGCTTCTTTTTATCACTATATCTTACTAAGTGGGTGCTATCAAAGGATGAGGGGCCTCCTGAAATGATTCAGGTACTTATTCCCTAGGATGTAGTTATTACTTCTTATATTCTTTTTCAAGCTTTGAAACAAGTTAAAAGGAATTTCTTTAATAACTTTTTGCACAATTTGTCTAGCTCTTTATTAAAATCAAATTGAAATTCTGTCTTTTTGCTTCTTGATCTTGTTCACATTGTATATCATTAGATAGTGTCTTTTACAGCTCAGCTGTCTCTATATTTTAGCCCCTAGTTTTATGATCTGGCGGTCTGAACCATGAAGATGGGTAAATACTAAATATGAGGAGTATTGTTTGGTGACTTGGTTGATTCTTGTCATGATTTTGTTCTCACCTTCTAGATATCAGATGCCATACGCGATGGAGCTGAAGGTTTTTTCAGGACCCAATATGGGTCTATCTCTAAAATGGCATTGCTGCTAGCACTTGTGATTCTTTGCATATATCTATTCCGCAGCACAACTCCTCAACAGGAATCTTCTGGCATTGGGAGGTGGGTTACTGCATCAAAATTAGCAATTAAGAGTAGTAATGCTGCTTTCTTCAATGTTGACAATAAGTCTTGGTTTTGTTCTTACTGATGCAGGTCAGCATCTGCATATATAACTGTTGCTGCATTCCTTTTTGGGGCGTTGTGTTCTGGTATTGCAGGCTATGTGGGGATGTGGGTGTCAGTTCGCGCAAATGTTAGAGTTTCTAGTGCAGCTAGACGGTCAGCCAGGGAGGCACTACAGGTTGTCCCTTTAATGATTCTCAGTCTTTGGAACAGTAGAGATTTATGACCTAACTGGGAAAATATAATGTGCAGGTAGCCGTTCGTGCTGGTGGCTTCTCTGCCCTTGTGGTTGTTGGTATGGCTGTTATTGGCATAGCCATCCTTTATGCCACATTTTATGTTTGGTTGGGAGTGGATTCCCCTGGTTCAATGAAGGTTACTGAATGTATGTAACAATTTCCACTTATTGTCTGTTTATCGCAATAAAACAAAGCATCCCTCCCTTCCTTTATGCTACTAAGAAAAGTGCATCTTTATTTAATTATTTGACCAGGACAGTACTTGAATATGGATGGACTATTATTGTAGCCTAGAGAAAATGATGGCTCAAAAATTGTCTTGTTTGGTTACAAGCAAATATGTCCTACCTATGAAACCATATACACTGATGGACTTACTCAGGGCATCATGCATGTAACAAATTTATTCTAGTTGTGTGAGTGGCTTAAAGTGCATTACTGATCTCTTTGGTGCTCAATGAGCTGCACATAATATTATTTTAGGTGTCATTTCTACCTCCTCTATATGGCTTAAAACTGGTTTGTGGCAAAAATGGGTCGCAAAGCATATTTGTCCTTTTGCTGGAAATAATATCTTTTCCAGCCAATTTGGCTTCCATGCTGAAGTAAGATGTGCTGTCTTCTTGTTTTGTGCTATGCAAGAAAATAAGCTTGGATGAAAGTCATGCTTCAAGTGCATGTGTTCCAATATGGCAAAAATTCAGAATTCTTTTACTGTTTTTTGTTAACCTTCAGAGGCAGTTATCATTTACAGTTTTGCATCTTAATTTTCATTCTCTTCAAGCAGTGCCTCTTCTCCTTGTGGGATATGGTTTTGGAGCTTCCTTTGTTGCTCTGTTTGCTCAGTTGGGTGGTGGAATATACACAAAAGCAGCTGATGTTGGTGCTGACCTTGTTGGAAAAGTAGAGCAGGGAATACCTGAAGATGATCCTAGGAATCCTGCCGTGATAGCAGATTTGGTATTTTCTCCTCCTTTGGTTGTTCATCTAAGGGACTGCCTGTGTGGGTATACCACACTGTTTATAAAAAAATTTAAGCCAATTTCTTTTCTGCAGTCGAGGAATGTAGTGCAACATAATTCAAATGTTGAAGGAGAGATTCACATTTAAAGTAGGTGTTAAAATTTAAAGCACATTAAAATCAGCACAGTAAGGGTCCCCAATCAATATACAAGATGTATAATCATCTATTGTTCTTGCAAGAAGTCTCTTGATGGGATAAGCATGCATCATCAGAAAGTGGAGATGGGATATGGCATATAAAGTCAGAAGCTGAGTATATTACCTCCTAAAAGACTACTATTTGGTTCATGTGTTTTGCATGCCAAAAAGGAGGATATTATAACAGGGAGGTTCTGGTGTGGAATACAAAAGTAGTATGAAACACAGAATGTGAGTAAAAGGGGTATTATAACAGAGAAGAGTAATGTTGTTATTGTAGCATTTGAATAATTGATCACTTTGGAGAGGAAAGCAATAGGGATGAAAGTGTTGGCCACATAGCTCTATGCTTTAGGAATGAATAATAGGATGCTTACTACTAAATATGATGCTTACTGCTATGCCTACATAATAAGTTTCTCCTGCTCCCCCCTTCCGGGAATGAAGTATGGATGCTGAACCAAATTAATTGAATCTAGTAATGAAGTATGATTGTTTATACAGATTGTCATACTAGTATATGAGTATGATAATGTAACTAATTAATTATTACATTAAAAGGTTGGAGACAATGTGGGTGATTGTGCTGCTCGAGGTGCTGATCTTTTTGAAAGTATAGCTGCTGAAATAATTAGTGCTATGATACTTGGAGGAACAATGGCTGAACGTTGCAAAATTGAAGGTGAGTCTCTGACTCCACAATTGTAAAGATTGACTTCATATGGGTAGCTAATTATGTTTTCACCCAAGCATAGCCTGTCACAAAGACTCTGTCACTTGATAATGCATTTGATTGTTTTCATCTTGCAATACTTTGAATTCCCTTAAATGAGCTAATTTTTTCCATCACAGCATATGTACTGAACTCAATTGTGCTCAATTTTCTTGCAGATCCATCTGGCTTTATCTTGTTTCCTCTCGTTGTCCACTCCTTTGACCTCGTGGTGTCTTCAGCTGGGATACTATCAATTAGAGGCACTCGTGATTCTAGTGTGAAGTCTCCTGTAGAGGATCCAATGGCAATCCTGCAGAAAGGATATTCCGTTACAATAGTTTTGGCTGTTCTCACATTTGGTGCGGTAATATATCTACTACAAAGCAAATGTTGTTATTGACTTTCAATTTTATTAGTTGCCAGCACATAAAAAGGGGTGTCCCAGCTTATGAGGCTCCCGCATTGTGGGGTGTGGGATCTAAAGGAGCATTAAATGTATGCAACCTTATATTGTTTTCAGTAAGAGGCTGTTTTTGCAACTCAAACGTGCTAGTATATAGCTGAATTATTTGTGACAATATTTATTGAGCATTAGAAGCTTTCTTTGTTCTACCTTCAGCAGGTTGGAGTTCTGAGCTATAGTTTTCTTTGTGTATTTTTGTTTTACAGTCCACCCGTTGGATGCTTCACACAGAACAAGCTCCTTCAGCATGGTTTAACTTTGCCTTATGTGGATTGGTTGGTATCATCACAGCATATGTTTTTGTTTGGATCACCAAGTACTATACTGACTACAAGCATGAGCCTGTTCGCACTTTAGCTCTTGCGAGCTCCACGGGTCATGGGACTAACATAATTGCAGGAATTAGTTTGGGGTTGGAGGCAACGGGTCTTCCAGTTCTCGTCATAAGTATATCTATCATAATGGCATTTTGGCTGGGTCACACTTCAGGACTGGTGGATGAATCTGGAAACCCAACTGGTGGGTTGTTTGGTACTGCAGTGGCAACCATGGGAATGCTCAGCACTGCAGCCTATATTCTTACCATGGATATGTTTGGCCCTATAGCTGATAATGCTGGTGGAATTGTAGAGATGAGTCAACAGGTAACTCTCACTTGCCATTTCTTTGTTAGAGTTTGAGTTAGTTTATTGAATAACATTTGTGCTTTCTTAACCATCTTGATTATACAGCCAGAAAGTGTTCGAGAGATCACTGATGTTCTTGATGCAGTTGGGAACACCACAAAGGCTACAACCAAAGGGTTTGCAATTGGATCTGCTGCCTTAGCATCTTTCCTTCTATTTAAAGCCTATATGGATGAGGTTACTGCATTTGCTCACGAATCTTTCAATCAGGTGAACTTGGTTGGAGTTTTACTGAATTATGCTCAGCTTCAATGCCTGGACACTCTCTGCCCCACTTTTCTTGTTTTCATTTTTCCTGTTGTCAATGTTTTGACATTATGACTTGTAATTTCATTTGACTTTCAGGTTGATATTGCTATTCCAGAAGTTTTTATAAGCGGACTTTTAGGTTCAATGCTTATTTTTGTATTCAGTGCATGGGCCTGCTCAGCGGTTGGAAGAACTGCTCAGGAGGTTGTTAATGAAGTAAGAAGGCAGTTCATTGAGAGGCCAGGTATCATGGTACGTATGTCTTCCTGTACTATTTTTCAATAATATTTTAGGTCTCTTTCATAAATAATCCATTCCTTTAATATTCTCTTACAGGACTATAAAGAGAAACCAGATTATGGTCGCTGTGTAGCAATTGTTGCGTCTGCATCTTTGAGGGAGATGATAAAACCTGGTGCTTTGGCCATTATATCACCTATAGTGGTTGGTAGGTTCTTTTTACCTTTTATTCATCCTATTGATATGTTACAAAGGTAAGCCGAGTAATAATTTGTTTTGGAAACAATGACTGATTTCATTAGTGCTACCCAAACTACTTGCATGGAAATCACTTAAAAAAAAATCTTTTGAGAAATAAAATTAACCTGGTTGGAATTATATTTTCTTAATATGTGTATATGGAATTGCTTCTGGACATGTGGGGATGGTAATGGATTAAGATTGCTTGAATTGGTTGCAGGTTTTCTGTTTCGGATTTGGGGTTACTATACAGGAAATCCTCTGCTTGGGGCTAAAGCTGTGGCTGCCATGCTGATGTTTGCAACTGTCACTGGTATCCTGATGGCTCTTTTCCTGAACACCGCTGGCGGTGCATGGGACAATGCAAAGAAATATATTGAGACAGGGGCTCTTGGAGGCAAAGGGAGTGATTGTCATAAAGCAGCAGTTACTGGAGATACGTAAGTTTCAGTTGCTACCCAGTCTTGCTAAGATTCCAGTCTCTCTCTGGCTCTCTCGCCTCCCCCAACTTAACCCTTTCCCCCTCCAGGGGGACGTGGGGCAAGCGTGAAAAGTTCAATGAAAATGGACTAGAAGTAGTTAAACTGCAGTTAATAGATCAGAACCAGATTGACAAAACTAGAGAGGGGAATTAAATAAGAACAAACTTCTTTCTTTCAAGATACTGGTTCCGAAACTAGGTATGGACCAGGGTCAGTAAGAACGGTATGGTCATCAGAGGGAGTAATGTTTCCCCAATCCTGAAAAACTCGACTAGGCTATAGCTTCTCGTATTGGTCATTGATTTCTTAATGGTACGGATAGTGATGGTGTGGTCATCGATTTCTTAATCGTATGGATAGTGATGGTGTGCTCGTTTTGCATGGCATGCAGGGTGGGAGATCCATTTAAAGATACGGCTGGACCTTCGCTTCATGTCCTCATAAAAATGTTAGCCACTATAACGCTTGTCATGGCTCCTGTATTTCTGTGAAGAGTCCATATCAACCTCGGGTTAAATTGAGACATACAGCACCAAGCACCCATTACCATGGAGTCTTCTAGGTATTACGCATATATACACTGATAGGTATTTTGGTATACATCAAGGGTGCCTGATTGTTAGTGATACCAAATTTTTTTTCCTTTTTTTTTTTTTTTTTTTTTGAAAAATCTGTTTTGAACGATAATAAGAAATGATAGCGGACTGCCCATTTCAAGTGCCAAGTAGATTCGGTTTAATTTTGTTCCTGAGTGGTTGTGGCTTCAAATGATTATTGGCATAAATTTCCCGTCAAGAATTAGCTTCAAATGATTATTAACATCTAATAGCCCCAGCCCTTTTCTAAAGTTTTCGATGATTTACCAGAATTAGAAAAGACACGGGGGATTGTCAGAGCTGCACTGGTCTGGTCGCGTCAAATTCCGAAAAGCGCAAGCCTAACGATGTTACAAGCGCGCGGGCCGCGAAGAGGGGCCCAATTCTTGGGCCGCGTCCGACGTTAAGTACAGCCCAAGCGATAGTTTAACGGTAGGACGAAGGAAAAAAATTGTGATATTAACAAAATTTCGATTCAAGTCTAGTTTTTATTGCATTAAGAAGATTTCATTTATTTATTTATTTATTTATTTTTACTTGTATATAAATGAATCCGCGAAGTTTGAGCAAGTGTGGATGAGTCATTTCTAACGCTTGATTGCCATGTCGGAAGAATTAAAACAACATAAAGAGTAAAATAATTTGCGCTAAAATACAGTCCTCTTTAATTAGTTTGCGGTAATCTATAAGAGGCCAAAACATCACATCCGGAATGGCGAGGCATCGGCGTGTCTCCGAGGCAGCGGGAGCGTCCATCGGACGGTCAAGATTGTTTTTTAAACGCATTCCGGGGACCTAATCGGACGGCTAAGATTGACTATTCCCCCCAATGCAGAAGGATTCGAATTCCCCACTGCACGAGGATTGCACGGCAGCAGACTCTATAATGCCCTCGATCCACAAGCATCGGCACAAACGGACAGGACCCCGCCAGCCTCATCTACAACACCAGCATTTACAACGTTTGAACCCGGTGGTACACCAACGACGTTCGAATGAAGTTTCTCTCTTGTTCTTCTAATTTTTCGGAAATTGGGGTCTAGTTGGTTGGGGCCCCCGGGGGACGGGGGGTAATCTGTAAGAAAGCAAGCAGGTATGTTGATGGCAACAACAATGGCCGCAAGTGGCGTTGGTTTTCTTGAATTTCGAGTTCTTTGCTCTGATTCCAAGGCGAAGGGTGGATTCGGGTCTAAAAGAAGCGGCGGCGGCAACAAGAAGGTACTCTTCTTCTCTTGCTCTATCATTATTTCCTCCACCGCGCCTCTGTGTTCTTGGCGGTGGACAATTCTATTTTCTTGATTTTCCAAGGTTTTCTTTCCAAATCTTCTGGGCTCTACGCCATACCCTTCTACACATTCATCAAGAAAATCGAGAGTTCTCTCGTTCTTTGGGGATTTGCTGGGATGGGAGCGGAAATGGGGTATGTGGGTTTTGAGATTTAGGTGAGAGATAATGGCTAAGATTGTAACTTTGGCAGTTCTTGACTCTGGATGTGTTCTTGAAACTATTCTCTTTTATTGTCTTGCTTTTGCTTAGCCGTCAATGTTCTCTCTTGTCTATTATGCTTATGTTGATTCCTTTGTTTGGATCCTTAACAACTGCGTACAAACAATTTTACAGAATTTTGTGGTGTGCCATCTTGTTTCGTAATTGCTGTTTAACATAATTTCATTTTCTGAATCACGAACACCGGAGAGAGGCCGAGTGTTGTTTTAATGTGAAACTCATCTCGAGATAGTCTAGCAGCCGCATGCACGTATCCTATCCTTCGAGTCTCCAACAGAAAAAATTATTCTTGGTCCTTCTTCATTCACAGCTTTCTGATATTCTGCATTGTTGTGCGACTTTTTGTTTGCATTTCTTTGCGCATGTGTGTGTGTGTGACTGTGCATGTGCATGGAGCACAGGTATGACGCTCCTTACACTCTTTCTGAAAATATGGTTGCTTGTGGATTGGCCCCTCGGCATAGCGTTCATGAGGTGACTGATTAAACTATAAGATAACAGGAAAATGCTGGGACAGGAAAATGAAGCGAAGGAAAAGTGCAGGCCATCACCAATCCTGTTGTTTTCTGTATATTTGATGTTGAATTTGCATTTTTTTTGGTGCAATCACTAATATCAATAGCTCTGTTGTTAATATATAGGGCTGATATATTCATTTAAAAAGGTTTACATTTTTGTTCACTTTGTTAATCTAGGCTTTAATTATATACTCAAGATTATGGGATATTTTTCCCTCTTCTTTTCCTATTTTTATACTCAGAAAAACAAAGGCACCTCCTATACGGAGGAGGAGGGTCTGGCATTGCAACAAAGGTATGCCAAGATATTTTAATGATTTCCCAAAGCTTCATATAAACTTTTAGCTCAATGTTCTTGCTAATATTTCCTTTCTTTTTCTTTCAATTTCATTTTTGCAAATGTTATTTTCTGTATCAAGGACATGTTTCTCTGTTGAAGAAGAACATAATGTAAAGGCCGAACTGTTGACAGTCTCTCTCTTTTTACCATTCTCAAGTCATATTTCCCTTCAGAGTCAAATGACCAAAACATGCCAAAAACTTACCTTCTGCAATAGTCTTATACTGCAGTGCACACTGCTTCAATAGTCCCTTGCATTTGCCTGTTGCAGGAAAACAACAAGCAAACATTCTGGCCCTTTAGCAACTCGTAAGTTGATCGTGTATTCATCAAACCTAGCAGGAATTGCATATTTTCTGTTTCTGTTGCATAGGCCTAACATGAATCTTTCTTGTAGAAGCACCTGGCTTAAGTTCTCGTTTTGATCGAAGGTCTAGTGGTAATACCGTGGACATTGCATTTGAGGAACGGCTGGAAGCAGTTAGAAGGTGCATTTTATGACATTAACATCCTTATAATGTATTGCTCAATTATGTACTGATCCTTTTATCTTCATTAAATATAATGGATTATCATCTTGCACATGATCCATGGTAATTGTTTCATGGTATTATTGGCTTGTGTTTATCTTTTTTCTTAGAAAATTACCTGAGCTATGCATAATAGCATTGCAGTGTATAACACTTAATAGTGATGGATAAAAAGAAAAAAGAAAATTATTATGCTATCTTTCAGGACTTCATAGGCATTACTTTGAGCTGCCAAGTGAACATATACATGCCCCTTGATCTTCAAACCACCTTGTGATGAAATGTAATTTTGCCACACTGTATCACTTCTAATTGTCATTGGACATTTAATGCTTCATATCAAAATGATCTCTCTTTTCTTTTTCTAAATGATATTATGCACAACATGATTAGCAAGTTTTGCTTGTGTCTTCATCATCTTTGAGGGTCCTTTTCTGAAGGACTTTTCCTCCAAAAAATTCAGGTCAGCACTTGAACAGAAAAGGGCAGAGGAAATCAAAGAATTTGGACCAATTGATTATGATGCACCAGTTGAATCTGAGAAGAAGACAATGGGACTCGGTTCAAAGGTAAAAGTTCAAAATTTATTTGTGCATTTTCATGAAAATGTATGCAAAAGATCTAGCTTTAGTTTCATTGAAATTACTAATTTGGGTTCTGTAAATGGTGTAGATTGGAGTTGGAGTAGCTGTTCTGGTTTTTGGTTTGGTTTTTGCTCTTGGAGACTTTCTACCTTCAGGAAGGTACATTTCAGCACTCCAATTATTTCCTCTAGTCCCTCTTTGAATACTAGTTGTTTCTTCTTTTAGTACACTGGCTAATGCAAAAACACCTTTAAAAAGAAGACGAAATAAAGAAGAGAGGCAACCCCTTTTTACCTTTCCCCTTTATCTGGGTTGGAAATGTGATAATTCTCTTTCTAAGTTAGATTTGAGGATTCATTTATTGATCTTTTAGGTGAGCTTGAAAACATGATAGCCAGTGCATTTGGAATTTGATGGCCTTTGGTTCATTAACCACACAAGAAGAAATTAATAATAGAAGAAATATGTTCTATGAATAGAATGTTGTGTCTATAAAGTCATCTGAGTACTTAACTACTTTCATTGGCCTAGGTCTTCGGTTAGTCTAGTTACTCACCCATCACCATACTAATTTTAGGCCATAATGTGATTTTCAACAGCTGCTTTTTATGTTAATGTTTTAGATGACTGTGTTTCTCATCTATGGAGGACTTGTTTCATCTTAATGATTTCTTTTTCCCACTTTTTAGCGATAGCCCCAATGAAGGAGTTACTGTAGTCAACAAAAAGCTTTCAGATGAAGATAAAAAGACTCTTCAGGTAACATCCATTACACTGGCTGTTAATTCTTTTTGTGTGCTGTAGCTACCTTGTCCACAATGAAATTTTAACTTGGGATACAATATTGGTGCAAAATTGTTTAAGAAGCATCAAGTCTAGCTAGATTTTATTAAACTGAGTTGTTTATCATGTGTTGCTTTAAGTGGACTAGACGGTTTTGTGTGGGATATCAACTGTTGTTTCTCCCTATTAAAATTTTTTCTGCAAGTTCTCCACGTTTTTTTTGGTCCTTGTCCATTAGAGGCCACCATTGTGGTGAACTGAGGCAAAAAGTAGTCATAAGCAAAGAATTGGTTTGCAAAATAAAGAATCAACAAAAACTACAGCACAACAGCAAAGGCAAAAAGTAGCATGGAACAAGCATCTCTGAAGACTGAAAACAATTTGGGGGAGATCAAAGGTTTTTTTTTTTTTGTCATGTTATGAAGAGATCAAAAGTATATTTTACTAAGGTTTTCTATGATGCTGTATGTAATCTTTGCCAAATAGGATAAATTTCCTCTTGTTGGCTGCCAAGATGGTTCGCCTGCTGCAAGCCCAATAGTTTTAACTGTTTCTTTGTGCTTCTGTGCAGTTTAAAAAAGATGTTGATGAATATTCTTTTTTTTTTTTTTGCATGGCAGGCAAGGTTGAAGCAATATGAAGCAGCAATTACTATCTCTCCCAAGGATACAACTGCACTTGAAGTAAGTCAATGAGTATTACAGATCGTAACTCTTTTTTTTTTTTTTTTTAACTTCTCTTTTTCTTGTGTGTTTTGAGAAATTGTTCCATTAATGTTTCACTTAAGCCTACATCTTTAATTTATGTCTGTCAATCGTGCTTGGGAATTTAAAACTAGATGATTAATTATTTCTGTGCCAACCATAAGAAAAATAGATTGTGAGAAAATCCCAAGCCAACATAATCCATCTACCAAAACTGATAGGAGTTGAACCATCAACCCACATATGGTGATGATATTTTCCTAGATGACCAACCACTACAAGATTTCAAGTTGATAAAGATGGACGTCTATATTTATGTTGCCCATTAGAAGTACCATTTTTTTAATGCACAAAAACTTTCTGAAGAGTTCAAAAGAATTTAAGAACAAGTTTCAAAATGAATAATTGAGGTACTAATGATTTTAGAAAATGGTGTTCTTGACCATAAATGAGGATGAGATAGGGATGCATGTGAGGTTATGCAAGAGGAAAGGGAGAATAGCAAGTTGGTGAGAAAGAATGTTGAAAAAGGAGTAAGGAGAAGGAAAGTAAGAAGCCAAACTGGTTCTTTAAGTATCCAGATATTTGATGTCTCTAAAACAGTAATGACTCTGTTGATTTTTACCTCGCTGATATTTATCTATAAACAGATATTTAGTAATGCAGTTGTCTCTTATCAGTATTTTCATTTTGGATGCTCATCGGCTGCACTTGAATGGTGAACTTTCTGAACCCTTTCATGATGAATCTTCGTTTTGTTTATGCATAATTATTATTCTTGCAGGGAGCTGCGGTGACCTTGGCAGAGTTGGGAGAATATACTCAAGCTGTCTCTCTACTTCAGGAATTGTCCAAGGTTTATTCAACTGTAACCATTATGCATTATATAGTAAATAATTTTGTGTCTTATCAATCTGAACTCAATGAAATCTATATAATTAACAGATTAACTGAAGCATTCGGTGCTTAAGTCTTGTAGGAAAAGCCCAGTGACCCTGATGTCTTCCGTTTGCTTGGAGAAGTTAAATATGAACTTAAAGATTATGAAGGTAGTGTTGCTGCATATAGGAGTTCTGAAAAGGTGAGTATTCCCAGATGCATGTGGTGTTTTACTTATTACTAATTGTATTTGGCATGACAACCTTCATGTAGCGTCCTCTGTCTGACTAGTATACCTAGGACTGCACTTACCCTGAACAAGTTGTCTTCTTGAAGCATTGGCACTCAGCATCACCACCTATGTGGTACACACTGTAGCATGCACGTGCAAGTGAGAAATTGTGAGACACAAAAACATGATGCCTTTTGTGGGCATATCATTTCTAAAACAAATAGGATGTTAAATGTTAGGGAAATATTGAATAACTAAACATGCAGGAAAAAATAAAGGAACTATGTGTTCCTTAAGGGTCTTTAAGAAAATAATGAAGAGACATGCACACAATTTCATGAGAATGGCAACTATATGTAGGTTTCTGCCCTTTATACCTTGCCCTTAAGCCACTCTAGAACACTTGTACTTGGTCATCTAAGTCACAGGCAACATTTTTGTTTTTCACCTGGGCACATGAATTTTAGACTGCACAGCAGACTGGGGGTTTTGGGTGTTTTTGGGGGGAGGGGGGTGTGGGGAGGGGGAAGAGACTTAGCTCTTCTCATCTCATAAATCCCTCCCAATCCATATTTGTGATTTGGACTCCACTCATTTGAGTTGTCCTCCCAAAATTATAATTGGAGCATAGGTGAGACAGGGATGTGTTTTGCACCGGCAAATTTGGGGGGAATGTTAAATGTATTATATAAACCAATTGATATTTTGTGTATATGCCAATTGTTGCCATCCTTAGAACTAGAAGTACAGCAAATTGGTGTCAAGGAAATGATGTAGAAAATGGATTATTTGTATAACTATGCTGATAGTTATTTTGTATTTTTTATATTGTACTGACATGTATTTATTTAGTTAACCTTAATTAAATTTGGTACTAACACTCTGAAGTTGTTGTTGTGACATGTATTCATTTGTGATATCTACATGGCAGCTCTTCAAAAATATTAATTTTGAAGTTCTACGGGGTCTGACTAATGCATTGCTTGCTGCAAAGAAACCAGATGAGGTAGGCCATCATGTCTTGGAGTTGAAATTAGATCTTTTCTTTTTTTCTCCTTGTCAATCAAGCACTTGATCATGCCTTTTGGTAATTTATGCAAATGTTAAGGACCAAATATTTATGTAATCATTTTCTCTTCCTTTTATGCAGGCTGTTCAATTCCTTCTGACTTCTCGTGAACGGTTGAATTCTGGAAAGTTGAATGCTGTTGATAGTATCCCTGACAACGTAATGGACCCAATTCAGGTGAGTTGCTCCTGCTTTAATAACTTAATGTCTAAGCAGCACTTGGCAGTCCATCATAGGTTCATTAATATGTTTCTTTTGTTGCATTTATCAGTCACATTGGAACTAAATGAAAAGCTTGGTAAGAATCTTTTGTATTAGTTTAATATATAATCCATATCCTGAGCTTTCATCCTATAGCTTAAGCTTGTAAGTAGATATGAGGTTACAAGTTGTTATTTGACATGGTATCAAATATTTATGACCAAGAGGTCTTGTGTTCAAACTACATTGCCCTTATATTTAATTGTAAATTTCTACAGGTATGGTGAGCCTGTCTTTAGTTCATGTTTCCAAACCAAGAGAGTCAGGTTTTCATGTGAAGGGTTGTGTTAGAGTTTAATATGTAAACCATATTTTGGACCTCACCTAATAGATTCAGTTTTTAGACAGATATGAGGTTTCAAGGTTTTATTTGATATTTTAGATACAGATATGAACTTTCTGTTCCAAGTTTACTCAGAAACTGTTTGAGTGCACTGCGTATATTGTGCTGTTTTATTTTTGTGTGTGTGTGTGTGTGTGGTTCTCAATTCCCACACAAATAAGTCATACTCCATTAAGATACTTGTTAAGTATGCATATCATTGAGATTGAATTTCTTTACATGCTAATAAGAAATTGCTATTGTAAAAAATCCTTATTGCATATGGAAAATATTGTTCTGTTGATTTGTTTTAGATTCGGCTCTATTCAATAGAATCATCTGTTATACTTGTGACCAATTTCAGGTTGACTTACTCCTTGGAAAGGCATATTCAGATTGGGGGCATGTCAGTGATGCTGTATCTGTTTATGATCAGCTCATCTCAGCTCATCCCGAAGACTTTAGGGGTTATTTAGCCAAGGTTTGATTTTGTCCTTCCTTTCCTTGAATGCTGTTTGTCAAACAGCTGACACGGGCTTTATAAACCATCAAACTTTGAGAGAAAACTGTATTTAGATGTTAATAAAAGCCCAACTGCAGCTACTTTCATTTTCTTTCTAAGACAATTACTGGCTCCATAACTCTAGTTGCAAATAAATAAGGCTCCTGAATTATTGTAAGAATATATGTGTGCAAGGAAACTCATGACAACTATAATTGATTGTTGAGATGTTAAGCCAACTGAAAAATGGACAAATGATGCCTTATGCTCGAGAGGAAAAGAATAGAACAAAAGTTTTTTGGAGAGCAGTTGAACACATGACATTGTCTTGAATCTTGAAGATCAGTTGTATGTTAGTTTTACATTTTCTTATTCTTGGTTTTGTAGGGAATTATTTTGAAAGAAAATGGTAACAATGGGGATGCGGAGAGGATGTTTATACAAGTAAGTACATGGATGGTGATTCAAGTGCACATTGTAGTTTTCACACACACGCACACTTGTTCACGCATGCTTACCACGTTAGGCTTTTGGATTTTCAAGCACTTTCTTTCACACTTTTATAACAGAATTTTCCTGGCATTTGTAAGTAGTGGAGAGTTATGCATGGACACCAAATTACTTCCACGCGCACAAGTTTGTATACACCCGCCATTTTTTTACTAGAACATCAATGAGAGGGGATACGGGCCATACCAGACCTTCCCCACTTGCCACCAACCATGTTTTCCCCTTAATTTAGAAGGGGATTTGATGCACATGTGGGGATTCAAACACTGACTAGGGGCATGTCACAACACTCACGAGAATGCCACTAAGCATCCACCTTCGGTGGTAATTGACATGGAGGATCCATTACTTTAAATGGTACTTGTATCTGGAGTTTAGGCGCGTTAACTTTTTCCGGCTTGGTTTTTTTATGGTTATTTGTAGGCACGATTTTTTGCACCGGAGAAGGCCAAAGCACTTGTGGATCGTTATGCCAGAAAATGACTGACTTATGTGTTTTCTCATATGCAATACTCAATTTTCTTATCAAGTCCATGTTTTCATAAAGGACTTAAGAGTGGGTTAAACAGATGGGTTTGATAAGAGGAAATGGGATTGGGCCCCTCGCATCTCTGACAGACAGTGAAAGGGTTATAAGGATAATTCAAGGAAATCCGGGTTTAAGATTGGGGAAATATACGACTAGGTGGTGGCATGCGCTTCAGAATTACAATTAGATCTGTAAAAAGTTAATTGTTTATCAATGTTAAATATTAAAAAGTTGGTTGTTTAACTCACAATATTTTATGGAGGAGCAGTTTTTGGAATATTAAAAAGTTTGTTGTTTAATTCATAATATTTTATGAAGGAGCAGTTTTTGGATTGCAATCATGTTTTGCGTTAGAAAAACCGAGTGGGAAAGCTGGTTTTCTGAAGGACAGTATGTCCCTTGCATGTTATAATGATGGAGCAGGAGAGGATATTTCTCTCTCCTTGCGGGAGCGCGGTGGCAGAAAGAGATGAAGGGGCTTCTTCTCAGGCTGGCCGGTTCATGGTTTTTGATTGGATTTTAGCATGGTCATGAGAAATTCTCATAAATTGCTGTGGAACGTTCTATTTTTCTTTGCCAGACGTTGCTCAAGGCATGTACAACCAGGATAATAACCATCTGACCCTTTTGTTATTTGGTCTCGATACACTCGAGCTGATTGGTAAGGTATGGCATCCAGTTAATGTTGGACTCGATCATCTTTGCAAGTATCATGTTAAGGGCAATGGAAGAGAGCTTCTTACTCGGGCTGCCAATTCACATCGTCGGAAAACATGTGCCCAGTTCCCTCCATCTTTAATGGTATTGATTGATCCCGGATACCCTGTTTCTTTAGTTGCGTGTCGTCATACATGTAAGTTTTGTCAACGCATAACGCAAGCCAATTTCGCTGGCGTAATAAAGAAAGTAAAATGAAATTGCAAGTCGCGGTTGTCACCATGCGCAAGCCAAAGCACTAGCATTACAAAAACTCTCCTATCTAAAATAGGAAAGTAGGGATATTAGCCCCACAGACTTGCGGCGTTGGTTACACCATGCATCAGATTGAATTGCCACATTGAATCTACAGATGTTTTCAACACTACAAGATGTTGCTATTGGATTCGAATGTATTAAAACCTGACCTTTGATTGTCAACTTTATGCTCTCCGATTTCCTGTTACAATCACACGCTGCTAAGTCAAACTTCTTGTAGCTGCGTCCCAAACATCTGTCTTCAAGCCAGTTGGACATTATTTCTGGTCCAACAAATTGACCTTCAGAAGTAGAACTGTAACATTAATTTTTGACAACAATTGTTGTTGGTACATAAATAACCAAGTGAAAATAGAAAAAGAGAGAGAGAGAGAGAGATTTGGAGTGGTTCATTGTCAAGTCTATTAACAATCAATTATAAGCATCTGCCGTCCAAATATAGCAAATGTATCTAACCGGCCGGCATACATTTAGAGGGCGGAGCATATTTTTTGGATAGTCGAATGGACTATTTGAAATCCCAACGATCAACATCTCTCTCCCTGTGTTAAATTAAGTGCGTGCCATCTGTGATTCCCTCGCAGAGAAAAGCCTTTTTTGTTTCCTCCATGCAAGAAGGCTTTTCCCCTGCGATTGAACAATTGGTCAATTTTCTTCCTCATGTCCATTGTTTCTGTCACTTATCGTTCAGATCACCCCAGAAGCAGAAACTTTCTTCTTCTTCTTCTTCTTTAATTTCTCGTAAAGACTGCTTCTGTCCTATGACTAGGGAAAATGTTCATAATTATTTAGCACTACGTTAACGTGAACATTTTTCTCATGTCTATTGGTTTTTTTTTATTTACCATCTCACATTTGATCCATATGTGAATATTTTTCAACCATATTCCTTATTGGTTTCTTGTAGTTTTGAATGTTGTCAATTATATGTATGTATAACTGTAAGACGTAGCAAGATGACGCAACAATTGTTACATGCCACCCGCCCAAAGAACCTTCCCAAAATATGGCTATGGTGGATCCCGAAACGCCGTAAAGCCATAGGTTTGATGGGCGAGAACTCCAAGGAGTCGTTGCTAGCCAGGGAATTTGTATGCAGCGGGCGGAGTTTGCATACCCTAGGACGTGTTCCAAAGGGATTCCTGGCTGTTTACGTGGGGCCTGATCAACGAAGGTACGTGATCCCAACAAGCTGCCTGTCACTGCCAGAATTTGAGGTCTTGATGGAGAGAGCTGCTGAGGAGTTTGGATTTCAGCATGAAGGTGGGCTTCGAATACCTTGTGAGGAGACAGATTTTGAGGAGGTATTGTTAACATGTATAAGAAAATACAAAGTTAATAAGTCAAAGAGCAAGAAGCTGATTTTAGAGGTTGGCGCACGACAAAGCTCTAGACAGATCAACGTGTACGAATGATGCGCAAACCCTTTTTTTTTTTTTTTTTTCCTCTACCTTGGTTTTGGAGGTTTGCTACAGAATTCAAATATTCAGTTGGATTTCCTGTCAATTCCGATTCATGCTATAACTGCCATTTGGAAGTGCTACTATCAATTTTTTTTTGCGTTTCTTTGGTTCCAGAATTGCAGCTATTGCTACCCCATTTTAACTCCTTAATTTTGATAGGATCAGAGGTCCAACCATAAAGAGCTATTACAATAGTGTTGTTTTATTTGAAATTTTGAATCATTTATAAATGCAAATATAAACGAAAGGGAAAGAATTGGGGACTTCTAGTTTTTATCTATTTCTCTCCCTCTCTCTCTTTTTTTTAATTAATTATTTAAAAATTATAAATTAAACGATAAGAACAATTATTTTTATTCTCATAAATTCTTTTTTTTTTTTCCTCAAAAAATATAGTTTTAAGGGTGCCCTCGAAAACTTGTCAATTTCTAATTTACATGCTTATGTAAGCAAGTATGGATGGTGGTGGATTTAGCCTGGATAAATGTTTCAAACTCAAGCCAATCCTCAAGCCATCTTCGTTGAAACAGCATAATCGACTTTCTTTTTTAAAATTACTACAGAACATCTCCGCATTTAGTCTCCGTCGATGCAAACCTTAACATAAAGAGGGAAAAAGGTAACTATCATGCATGTCAAAACAGGCTTTTGTGCTTCTTTTGCAAGGGAATGAGCTTTGAATGTGTGGTTGGACAGGTCCATATCTTATAATCTTATAATCGGGCTTCGGTACCTTCTTTGGCTCGTTGTTTGAGCAATTTATAGGTTAACAAGATTCGCGAATGTTCTGGATTTAACCGTTAATTAAAGATGAGATTTCTTGTCATAATAGAGAGACAAAAGAAGATCAAGTAAAGCTTTCTGTGCAACAAGGAACCGGAAAAATGAATAAACCTTTAAAGCATAAGGGCATTGTTATTCCTATCCAACCAAAAAAAAAAAAAAAACAAAAGAGTATTATTGTATGAGAAATGCTAAAAGTATTATTAATCTTCTCATAGTTAAAGGGTATATTGTGATCTTTGTTTAGACTTTTATACTAAATGTAATGTGGTTAAATTATTGTTTCTTTGTATTTTATAACGTAATATCACCTAGTAAAAAAATTTAATATCGCAGCATTAATGTTATTATATAAGTTAGCAGAATGGTCAACAGCAGCCACCCTGAAACTTCACGCTCCCTCCACATTCTATGCGAAGATCAGTCCACCTCACTGCCCCCTATAAGCACATGGATTAGCAGAACAATTAAAAAGTAAGAACACAGAAAGAAAAGGTCTTCAGAAAAAAAAAAAAAAAAAAAAGTGAAATGCAACGTGATTGTACTAGATGGGAATACCGAGTGACCGAGCTATTTATCTCTTTTCGAGGCAGGCAGGCAGTGGGTTCTGAGTTTGGTCTGGATTGTACATGTACCTCTAGCTAATAAACTTTTCGTTAATGAAGGCTCGTCTCCAAATCATCTTTCATATTCCCTTTACTCGAGCGAGATTATAAATAAATAAATAAATATATATATATATATATATATATAGAGAGAGAGAGAGAGAGAGAGAGAGAGAGTAATGGGGATTTAATTTCTAACAATGTTGGAATTGCTACCATGGCCTCTACAGGTAAAGAGATGTGTTTTGGCCGAATGCGGTTTATGAATGTGTCCATGTCCGTGAGCTCAGTTTCGAACCCATACAAAGTACAACAGCATTTGGACCTTTCAAAAATGATATCCAACTGCAGACAGAGTTTTTTTTTTTTCTCTCTCTCTCTTAATTAGAATACAAAAAATTTCACTTATTCAATTCTAAAGTATCTCCTTCAACTTTCCCGAATCAAACCAAAAACAAAAGGAAAAAAACCGAGCAAAGAAAAGTGGTTTTCCTCATAAGCATGGTGTTCACCTGCACGTTTGGAAATGATGAGAAGAGGTGAGCTCAGAGTCTGGCGAGCAGCAACCAATGATTTCCGTCTCATGATTGAAGCGCAACTCATGCGAGAGGTAGACATCTCTCTTCTCCTCAACAACCTTCAAGATCTTCTCAAAAACATCAACTTCACATGGGATTTTTAACACCCCCTCTTGTTGGAATCCAAACTCTTCTTCAGCCTCTCTCAAAAGTAACCCAAAAGCTCGGTGGCCCAAGTACTCTGTGGGGATGACATACCTCTTCAACTCTTTCCCAACACAGACTGCAAGAGATCCTCTGGGGACGACATCATTGGACGATGCAACATCTGACAAGGATAGTGTTCTCTTTATGAACTTGATGCCCTTGCTGCTGCCGTGGCTGCTGCTGCTGCTGCTGTTGGCGCCACTAGTGTTCGTGATGCGGCTGTTCTTGTTGCTGTTCTTTGGTGCATTTGCCAGCCTTTTCCACTTCTTCAGGATCTGCTGAAGCCTAACAATGTCGCTGATCTTGTTAGACTTCTTTGAGTCCATGGGGGTGCTTGAGCTTTGCTTAAACTTGCAAAGAGAGACCTTTTTCTTCGGTTGCCGTCTTTCGTTTGCAGGAATCGTAAGGTGGATGCTGCTGCCTGTGGCGGTGGTGGGCTTTTAAAGAGAGAGATAGACTGATTTTGTAGGGCATTTATTTCCCATTTGGGATTTTAAAATATAGAAATCATTGGACTTAGGGTGCATCGGGTGCTGGGTGTATCGTCAGCCTCTCCCCTCAAGAATCAAAACAATACAGTATCCCTTTTTTCCTTTTTTTTTTTTTTTTTAAATTCCCAATTTAATTTGTCTCTTCCTTTTTAGTCAGCCGAGAATCTTCCCTGTAGAGGTAAATTAGACGGATCCCATAGGTAAGCCCATCCCCGTCACCGTCATCATGTTTATTTGATTACATATTTTTAATATTTTGATACATAATAATAAATTTAATATTTTTTAAGGTCTCATATTTTAATCTTACAAAAACAAAAGAAAATTGTTTTGCATTTAAATAATTTTTTTAATTAAAAAAAATACATTTAACAAACACAATTGTACAACGTAGGACTGCATCTCTTTTGTTAAGTTACTTGTTAAAATGGCAACTTTTTTTACTGTTAGTGGGGTGATTCTCCACTGCGGGGGGGCTGATTGTTTTGGCATCTGGGGGTAAAATTTTTCCCGAGGCAACAGAGCCTTGTTTATTGCAATTGGTCTCCGAAGCAACTGCCTCAACAGTCGAACCCACAGGATCCGGCAGCCTGTCAATGTTAAGTAACTCCCGTGGCTTTGTCTCGGCGTATCTTGTTTCTCGACGTCTATTGAATGCGACCAGCAGCAGAGTTATTATTATTACTCTCTTTTTTTAAAAAAATTATTTTTATTTTTCCTTTTTATTTTCAAAGTCCCAATTTTTTATTTTTTTCCCCCCTTTTATTTTGTTCCGTACCGTAATTTATTGGATTTCGGATCCTCTGAAGATCGCGGAAGGTGGCAATCGAGAAATTCCATGTGGAATGCTCATTATTATTTTATGGTGGAATATAATAACAAAAAAAAAAAAAGCCCACACCGAGTTGACATCTTCGCGCACCACAGAACACGATAGCCCTTCTCCTGATCTCACGAAAGAATTCGTTGACCATATATTTGTTCTGTAAGTCCTCGCATTTGAATGAACGAGTTTTATACGAGGGTGAAAGCTTAGTCGAATTGCACGGGGCCCGAACTGAGTACTGTTCGGTGAACGAAGCATTCGAGCCCCGGATTCGATTCTCCCGAACTAAGATCAAACCATAAAAATAAAGGATACTATGAACATTGATTATTGGTAACAAACTAACCTAACATAATGGGAAAAAAAAAAAAAAAGAAAGAGAGAGAGGGGCATCTTGAAAGCTTGAGCTACAACAGTGCAATACAATTAAATTTGAGCCCGCCCATGATCCCGCATGTGGATTCAAGGATGTCGTGCTCCCTTAAACTAATGCCACTCTGGGATCATATTACACAGCGAGGTTATAATAATGGAAGTTGATTGTTCGGTCAAATCCTCAAAGGAAAATGGACAAATAGTCGAGAGAGAGTCGGAGACTATATTTTACTAAATCAAGTGGGTTAACCCCGCGTATATTAAAAAGCTTGCATGTTGTTTTAATTTTTAAGGTCGCATTGATGATTGCTAGGCACATGAGTCGAATGTCGCATCCCGCGAGGGGAAGGGAAGAAAGCAAAGTACGTGCTTGTGGCTGGCTAAAATGGCTTTACGGTTGAGTTTGCCATTGGGGATTATAAGTTGATTACACATTTTCTGGTTCTTCTGCGCACATGGATCCTTAAAGAAGAGTTTGGAAATCAGCCCCAATCCCTTCCCGATTTTTGTGCCCGAAGCAAAGTACCAGTTAGTCCGCAGCGATTCACTGTCCCTGTCTTAAATTTTGTTTAGTCTATATATATAAAGTGAGTTTAAATATAGATAAAATTCTATTATATATTCATTATTTTATATTTACATTTTGTATATAATATATATATATATATATATTATATTTATTTAATTTGTTATTTGTAAATCTACTTAGTCAACTCAATTTTATTATAATTCATAATTAAAAAAAGAGAGAGTTAACATTAACTCCTCGATTTAAATAGTAAAATAGTTATACTCGAAAAAAAAGAATAAAAAAAAATTTTAAAGTACGGGGTTAGTCAAATCATTGATTTGTTTACTTGCTAACATCACAATTGATTAGTGATTACTCAATTACCCAAAGAAAAAAAAAATACAAATTGAACATCCCACTTTCTAGTTTTAGAGTTTATTATTATTATTATTATTATTATTATTATTATTTAAAAGAATATTATATCATAATACTCTTGGTCTCCGCCCTGAACGTGCATCGGGATCCACGCATGCGTGGGAGCACCACTCACTTGTTGCCAAAAAGAGCCGCATATCAACGGTGCCAACGGTAACTGAAGATGATCATAGAGTGGCGTCAGTTTGCATTGTTGTTCCCGAAGCAAGATATAGGTTAGGGTCAGAGAGAGAGAGTTACGGACAGCCCGAGGGTGGTGGACCAAACGCGAGAAGCAGTGAACCGAATTGGGGTCCCAACACAGCCATTCCATTGCATGATTGGTGGCCTTTTTCCCTCCAGGATCGACGTGAGCTTGTTCAGGGGGGGAAATACCGATAAAACTTACTTACTTCGTCATAATAATAATAATAATAATTCACCAAATAATTCTGAATCCAATTGAGTGTAACTGATGTTGAAACTACTGGAGACTCTCTATCAGCATAGCGTAAACTCAAATGTGTATTGATTTGTTTCTTCATTTTATAAATTCGTTGTCTCCCAGAACTAAACTAAAACTATCCATGAAGAAGTAAGCGTTAGAAGAGCAAATGGAAGGGTGAGGAATTGTAATTAGAAAATAATAATAATAATAATACATACTCGAGTAACGTGAAAATCCGGAGTATGGAGCCGCAGATCTTCTGCAATGCTGCACGTGCAATATCGTGCGTACATGCATGCACTGCAACTAACCATCTGCAATGTGATTGGAAGAAGACAACAAATAGACTATTGCACATGCATGAGAGATCATCATCATATCATATGTAGCATGACGTGCAAATTTCTCGTGTGGCTTGGTAAGGAACCAATAAGATATCTACTTTTGAACTATCTGTTCCATGCGTTTTGGTTACATTTGCACCTGAACCCATGCTCGGAAGCTTCCCCGCGTCGCATGCCACTTTCTATTTTTGCACTGCAATTAGGCGATTCGAGCCAGCCAGACCTCCGAAATGGAAGTCAGGGGTTAGATTGTCCGATGTCTTCATACGTAAAGAAGGGATAATAAGCGTTAATTGTGGCCACAAATAGGGATGATAAAAGTCTTGGCCTTGGACGTGCATGGATCTGGCGCCGTTGGTCTAGTATAGTTGATAATGGTTTGTTTTAAATTTCCTTTTCCTCCGTGTTTACCCACAAAGAAAAGAGACCAATAAAAAAATAAAATAATAATTTAATTTAAAAAAAAAAAAAAACAATTGTAGACCATGCTATGAGAGGTGAAGTTTGGATTTATAAGCATAATCGTTTTGTACCAGAAAATACTACCCTTTTATGATAAAATATGTAAGACAGCAATTTTAACTTGTTGCCTCAAACAGCACCGAGCATTCAGACTGAGACAGAGTCGACAAGTTACAAACTGTGATACCCTTTGAAGAAAACGTTGAAAATTATACATTCTACGTCTACTTGTACAGATAATATATGATCAGCACCCTATACATCTGGCTCTACAAAGCTAGCAAGACCAATTACTACACTAAATAAGAGGACATGAGATTCCAACTAATTCTCATGTGGGACGGCATTGATGCCACAAATCGAAGAAGATCTGGCTTTGCGCTGAGTGCAGGACGCAGGTCCTCAGACTTTTTATTCAAAACCTTAAGAAACTTTGCCATGTTTGGAAGTACAAGCTCCCTGCAATGCAGATGCAGCAAGGGAACCTTTGACAAGACGCTTCCCTTCTGAACATCTAGACCTGCTGGCCTCCGCAGCTTATAGGGTTGCCCAGAACTTGGCTCAATATTAACTTGAGGTGTTTGCTTCCATCTCCGGTGCACAAACCACCCATACTTGTAGTCACCAACAATTGGAGTTCCGAGAGCTTCAGCACAATGCACACGGAGCTGTATAGACATTGAAAAGACGATTCATTAGATAAAAATACCCATGCTATTGTTTCACTCAACATCTTCTTTTCTTTGGCTGGTAATTCTAGTTTCGTTTAATATTCCCTGTTACACCCTCAGTTGCTGCATATATACGCATATGAAACCAAATCTGAACCACTTAGCATATACTCATTTCCACTAAATTATGCCTTTCTGTACTTTCTGTGTATGTAACCTAAACACTCACAGTTCCTTTAGATATGTCCAGCACAGCAGTGCCAACAACATAATACTTGTCCATCATACCTGATGCTTCCGGCTTGTAAGGGGACGCAGTTCAATCCATGAGCATCCATTTATTGTAGGACCTAATACTCGATATTCCGTTGCAGCTTTTAGAGAAGCTTCAAAACCTGAATGTTGTGCCAAGATGACTCTCTCTGTCTTCCCATCCTCAAGAAGCACCTGCAATAGAAACAATTTGTACACATTGTTATCCAGTCCTAAACTAACGTTTTCCCCTCTTACACATGCTCACAAACAAGTGTAAAGAGAGAGGGGAGACCTTTGAAAGAGGAGCTTCAATTAAGCCTTCCTTTTCCTTGGGAGAGCCTATGACCAATGCCCAATACCGCTGATATGTTGCTTCACATGCAATATTCCAATCCTAAAAGTGGTCAAGCTCATTTCAATTCATATCAAAAGGTTGAGGCATTGAGACCCAAAATTAATAATGCAACCCGTAGGCTTATACCTTACACCAGGATTTTGCTTTGTTTGGGTCACTAAATAACCACTGAAGATGAGTTACACTTTCATTTGTCCGCCCCATCAAGAGGAGACCGCTGCTCTCCCTATCAAGGCGGTGCACCTAACAAAGACATTGGCAAGAGACCACAAACATCCAGTTACAAGACTAAAACGGTGCCAAATTATAAGGAAAGAAATAAGATGTGAAAGATTTAAAAAAAAAAAAAAAAACGAAGATACCCTTAGGCAACAAATTATTTAAAAACAAGCATTGGGACTCCCCGTGAGGACAATTGATTTGCAGAGACAGCCAAGACGTTGAAAATGATTCGGTGATTGAACAATCCCTAGCATGCAAGTTTGCAGTTTATTGCAAAATATAGTTCCCAATACCATTAACACATCCAAGCCATAGAATACTATCTGAAATACCTTTCTGATGGTACTAAATCTTAAGGCATAAAGGTAGCTTCCAACTGGACACAATTTTACCGTTCAGTAAGTCATCATTCTGATTCAATTGATGAGTTTACTACTATAATACTTGAGTGGTATACTTGTATGACCCTAGTGATCAGAAAAGGCATAAGAGCAATAATTATTTTAAGAAAAATACACTTGCTTAGAACATGAAACCAACCAGTTTAGGACCTTCATTGTAATCATAAGACAAAGCTGCAGCAGCCAATGCATCCATGCTATTATGAACTGGCAGATGCCCCTAAACACAATTTGATGTAAAAATAAATCAATAGCAAGATGGAATGCCAAGACAACAGATATGAAATATTTGGATAACAGATTCTAACCTTGACTGGTAATCTCGGGGGCTTATTAAGCACAATTACAGCAGAGTCCTAAAATTTCGATAACCACTTATCAGAATGCAAAAACAACAAATGGCAGAAAAATACCATCACAACAACAAAATCACCAAGCCAAAAAAAAAAAAAAAAACTAAGAGAACCCAGAATTTTTCAGCATAAAAATAAGAACCACAAAAGGAATTACACCAATGCACACACTTGTGAATACATGCCACCTGGTAATCAACAAGTAAACACAACATGCTTACAGAGAACTCCAAAATAAGCATGAAAAGATACAAGGTAAAATGAAATGTCGACATGCCTTGTACTTTACAAGTCTTTGCAAATATGCAATCTCATCTGCATTTGGGTTTAGAGTTCCGCTTGGTATGGTATCAAATCTCTTGGAAATCCTCATCTCAGCCACAGATACAGGTATATAAACTCTTGCCCCTTCGTCCATGACATCACTATGCTCAATCTGCAGGCAAGCTGTGTCAGAGTATTAAACCCAAATGGGAATCACCAACACTGAGAGAGAAATGAGAAAGAAAGTTCAACAAAAATTTTGCCATGCAACCATACCTTTCTCATAGCTTTTGCTTGTCCTTCACTCTGTATAGAGCCGATGGAACCTCGGCACCCCACATACACCTACAAGAGATAGAAGTACATGTTATATTCATCTGGTTCACCCATATGACAAATGAGGCTATCAAAGCCAATAAAGATTCAAGCAAACAACTTTATGTAAGAAAACAAATAGGAAAGATAACAAAGATTCGAGAAAACGAACAAGAAACCCAAGAAAGATTCAAGAAAACAAACAGGAAGGCCAACAAAAATTCAAGAAGCAAACCCAGGAGAGATACAAGAAAACCAGTAAAGTGAGGGAAAAGCATCGAGATTGCAGTACTCACAAGTCCCTTGTTGAAATGCGATTGAATCACATAAGCGGAGAGTTCACTCAGGTAGTACTTAACCCAGCTGATAGCCGTCACGTGGCCTTTCACGCCGTCGGAGTTCTTCCCCGGTAAACGATGGACGCCCGGGAATGGCGGCAACGACAGGAGTTGCCGAGGCTTCGGTCCCTCTCTCGGAGACCCTAACTCCGCCACGTTCTTGGAGACTCTGATCACTGGTTTCGCTTCCGCCGGCCGCGGCGGAGCTATTCTGGAGTAGTGCCTAATTAAGGTCTTCCACATGGGCCCGGAAAGACAAGAAACAACACAGTTCACTCCAAATACATCGATCTCGTAACGACGAACGCTATCGCTGTCCACTTAAGCCGTTACCGGCGGCGATCCCCCCCCCCCCCCCCCCCGGGTTTTTTTTTTTTTTTTTTTTTTGCCACCGCCGAGCACATACTATAATTTCAGGGTATAATATCAGGACGGCGATCCTTAAATCTGACGGATTGGCCCACCCAATGCATGTTTGGGTGGGCCTCTTAACAGCCCCAAAGGGCCCAAAAAGCCCAAAAAAAGAAGAAAAAAAGCCCAAAAACATAATGAAGAATTAGTAATAGTCTAAACATTTAACATTACAGGAGAGCTTAGGACAAAAAATAAAAAATAAAATAAAAGAAGAAACACTAAAGGTGATCTTAAATACATAGAATCGATGGAACCTTAACCCAACCGTGGTTGGTCCGATGGTTTAGTTTTGCCCATTTTTAGTCCCAAAAAAAATTAATTAATTAATTAATTTAGAGACGTGACACTTAAAAATTTGAAATTTCAAATACCACCAAAACATATTTGGTCATAACTCTCATTTGGTTTGATTTTAATTATAATTTCGAACTATAGATTCTAAATACAGTTTTGAACTATCAGCTCCGATTCTAAAGTTAAAAGAAACCTTAATTAAATAACTAACTAACAATTCAATTTGAATTGTCAATTTTAATTTTAATTTCACATTTTCAATTCAGTTAAGATTTTAATTTTAGTTAAGTTTAATTTCAGTTCACTCCTATTCAAAACGGTGCGATTTGAGTCAGTTGAATTAGGCAAAGTTCACGAAAGTTACTGTGTCAATTTTAATTATCAAATGAATTTTTTTATTTTTTTAATGAAATCTGATTTAACCGATACTCTTAATTTTGATTTGAAATCACTAAGTCATGTCGGGGCATATTAATAATCTAATGTGCAAAGTCTTGACTGATGGGTCTCGGATCAGAGAAGTGGGGTCCCTCTCTTACACGATGATGCCGAAAGCCAATTAAAACGCGAGTGGCGCGGCAACTTTAGAGCGACGGTCACAGGTTCGCGACGCATGTAATGAAAGTCTCCGCATCCCGTCCCCGCCACGCACGTTTTTTCTTTTCTTTTTGACGGCCCCCTGGCAATGTGTGGAAGCATCTCCGTGCACCCCGCGGCTTTTTCTTCGAGCTTTTCTTTTCTTTTCTTTTTTAAAATAATAAATAAAAATGTTTTAGAGCCAATTGAGTGAAACCCTAGAATTTTGTTGTACTTTTGCACTCGGACGGTGCCGTGGAGATCTATTCGAGTGACCGCACGCGGAGTGTCTTTTTTCTCTTCGCCATACCGCAAAATGCCTCTTGTTCCGTTAAATTACGGCACAGCAACGAGCACTGACCCCCACGAGCGGAAAGCCAAATGATAGGTAAACGTCGGGTGCGTACAAATAACTATATATAACTATAAACATTATTACTCAATAATATATATATATATATATCATAATTTTTTATATTTTAATTGCTTAAATTTTTTTATAACGATAATCATCGAGGTGTATATTTATAATCTTCTAGTTATAATTTTTTATTAAATTTATGTATTTAAAAAAAAAAAAAATTGGGTCAAAAACTCGCATCAAAATAGTTGAGTCCCAGATGAAACTCAAAAGATTCGATTTGATTATGCTAGGGGAGGAGATCTGGGGGTGCTGATGGATCTAAACCAACCTACACTCACAGTCCCTCCTCCAAACTTTCCTCGTAACCTTATTGCCACCACCAATGCGACTGAAGACTACAAAGCCGCGTAAGGATTGGTGAGAAGGTGGCGATTGGTGACTTAGTGAGAAGGTGGGAGTTGGATTATATAGATTAAAAATAATAATAAATTTAAATAAATATAATATAAAATATATTATATATGATATTAAATAAATAAATACTGTGTGTTCATTCAAACCTACTGCTTTGATGTACTTAGGTTTACTCGTGACAAAAAGCAGCCGAAAGTATATTCAAAAGAAGGGAAACAAGTGGCTGCCTGTTTCCCTCTCCCTTCTTCTAAGGCAACGTCGATTCCCCGCTCCCATTTGTCTCTCTCTTTCGTCGTTTTTCTATCTCGAACCTCCCTCTCGTGTGTTTATTTATTGAAGCAAGTCTACGTCTTTTCTCTAGTTTATACCGCTAAAGATCCCTGCTTTTTCTCTCTCCTCTCGTTAGAGAAGGCAAAAAAGTCACTTGAAAAAAAAGCTTCGATCTTTTCTTTTTCCCTTTCTTTTATTCTATTCTGGGTATTGAAAAGTTATGGACTTTGAAACGCAGAAGAAGAAATGCGGGACAGGGGTCGTTGGCGATGTGTACGGGAATATGACCGTGATGGTTCTTCCTAAAGAACTGGTCCTGGAGAAGATGGAACCCATTTCTCCTCCTCCTCCTTCTCCTGCACCTGCACCCACTCGTGAGCTTAAATTCCAGGTGCCTGACCTCAGGCCTTTTGTTACGGTAAGTGGGTTCTTTTCCTATTTCTGTTTTTTGGAGTAATTTCGTCGGTGTCTCCGATTGTAGGGATTATCTTTGTTGACTCTTTCCTTTTTGTGTGTGTGTGTGTGTGTGTGTGTGTGTGTCTGGTATGTTGTGTCGTGCAAAGGAGAATTAGGGAAAGGAAAAGGTTATCCTCCCAATTGAATAACAAGAATCCAAGAAAGTGCAATTGAAAGGAAAGAATCCAAGACAAGTCTAAAATTTTTTTGCCTATCTATTGGTCGGGGCAACATCAAAAGATGGTTGGACTTTAAATTCATTCGTTGGATGGAGGCTGTTCAGGGGACCACTATGGCTACCCTGCTGTGGAGCATTCCTTCGCTTCTTATTTCAGTAGACATCTATTATTGAGCGTAGGTTTATGCTCGCCTTTGACGGGGAAATAAATGCGGCATTAGCTCTTTTTGTAATCAATTCGATTCAACACTAAACAAGTATGAAATTATTGAGTAATTGCGTCGCAAGTTCCCCAAATTCGGGTATGCGTGATGGGTTGTTTGCATTTGTTGGATTTGGAATTTTCTATGGTGTAAAAGGGAATATTTCTCTTTATCTTCCTCACGGTGGGGATTACGTGGGAATTGAATTAAACTGTATGTTTTGTTGTCTCTGTTCTTGTTGTCCTTTTTTTTTTTAATTGCCAGGTAATCGGCAATCATCAAGGAGCAAGGCCTTTCCTTTGATGAAATTAAGCGCAAGTTTTTTACTGACCAGGAAAATAAAAATAATAAAAGAGCAAGTTCTTTGTCTTATGTGCTGTTGTGTTAATTGGTATGAGAAATGTTTGAATTAATTTGAATTGCATGGGATAGGATCATACTGTTCTTTCCCTGGAAGCAAGGCCAATTTCTTGTGTTAGATATTTTGGATTTGTTTCCTCTCCCTGATCTGTGGTGTCATTCGCTCTACATGAGATGGCAATCTTTCCTTGGTGTTAGTAACATCTGCTTTGTTGTGATGTGACTCAGGGTTTCTTGAGAACCAGAGAAGTTGGGGAATTTCTCAGTGGGGCTTTAGCAGGAGCCGTGACTAAAACTGTGCTTGCTCCTTTGGAGACAATCAGGTTACTTTTGTGTATCTCTTAATTTTTCTTGTTCTTTTAGTGATGTTCATAAATGACTGGTTTGTTTCCTCAAAATTTTCATTAATTTTCTTTTAAAATCTGGAAATATATCAAAATTCGAAATTCGAGTCTCAAATAACAAATGCAGACTTTCAGACATGGATAATCTCCAAGTACCGTTTGAGCGGTAACAAATGACCTTGTGGATGTTTTGCCTGATTTCTAAAATATGAAATGTGCAGAACGAAAATGGTGGTTGGTGTTGGGTCCAAACATATCTCTGGTAGTTTCTTGGAGATCATTGAGCAGCAGGGTTGGCAAGGACTGTGGGCTGGAAATGCTATCAACACAATTCGTATAATCCCTACCCAGGCAATTGAGCTGGGAACATTTGAGTGCGTCAAGAGAGCAATGATATCGGCACAAGAGAAATGGAATCAGACTAACCATCCAAGGTTGCAAATCGGTCCTATCAGTTTGAATATTTCTCTCTCGTGGGTCTCCCCAGCTGCTGTAGCTGGTGCTGCTGCTGGGGTTGTTAGTACCCTCGCATGCCATCCTCTTGAAGTGGTGAAGGTACTTCTAATATTTTTGAATAAGATATGGAACTTCTTGCAATTGCGTGGGCACCTTTTTCCTGGATGACTATGCAGAGACAGTTCTCACACAAACAGACACTGATTGTCTCCTTTTATTTTCTCAAAGGATCGGTTGACAGTATGTCCTGACATATACCCTAGTTTAAGAGTTGCCATGGAAAAAATTTATAAAGATGGAGGTGTTGGAGCCTTTTATGCTGGTATTTCACCTACCCTGATCGGCATGCTTCCATACAGTACTTGCTATTATTTCATGTACGAGACGATGAAGAAGTCCTACTGTCAGTCAAAAAATAAAAGGTCACTAAATCGCCCTGAGATGCTTCTGCTCGGAGCTCTTGCAGGTGAGAGATTGGACTAAATTGGAGTAGTCTTATGTGTGCATAGATTTCCTTTGTGGCCTTGATATGATTAATTGTTATTATCTTGCTTCAGTTGTTTAATGATTGAAAAGCAAGAAGATTTGCCATTCTGCCATCCTACATACTTTCTTTTCAGGAAATTGGCAATTCCTATTAAATTACTACAAAATGGAATGTTCTTTTAAATTCCTGTTGTGAATGTCCAGGTTTTACGGCTAGCACCATCAGCTTCCCATTGGAGGTGGCCAGAAAACGACTAATGGTGGGTGTTCTACAGGGTAAGTGTCCACCCCACATGGCCGCTGCTCTGTCAGAAGTCATTCGTGAGGAGGGTGTACGGGGACTTTACAGGGGGTGGGGTGCAAGTTGTCTAAAAGTCATGCCCAACTCTGGCATCACCTGGATGTTTTATGAGGCATTTAAAGATATTCTGGTAGCTGATAGACAACTTCTATGACAGCTTTGAAAAAGTCAGCTCTAGCCCCCTTGAAGCCAATGCTTGAATCTTTCGCCATAAACTTAAAGATGGTCCCTGGCTAGCGCGCGTTGCATGCGAGATCCAATATAGAATTTCACATTTTGTGTTGACGAGATTTCCGGATATGGATTGGGCTGCTAATATTTTTGTGCATGCCCACTGCAAGTGTTTGAGCAGAAGTGGTCAGCTTCGTTTCAAATTTTAGCGGCCACCAATTTTTCACGTGTGCTCAACAGTTTCTTCGCATCAATAATGAAATCTTGTTTTCGGTATTTAGAATGTTCTATTTCCTGTGCTCCTAATATTTTTCCTTGTGTGACCGGTATGGCCTCCATCGTCATTTCAACCCGAGTCTCATGTTGAGTGATACGCTACGCTTGTTACCGGGCAATGCTCTGAAAGATGACCCGTCGACGGTCTAAATTGCAGGAAAGGCACTTGGGCCGATGATTTTGGCTATCCGGGCAGGAAAGAAATCTCATTTTGTAGAGTCCACCTATGTACAGTAAACGAGAGGCTTTGAATATTCTTAGAGCAACTGTTTTTTCTATTACAATTGTTCTTTGTTGCAGCATTTGAATCTTACAAATCCCTCCAAATCCCAATTCTTCTCACCGAGTCTTTCAGAACTGCCGTTAACGGAAATAGCGTCTTGAAACAAAGTTGATGACTGAAATGCTAAGGAATCTTACAGAAGGATTCCCGAGGATATTATCAGTGGGACATTGGAAACAATAATATGCCTGCCTTCGTCTCCACCAAAAAGAAAGAGCCCTTCCACTTCCTTTCGGCTTGTGTTGTTTTCTGTTTCACTTGAGAAATTCTTGAAAATTCTTCCAATTACAACTTACAATGTTGCATGTACAGAAACTGTGTGTGGTTGCAACTGTCAAAGCGAAACACAAGGTATGGCCCTGCAAGCTGATTTACAGTTACATGCTGTCTGATTCCACAGAAGTCCCATTGGTGTGTCTTAGAAACCGAGAGACAAGTGTGTTGTTTGATTGAAACTTCTCAGCAAACATATATATGCAGAATAAGCACAATGCTGTACCGGGAGCACCGAAAAACATAAAGGTCATGTATATGCGATGAAAGATGAATCCAAAGAAAGGAATTATCCTCGTTAGACAATTACTGAAGCATAAAGGCAAAATTTAAAAACCACCCATTGACCATTTTTATATCAATGAATAGAGTAGGAAACCCAATTGGGACAGAACCCTTTTGCATCCAAAGAGTACTCAGCAGACACACTTGGCAATGTTCTTTAATTAATCTGTCCAAGCTTTCACTAACCACTCAATTATTTTTTATCTCACCTGCAATTATTTATGGGATTACAACTGGTTTGACTTTGATCTCTTTACTAATGTGGTTCTATGTAAAAGAGTGTAAGGCATTATGACAGCAACAGGAAACAGTAACAAGGATTAAAGACAACCCAACCAAAGGCTGGAAATTTTTGGAACACCGAGTTCCATATTCACTCTTACCCATAACAGTTTATTGTCAAAAAGGAATTATAACCTTGTGTGACAGACAATATAATATCCCTTGGCATTTACCTTACTTGCGGTAGCAACAGAGCAAAAGGCAATCAGCTAAATACAAAAGTAATTCAAGCATGCCGTACTAGCAAAAGGCAATCAATTCCAAACTAGCAGTGAGTTTCATGTGCAAAAGAATTGTATATGGCATATGTACCAGCATAAGCAACAGTGACTCCTGATACCAACCGTCCCACAGCTGATAGCACATAAAGAGAGATAACAACCTGAAGAAACACATCTGTGAGTTAATATTTTTCTAAATATGAGAACTCATTTTAGAAAAGAAGTTAGAACTATCAGGTTGAAAGGACCATATTATTCCTAAAAGATTACAATAAGGCCTGAATTAAATTGAGAATCTTAGTCATATGGAACACTATTGAGCACACATCAAAGGTCCTAATTGGCAACTCTCAATAAGTGCACCTTAAAGAAAAGCCTCTTGTCGTGCCCAGTTGCTGCAACCCTCAAAACAGATTCAGCTGCCCCAATGGTATTGGCAAACCAGGCAATGATGCTATTAGCAGTGTCCTGAGATATCTGCCACTCAAGAGGATCGACGGGTACCCTACAAAACAATTTCATAATAATGCATTAGGAACACCAAGGATAGAGAAACTGTTCCATCGAAAGGTAAATGATACTGTGCCTCACACATAGGCCCCTTTCCTTTTCCCACAAGCAAATCTTCTATCTTCAAAACATTTTTTTAAGGTTTTTTTTTTCAAGAAAATCAATACTCTTTAGAATAAACATTAGAGATCATCTCCTTTTTCCTTGCAGCTTCACAAATCTAAAGGATGGAAGACTTCGTGGTGGAAGACAAGCCCTTGACTTCAACGGAAAGCACAATAATCAAACCCCAAAGGAACGAGCTTCCAGGCCAAAATCAACCAGGCCTCAACAAATTATACTGCAAGGCGCCAGGAAACATAAGCATCGTATACCCATTATCCCATTTAACAACTTCTAATTTCTTGTGAAAAGAAAATTATATTTTAAAAAAAAAAACAAAAGCGAAAAAGATATAATCTTTCACGACTTTTGGTTTAAAAAAAAAAAAGAAAGAAAGAAAGAAAAAGAAAAAAAATGAGAAAAGATAAAATCTTTCATGAGTTTTGGTTCTTACAGAAATAAAGAAAAGAACAATTCCCTTGATTAACCGAGTCAAAAATTCCACATTCAGATCCCCTAATTTCTTCTTTTTTTCTTCCTTAAAAATAAAGAAAAGACCAAGAAAGAAACGGAAAAAAGATTTAATTTTTTCCACATTTTCTCAGTAACCAAACACGGAACGACTCCATCATCAAGCCCCAATTTGGGAGGGGACAAAAGAAAAATAAAGAGAAGAAGATGTACGTAACGCACGAGATGCTAAGCTGGCGAAAGAGAAGGCCGAGAATGGCGAGGGAGCAGAGGAGGACGATGAGGACATCGGCGAGTAAGGAGAGGAGGCTCGATTTTCTATACGCGCAGTGGTAGTACACTAAGGTCCCGCATATCAACGCTATCAATGGCTTCCCTATCTCACTCCTCTCGTTGCTATTTCCACTCCCATTATCATTATCACCACCACCACCACCCTCCATCTCTCTCCCTCTCTCTATGCGTTTTCTTTCCCTTCATGTTTATTATCACCACCACCACCACCACCACTCCCTTTATGTTTCTCCTCGCCTTATATTTTTAACTGGGTATTGTGAATTGGAGTTTGAACTGGGGTTCAAGGATTAGAAATTTTTTCTTCTTTTTTGTTCTTCTTCTTTTTTTTCTAATAATTGTTAATCTTAGTTTTCTTTTAAGTATCTCTTAACAATTCTTTTTTAGGGCGATTAAATATTAATTAGCGTAAAAAGAAGAAGATCAAATATTAGAGTTACAAAGAGAATATTCTGATAAAAATTTTTGATTAATTTTATTACGATTTTTTAAGAATAGAGAAAAATAGAGTAACTCAGCTATTAATTAGCACATGAAGTCAGAAAAATTAGTGAAAAATATATAACTTTTTTATTTTATTTTATTTACAAAAACATTTACTCATTTGTTTTTTAGTTTATTGCTACTCAAAATCAAAATATCCATGAAACGTGGTGGTGGATGATTTGTATGACCAAAAGCAGACTCATCAATCATTTTGCATATATCTCAAGCACGAACAGAATGCATATGTATTAAGAAGAAGTGTTAAACAAAAAACAAAAGAGCCCCACGTACAACTAAATTTCATACAATAGGATTACCGGTGCCAATTATCATTGATTGTTTCTATATATATATATATATATATATATGCATACATACAGCAGTCACACAAAATCCCCAGCATTTACTACATCTGGGATTTGCAATATCGATCAGGAACCGACTGCATCAGATACCATGATACGATATAACTTCGCAAAGAATGTGTTCTTTGCAAATTTTTGTCTACACTTGATAATGATTTCTTCATGTGCTGCTTGAACGCCAAGCAGGAGCGGATCCTCCGACATCAGCTCTCGCGCATACTTTCTGCCAATGATCATCATTGCTTATTCTAAGGCCTGAGCTTCTGCATAATAATCAATAATGCCAATGATCAGCGTGGTTGTACAATTCTAGGGACCCCCGTGATCCAAACCATAAAAGCTTCTTTTGTGTTAGTATTCGCAGAAAGGAAAATGATATGAAATATTCTGACATAACACCCAAGTGTTCAGTTGGTTTTGAATCTCAAGCCTTCCTAACATCATCCTAGACTTGTTTCCATCTTGAATGCATCTCCCTCACCTCGTCTTCAGCTGTGGGTTCAGATTAACTTCACAAGGTTATGCCAGGTGCACATACGCACTGGATATATACATGCATAACACAGACGTGCACATGCACGAAGGGGACCAATTTGAGATAAAATCCACGCACCTTCACCACACAGTTGCTCAAACCGAGCAACAATGTGCTTCCCGTAAGTGTACTTCTTCAAAGCATGAAGATGAGATCTTATGCGGCTGAGTAACACTTCTCGCTGACTGTTATTGCTTATTTCCAGAATCTTTTGGACCACGTAATTTGCAAATTGGTCCTTCATCATTGTCTGGCGTACAAAAGTGAAGCAGAAAGTAATCAGCAGGTAAAAAAAACAGTGTGAAATTGCGTTGTGTCTGATGCAGAATCCTCAATAAACAGCATTTCGAAGAAATCAATTCTAAACCTTACAAACATCTTTGCAATTGCAAGATTATCAGGAAAATGAAGCTAAGCATTGTAATATGACCACCTCTGTTTCCAGGATAAAAGAACTTGCCGCCAACGGGGTCCAGTTTAAGCTTGTGAGGAAAAAGAAGCAAAGGACTGTTATATGACCACCTTTATTTCCAGGACAAAATTCAACTAGAAGAAACAGATCATTTAATAAACAATAAAACTAGAAGAATTGAATCGTTTAATTAATAGACACAAGAAGTTAGGTCATATAAAAAAAAAAACAAGTTTTCCAATGAATTTCCACTAAAGTCAAGGACCACTGGCCATCACTAGAAGCATTCCATTATTTAGAAAAAGATTACATTCATTCCGGCAGAGGCATTGATGTCGAGTAGCACAAATATAAGAAGCATTTTCTCATACTTGAGAAATGTAATGTCAAACTTATCTTACCAGCAAGTTATCATTTTCCTCAGATGGCCCAATGATCTCCTCAACCAAAAGCTCACGCTCAGCAGCATCACCATATTCCAAACACTTCTCAATAACATTTGATGCATACTTATGCTGACTCATTTGTACAATTTTCCCAGTCAGCTTGCTCATAATTTGGCTTCTCTCGTGAGGCTTTCCCCTCTCCAAAACATGCTGCAAGTAGCACACTCAATTTTGAGATTAATACAAACAAGAAACTTTCGGTATCAGAAAAGGCTAAAGACAAACGAGAAAGAAGCACTGGAAAATTTTGAATACAGGTTTTTCATTTTCCCAACAACACTTTGGAAAAAGTTACCGAAAAGCAAACTAAAAACTTGGTATGTCTGCACCTCAAGACCCATAAATTGAAGCAGTTCGGTAAGGTCATAAAGCTATCCCACATGTGGCCAACACCACTAAGTCTTGGAAACCAAAAATCCAAGGACATCTTGCAACATAGCACGCATAATAATGATAGATCTAGGAAGAAAGATTCTGACTATTGAACAACAACCTGAATCACATAGTTGCCATACTGGTCCTCAGCAAGAAGGTAAGCTGATTCTAAGATTTCATCAACTATGCATTGACTTTGTAGCTCATCTGAACAATGCTCCAAAATTCTCTATTACAAACCAAACCAAAAAAGGATGAGAATGTCATTGAGAAATTGAGAAAGTGACTGGCATTCAATAAGTTATGCAACATTACCTGGATGACACGACAACCATAGGGATGAGTGGAAAGTGTGGCCACTTGACCTCGAAAAGCAGAAATAATAAATTCAATATTATTTGCTGGTACACATTCAATACACTTCTGTATCACATGATTTCCGTTTTGATCATGTACACATCTCATAACATGCCCATCAAGCTCTTGCACAAGATGGATTTTCTGATTATGCTCAATCACTTCAAGGGCCTATAACAAAAATAAACAATTATATTCATAGCATCTGAACTCTGTGAAGCTCCTTGAATGAAAATAAAGAGATTATGCCATGTATGAACCCAGCAAACAAGAAGCAGAAATATGCACAACCAATCAGCACAACACACCCTCTCCCCCCCCCAACCCAAAAAAGAAAACAGATTGTTACCCTTGGTTTACAAGAACAGTACCATGTCACATTTGCACGAAAAAGCCCAAAAACATAGATGTAACACAAACATTTATGCTATTACATCAGCTATCCAGCATACCTTCTGTATCACACGACAACCATACATCTGCAGACTCAATGGCAAAATATGTCCAGCAAGTTTATCTGCAAGCTCCTTTTGCTGTTCCGGACTTCCATGTTCAAAAAACTGTGGTTCAACAATTAAACAATAACACCATATGTGAAGTCCAAGAATTCATTGCAGCAATTTACAGGGAAGAGAAAGCAAAGGAAGGCAGTTATAGCAGGCAAATTATAAAAAGCACACCTTTTGAATAACATAATTTCCAAACACATCTGTCATTAATCTTGAAGCATGAGGAAGAACTTCTCTAAACACAGATGCCTTTTCCTCAATGTTGCAAAGTTCCAGCTTTTGCTGAATAAATCTGCTCCCATGTTGATCAACACTGAAGTTGAACCATAAAAAGCTCATTTTCACATTGAAGATCATATAGCAATCACAGTATGAAGATGCAAGTAAAACAAACTCAGTCCAGAGTACTGCCTGAATTCCACTATGCGCCCTGCTATATCAGAGAGTTCAAATTTCCGAGCATTGCTTGATTTCAATTCTTCAAGAAAATAATGCCTTTTGGGGTCATCAAGGCTATTGATTCCCCTCGGGCTTTGACCTCCAGGATACAATCCAACATTCCTAGTTGAACCTCGGGGAATCCTCATGTCACTTTGCCGACCTAGATGATTTATTCCACCAACTGGAGATGATGGCAACCCTGGACTCATAAAAGGTGAAGAGGGGAATTGGGTCATTAAACCTGTGCTAGAGGGACCTCCATAATAATTGCCAACAGTAATCCCCACTCTTTCTGGACTTGGAATGCCAAGATTTCCATTTTCCAGAGGCTGAACTTTCTGACCACCCAGATAAGCTGAAATCACTGACTCCTTTGATCGAACAAAGACATCACCGTGGTTCATATTGCTGCCACTTGATGCCAAGTGATTTTGCTGGACTGCAGAACCATATGCATCCCCCAAACTACGTTGAAAATATTGCAGATGAAGGGGATCCACAAAAGAAGGTTGCAACATTAGACCTTGTTGGCTATAAACCTTACTTAGATAATGTAAATCACTGGCATGTGGAATCTGCTCCCCAGCTGAAACACCAGCAGCTTGACCATCATAGGTTGGACTAGAAGAAGCACCAAATGGCACAGGAATGGCACTGTGAGAAGGATATCCAGCCATATAAGGGGGCAGAAAAGTAGAACCAGGAGAATATCCGCTTAAGCTGTAATGCGGTGGGTATATGCCAGATGGCTGAAAGTTGGGGTAAAATGCAGTCCCTGCTGTCATATAGGCTGCTGCTGATGCATATAAAGGAGGATTGACTGCATGAGAAAGCATTGGTTGCATTCCTTGAGGATTAACTCGAGCCTGAAGTGGAATGCCTTGTTGTGTAGATGGATGGAATTGTGAAATATTCCTCCCACGAGACTGTTGTTCTTCTTGCTTTGTTCTCATCCTAGAATCCATTCTTGCTACCCCAGACTGAAGGGAATGTCTAGTTGAAGGTTCACCCTCCAAACCCTTATCTATAGTGCTTGATTGATCTTTTTCTTGTGTTGGTGTCTCGTCAAGACAAGGTGAGCTAGGAAAAGATGAAGTGGCAGCATCATTGTCAAATGGTAACCTCATAGCATTGACCTCTGTGGCATATGTACCAACAGAAACATCAGAAGAACCTGAGCTTGATTCTTGTACTTTTGAAATGTTGATAGAAGAAACCTTTGATGAGAGTGCTTGAGCATAATGATCAACAGATTCCTCTGCTGAATGACTTGAGGAACGAGACTGTGTATATACAGGGGAAGGAGTGCGAGGGAAGTCTTCCTGTATGTCCACCACAAGGAAAATTGTATGAGAAGGCCAAAGCTAATATAGCATTTGTGGTTGACAAGATAGGTATTGAATCTACGCTATGCAAATTCGTTCAATTCTTTTATTTTACACAAACTAAACAAATGTGATACCACTGACAGTCAAGAAAAATTTAAAAAGAATTGCTATGTTCGAGAAACGTAAAGCAAGCACAAGGATTTATGATTTCAAATGGTGCATCTCAGGAACCATGATGTCCATAACGGTTAATATTGAAGCAGCACTAAAATTGATGGAGCACAAGGGGCCAGGATTTACAATCCATCTCCATGCTTTTCCATTAAATATTTTCTACCAAAATATGGCAATCACATACCTGTATCAAATCAACCACACTTTTATGACGACCAACCAAAGAATTTGTATTCCCTCCGGACTGTAGTAAACTGCTATCTGAGCAAGTTTCTGAACCTTCTCTTGGTGACCTATCATCCTCTGGCTCTTCCTTGTGAGTTGTTAATGAAACTCGAGACAACTTCAATTTATTGCCACTGTCATCTAAAGAATCAGACCTCCAATTATTGCCAAAACCACCAATATGGCGTACCAGTCGCCGACTTTCCCTAGATGTAAGAGGTGGAGGAAGCCTTGGATTCAAATTGATATTAGAACAATAGTAAGCCAAATATGCTGGATCAGAGCGAAGTTGTTCCTCAGACTCACAGTTTTCAGTATTATTGATTAAGCTCTCAAAGCTAGAACTCATGCCAAAGTTCTGTTGAGCCAAAAGGTTTCCAATAGCAGCAAATGAGCCTTCCATACTTGGTGGGGCACTACCACTCCGATTGGGAATTGAATTTGTGTTCTCTTTATGCAGTCTATTCCCCTTCAGAAGCATTCCCAATTCCTCTGCTGCCATATTCTTCAAGGGCGACCCAAGTATAGACGAATCCTGTGAAAAGGGCCATTTCCTTGCTCCACCACCCTCAACCAATCTCATAGGGCTCTCAGTTGCCATCCTATCGAGAACTACTACAATCTTTTATTCAAGAAAACCAACAGTCATGGTATTTTCCTCCTATGCTTCCAAGCTGTATTGACCCAATGCTGCATTCATCAATATAAAAGTTACAGCTGTCGAAGAAATAACACTTAATCACCCAGCATCAAGCAATAAGATCATAATATATGACTAAAAGACTACCTTCGTGGAATTAAATTTGCAGTAAAAGGCATGATCCTGGAAGGAAATTTTAACATAATACAAAGAAAACTTTTTTGAGAAGAAATGTAGTATGTGACAACGTTGACCGGCTAATAGTCATCGGTGATCATGTTGCTCAACAAAAGACTCACAACAAAGCATTAAGATTTTCCACACAAGAAGCTTAAAACTAAAATTTGACAACATGCATAAAATAAGAGCCCATAAAAGTAACAGCTACACTCACAACACAACTCATAATAGTAGGAAGCTAAATTCAAGAAAATCAAACCAACCCATTAATCTAACCCGCTGCAGACAGCTACTCAACAATCAATTTCAATGATCACAAACATATCAATACAATTCAACCCCCCCTAAAAAACAGGGGAAAGAAAAAAAGAAAAAGAACTCCAGACCTAAAACACGTTTGCTTCTGATTGTAATAACCAAAGCACTGTCTGAGAGTGTCACCTGGTATACAAGTATGTAACAGACCCCTGTCAGTCAGAGGGTTCTGGTAAGGACACAAATGTTCACGAAGACACGGACAAACACAGACACAGAGAGCGAGAGAGAGAGAGGAGAGAGAGAAGGAGATAAAGAGAGAATCTTTTGCTTTGGAAGATACAAATGTTCTTTTGTTATTGCAAGAAACCCTTAAAGTGGTTAGCCAGGGGTTCAATCCAAGCTTTAGCCTTCCTGTTTTTCCGTTTCATTTCCAACTATTTGCTATAAAATTATTGTTAATTGTCATATAAAATCACTTAAAAGTTTGTTTCATCTCAATCACTACAGAACGGGGTGTTTTGTAATTTTCTCCATCAATTGAGGGCATTTTGGTCTTGTTATGGAGCTTTTACAGCGCCATTCTCGAACACGTGTGCGTTAAAAACTCATAGGGGCGAAGGACACGCGGCGAGAAGGGCTATATTCCTCACTTTTCTTTTTTTTTTTTTTTGCATTTTGTTTAGTAATTAATACTTAACAGTTAGTTCGAAAATTAAAGAATTAGGACATCCAGATTTTAAAAATACCGAAGTACTATACATTACAATTCTTTCAGTTCGAATAATGAAACAGTAGAAATCCTCTTTCTTCTCAAGAATTTTAACCCATTTGAGTTTAGTTTAATATATTCTCGCTAAATGAATAATGAAGGTTAGATGGAATGAAGACTGGTACATGATGGTAGAGCAATTTAACTCTCAATTATATAGTTTCAGTTATGACACCAACGGATTTAGAAGAGAGAAAATATTGTAGTTTTCTTCCATTAAACAAGAGAAACACACACACACACACAACAAAAAAGAAGAAGAAGAAGATTAATGTTATGTTATTCCCGAAAACTACTGTGAGTGTTCGCGGTGGAGATTTGTTTTCCCACGCTACTAACAATAATGTCATCGAACCTCGGACTTGTCAATTGATAACGCAATTGTCGCTTCTTGAGGACCACACGCCACACCGTTTTAGGCTCAGTTAGCTGGCGATTCCATTCTAAGTTGTATTTACATGGTAGAGTTTTAGACGCAACCAATCTCACCATCCTTTTTCAGGAAAAAAAAAAGAAAAATTATGATTAGCAAGTTACTAAATTGCCAACAGAATGGGTTAGACCATAGAAGCAGGACAGAATTTAGAGAAAAAAAAAAAAAAAAGAAGAAAAAAGAAAAAAAGAAAAGTATAGAGGGGGGTGTAATTGTAATTTTACTATTGGATAGTGGAAAAGGCGACGAAAGCGTATAAATAAAGTAAAAGAAATCGATAACGTGCCAAAGTCTAGGCCGGACCGGCCGGCTTCTAAATTCAGCTGACATATTTCTATTTCTTGAAATAGGTCAGCTGACTTTAGAAGAGATAGAAATAGGTCAGCTGACTTTAGAAGCCGGTCGACGTCACTTCGGCTTGACCAATTTCTATCTGTTAACGTTATTTTCCTCTTTCTTTGGACGATTGCTATTCATCTAGGCAAATTTCATTTCTAATTAGTAACATCGTGGCTTGTTAATGAAAATGTTGTGTGTGTGTGTGTGTGTGTGTGTGTGTGTGTGTGAGTTCAAAACAAAAAAAAAATCTAATTATTAACAGGGATGAAAATCTCAATAATGGGTTTAAACCCCGTTGATGTCTCATAATTTAGAAAGATGAACGGGGAGAGGGGACAAAGAGGTCATGCACAGAGGACAATTCCGCTAGTAATACAAGAAGAGAAAAGGCTTCGCATACCGCACCAGAAGCCTAACAAGCAATATTCAGCAGACAAAAAGAAAATGGTGGGTGCCCGCTAAAACAGAGAGTGCGGAGAGGTGGGGGAGCCAAATCGTTGAGAAGTGCCGAAGGGGGACAGCCCAAAAAGGCCCCCAAGTCTCAGGCCTCTCCAAAGTGTGGCGTGGCCTTTTCCTTTTCGGACACAGGTCGTTGGCGGCTGCGCTTGATGGGTTTGTCTCTACTCGTGCGTTCCTTTTACGCTTCTAGAATCTAACCACCACTCTAATACTCCTCGTTCATTTTGTACATCTGTTCTCATGCCGTCGTCGTCGTCGTCGTCATCTTCATAATAATAATAATAATCATACTCATGGCGGAAATCCAATTATCGCGCTACACCACCAGCGCATGCAGAGAAGAACACGCTGAGATAGTGCGTGCGCGTCCGCGTTACCTTGTAACCCAAGCTTATATGGGCCACCTTGACACGGACCCAGCGAATGAATCGGAACACTCCAATAAACTTTTTATTATTTTTATTTTTAAGTTAAAATTTATTACGCCTAAAATTTACGGTGAAAATAAGCTTTTATATTTTTAGTAAATTGCATAGCTTGAAACTCTGAAAATAAAAATATACGCTCTTAATTATTAGAATATTCTTGAGAGATAAAAATGAACGAGCTAAGACGCCAAACCAATCCAACACACTGGCAGACACCATCAATTTGGTCGAAGAAGAGAGACCAACCACACGTTCCAAAGGCAAAAACGATGAGATATTTGAATAAACAAGATTGACGTGAAGCCGCAGATGCGATCATCTACGAAAGCAAACTACGTACTACGTATCAACCTCTAGGCATGGCTGTCAATCCATGTCTACAAAACCGCGAGGGGTGCGCTTCCCTCGAGCCACTTACAGTTCATAAGAACAGCGGGGTGTCTCACTGCAGCTAAAAATATGACAGATCTCCTTAAATTAAAATTATCCTGGCTAGCAACTATAAGCAAGGGAAAAGGGTGGCAGAGGGGTCCCTCTTCAACTTCCCATGTGATAAATTTAGTTTCTTCATCTTATCTTCACACCAAATCAACTGCTCTTTGCTAATCCTCGCCATCCTTAGAACCCTGGATATGAGCTTAACGTCGATAAGGCCAAATAATAGATCGACATCCTCGTGGGTCTGCGGCCAATGTTTCTTCTTCCAACCTTTGCTCCTGTTACATAGCTCCTTCAGTTTCATCTTTTTCTGCAAATTAGAAAATACAGTTGTCAGCAATGTAATCGTGTACCAGCGTGGAAATTTGCATGACAGGAGGTTGAAGTCTTACCTTCTCAAGTGAAGACTGAGTCAATTGAAGAGGGGTGGCAATGTGATTCTGATTTCCAAACAAGTTTAGAACACCACTTTGTTTTCTTTTGTCCATCTTCAGGAAAAGGTGGAAAGTAAGGATTGAGCTCTCGATGATTCTTATAAGATCAGGAGCTAGGACAGAGAAACCCGATTCCATTTCCAATGTTTCTCTTTCATCTGATGCTGAATAGGTTAACTAAGTAATTATTTTACACAAGGACTACCAAATCACTTGTTCATAAGAAGACAATGTGGAACTTACTCGTGTGTGCAAAATTGGTGCTGTTTTTCGAAGACATTTACCTTTTATATTTGGAACCTGAAGCAGTTTTGGTAAAAACTTCCTTGAACGGGCATAAATTTCTGCCCTAAAACCTTGCTCAAATGGCTCATTTTCAATAAATCTCTGTACCAGGACTTGATATTGCTGAAACTGCTCAGCGCTGTGGCTGTAACACGTTGGATTTTCTGGCTGGCATGATATTTTCTGACTCATTTGTGTGTATTGGCAGTGAAGTGCCTCCCAAGTCAAGCAGACATGAGCTACATATGCTGTTTCAAGATCCTGATATGGGTCATTTGGTGGCTGCTGCAAGTGCTCAGTTTCATCATCAGGCTCTTCAACCTTCTTCAAGGAAAGGCATCGGAAGGGGGAGGTTAGCTTCTTAGATGCAGACTTTGGTGATGGGGTTGATGGTGTATGGAAGCCTGTAACAATAATTGAATTTTTGTCACAGTAGCGCACAAAAACCAGGATCAGAAACTGGTAAGTAAGGCAGCCATCGTCAATGTATTCTTTCAAAGGTACAGCATTAATATATTTTTCCAGACTCTAGCTATCAAGGACAAATTGGTAACTACATGGACATCGATCAGTCTACCTCAATTCATAACGAAATCCAATTAGTTAGCTTTTGAAGAGGCCTCATAAATTGGCAAAAGACCAGATCAACTCAGAAGGTAAGATGTTCAGCAATCAAAACATCAGTGTATTATGTCTAAGCTCCTCATTGATATAATTCAAACAGAAAAATTTAAAATTTCAGAACAAGAGATGCATTCAACCCTCGTGGAGGAGATAGTCTAACAAACAAACCAGTCTCGAGCAACTAAACCATGGGGAAACTTTGGCAGCCAAATTTCTTGCAGAGAATGCTGAAAATTAGAATCCAGTATCAACTTAAGCGCAACGATTATGAACCCACATATGTCCTTCAAACATTTAGGATTTATTCAACGAGAAAATAACAGGGCCTGGCCAGAGTTACCATATTCACCGGGCTGCTGCACAATGATACGATCAAAGAAGAGCATCCGCTCACAATACTTCTCATATACAGCATCAAACCCACCCCACCATTGTCTTCCTTCAGCTTCAATATCCCTCCACTCACTAGAGCTCGTTTCCCCTTCACACTCCTCATTTTCCTCCTCTTCAGCACAGGACTCTTCTTCAGGAATCAACACCATAAAGCTGTTCCTTCTGAGCTCTTTCAACCGTCTCTTCACCTCATTGGTAATAAAATCATCATCATCATCCTCAGCTTCTGCCATGGGATCAGCATCAGCCGATTTGTTGCTCATATTGTCACCGATGCTGCCACCTCCGCCATTCTCATTCTTCGGTTCATCTGGTTGTGGCACAGGTTTATCCTCTAAATCATTTCCTGGGTCTGGCTTTTGGGCCTTTCTGAACTTCTTAACTTTGAATAAATCCATTTTCCACCAACTATTCCTCTTGCAAACAACCTCAAAGGTTCAACCTTCAAATCAAACTTCAGAACCCCAGAAGGCACCACAATGAAAGGGCACCTCCCAACTAGACAAGAGAATAATATTGCTAAGGCACCTTTTTGACACTCGGATGTGAAAGGGGACCGGTGTGGGATACTCAAGTCAAAGTGGTCAAAGCAGAAATCGTGAAGATCCGAACCGTATTTCCCCCGAATCTAGGCCACCTATAAGATAAACTCAGGAATATAAAATTCAAAAGCTTATGTTACCTCCACATTCAAAAGCTGCTTGGAGAAATCTAATGATAACGCACTACAACTAAAAAGCTCAACAAAACAAAAAATACTGCCGTTCCCTCGAGAAGGTAAAGTTAAACATCAATCTTGATACGCATAAAACTTAAAAAATAACAAAGAACATCCAAGATACCGATCCTTCCGAAGCTTCGAGTGCCGAAAACAGATCAAAAATTGCATGCATTTGAACAATCATACAGCATTAATGATGACTGAAAAAGCTTAATCTTCGTTAAAAAAAAGGGCTTGAAAAGCATAACACCCAGCAACATTAAAATGAAAACGTCTGTAATTTCAACAATATCAACAAAACACAACTTTCTCAACCTTCTACTGCGCCTCAGTAAAAATCCCAACACTACAGAGAACCCAAAGAAAAAAAACAAAAAAAAAACAAAAAACTCCAGTAGATATCGGAGAGAGTACATGATGACAAACCCTTGAAAACCACCCCTTTAAAGAGACCTTTTTGAAGAAATGCAGGGCTCTAAAGCACACATCTTTGAGTGTGATCACACAAAAAACCAAACACATCTGAGAAGGTTAAGCCATTCATGAGCCGTACTGCAGATTAGGTTCTCCTTTAAAAACATACGAGAAGAAGAACAGGGAGAGAGAGAGAGAGAGAGAGAGAGAGACAGCAGTATTGGAAACGTGAAAAGGCCATTAAGATCAGTAATAAATTGGTCCGTTTTCCCACTTCATAAAAAAACCATTTTCTGCCTTACAAAGCTGTACTCTTTAGTTTTTGTTTGGTTTTTGGAAACAGTAACCACCCTTCCTCCCTCTCTCACGTCTCTCTCCTCTCAAAATTGGGAAAAAAAACAAAACAAACAACATCGTAGCTCAAATTACTAGAAAAAAACAAGAAAAGAACTTCCAATATACAAACATGAGATGATTAACTTAAGATAATTGATAATGGGTTCATATTTACTGTACATTTGAATTAATTCTCTCTTTTGGGCAGTTTCTGGTCTCATCTCTGTGTTTATATTTGATAATAACAAGTGGGTAATTAATTGAATAGATTTCAGTTACTGCTGTGAATAGATAAGCAGAGAGAGATTTCATCGAGGCCCTTGGAGAGGCACGGGATACGAGGGGAGAACAGGGTGGAAGAGACATCGTGCAGAGAATATTGTCAGAGACAGGAAGCCAAATGCTACTTTTTTCGTTTTTTCTCTCTCTTATGCTTTTTGAGTTTACGTACAAAGAGCACGAAAATACCAAAAACATGCTAGAAAAGGGCTTATATTTCAGGAATTTCTAGCCATTGCCTCTAGAATCTTTTCACTTCTTTTCTGTTCTTTTCGTTTTTCACGAGGCCTCAATGCGGGGGACGGAGTTGCATAATTTCGATTCCTTGGTGACATTTTAGGCTGAAAAGGAACGTATATCAGAGATAACAATTTGAAATTTTCGAACTTGATCCAAGGTCTAACTTGAAACATAAATTCGTCCCAAATAACTACGGTTGATCAGGAAAACCATGTCCTATCTTTTACCTAGTAGTCTCAGGGTAACAACGTAAGAGTCCTGGCTTGTGCACGGATGTTTTTCTTAATGACAGAGAACAATCATCCAATATGATAAACAGTACTGGCACCAGTTGGGATTTGAGAAGGTAAAATAAAGGATCTTGGTTTCAAATCCTGTCAAAGAAAAGGGAATGAAAGACCTATACAGTTTTCCTTTATGATGTGAGATACAGATTTTATGCATATGATTTTGAAGAATCTTTATACCACTAACGCCAGCTCCATCGTCTATTAACAAATGGGGTGTGGTCTGTAGATGATGGACGGGAGAAGTGACCTAGTAGCCCAACCAAGCAGATGGAATTGGCTGGAACCTACTCTTTGCACAAGCCAGGACGTCATAATAATCGGCATGATTGAAACAGTCACGGAAATCAGTGAAGAGTTTTTCAAACACCCTACATTGGACTTTGATTGATATTGTGTACGGGTATGGAAGAAACACCTGCAGAAAATGGACGCCAGCCTGAAAAATAAGTATTGTCATGGAACCATAACAATTGAATTGCAAGTCTTGCTGAAAACAGGATTGCTCCAAGGCATTGAGGTTTTGAACAGTATCTTACATCTGTCTCTTGGACAAGACTTTTGAGTACAAGAAATGTATGCTCATTTTCCTCCAAATTGTCAAGAACAGCTAGCCAGACCTGTGAAGAAAGTTCATGGGCAATATCTCTCGATTTCCCACAAGCAATAAACTGATCTGCCAAGAACAAGATTAGGATAGTCAGAATTTACTGAGGACAGCCATACCTGAAGACCCCACCAACTAAATGCTAACATCTCATACACAAAATGGACACACATGGCTGGAGACCCCACAAACTAAATATTGACATCTCATGCATACGACTTTGAGTTCATGTCAATCACCCTTGCTACATTTACTCACTTATTTGTGGGTGGATCGTAGATGGGTTTTATGTCTCACCAAATCAATTTTGCACCAATTTTACTCACTCAATTTTTTTTTTTCACTCTCACATTTAGTATTGAATTAACTTGGCTTCCCTAAAATAACATTCAAATCAGAAAATCCCCATGATTTCATACAGCCTAGATAGCTCCAAATTCAGTTTGAGTAATTCATATTAGTAACTGCTAAGGTAGTGAATCCTATGAGAAATGCTGATGAAGCTAAGCCAAAGGATAAAGGCAAGTGTTTGCACTCCCAGTTTTAGTGAGCAAGGTAACAAATAAAAAACTCAAGCTTAAATAATGGATGCTGATTCTTAACTTAAAAGCTTACGGGACTTGCAAGCACAGAGAAGAAGAAAAGTAGAGGGCACACCTATTATGGTTCCATGAAGTAGGCCAGAAGGAGGAGGTGTTGTCGACAATTCAAGTTGCTCTTTGAGAAACAAATATGTATGTCCCACAATCTCATCTATTTCACCATCTAGCGAAAAAATGTGTTTGCTAACATACAAGGCCACATACCTCCTGAAAATACTAAGCTAGAATCAGACTGCCAGCGAGGTGTCGAAATAAACTTGGTGCAACCACGTGCCAATTGGGCATCCCAGGACAAATCATCTTGGAACCATTACAAGCCTTCTTCATTTTCTCACAAAGAGGATGCTTTTAGGACTCACGCTTCAAACACTTAAGCTTGGCAGCCTAGCTTTTGCTATTGCATTTAAATAAAGACCACATGCATGGCACTTCATCTAAGCATGCATAGTTAACAGGTCAAATAGAAAACCAGATCAATATTAATACCAACTACAAGGTTAAAATGGCTTCCACGCCATAAGTCCACTCAGATGAGCATGAGCCACCCGAAAGATTACTTACACAAATCTTGCTTATTTTGAGCCTTAGCATTGAATGAATTTCATCATGAAACAGGTGTGCATGCCCTTGTATCCAGTTGCATAATGGAACTTATTCATAGCTAAAACTGCATAATTTAGTAAAGAAACAACATTTTTTTTGATGGAAATTTATCTAATTGATCCTGGAGGCAAAAACCAAAGTCTAAAGCAAAAGCAGCGTATAAACCCTTGTAAAAAAGTTGCATAAGCAGAAAGCACACATTTGTTGGCCAAGTAGCCAATTGACCGGAAGTTAGGTCAGTGCTCTTTCTTCACAGTTTTGCAAGTTATAAACCAAATGTTTCTACAGAATTTTCACTCAATGATTATGAAGAATAGGATAGAAGACATAGTGGCAAAGAAATATTAAACTATTAGTCACTTCAGCTCTTTGGTTTATCCCAAATTACCAATTAAGCTACATTTGGACTTGGCCATGCGGGTCTAGCAATCAAGTGCATTAAATCAAAAGGAAAGTCAGAGAAAATTTTAGTAATAAGAAAATTCCTCAAATTATCCATATGGTATACTCATAATCAAGCCAAACTAGAAATGTCAAAAACTCACCTTTTGCTCAACCCTCGAGGAATAGGTCCTGGCCATCTTTTCGCTTGGCCAGCAAGTGGATAAGTTCTATTAAGTGCCGCTTGCCACAAGCATTCTCCACGAAAAACATTAGCCCACTGCTTTTTCACACAAGATACTTGTGCCCACCCTGATACAGGAACTCTGACAAAGATTTCTATCAGCAGGTGATCTGGAAGCATTCCAATTGTACTATCAGCCAATGCTAAAACCTCATTTTGAGTATTATCTGTCATCACAGGTCTGCAAAGAATGGCCTCGCTGTGAACTGCAGACTATGCACCTGGTTTTCATAGTCATTAACAATAATAAATGCAATTGCAGCAATCGATTAATGCTAATATTACCTACAATGTTGTAGTGAAACAATGCTCCTGCGTGGCAAAAGAGGAAGATACTGGCTGCAAACACGCAAGCATCTCAATTAATAGAGTATATAGGGTAAAGTGAACTCTAATAATTCAAAATACAAAATATTGAGAACTCTAAAATATTTTCAGATGATGTCGAGGAAGGATCATATCCATGTAAACAGCATACGGGACATTAGATTGGTAATATAGGCAACAAATGAACAGGCATAAGATGAGTATAAGATGAATTGATAACAGAATTAGCATTCAAACAAGCGCTAGCCAGAGAGAGGATATGACATAGCAAGGCAAGAACAAGCACCTTCTCCAAGTGAAAAACGAAAACAAAGAAGTATGACACAAATCACAAGTCAGCAGGATGCTGGGCAATATCAAATTCTGGTCACTATATAACCTCCATTTGAATCGAAGCTGAATAAATATCAGCACCCTTATTCCGAATGTTTGAATAAAGAACAATAAGGTGGAAATCAATATCAAGAAATAGTGACAAAAATGAAAGATTCTGTGATTGCCGTCAAAAGGGTATTACCCTAAACAGGAGCTTGTGCAAAATAAACAACAAATAAGATCAAAATACAACATTGACAGATTGACCCATTGCAAAAAAGAGGAGATTTGAGTTCAGAAAAAACAAGTAAAAACTGATTTAACTAAAAGATTCATGCTTTACAGATCAAAGCTAAACTCTTTCCTAACAAATTTGTTCAATTTCATAACAAGAATTTTAAAGAAAGACAGACATGAAGAAACAAAAGCGAACAGAAAGAGAAGCAGAAGAGCGTTGGGATATATACAGAAACTATATTGATGAACCAAATAACAGAAACAGTGATTAAAACCAAGAAAGTCAAGGACAAGAATTCAGTTAATGAATAGAAGAAGTAGAAAAAGTTTAATTGGAATTCGTAACTGTACCTTTGAGACGGAGAGAAAGAGAGTGTCAATCGGTTTTCAGCTGGCAGGGGCGGAGGAAAAGAGAAGGATAGTGGTTTTTGGTTGAGGTTCCCTGAGGAGATTGCAGGACGTAAACTTTTGAGGTTTGTGTTGTTTCTGAAGTCCAACTATGACAGTAAAATGTAACGTCACGGCTTTACTTACCACAGTTAACTGTGACGGAATTTCCGGCAGACATTTCCAACCAAACCTACTTCATACAAACAGTACCTTCCAACCATACCTAACATCTTATGGATCTCACATCTTATATGGCAATAGGAAATGTAATTAATGCACAAATTTCATGTTCAAATAGAAAATAAAAGAGACAATTATTGATATGTGCAGAAGAGTCTATACATAGAACCATTAGTCTTACTTATATTGTTAACACACAGTGTTAGCAAAAGACTTGACTGTTACATTCCCAAACCGTTACTCTGACTATGAGTAAAAGACCTTAACATTACTTTAACAATGAATGTTGTTACTGAGGGAAGGGTAGGAGCTAGCCAGCTAAAATGTATGGATAAGCGGGGATGTCAATTGGATAGATGCTAGACTTTAAATTACTTTATGATAAGAAATTCAATACAATTGGTGGGATTACAATCAATATGAATTATTATAATTAATTATAAATCATTAATAGTAAATAATTATTAAATATTTACTAATATAAATCATTAAACTTACTTTTATATAAGAATACATGATAAATCATATAATTTTTATGATCTTTTTTCTCTTTCTTTTTCTTCATATATTATATTAGTTGTCTCCCTTAAACACTTGTTTTTGTTTATGTATAAGAAAGAACTTTTAACTACATATTTGCAGCTATAAAATATAAGCATAATTTTCAAGATAAGCATTTCACATGGAAAACAAAACATTATAATTTGAAATTCCTTTAAGATCGAGAGCTCATAATTGATAGTTAACAAAATCAGCTAGTAAAACTTATAAGTTTTGATTATAAAATCCTGTACAAATAAGATAAAAATAATATAATAATAAATGATCTTTTTAAACTTTATAGCTTTGAAATATAGATATTGACTTTTATTGCTTTCTTTTAATCTATATGTAACTATTCAATAGTTGTCCTCAACTCGTTTTCAACTCACAACAAGACTATCTTTCCAATTCTCTTTAAACTCATAATAAGTTATTGTACATAAGTAAATTTGTGGTGAGTCAAGATGCTATCTTAAGAAAACAACTTTTAAAGTTATGACATAACGAAATAAATAAAGGTTATTTTGGATTAAGAAATGAGTAAAGTTATATTTTCTAATTTTCTACAATTTTTTCCTATAACAGGAGGATTTTGGAGGAGTGTTAATATTAACTTTTTTTATAAAACTTACCAAAATATGATGACAAAGATATGATTCTTGTAGTGGTAAATAAATTGAACAAGTATATTTACTTTTTAACCTTTGCCTATCTTCATAAATCTAACTTAATAACTTAGTTGTTGTTAGATAATATTTTCAAATTTCATGAGTTATTAAATATAATAATAATAATAATAATATATTGATTCACAAATTTTTTTATTATTATATGTTATTTTATAAATATCATTATTTAATTTTTAAAAACTTCTTACATCTAATTATTCATATTAAATCAATTTTAGATATTTTATAGAAATAAAGTGAAAAGTACAAATTTACGAATCACAGAAATTGCCCTTTTCCAATCCGAAGATGCCTCCAGATGAAGGAAATAAAAAGAGAAAAACAAAAAAAAAAAATACTGCGGACAAGCCATGACAAACTGCAAGAACATTACCAGAATTGCTTCTGGTTAAGCACCTTCTTCAAGACTGCCCCACGTCCAGGGAACGGATTCTTAATCTCCACCGTCGAATCCCCATCATCACTTTCCCCGTGTATCCTTCTCTCAAACCTAAGCCTAACACCGTCTCCGTCACCACCATCATCAAGCAAATTTCCAAAACCACCCCTGCTCTTCTCCTTATTCCCATTCACAGTCTGTTCTCTCTTCAACTTCACCCTCTCCCTCCTCTCTCTTCTCCTCTCATCGCTCCCCGATAAAACCCTTCTTCCATCTTCCGCCCTCTTCTCCGCCTTCAAATCCCTCCTTCCATTAACAACATCAGCCGCAGAAGAAGAGGAAGAGGGCATTCTTGGTATTCTACCGCCCCTGCTAGTGCCCAAGAACTCAAAGTTCACTCTGCTCCATCCAAGTTTATCTTCGTTGTCCCAACCAAACCTCTCACTTATCTCCAACAACTGAGAAACTGCAGTACTCTCATCATTTGTGGTGGGTAAAGAACCAAGCTTGCAATAATTCATGCTTCCACCCCCGCCCAAGACGGTGTCTGCATATTCCCACTCAAGTCTGTCCTTGTAAACAGGGTCTTGAAGTACCTGGTCCGCTAGTTCTGCCCAGTGCAGGAAGTTTCCTGCCCGAAGGTTCTTGGAGACCCATTTTAGATAGGTTGATGGGAGGGCTCCCAGCATCTTTCCTTTGTACTTTCCGAAGTCTATGATTCTGTCTGTTGCTGGAATTGCTGCTCTGATGGTGGCGGCGGCTGTTCTTGTGGGTGGCTTCTTGGGTTTTAGAGAACAGGAGAAGTTGGGGTACACGAAGGTTTGAGTGAAAGTCATGATTCACGAGTTGGGTACAGCAATCCGGAATCTTGGTTAACTTATCAGAAAGAAAATTTAGAATGAAGAAAGATTTTGAAGACAACAGAAGCGTAACTACAGAGAGAAAAGGAACAAATCTTTATATAGAGAATCTAAAGCAAGCGAAGAAAACCCACCTTAATTGAAATAACTTGTCATCGAGCAGCACCGCACGTTTTCAGCAGATTTTGTTCTGAGAGGGGTGATTATAGTGTGGTGGGACGCAATTCATCGAACCGAGGCTGCCAATATAATTGTCACAAGAAGATCATATATTGCTCAAACTCAATTGGATACTTATACCCATTTGCCATTAGCCATCTAGCTCACGTCTGGCTTAGATTAGTAGGGACAGTAGCTTACAGAATATGGTGAAATATCCAAATAATACCCAGCTTGTTAAGCCGACGCCTCGACGAACTCTTGTTTTGATATTACCTGGGCCTGTCTTCTTGTTTTTTTTTTTGGGTTAAACAAGGCTCGTGACCAAACAGTGGTTAATAAAGCGCACCACGAAGCCCACCTCGGTGGTGAAACGGCCCAATCTCATGATTATTCAACCGTAATTACGTGCAAGACGACAAATTTATTAATCTGAGACGCTCCGGCATTAATCTGTTCACTGATTGACTGCAAATTTTATAGGAACAACAAAATTGTGGGATTTTTGTTTTCGTTATTTATTTATTATAGGCAATTGGTAATTGCACGCTCACCCCATTTAAAAGTTCAATTAAAAATTAGAAATTAAAAAAATCCTGTTGTCAATCGAACCTTTTCATAGTTGATGCTCAGATTTTATGTTTGTGTTTTTGTCTTTTTTTGTTTTTTTTTCTATTTTTTGACCAATTGATTGTGATTCTTAATTTTAAGATGATAATAAAAAAATTAATAAATAAATAAATTCATAATTAATTTTTAACTAAAGAGTTGCATTGGAGTTAGTTTCCCACGAATATTCTTCTATCATTTCTCCTGTTTTCGTCTTCAAACTTAAATAATCATGACAAATTATATATATATATATATTAGAATTGGTTTGTAATTGAAACTATAAATAAATGAAATGATTTTTTTTTAATTATTTTTTTTTATGGCAATTGCTAGACGTGATTTTGTTGGATCGGGAAAGGATTCTATGCAACGGCCATGTTAGGTATAAATGGATTTCTGACCGTTCAATAGAAAATTGGAAAATCTACGCTCGACTGAACGGCAGAAACACAATTTTTTTTTCCTGGCGGCCCTGCCAGGCAACCGGCATAGCTTTTTTAGGGTAGAGGCGCATGGACCATACATTTCCCCTTTAAATACAGAGGCGCGGCTCCTCTCTACTTTTTCACACACGCGCGCGCTCACGATCTCTATCTCTCGTATACTTGCCTGTTCGGCTCTGTGAAAATCTGGTGGTTCTTGATTGAAACCCTCGGGGTTTTGATCGATCCGGTTCAATTTGTGACGTCGATTCTTTCCTTTACCATACTTCCGATCATCTCTTTCGGATATATCACTGATCCTCTGCCATCCCGTCAAAATGCCGTCCGTCTACGGAGCTCGACTCACCACATTTGAGGACTCCGAGAAGGAGAGCGAATACGGATACGTCCGTAAGGTACCTGCTTCTTCCTCTTCTTTTCTTTTTTTTTGTTTTTTCTCTCTAATCTTGATTTTTCTTTAAATCTGAAATTGATATTCGCATTTTTAGCAATTATATCGATTCGAGATGCCTAGTTTTAAGTCGCAGCACCGGTTCTGGTTTCCTCTTGTTTCGCTCTTGAGGTTCTTGTATTGTAGGTTCTTTAAAATTGTTGTTTTGGATGGGATCGAGTTACTGGATGTCTTTTCTTTGAAAATCGTTCTTGAAGTTGGATTTGGAGTAGTTAGATCTGGTTTCTTGACTGTCTTGGAAAATTTTCCTTTTCTTTAACGTGCCTGATCTCATGAAATGTGCTTAGCCTAGTGAACGCTGATTAGATCAAAAGAATGCCGTGTTTATCCTCTTTTTTTTATTATTATTATTGTTTTTGTTGCCCTGTTTGTAGACATTGTGCTTATAATTTCTGTCAATTAATGAGTTTATTCTGAAAGAATTACGTGTTTAATTTAATTTTGTTGTCTTGCTTTGTCCTCTTGTACGACATGATGGTGTTTGACAGGTATCAGGACCCGTCGTGGTTGCAGATGGCATGGCTGGTGCTGCAATGTACGAACTTGTTCGTGTTGGCCATGACAACCTGATTGGTGAAATTATTAGATTGGAAGGAGATTCTGCCACAGTTCAAGGTTCTTTGGCACTGCAATTCCTTGTCACTTTTTACGCTAGGGGGGCTGTCTTTCTTGCATCCTAAATCTTCTTAAACTTCCTTCTTCTTTAAACTTCTATCCATTTATCAATTTTCATAATTATGTGAGTTTTGATTATAATAAAAGAAAAAAATCTCTTGAAAAAAGGCCATATTGTCTTTTCATTTCTTTAATTAGTGGAACTTTGGGAGTTCTAAAATGTTAACCATCTTTTTGCTGATGTCAGTTTATGAGGAAACAGCAGGTTTGATGGTGAATGATCCTGTTCTTCGGACGCACAAGGTGATTTATCTTTTTTCCATTGCTTTTCCTGGCAGTTCCTTTACATTGCTAGCTTATAAGCTTCATGGCCTTACAGCCCCTGTCTGTGGAGCTAGGACCTGGAATACTGGGAAATATTTTCGATGGAATTCAGGTTTGAGGATTCTTTTCTTGTTGTTTTAATGTCAATTTTAGTCAATTGCTTTTGATTGTTAATGTTCTGATTATGATGTTTGAGTTTATGTTTTCCTTATTGTGAATGTAATCATCAATGGTTAATTGTTGGTTTCATTTATCCATTAAATCAAAACAGAGGCCTTTGAAAACGATAGCAAAAAGATCTGGTGATGTATATATCCCTCGTGGTGTCTCTGTTCCAGCTCTTGACAAAGATACGCTTTGGGACTTTCAACCTAAAAAATTAGGTAATGAGATGGATAGATGTAGGACATAAGAATACTTTTTGTTCTGATATATGCTCATGCTAGCTCAACTTATTTAATGGTCTTAGGTGAGGGAGATCTTCTGACTGGTGGGGACTTGTATGCAGTAAGTTCATCAATGCTAATCCTTCTGTTTGTAGAATTTCTTTGTGGAAATATGTGGTCATATCTTATTTAATTCTCTTGTATTCAGTTTATTCTAATATTTGGCATGAAATCTATTCCATTGCAGACTGTCTTTGAGAACAGTTTAATGCAGCACAATGTTGCACTCCCTCCTGATGCTATGGGAAAAATCGCTTACATTGCACCTCCTGGTCAATACTCATTGAAGGTTTATATTTTATTCTTTCACTTGTTGCTTCATAATTTCTTTTGGTGTCACATAGATCTCTTCTAGATATCACCTATTGATACATCTCATCCAAAATTCTGCTTGTCTTACAATGTATTGAAATAGACACCAACACATTTCTACCATTATTTATGTGATAATGATTATCTATGGACGCAGAATGGTAGGACCTATGGGTACGCCTTTTCTCCAGCGTTGCACGTCTGATTGTTTTGTTTTATCTGAAGCAATAACTCTTCAGTTCTTGGGATGAAATTATATTTTTTTTCTTTAATTTTCCATTATGTGTGTTACACTGACATCTGTGTAGCATGTATCTTGTTGAACATATTGCTGTATCTGGAACTTGTCCAGTCCATAATGATTTTTTTCTGTCATTTCTGAATATGAGATGTGAATTTACTCCTTAGTTGCATGAGGTTTTTTTTGTTGCAATCTCTACATTGAATTTTTATGTTCTTGTAGGATACCGTATTAGAGCTTGAGTTTCAGGGTGTCAAAAAGAAGTTTACCATGCTTCAGGTCTGTGACCACTTCTTATCACTGTACTTTTGAAAGAACCACGTAATTCTATCAATATCTGTCATGTTTCAAATGTTGGCATGTGCTTCTTCCTTTTGCAGACTTGGCCAGTGCGAACACCAAGACCTGTCGCATCAAAACTTGCTGCTGATACCCCTCTACTTACTGGGCAGGTGCTTGCATCATGTGATACATGTTTTGGCTGTTTTGATGGCTTCTGTTCTTCTAAGAATGAGTTTCTACTGATTTTATGTATCAGCGTGTTCTGGATGCTCTTTTCCCCTCAGTTCTTGGTGGAACTTGTGCCATACCTGGGGCATTTGGTTGTGGGAAAACAGTCATTAGTCAAGCTCTTTCAAAGGTGAAGCTTGTTATATCCTACTCCGGTGCTTACTATGATCGGGATGATGATGAGATGCACTTGTTAAAAGTAAGGCATTATGAGATTTAGTGATACTGACAAGGTAATGTATATGTTGTTTGTGCAGTATTCTAATTCTGATACTGTTGTTTATGTTGGTTGCGGTGAACGAGGAAATGAAATGGCAGAGGTTTGTGTTTTTTTTTTTTGGTTTTGTCATTTATCAGATTATAGACTGTGCTTATGATTCTTGATTCTGGGTTGCTAATTTTTCAGGTGCTTATGGATTTTCCACAATTGACAATGACATTGCCTGATGGCCGCGAAGAATCTGTCATGAAGCGCACTACTCTGGTGGCCAACACTTCTAACATGCCTGTGGCCGCTCGTGAGGCTTCTATTTATACAGGTAGCTTTATTCTGTGCATAATTGTTTGACATCTCTGACTGATGCTAGTTTTGCTGGTCATACTGTCCTTGCAACTGTCATCATATCCATATAAGCATCATGGTTGTAGTTCTTGGCATTGGGTAAGAAGATCTGATGCACTTTAATGTCTCTGCAATTTTGTGGCTAAATCTATTGCAGCACTGTTAATTACAAAGTTTGATGACAATGGCTTAGCCTATGTTATTAGTGGAAGCCAGGGATTTGACATTGACCCCTTGGTATAGGAACAACAGCATTGCGAAGGCCTTACTCTTTTGTTCCCATCTTTATATTTGGCCTGTATTCTCTATTTGCTCTTGCAACAAAATCGTGTTCAACCTACTGGATAGTAATTGAAAATGCCTTCTTCCTTGTCTTGGTTAATTTTTTTGGGGGGGGGGAGTGTGCCTTATTGTACAACTAGACGGCTGATTTAGGTTAATTTCCAAAGTAGAAGGTTAATTTTTAACCCAAAAGTTACTGCTTTTGTTGTGCATAAGAATGGACTTTGCACTCATTTACTATGAACACAAAGCTTCAAGCATGGGGTGTATTTCCTGTGCCCGTTGGCTCTTCTTACAACAGTGTGTTACTCTCAGGAATCACTATAGCTGAATATTTCCGAGACATGGGCTACAATGTGAGCATGATGGCAGATTCAACTTCTCGTTGGGCAGAAGCATTGCGTGAAATTTCTGGACGGCTGGTTAGCTTTGTTCATCTTTATTTCAGTTTATAACATGTTCTCTTATGCTGCTTAGCATGAATAGAGATTTGCACTAATCTTCTGTTCATTTGAAATATCCAGATGTCATTCTTAATTATGTTCTACTGATCTTATTTGATGGGTATTGAGTGGGGCAACTCCATTTTTGGTAATTTATGATAATACCAAGATCAGTGATATCTGGTGACTTTATATGTGCAGCAGAATAGAAAGGATAAAAAGTCTAATGTATGCGTTTATTATATTTACACTTGTCTGCATACTGTACAGCTGATATTATGTTGCATGTGTCTCAATTTCCTTTATAGGCAGAAATGCCTGCAGATAGTGGTTATCCTGCTTATTTGGCGGCACGTTTAGCCTCATTTTATGAACGTGCGGGTAAAGTAAAATGCCTTGGCTCACCAGAACGTACTGGTAGTGTCACAATTGTTGGTGCCGTTTCTCCTCCTGGTGGAGATTTCTCAGATCCTGTCACATCTGCTACCCTCAGCATTGTCCAGGTAAAGATGAGCTTCCTTATTATGTTTTCCTTCTGAATGCCACGATCCATGAGTAAGAGGAATATTAAAGCAGAGAGGTGATTTCTTCTTGCTTAGGGCACTTTCCCAATTCAAGACAATAAAGGAATTGGTTGTGGGCTTATGACTGAACTCATTCCTCTTTTTCCAAGAACAAGTGTCATAATTTTTCATTTCAATTTCAATTGAGTTGCTTATTTATATTTGTGCAGGTTTTCTGGGGTTTGGACAAGAAACTTGCGCAGAGGAAACATTTTCCTTCTGTGAACTGGCTTATTTCGTACTCAAAGTACACTTCAGTATGTTCTACTTTTTTTTAACCTTTTCTTTGCTGTGAATCTTTTTATTTTATTTTATTTTATTCTGTTTTTAAGTTTGTGTTCTGGTGTTCTTCTACATGTTTGCCTGTTTTGCAGTGTGATCTAGCCTTGATTTTTGTTGGATTCTTTTTGTCAGGCATTGGAGACCTTCTATGAGCAATTTGATCCTGATTTCATCAGCATAAGGACAAAGGCCCGAGAAGTGCTACAAAGAGAAGATGACTTGAATGAAATTGTCCAGGTAGTTTTTATGTCTAAATTCTACTATCATGGGTTCCATTAGGCGTAAAGTTAGTTGAGTAGGCAATCTTAAATGTTGAATACAGGATCCCAATGGAGAATGTGTGAGTTATTAGTGTGCTTTTTGCTGCCTTTTCTTTCTTGACCAGGAATTGTGACCATATGGAAGTGCTGGTTTCTTCTTTCTCCCCTTTAAAAGTTTATTAGAAATATATAATTTCCTACAAGAAGTGTGTATTTGGGTGCATTCTCCGGAAAAAATGATTATTCAGCCTTTATGATACTGTAACTTGTGGTGAAATCATAGTCTAGTCCCTTACTTTTGTACCAGATTTATTGGTCATTTTTCTCATGTTTGTTTTCTAGCCATTTATGCTGATCAGTTTTAAGTGTTCCCATTCGTTTGTTGATGCGCATGCTATTTGGTAATTTGCAGCTTGTAGGAAAGGATGCTCTGGCCGAACAAGACAAGATCACCTTAGAGACCGCAAAACTGTTGAGGGAGGATTATCTTGCTCAAAACGCATTTACTCCGTAAAATCCTGCTTCACTGTTTTATCTCTTCTACTTTTTTACTATTTAATTGATTGAATTCATAGTTCAACCATCCTTGTTATGCACTTATGTTTTCCATGGCTGTGGTAGATATGACAAATTCTGTCCTTTCTACAAGTCTGTCTGGATGATGCGCAACATAATCCATTTCTACAATTTGGCCAACCAGGTACCGTTCAACCTCTGGCCCTCATACTTGTTTGGGGAGGGGGGTGTTTGACATATTGTCTTTGCAGTCAAATATTCTGTTATGCCATATAGATCTGTTAATTGTTGGCTATTTTCTATCATTGCGTAGAATGGTGAAACAAGAATATTTTTAAATAGGTTTAGTAAATCATTGATACATGCATTTCTTTCCTACCTTTCGAGCCTCATAGCAGTAGCTGTACATCTCTCCAGCAAGGATTGGTATTCCATCATTGCTGAGAACAAGTTGTATATAGAAGGAAGTGGGAGATTGAGGTTGGAATCATCACACCATCAACCTTTGTATGCTTGGCCTTCTGGGCAAGGAACTAGAGATGGTTAGGAACTGCTATGTAGTTCTTCAGGCCTCACTATTGGCTAGCCTTTTTTATTTTGAAAAAAACAAAAAAATGTCTCATTTTCCATTGCTTTGGCTAGAGGTTCTATTCTTGTACATCAAAATGAAAAGCTTGGATTTGCTCGCACAAGTAACAAACCGTTAAAAGTTAATGAGTATTGTTCTGGATCTTTGACTGATTAGAATGGAATTAATTATAGGCTGTGGAGAGAGCAGCTGGCATGGATGGTCAGAAGATAACGTACACCCTTATCAAGCACAGATTGGGAGACCTCTTCTACCGTTTAGTGTATGTTACATTAATTTGCTTGTGACATTCTCCATTAAACAAGAAGAAAAGCAAAAAGGAATATTCAGTTGTCTATGTGAAACGTGATCTAATATTTTTATTCATCGGGGATGCAGATCTCAGAAATTTGAGGATCCGGCAGAAGGAGAGCCAGCTCTTGTGGCAAAATTCCAAAAGCTGTATGAGGATCTGACTTCTGGTTTCCGTGCCTTGGAGGATGAGACTCGATGATTCAGGCTTTACGAGATTTTGGTTTTTCATGTAGTCCTGATGCATTACCATATCACCACTTGGTTGCTCTAGTGGCTTCAGCCAATGAAGAAGCATTGCCAGTAGGTCCGTCACACCACTCTACAGTGCATCCTTTGTGTTGAGGTGTGATGTCTATGTATTATAATCACTCCATTTGAGTTCCTTCGGGCAATAAGTGACCTAAATTTGCTGATGTACTTAGTGCAATAAGGTGTTTATTCTTTTTGTGCCAGCGCGTATTATTTTATTTCTCATCAGCATTAGTAAAAATGATATTCGCTTGCTACAGCGGAATTGGAGTCTGTTTCTGTTCAATTCTTCTATTGAAAGGTACCGATTGATTTTTAGTTGGATAAGGTGGAGTGGCGATCAATTTTATTTTTTTGTGATGCCAGCTCTTCTACTTTTCTCATTTTCCTCCATCTGAGATTGATAATTGATCGGGGACAATGGATCAGGTGGTAGCTAGTTTATGTGCAAATAGCAACTGAAGGGCCGGTTCCATTTCAAACTGAGTGGACTGTTGAATAGGGATGTGGTTTAAGTGTACATGCGAGCTAACCACATGAGACATACTCGCCAGGTATTGCAGGACTATCAACTTACTGCTAAAAGAGGCTGAGTAATATCGTCACTTGGATGGTTTTATTTCCTCCCAGAGACGCCTATAAATCTGTCTGGATAGGAAGCGAGAGCCTCGGTTTAAACCTTCCATGCAAGGTTTGGTAATGTTGTGTTAGGCTAAGCACATCAAAAAGCGAGCGTTTTCATGTCTCTCTGCACGCACGGTTGCTGCCTCTGTACTCGTAACAAAAAGGGGCGTATGAAGATGGCAGCTCAGTGTCGAGGGAAAATATGTTCCAACAACGAATGATTCAGGCGCAGAAATTTCCAACAGTGTCTGTAAGCCTAACATGAACAATTGACCGCTCGAAGGGTACCAAATTGTCAACAGCTTACAATGCCACGGTACTGGAAGTTGAATTACTACAGAGGACGCGAACTCTTAGCCAGGGCCAACCTTAGGAATATCGTAATGCTCGCCGAAGTTGGCTAAATACTGATTGAAATCCACAATCCTGTCACGGTGAGATTTACTGGCTTCCCTAGCCAACTTACAAACATCAAGTTTCTCCCTTTGCTCTATATGTCGTCTCTCTGCAGGTGTTAGATGGTCATCATAAGCAGCAGCCTTCCCTTCATCACCCGGTTTGTTTGCATCATCGGTCTCTTCTACACTAGGATCAGTTGGTTCTTCTGCAGTTTGGCCTACACAGATACCAGGATTAAGTAATAATAGCCTTATTATAGGCAGAGAATAACGGGGTAAAGAAGTTGAATAACAGAGTAAACCAATTAAAAGTGACGTTTGCTATCTTCTCTGTTATTAACAATTTGCAATTAGGCACTCGGAGGAAAAATACAGATCATCAAAGTCTAGGAATTAGGCCAAATCTTCTATAAAAGATGATACGAAAGAATGGAACCCCTTAAGTAACAGTGGATGCAATTCTATTTTTCTTCCAAGAACATAGACAAAAGGGTGAAGTTTTCCAAGACCAGCCACTAGTACAAGTGCTTCCCTAGTGCTCATTCAGGACTCAATCACACATGTTACCACGGTAAAGGAACAACTGATTGACCTGTGTAAAACTAAATCTCCAGCTGAAGATTTTAAGGAAACCTGCAGAAAGAGCTGTTTCCTGCAACGTTAACTGGCATATCAGGTGAGGAAAACAGTGCCGTCCTACTGTAATACTCACAGATAAAGAAGCAGACTTTTCTTTATTTGATTGTCCGCAATTCAAGTCCTTGCTCTATTCTCTTAACAAATCTAATATAGGAGACGCCTACAAGGCAATAAAGGACCAGAGCAGAACTTTTACACGGCCCAGAATATCAATGTCATATAAATTTGATCCAATTCAATCTCGAACACGCCGAAGAACGGCCTTTTACTCTCAATCAGTTCGTATCTTGTGATAATTCAAACATTGGCCACACATATTTGAGAAGAAATATATAAATCAAATTAATGCAGAGAAGGGAAAGAAAGATGTGGCGCCAACCTGCCAAAAGCTCATTGTTTATAACCTGAGATACTTGGTCATGGTGTTTCTTGTGTTTCTTTTTCTTCTTCATTCCAGCAGCCTTCACATCCAAGGCTTTTCCCTTGAGCTTCAGCTTGCCACTGACAACATTCTCATAACCAGACATCCGCTCAACAGGACAAGACCGGAAAGAACCCAAGTTATGCAAACTTCAGAGAACAGAAGACTTTTCCTACAAATTGGTATCGCCAACTCAGTGCCCCAACAACAACAACAACAACAACAAGGACTAAATCGCAACAAACCCAGAAATGCAAAATCGAAAAAAAAAAAAAAAAAAACAAAACCCACAAGCGAGATAAAGCAAACTCAAAAAGTGAAACATTCTGAAGGACTATTCTTAGAAAGAAACAATCAGCAGAATTATATCCGTCAGATACGGGTCCCAAAGAATCTTGGCATCGAAATCGGAGTTCGCGAATATTACCTCTCGCTTCCGCCTCTCAGGGAACAACCCAACAAGTAATTCTTGAATCTTGAACAAGGGTCTGCCCCTCTAGATTGTTCGAGAAAATTATATTTGGATTCGTCAATTAACACACACACACACACACACACACAGGCTAAAGGGTAATTTTGGATCATCCGATTCGGTTATGAATTCGGGCCTTCGGATCGGATTTCGGGATGTTGCGGCTACCGACTCCTATAACCTCTGGATCAAGGCTTGCGCCTTCTGTGGCCCAATCCATTCTAGAAGCAGAAAATTTGAAGAAAGATGGAAGTTGGAATGTACAGAAAATTATGATGGGAATAGGCTGAGGAGTCGGAAGGAATCTAAGGACAGGATCGGTAACACGTCAATCGTTGCGTACTGCTTTGCTTGATATCTAAACATCATCAAGCAAAGTGTCTTTGATCAATAGTAATCGTCTGGTGACATCCCCAATGCTCATTCGTCCTCTGGGTGATTCTGCAGAACATGCCACTCCAAGTTCGAGTAGGAAAGATAGACACTTTTGCACATCTCCCGTCATCTTTCTTGGATACTCGATATGGTTGGGTTTTTCTTCTTCTATCTCAAAGTCGCCACCTTCTTCATCTGCTTCTTCTTCTTCTTCTTCTTCTTTTTCTGTTAGTGTTGCCAAAAGGGTTGGATCAATGACCTGTGCAAGCTTTCCAGGCAACGCTGCCTCCACGAAATTCCGGAGGCTTATCCCGTCTTTAAACCTTTCATCAGTGGGACTTCTTCCCGTGAACATTTCTAGCAAAAGGATCCCATAGCTGTACGCATCCGCTTCTTTTGATGCCTCACCTCCCATTCCATATTCTGCAAAGTTCAATTAAGATATTAGAATGCTGATGTCTACTAGCTCAATCAAGTGACATTTATTATGGTTTCAAACTCCTCGGTCGAAGCAGATGATTCATAAGTGGTACGGTATCTGGAGGAGCAAACAAAAGGTAAGAGTATACCTGGAGCAGCATAACCAATAGTTCCCTTTATTGCAACACTGCTGGAGTGAATTTCGGGCACATCACTGCTGGGGGAAAGCAGCTTTGCTAGTCCGAAATCGCCTACATGGGCATTCATGTCTTTGTCAAGAAGAACATTGCTTGGCTTCAGGTCACAGTGGATGATTGGATATTCACACAGGTCGTGGAGATAATGTAATGCAGATGCCACATCGATTGCAATGTTTACTCTCTCAGAAAGTTTCAGATTCCTAGGCGCATTTTGGCTTTCAATATCAGGATGCAACCACTTGTCCAGGCTCCCGTTTTCCATGAATTCGTAAACTAAAGCCTTGAAATCGTTGCCCGTGTAGTCCAGACTGGAGCAGTATGTCAGGATCTTCACAAGATTCCGGTGCCGGACATTTGCTAAGGCTCTGCATTCTGCAATGAAACTCTTGGAGGCTCCCTTCTTTTGGAGGTTGAGGACTTTGACAGCTACTGGTCCCTCTTCCTGACCAAAAATTCCCTTGTATACGGAGCCAAAACTACCAAATCCGATCAAGTTGCTGTGGGAAAACTCGTCAGTTGCCCGGCAGAGTTCCCTATAACTAACCTTCGCCAGATAGCCCATGGTTGAAGTTTTATGAAATGACTTTTTACGGGATATTTGATTTCTTGAGATGACAAAAAGGGCTATCAGAAGGAAAAATAAAAGCACACATGGAATTATGATTGCCAGCTTAAAAGCAACTGATCTTCCAGTCTTCACTGATCTGGCGAGACATTTGGGCAGATGAAGCTCTGGGACACCACCACAAAGCCCATAATTACCAATCAGTGATATGGCACTCACATTCTTGAAGATTCCTTCTGTTGGCACCTCACCCTCAAGATGATTGAAAGAAATGTTCAGATATTCCAAAAATGTAATGTTCTGCAGTTCTTCTGGAATTTTTCCCGTTAGATTGTTTCGAGAAAGGTCTAATCGCAGAAGACCCTTCAAGGAAAACAAAGATGAAGGGACACTTCCTTCAAAGGAATTTCCTTGCAAATAAACATCTTCCAAGCTGGAACAATCTCCAATTGTTGCAGGAATTTCACCAGAAATGTTATTCTCTGAAAAATCCAATGAATATACATTTCTTAGCTTTCCCACCTGAGCAGACAGGTTTCCAGTTAAGGAGTTTTGAGATAAGTTCAGTTTGGTTAAAGAAGAAAGCACGAGAACCTCCACGGGTATAGGTCCATGGAGGTTGTTCTGTGAAATGTCTAGAGATTGCAGATTTTTGCAGTTTCCAATAGCTGAAGGAATGCTTCCTCCAAAGTTGTTTCCTTGTAAATAGAGTTCAAACAATTGAGTTAGGCTGCCTAGGGAAGATGGAATGACACCAGACAGACTGTTCCTACTTAAACCCAATCCTTGTAGCTTTTGAAACTTTCCAAAATAAGAAGGGACAACACCTGTGAAAAGATTCTCCCCCATGCCCAAAACAGTTAAGTTGATGAAGTTTTCTAATGACGTAGGAATGGTTCCATTGATTTGATTGGATCCCATATATAATTCACTGAGCTGAATTGACAAATTGGATATAGATTCAGGTAAAACACCTTGAAATTGATTATGACTGAAATCCAGGATTTGCAGATTACTACAGTTGTTTAAAGATGTCAAAAATGCCAAGTCATTCGCTGAATCACCTCCTAGCTTGTTGATACCTATATTCAGCCACCAGAGACCTTGAGAATTTCCCAGATTTGGAACTTGTCCGACTAAGTTATTGAATGGTAGATCGAGTTGTTGCATTTGGGAAGCATTGGCTAACGAAGTTGGGATGGACCCTGAAAGCTCATTTCCTCCCAAGCTAAGATGCTGGAGATTTGGGAGAGTTAGGCCTATGTTGTCTGGCAGACTCCCATTCAGTTGGTTTCTTGGTGCTGACAAGGTATGGATAGATGAAATATTAAAAATAGATAGAGGAATCATACCGGAGAGTTGATTGGTTCCAATGGATAAAAAGAATAAGTTTTTTAATCTGCTGAGTTCGCCAGGAATGTTTCCCGCCAAGTTGTTGTATGGTGCAGTGAAGTAAGTGAGTGACGAAAGGTTGCCAAGGGCTGGTGGAATTTCTCCTGTCAGCTTGTTTGAACCAAGTCTAAGTAATTGAAGCGTTGCTACAGAACCAAGCTCTGCTGGGATTTTTCCAGCAAGATTATTGTAAAATAGATCTATTCTCCAAAGCTGGGAGCAGCGGCTCAAATTGACAGGAATTTCACCTTCTAGAGTGTTGTTGTTGAGGCTGACCTCTTGCAGACGAATCAAGTTGCCAATTTCTTGTGGAATATCACCATGTAGACTGTTGTTTTGGAGGTCCAGGATCCTGAGAAAACTTAAGTTGCCAATATATGGTGATATAACACCTGCCAGATTCTGACCTTCTAGAACCAAAGATGTGACTCTCTGATGTTTCCGACTGCAAGTGATTCCAAACCAGTTGCAGAATGGGAGAGAACCGTTCCAGGAGTTCAGCACTCTATGAGGATCGTCTGTTATCCCCTCTTTGAAATTGAGCAAAGCAAGTTGGTCGGTATCATTTCCTGAAGCTTTGGCTCTCAGCCACTGTAAGTCCATAGCCAGAAAAACAAACACTTGAAGGCAAACAAGTAATGTGGGGAAAAAGACCTGCATGTGGTCTGGACTTGGGACTGGCAGGCAGGCTATAGAATATCTCGGGATGGTTTTTTGTGATGAAGCAACCATGGTATTTTCGGTTAAATAGGCGTGTCACTTTGTGATATTAAGTGTGAATCGATCAAGTGGCTTTGTGATATAAAGTGTGAATCGATAAACCCTCCTCCAGAATTTTTTCACCCATAAAGACTAGTCAATGGCGTATGGCTCTTTTCAACTATTCCTTATAAAAGCAAGGAAAATGAATGCAAGACTGCAGCTCAACCCAACATATATCACCTCAGCCTTAAACTTGGGCCAGATACATGAATCTTTTGCGGTCATTCTGTTAGCTTCCTTGTCAAAATATAAAGGAAATATTGCATGCATCTGACCCTTACTAGACATTATAGCGTGAGAACATTGTGCATTGAGAACACCCTTTGAAGGGCAAGCCTTGGGATGAAGGGAAAGTTTTGGTGCAAAGTTACACTGTTTTAATTCAGAAGTTACATATTTGAATTATGAAAATAATCTCGTTATTAAAAGACAAAGACAAAACTGATGTATATGTCCTATGCGGCCGGCCTGCAATGACAACGCCTCAATCATGTCATAAAAAATATGACTACTCAGCGGCTTGACCCCGAAAAATTATGGATGCAACTTTAATTTTTCCTAGGGTGCTTGTTGGCTGTCCTTCTCAGTTTACTTTCTTCACCCGGTTTATGCAATACTTTTTGTAAGCCGCAGTTTCTTACTGCCTTGAACGTCACCTGACTTTGGTCTTTACCAAAAATACGATTTAAGGATTGCACACGTTGAACGAGACATCCAGACGAGTGTACACGTATCGGGTAGGACAAATTTGCCATTCTTAAGGAAAAACGAAAGTCTTGATGCGGAGGGACTTAGACGAAGTCCACGGTGGCCACCTAACAACAATGATACATGATGAATCTGTAAGTCCTTTTCGATTCCCGGGACTGCACGCTATTACAATGTCATAAAGCGAAAGATTCGAATTTTGCCGCTTTCTATGAACTTTCTCAAAGAACTATTGGACAAAAGAGCTCTATCAACTCAACTATCGTGTTGGTGCCTTGCTGGGAGTAGTAGGAACAAATGACAAATGGAACAACAGTATAAAGAGAAAACAAAGATATATTATATGTCATATTATTTGGTTCTCCAACCAATTGGCGGGACAACAATCAATCTTTTTTTTCTGTATTCCATTCAAGTGACAGTGTCGAAATCTCAATGTTTGATTACAATAGATAAGATAGCCAATTGGGGGAAGGGATGGGGGATTTTCGTTCATGATCACCTTCTTTATTAAGAAATTATTATCTAAATCAACTTTATCACTTACTTTGAGACATCTGATTTAAGCAATGTTAGAAATGGTTTGCCAATCTGACTTCACCTGTAAAGATGCGTTCTAATCCTGCAGTTCCAGTAAAATTAGTTTCGGTTTGTTAGTTTGTGTTACTGTATTCAGACACCGTAGAAATTCTGTGGTAGCGGAACTTGCAAATGGAGGCTTATTGTACCTGCCAAGGTACCTGTTAAGCTGAAACATTTCAGTTTGATGAAACTGGTCAACTAGGAAGAATACTCTAATAAAACAGAAGGCTTTGGAGTATCGATGATTTCATCGTTACAGTCCACAACCGGGAACCATTATTGAAAAAACAAGCGCATACATAGGATTATCCCTTTGAATTTCATTACATCTGGTGCAAGTACTTGGATCCAGTGTAGATGCCAAGAAAAGATCTTTTTGTTTCTTGGATGACATCCCTGGAAATAATTTGTTCCCTGGGTGATTCGGCAGAACATACCATCCCAACTTCAAGGATTAAGCGTTTGAACTTGCGAGACACTCTCATTAAAGGGTCTGGAAAAGGGCTAAATGACAACCTTCTATCTAGATTTTCAGGCAAAAATATTTCTGACGATTTCAACTAGTGATTTTAAAATCATAATTTCAAATATTGACAGTAAACAGTTATGAATATTTTCTGCCAGATATTCCATGATTTCATCGTCGTTGGGGGTTTCCTCCTGCTTCTGGCCTTGATCTGTCTACTTGGTCTGTTTCACTCGGGGGAATGCTTCGGTTAATGATCTAGATGGGCCTTTCCGTCAATGCTGACATCACAAATTCATGTACATTTCATATTTGGCCCATCTTTGAACATTTCATCAGTTCATCTTCCCCCGGAGAACATTTTCTAACGCAAGGACGTCAGAACTGTATACATCCCCTTCTTTCGATGCCACGCCACCTATTCCATGTCCATACACTGCAATTTATCCTCGTAAGCTTTTCTACTTGCACTTTCTTTTCTTTTCTTTTTTGAATAAAGGAGAGAAACTCCTGAAAAACCAAGAAATAAGTGACTGACAACTAGCCACTGCTTAGCCTCATGAAAACCTCATCAGGCAGGCCTTAATTTTATTCCAGGGATGATTACACCAAATCCATCCTACATTATAACATGCCATAAGTTACGATCTCCCATTAAAAACAATCAGCTCTGCCTCACAGATATTGAGAGGTAATGTTACAGTCAAAAATACACTGCAGATGTTACAGCAAAGAGATACATGACACATCAAAAATTACAAGCACGTGTTCACGAGCAACCGATTACGAGAAGCCTGATATTGCCTGATGGCACATCCTTGAATCACCAGACAGGGGTACATAGGGAAATCAGATTTGACACAATTTTGTGCATCATCTAGAAGGCAAACCTCAATAGATGCCGGGAATGATGCGGTAAGGAACCTTCTCACAATACAACTTCCAGTATTTCCCGTACCTGCAAGTAGGAATAAGCCAGAAGTTAAAATATAAGATGTAAATGCTCCAAAGCAAACAAAAATGACCAACAAAAAGTATAAAGTATAGATTTTTCATGCACATACACAATGGAGAAGCAACAGAAGATATCGCTCTCTTTTCATTAATTCTTGTATCACTCTAGTATTGAAGGAAAATATAATTGGGAAGCAATTCTATGTAGGAATTCAAGAAATCTGCAGGACTCACTTTTGGTTTACACGACATGATAGACATGATAGCCAGTGAAAATGTTTGAAGCATTCATGGTTGTTCAAAAAGTTTTCCCTTCTAGCTTTCTTATTGTACCCTCATATTTCTCAAGTATGAGCAATAACATGCATTGTACATCAGCATTTACAAAAGTGCAAATGACATTCCAAAAAAATGAAAGGGCCTTACTTCCAAGCACTGCTACACTGTATGACAATGTAGAGGTACAAAAAAAATCAAGGAACACCACAGAAGACAGTGGCAACCAGCATCATGAGAAGTGGATGTTGGCTCCAAAGGACCTTTCAAACGTCAAGATCCCAACCAAACATATTTATACGAGATTGATCTAGAAGTATGACTACACAACATCACAGCCATGGGTCCATCAACAAACTATTGAATCCAAAGGCTCTAGATGTTTGGTGAGACCTAGGATGTTTAACAGGGCACCTTGAAAAGAAGCCCAATGGGCTTGATGCATGGGAAAAAAATAGGTGTTCACTATCTCTTGTACGGATGCACTATAGCTAAGAGGGGCCCAAGCACTACTAGTCCCTCACATGCCCCTTTGTGCTGAAAGCGTAGACCTACTATAACCTATGCTGAGAACTCGATTAATTTGGAAAAAGAAGGCAGCGTAGTTTGACCCTGTGACCACTTAATCGTAAAGGCTTTGACACCATCTTCCGTTTAAGAAGCACATACATTAGTCTCTAATAAGGTCAGCTCAACAAATTAAGACAACTAAAAATTGAGCCATTGATTCATATAAAATGAATAATATGTTGTCTGTAGATGCAGTTTCCATGTCTTACTTGGATCGGCATCGATCATCATCCCTCTTGGCTCGGTCAAAAAGGAGGATTGTAAGAAATATCATGTAGAAGTAGGGTAAAAACTGCCAGAAAAGCGTAGAGCAAAAAAGATTTCAGTAAGATTCTTTTAAGCAGTGCAATTATTCAAAACATACAAATCCTTACATGATTAAAAAGAGCTGGAACAGTCCAGAAAAAGGAAGCTAATATTTCGGGCACATAATGGAAATGACGAGATAAGCCCCACCTGCAAAGCACATGACGAAGAAGTCAAACCTTGAATTTCAAAATCTAATGAGGCCCTTAACAGGGATTTGGGAGTAACAGAGAGGATGATGCCATCTCACCAAACCAACCAGATCATCCTTCCTCATGGACACATTCACAAACCAAAGAGAGAAAGGATTAAAAAAGAAAAACAGACTAACATCAATGACATTAATGATGCCACTTTTCATCTCAGACAGCACAGCAAGTCCAAGCTTTTCTAACTTGCTTCAACTAAGCCAAAACCCCTCCCCACCCCCCGCCCCGCATGAAAAACCAAAAAATGAACAAATGCACACATTAAAAAGTTGCAAAATTACCATCCTGAGGTTAAAAGAAGGCTTGTTTTTGTCTCCCCTGATGCCGTGGTGTATGAGGCCTCAATCTGTTACAATTATTAAAGTAGTTAATGCCCGTTTCTGTGATCAAAGATTACAGATATAACAGACAGAAGGGATATAGAACCACAAGGGTTGAGAAATCAATCACCTTTGATGGAGCCTTTCCCCAGACCAAACATTTGCCATTTGTCCTGCGAAATTCTTGCCTTTGCCTATCGCAATCATAGTTGACAAAAATGCAGAGAATACCAGCTACTAATATATAAAGTGCAAGCTGAAAGAAAAGGCAAATGGTTAGATCAAAGGATATCTGGGGATAGGACATACTGAAGGTGAAGGTTTTCTTCAAGACTATACATATCAAGTGATTATGCCCATCAAAGAAAAATGGAATCCTGGCCAGGGCCAAACTATAGTTTACTATTTTCTTTTCAGATTTCTTCTTGGGGCTTTGGGTTCTTAACTCTGCATGTTGAGTTGACATTTAACCATTCCTTTCACAAGTTTCCATCCAATTCAATCCTAGAAACAGATTATCAACGTACATTAATACACATCAAGAAAAAAGGCCAAATAAATTTTACTGGGCATATGTACCTGAATTCCAAGGTTCACAGGGTGATTGACTAGGTACATGCCAGAAGAAGTATATACAGATGGAAGCCATACCAAGCACCCCCAGCAAATGTAAAAGCCAGCTGCCAGAGCCCAGAAGTAAAATAAACAGTAGTAAAATTTAGTGCTAATGACACAGAAAAGTGGGAAAGGGGACAACAAAAAATGAAAATTTCTCACATAAGAAAAGTGTCTTACCAATGATTCAAGAAAAAGAAAATAATAGGCCGCATAAATAAGCTGGAAGATAGTACTTAAACCCAGAAGACAACAATTTTTTTTGTTGTGAAGCATATTAATAAGAATGTCAATAATAAGGGCAGTTACATAGTTTGACAAATTTGGTGCCGACACCAGGAATGAAAATGTGGTTAAATAGGTGGTAGTAGAATATACGAGAATGATGATAAAGTGGGAATTCTTGATTGAACCTAGAAGATACATATCCATGGCCAGCAGCCACCGTGACTGAATCACCTAAGAAAGCCAAAGAGCCTCATTTTCTATTTCACAGTCACGGCTGAATGTCTATCAACATGTAGGTATCTAATTCCAGGGGCCTTAACTAATGACTACACTCCAATTGAGACATTATCAAAACCACTGACAAGATAATGCTGGATTCAAATAAGACAATAATACATATGCAAACCTCGATCATGTGCAATGTCCATTGTGCTCAAGTACCCAGCTTCCCACCAAAAAAACTTTGTAACATAGCTCAGCATGAGTATTGTATTTACGAGCATGGAATCAGATACCTTTCCATACATTTCATACTATGTAACACAGAAAAGTGGAGTTAGAAACCAATGTTTAAAAAGTAATTGTGCAAGAAAAAAAAAAAAACACAAACAGAAACACAAAGTAGACATGTTAAAAGCCAAGTATCAAAGGTTAAGAACATAGACAGACATAAATCAAAGCATGGCACAGATGAAAAGTATGAAGTTTTTATGGTTATAAAAATTTCCTTCAGTACATGGAAAATAGCAAAAATCACATCATCTTTATGAGACATGGCTCTTGTCATTGTATATCAATTGTACACAATTAAGGCCAGTTTGGTCCTTGTTATTTTCCTTATCTTCATTCTTTTCTAATATAGCTGCCACATGGATTATAAACTTCAATTTGCTAGCTACTTCCAAAAACATTTTCAGACCCATCCCTGTTTTTGAGAAGAAGGAAAATGGAACTTGTATTTGGTGATGCCAAACATTATAATACAGAGAGCAGGCAGAAAAAGATATACCCATGATAGCAACAACAAATTTTGTGTAATCAATCTATGTTTCGGTTGCTTTAACAGGTCTCCATGGGGAGAATGCTCAGGGGTTGGTGGTGGGAAATCCAACCCTTCCACCACTGTGTTCAGGAATTCCAAGAGAATTGGTTTTCTATAACACTTCAATAGGTTTGTAGTTTTGGAAGAAAATGGATTTAGTTGCCTATTTCCATCTGTAATTAAGAAATAAGCAGCAGCTTGCATGGAGCTTTGGTCTATTGTACAGGATTCCTTACAGCACCATTAATCATAGAATCGAGTAGATAACTGTGCTTAAGGAGATAAATGCAGACCAACAAAATATGTGCTCTTAAACTTTTTCGTGTAATACTGTGATGTAGCAGCTATAGTTTATGTGCAAACCCAAGACAAGAACAATTTGCATTGGGATTAACTAAGAATATCTACCTGCTTAATGCAATAGGTCAGAGACAGAACCCCCCAAGACATCATTCCAAATCTGCAATTCGTGAAAACTTTGATGTCAAAGTTTTTCCCAATTCGCGGATATAGCTCCATACCCTATAACAAGGAGAAAATGCATTATACAAGATCATGGCATGTAAAACAAGTGTTGCACCTTCAGAAAGAGATCATTATTCTGGATGAGATCTTTGCCACACATGAGTAATATAATTAAAGCTTCTTCAATCACGGTTATTTATGCTTGCTGCTCTCTTATTTCCCTCACGTGCATTGGAATTACAGATAACAACAATTGAATAAGCACAATTAGTTCATTCTTGAGATCTGTACTCACCCAATAGAAATCCATTAATACGTTCCCACAAGAGCCAGAATCAGTAGATGATGGTGCCACATGGCCCTACCAAATGCAAAAAATGTGCATAAGGTATACAAGGAAATAATGTAGACTATCAACAAAGATGTCAAATTTGAGATTCTTACTTTTATGTATAAGAAAGCACAGAAGATTAAGCTTATTAAGATTTGAGCCGAAAATATTTCTCCTAAATGATCATAAACGATTGAGGGGTTAAATATTCCAAACCTGTACAATATGCAAACAATGTGTTAATTACACCTTGCAAACAATTATCAATTGTTCTAGTAACTGAAAGAGATGCAATGAACAAATCATTGGTGTTTATGGAATTTTGAAATAATTTTTTTTTTTTAAAATCAATACTTGCCATCCAGAACTAAAGATATGCCACCACTTCTATATGTGAAGATTACACAGAGTTTATGCATTTCCATGTGCCATTAACTTCCATCCTCTAATGCAAACCATCGAAATTCTGAGGGAATGACATCCCACATATCCTGGGGCCATAATTCTGTATCAAGAACCTCTCAAAACAAATCATTTCTACCCTGCACTCTCTGCTTGGACCCAAATTACCACCTTAAAGCCTTAATTATAGTCCATACCAATCAATTATGCCCACAAAATTAGAATCTATATCAAGGCTTTAATGATGATTGAGAGGGATTCAACAGATCTACAACCAATCTGCATTTTCAGTGATCAGCAAAAAGTTCTTATCTCATCATGTTCTACGAACCAAAAGCATAAAGACTGCAGATAGCAAGAATGAAAAGACACGTCCACTACCTAATACTCTTTTCTAAATATAAATGACCATATAACATACTGCAACATTTAAGCACAAGGAGTTTGAGGGACAAATTTCTCACCACCAAAGGCCAAGATAAGTAACCAGTGTCACTATATATGCTGCCACCCCATTTGCCTGAAACAATTATGACAAGAAAGCTAGTGACTTTAACCAAATCATAACTATAATCAGATAACCGCTGCCAGTTACGAAAAGCTCATCCTCAATCTTTGGCATCTAAAATGGGACCGCACAAAACATGCAGCAAGTACCTTGTAAACAGGCCGATTCCCTTTGGGAGAAACTGGGCCCTCAACCCTCTTCCCAGGTAAAAGAAGCTGAAGTGTGGCCTCAAATGCAGCATAACAAGCAATTATTTCAAAGGCAGTCGCTGTGGGTCTTGGCCATATATCCACAAGACCTTGGAATCCATGTTGATTGAAGAAATCCCAAGTTTGGGCAACTGAACCATCGGCATGAACCATTGTATACCATCTGCATCAGATAGAAAGTTCTGATCTTGATATCCAATCAAAGATTCAATCTTTATAGCTCTTGTCGCTTTCTTTCTTTCGCTAGATCATTCTCCCGTAAACCAAAGAGAAACAAAAATCAATCACGACCGAACAAGAAAACAAAGAACTTCAACCTTGAAACTATAGATAAGCACTAAGCAAAAGGCGGATCGTACAGAAGTATACTGAAAGATTATTCTTTCAAACTATAGAAGTAAAAATTAAAAAATTAAAGAAATAATCTTGAATTTTCTCAAGCACTCACAAAAAAATAAAAATAAAAATCGTACATCTTGGTAAGTGATAATCCCACTGAGAAGTGAATTTCAAAATTTGGCATACGATCTAAATACCACGATAGACTTCTACAAATGGGTTTATCTGGTAATCGCCACCCCTTGTTAATAAAAGAAGAAGAAGAAGAAGAAGAAGAAGAAGAAAAGGACTTTGGAAAAACCTAAAGATTTACGAGATTTTAATAGAGGGAGAGAGAGAGAGAGAGGGAGAGCGAGAGAGAGAGGGAGGGAGGGAAGGAGGGCTTACAGCAAAATAACAAATGGAGGGCAGAAAGTGATGAGAAGAAGCATTGAAACATATGTGAGCATCGGCGAATGCACAGTCTTTGATTCTGCCATTCTGTCTATCTCTCTGTCTCAGTCTCTTTGACTCTCTCTCTCTGTGGCTGTGGGTTATTGGATGGTTTTAGTTCTGAGACTGAGAGTCTTACCGTGTTGGAAGAACCGAAGTGTGTGAGAGAGCGAGAGAGAGAGACTGGAGCGTTACCAATTCTTCTTTTTCGCTCTTTCAGAAATTTTATGCCTTCCTTTGGCAGCCTTTAATTTTGATTGATGGGGTTTTCAAGGACGCATTCTACGGGGTCGCCGGATTTTTATGCGAGCCCAGCCATGGCAAGTACTGCAAAGTGAGTTGTTTTTCGGAAGCCCAACACTTTTCTGGGCAAGATTTTAGATGGGTTTCCCGACCCATCTAAAATAGTGTCGCTGGGTCAATCGTCTCATTTTGACACCCTGAAAACTTTATGTCAACGAGCAATAATGTAGTCGATGAAATAGTGGAATCGAGAGAGAGAAAGTGCAATAGTTGCCTTCCCAAAGCAGGGGAGGGTTTTCGTGTTTTTAAACTTAGTTTTAATGAAATATAATAATTGATATGATATAGACTCGGGCAAACCGTGAGAGAGGTTATCTCGAGTACTCGACCGCCAACGGCACGAGCTACAGTGTTTGGTATTTGTGGTGAGAATTCTACGGGAGCTGGAACCGTACCCCTGGGGGGGGGGGTTAGCACAAAACCCTTCACCACTCTGCTTTGCGGTGGTGGTCGAGAGTTGATGAGATGGTTATGTGCCGTGACATTAAGGAGCATTGATTGATCATCGCATCCGGGAGCATTGACACTTTCTGATCGAGATATGGGTTAGCAAAATTCTTATTGCACAAATATCACAAACTTTAGTGGCAATCAAAGGCCCCATATGCATCATTTACGGATACATCCACAGTGCCCCTCTCATTGCTAAAACTATGGGCATGCATATATTGCATGCCTTAGCAATATTTTGATAATGGATCGCAGATATGTCGTTTTTAACTCTTGTCATAACGGTACCGAAGGTAAATTGAGAACTCACTCATAAGTCAAAAATAAAAAATCACACAATTATCAGTAGTGTCGTGCAATTATCCATCATTTGTAGAAATGGCACAGGCAGAGTCCATTTAAGCATACACAGCTGTCTCATGGAGCCATGCAAGCATAGCTATCTATCGGAGCTCTTTACAAGACACTTGACATGGGACTTTCATTTCTGTACGTCGTCAATTTTCCTTTCTGTTTATCTTTTGTTTTTTCTACAGATTCTTTTCGTCACATCTGGAGCACAGCTCCAGAATGAATAAGTTGCATACGTTTGCATCAGCGGACTCCAGTTAATGACAGCTTTGAAGAGTACTGAGGCATAAGAGAGCTCAGTCTCTCACACAATCATCTGATTCATTTGTCTCCACATCGAGGCTCGTTTTGCCAGGTTCCCACAGAAAATTTGGGTGGACATGAGCCACTGACTTTACCTCCTCTGGCACTTTGGCCTCCATGATTTGGGTGGTTATATCCTCCAACAGTTCCAGCTTCCCATAGTGGTGGCTAGCCCCGGCAGAAACTGGACGCTCAGAACCATGCATGGGCTGATTAGGCTGCGACTGCATTTGTGAATGCTGCTGCCCGGACTGCTGGATTGGTGGAATGCGGCCATGCAGTTGTGGGTGCTGCAGTTTTTGACGTTTAACCTCTTCTTCATGCTGTCGTTGCTGGCACTTTTTCCTTCTCTGAAACACGTGTGATGATTCATATTTGGGCAAACTGAACCAAGACAGGAAAACAATGTCTAGGGCATAAACCAAACCAACTAACATAGGTCAAACACACCAGTGATTGAGAAAGAGATCTATGAAGTTACACAAGAATAAGACAAACCTCTTTGGGTCACAGGGCAAGGGGTCAGTCCGGAAATACTCAGCATCAAGAGCATCCTTGGCAGATATTCTCTGTTTCACACTTTTCACGTTAGTAACCATATAAATGTGCCAAACAATATAAAAGGGCATAATAGCAGAGCATCTGGAGAAGATTGTGTGGCTGCATCATATATAAGCTGGGTTTCAAAGTTCTAGATCTACATCATATTTTGGTGTAGGGTCTCATCTTTATCAGATTGCAGCAGGCTTACCAAAGTCTTCTAGACAGGGCCAACATGAGTTGGAAAATGTAGAAGAAATGTGAGCACTAGGAAGCAAGTTCTTCAGCTGATTGTAAAGCTCCTATAGACCTAATTATCAATAAACTTGGTTATCCTATAGCGATTATTTTAATCTCCCTTTACAGTCCAAAATACAAACCAGCCTTCCATTTCTTTAAACTTTCTTTTTCTGATAGATATTTGACTGACATTACGTGTAAAATGCAATTCCAAAAAAAAAAAAACCCAGATGAACAAATCGAAAATTCACAATGAATGAGTGGAAGGCATGAAAGATTGATATTTATTGGGTGAACTATCCTTTTCCTTTTGCAGCCTCCATGGTCTCTGTGCACGTGTATGTGTTCAAGCACATACATGTGCACTTGCATGAATATCTTTATTTGCTTAATGATTTGTGATTTTTTCCTTTTGGACTAAAAGTTAGTAGCCAATCAATCTGAAGTATTTGCAAACACATGAAGGTCCAAGCAACTAGGATGCTTCCTTAGTAATCATGCTCCTAAAAGCAGCAAGAGACTCACTCCATCATAGACAGTCATAGTGTACATTGGTGCAAAAGTACACATTAAATTATCATCAAATTATGAATCCACCTTAGTTGGCAGGTGATGCTAGAATGATTAAATAAAATGAAGAAGTTTCTGAAAAAGGGGTACCTGAGAGGGATTAAGAGTCAGCATTTTCTCCAATAATTCCAAAGCATGACGGTCAAAACTATTCACAGAAAAGTCACCAAAGAAAAATGAGCAACATACATGGCACATAAAGCAATGGTCAAACTAGTACCAAATTTTTAGTACAAGTTCTGTTACTTACTGTCTGAAAACTTCCTGGAGACGTCTCTTCATTGATCTTGTTGGCTCAAAATTGTTATACCAAGGAAGATCGGAAACCCCCGGCCAGTTAACCTCATCTGGGGCTCCACACAGCTTGAAAATCTTATTTAATTGTTCCAGCTACGGATACCACAAAGTAAACAGTAACTGCTTTGAAAATCATTGCAAACAAAGCATTTATGTGGCAATCAACTAAAAGAATTGTAAATTTTCATGCTTATTTCTCTATTTTATTCAATCATCCCAATATATCATATCGCTTGGAGAAGAACGAGAAAATCCCAATAGCCAGCACAGATATTGTCTAATTAGAAGGTTCAGAAGTCAGGAAATTTTTTTTTTCCACAGAAGATGATGCTACTTTATTTATATGTACATGGCCATACATACACACACCAAAGCAAACACACACCACTTTGTAGGCCTACATTTCTGTAATACACTAATGCTCAGGAGGTAACACATCATCTCTCACCCTTTTCATTTGCATAAATTCATCTTACTCAGCACATTATTTTAGAAGCTAAAATTCAACAAGAATAGCTCATTTTTGCATTATGAAACAAACACAAATAAAAACAATGCAGACAAGTGACTTGCCTCATCTTTTCCAAGGAAAATTGGTTTCCCGCACAGAAGTTCCGCAAAAATACAACCAGCAGACCATATATCGACAGCCGGACCATATTTTGTAGCCCCAAGTAGCAACTCTGGAGGTCTGGTCAAAAAAAAAAAAACGTGGAAGTGAACAAACTTCAAAAGAAGGAATAACTTTAGAAAATCAAATGGAAAAGAGAAGATCATAACAGAGAGAATAAAAACATTACCTGTACCATAGAGTAATGACACGATTTGTGAGATTTCCTGACTGATCACTAAAGGAAGATCGAGCAAGCCCAAAATCTGCAAGCTTCAGATTTCCCATGTTGTCTATAAGAAGATTAGAGCCTGCAAGCAATATACAAATCAGCTAACATAGGCCTTCTGGCGTTGGAACAAGATTTAATTTACATTGCTTTCTTCAGGAACAACCTTTTATATCACGATGTAGTACTTGGTTCAAATGACAGTAATGAAGCCCTGCCAAAAGCTGCCTCATGTAGCACTAAAATGAAAAGAAGCAAGAATCAAGCCAGCATAGGATACAGTTAAAGGACAATTGCCATAGTTGCCATGATCTTACACATTTATCAAAAATCAAGAAGTTACTCACTTGATCCTTGATACCTTAATCTGTGGAACTGAAAATCTTATCTGAGGATGATAAGTAAGACCAGTCAAATCATGGTCCATGTATTCAAAGACCATGTAAATCCCACCCTTGTACTTGTTGCCACCAAAACCAATGTAAGACTGCTGTAAGAAGCTAACTGGCCCCAAATAAGACAGCCAATTAAAAGAACATTTCTGGATACCACAAACAACTGATAGAGACTGACATGCATATATACTCACACTATTCTATGACCAAAAAAAGAGAGAGAGAGAGAGAGAAACTTCCTGCACAGAGTGAGAATTGACAATTAAAATTGCAAATGCAAAGCAAGGCACTTGCCTGGCTTCCCCTGGTCATCCTTCTCAGGACCTGAAAAGTAGTCCCAAAAACTTTCACAAAAAGAAAAGAGATGGGAGCTCCAATATTTTTATGAATCAGGAATAATCAGATTCCCAAACGCACAAATGTTGAGAAAATTACCAGGAGACGTGACAATCTCTTTTAACTTGATCACATTCTCATGACAAAGCCTCTTTAGAATTTTGATTTCACGTATGGCTGATTTAGGAAACTGCAAAAAATTAAGCAGATAAAAGATACTTCAATAATGAAACATATGATCCTTGGAAAATTCAATGAAGTAACTATCAATCCAGTTTTGAACTCCTCAAAACTCCAAACTGTGTGTCACGATTAACACAGAGTAATTACACCACATTATGCAACATGTGATAACCATCGCCTTATTAAATTTCAGGTGTACAATGTGAACAATAGTCAATTGATCTGTACTGACAATTACAAGTAGAAAGGACTGCAAAGTACCCCCTCTCTCTCATTGTCCATCCTGATTTTCTTTAGAGCAACTATTTCACCCGTATTTATCTCTCTGGCCATGTAAACTTGGCTGCAAGAACAGAATTGATTAAAAGAAGTCAAAATTACTCAAAGGCAATAATGAGGGTAACCAAGCAACTCTGCAAACTAAGGTTTTCTCGGATAGAATTGAGAAGATCATCTCCCAAAAAGCTGTGCTAATTTTTTCTTTATGAGAAAAGAGAGAATATCTTAAAATACTCTAGCATAGTTAAGTAGCATGTTATTTACTCCAGGACCATAACAGAAACAGCAACCAAAGCCACTACAGCACCGCTGCAAAGGCATAGTATGGTTGCGCAATAAATAACGACGAAATAGAGTTCCAAAGAGGAAGAGAGATAATTGCTAAGATCAATCAAGAACATTAGATTTCTGAACATGATGCACACGAACAAACAAGAAACCTGGCCATGTTTCCACTCAAAATCAGTAACTCACACTCTCAAAAGTTTTCGCCACATGACAGAGTTAGAACTTGATTCCCTCACAAAGAAGCATAAAAATTTTCGGAAAACCATCATATTCCGATTTAATTGTAATTTACCAGCACAAAGGAGGAAAAAACTTGAAGAAACACAAACATGAAATATATTTATAATTAATAAATAAATAAAAAGAAGTGCTCAAGAACCCAAACTAACAGACGGAAAACAAAGGTCGGGCAAAAACATACCCATAAGTACCCTCACCAATCTGTTCCAATTTCTCGAAACAATCAATGCTTCTGCATCCCCGGGAAGGCGATTTGCTCAAGTTAATCTGCCCAAGGGCCGCCGTGGCCATAGTTAAGGTCACCCCAACAGCTGTTCTAGGAGTGGCTTTCTACCCAGTTGTATCTTGAAGCTTATACTCGTCGTGCACCCAAGAATCGCCCAACTTCAGTAGACTGCTTCAAGATTACGCTTCTTGGGTAATTGGAGATAGAGTTGGAACGCAGCATAAAAGATTGAATCTTTTTTCACTTACATTGAAGGATTCCGTAATCGATCCTAAAATTAGGGCACACGAGAACCAAAAACAATCCCCGATCTTTGCAGACAGCTTCGGAATGACGCTTCTTTAGAAATTGAAGGTAAAGATGGAAGACAGTTTTTTTAAAAAAAGATCGAATCTTTTTCACTTAAGCAGTGAAGGATTCCGCTTCCGATCCTAAAATCTTGAATTGAACTGCTTGATCGGAGAGGCTAAGGAAAGAGAGAACGAGGAAGACAGCGAGTTGGAGTTTTTTCTTTTTCTTTTTCTTTTTGGGTTTAAACTGGGCTGCCCAGGCCGCGCCAGCGTCTGGCAATAAAGCAACTCCGGAGAAAGGAAATGGGGTTTTGTAAGTCGTTTTTGTCGCAAACCGATGTCGTATTAGACCGGCCGTTGCAGACGGTATAGGAAGTAGAGCCCGCCGACTTTCTTTATTTGAACACCGCGCGTGCGATGTCCGAATTTCCGTTTTAATAATTAAAATTAAAATCCGAGTTTTGACTGATTAACATTTAATGAATGACATATTAATCGTGATTTTTCAACCGGGTTGGCCCCACCAAACAGAAAAAATAACCTCATCCACTTTTCTTAACTCGATTAAGATTTCATTTTATGCCCTAAGCATTTTTAGTCAGAATTATTAGATCCAACCATCAAATCAAGTAATCAATTTCTTTTTATTTCGACAAGAACGATGAGACGGTGATTTGGATTAGTGACTGCAGGTTACTTCTCAGAACCATTGCAGCATCTCTGTAAAAACCACAATAGCCTGCATTCAATGAAGAGCAAAACGGTGAGCTGCCTATCGTAAGCTGTTGATTGCATAGTTTATCATGGCTCGGGAAGAGTAAATTAGTACACTGTTGTTGTTGATATGGATAAATTTATTGAAGTCGCCTAAATGAGCTGCATGAGTGGATCCTAGATTCCAAGCCAGATGGGCAGTCTCTTCTCTCCTCAGTTTCTTTTCGAACACGAAAGGGAAACCGAGGACAGTGAAGCTACCAGTCAAAAAGCTTGGGAGGAAAGGAAATGAAATTCACCGGCTAATAGGGAGGATTTCTCGGTGATCAAGTCCATCTAGTTGGAACAATACGTGCATTGTAAGCACTCCATCTTATACAAAATGGCTGTTGTTGATTCGGTGGGATTTTAAATAACGCACCAAGAAATGGGATATTTCTAACATGCCAACATAAAGATATGAGCGTGAGAGCAATGCTTACAATTCTTGAAGGCACGAACTCTTCGGCTTCGATGCATCCGGGTGCGGCCGTTCTAAAGAAAATGTTGACGGAACCCGCTCGTCAAGACTAGCCGACTTTTCATGTAAAAGAGGGAGGTTTTCTCCCGACGAATGGCTGGAAGGAGGCGGCGAAGGAGAGGGAGATAGCAAGAAGAAGTACTTCCGATTACCGGGACCCGTACTTATGGGTAGAGGTGATGGTGGTGCTGGAGGTGAAGACGACGGAGAGATACAACCATCCTTCTTGCCTTCCATTGAAATGTACAAGCTCTACTACCCTGTCAAAGTTCAGCGTTGCTTGTAGCAAGGAAAGTGTTCGCTCGAGTCTACTTCATTTCCTGGCAGCTTTCCGCTTGAACTGTAGGTACCGTGTAAACCTAACGGTCTCGGCCCGATGGGGCGACCAATAACCTACTCGTTCCTCAGCTGCCACTAGAGTTTTCTTTGGCGCGAGAGGGTTTGGGGTTATTTTTACCTCATTTTTGCAATGCTGAGCAATAACAAGTGTGCTGATTTTGTTTACTCAAATAACATGATGCTCTATGCGTATTAAGTCGACTAGCGCCGAGACAACAGTAGACGAGCCAAAAATTTTCAATTAAACTATAACCACCTAAACTATAACACGTATGAATCATGGTACAATGACCCTCCCGTCATGATTTTCCACTAGTAGGTCTAAAACGACCAGCAAATGAATGGTGGGTCAACATAGGAAGGGCAGATGGAAGGTGGAAGCATCGGCAAAAATAAAATTGCACGACAGTTGATTGATACATGCAGCTTATAACTCAAGCCATTTCCCAGTAAAATAGTCGGTTCCTACTTCCTTCAAAGAGATTGACATCGTGCGTAACAGAGCAAGATAATGAGATTGAAATTTACACTAACTGGCAAGACTTCTACCAGAGTGCCTTGCTTAGAGATGAGAGCTGAAGACTCGGGGCGAGGTGTATAAGCTCCACATTCACTTGCTCCCACCAACTACAGCCATAACACTGATATTTGAGACCGGGCCTTAAAACCGTTTATAACCAGCTAAAACACTGTGAATCATAACGGCATAAATTAAAATGAGAAATCTCCGAGGAGAGGGTACCGATAAGAGGAGAGGCAGGGTTCCAATCTACTGGGTCTATGCTCGACATTCACTTGAACCAATTATCTTAAAAAGAGGGGTATTTATACCTTTCTTATACTTCTCAAGTGCCACAAATTTGCCAAGATCACCCAGAGACATTTAATATCACACTTCTGTGAGGGCCAACGGGAAAGAACAAGAACACAGTGCCAATAGTCCATTAATAAACTGATTATTTCCCTTTTTCTTTCTCTTTTTTTTCAACTTTCGGAACAAAGAACTGTGCTTCCACAATTTTTGTTGGTTATAGACTTCAAAAGTCTTGCGTCTAACCAAACCTAACAGCAGGTAGATCTCGATTCATTAGGCAAAATGACAAACCATCAAAGACTGCAGGGCCATTGCCTATTCAAGTGCTAAAGAGTTCGGATTCGTTTAGAGACAAGAGTATGCAGACTGAGAGAATGCATAAGCAAATTCAAGAGACAATGGTGATCCTTGGAGACACTAGAGGAGGGTATATCACGGTTTCAACTTTCAACTTCCAACCACCCTTTTCGATGAACCCACATCTCCTCTAACAATTTTCATAGCAAATGATTAAAGTCCATTCAAGAGATCTCTACTGTTCTCTACTCTTCGTGCCACTGCTAAAATCAGATTGCCCAGCGACTAGAGTTGGGCGAACAATTAACCACTCGTGTGTATCAAGCTCAAACATGAAATAACTAGGTCTCGACTCTAGTACCCATTCGAACCTATCATCCCACTTAAAACTACAATTACCATAAAAAAAATTATAAATGGACAAGAAGCGAGCAAAATTTTGAGACTCAGCTTTACTTGATTCGACTCTAGAGCAGGACGATAATATCATCAAACGAAATTTATCCACAACATGCAAGCCTCGCAGTTTCCAAATACACATATCATCTAAAATTCCAAGATACAAGATTTTTTTTTTTTTTTTGAGTTAACTCATCTACTTATCTTTAGTAGAAACTCCGTATTTCTCCTGCATCCTGGCGATCTCCTCCTCCTTCTTCTTCTGGTCAAACTTCTTGCTCATCTTCGCCTGCTGGTAGTACAGAACGATCAGGTACCTGTTGGCGACGTTGAAGCCGGAGAGGTGGTCCACCGCCGTCTTGGCGTCATAGATGTCCTCGTAGACGACGAAGGCGGTTCCGCGAGTGTCCTTGTTGGTTCCGATCCGGATCTGGCGGATCGCCCCGTACTTCCCGAAGATATCGTACATCTCCTCGCTCGTGATGTTGAACGGGAGGTTGCGGACGTAGAGGACCCGGTTCACCTCCGGAGGAAGCCGGGTGTTCCCCTTCCTGAGACTGATTGTCGCCATTGAGATCTGCCGCTGCCCGTTTGGACGCCGAGAAAGTGGGGGCAAAGGTTTTCAGGGATTTTTATCGCAGAAGAAAATCCCGGAGAAAACGAGGGGATGAGAATTAGTGAACGACAGGGGTAACGCCGTCTTTTTACCTTCGTCAAGTAAGGCGGCGCCTGCGGCGTTGCGCTGTTGTATAAGCAGAGGTTGCTTTAACTTTGGACCGAGCCGGGTCGAATAAGGCCCAAATGGAGACTTCTGGTTGAGTTGGACCGAAGTCGCGCAAAGCATATAGAAGGACGAGCTACCTACGTGTTTGCTTCCTGACCCTATGCCGTACAGGGGTCGACCGGCGTCTCGAAATTGTTAGAACCGAGTTATGTTTGCGTGCCCTTTATGTCGAAGCCCAACCCTCGTTGAAGCGTTTCGGTTTATAATTTTTGCATAGGGTATGCACGCTTTGTTCATCGTACACATAAACAAATGAAATGAAGTGGGTCAAATTGTGCACCCAAATACGTACTTCCTATGTGGCACCAACGGCCCCCCTTCGTCCCAACCCTCCAGGTAAAGTGAATTCGAACTCAACACGCCCCGACACATTTGCGGATGATCCTCTTGAGGCATCGAGATTCGTCACACAGTTCAGCAGAAGTCACGTAAATGCCTCGTCGGCTCAAGGTTGAATCTCGGTAATGGTCAAATAGTTTAATTCAGCGAAGGAGACAGGTTTCAGCTTTGATGAACTGACCCGTCAGAGTTATCGGTTACAGGTTTGGGAAAAACAGCGTTGACAATTTGGTTGGGGGCGGTGAGATGAGAAGGAAAGTATCAGAATATGATGTTTCGAAGGAAAGAATATGTACATGATCTGAGCTACTTCTCGGAACAAAAGGGAGAAAACAAAAGGGGGGGGCACTTTTCAGCTCGTTAAAGAGAATAGAAACAACTACAACTGCAAATACAGAGCAAATCTGTTGACAACAACAACAACGACAGTAATTATAGGCTTTTCAAGGCACATTGCATCCGTAGAGCTCCTCCAATTGACCGAGCTATCCCCATTCATCCTTTTTTCTTCCACATAAAATTTGTAAGTCCGGATGCGCCTGCATGCAGTGATGAGCAGTTTGGAAAGAAATAAGATGCCTTTTTTTCTTTTTTTTTCTCAAGAACTTTGGGGCTACAATTTATCTGTTAAATAACAGACGCAACAGGTACAAGGCTGTATTATCCCGTAACAGCAAAGTAGAGATGTCTTTTTGAAAGGTTGATGTCAAAAACAAGATAGAAATGCAGGAGTCTAGAGTTTGTGACTGCGAGTAAGCATGCATGTATGCATATATGAAAATCTCTCTCGTAAATCCTTCTGTTTTTCTCGTCTGGCGATAGAAATCACGTGCTTCACTAAGATATGCAGATGGAGTGATCCATTTTTCATTTCTTCTCCGTGGTTCACATGCTAGTGCAATATATGCTGTCAGCCAGATACATTAAGCTAAAGATATGAGTAGCAATAATTTAGATTGAAATCCACAAATATGACTTCATTCCCTTCATTTCAGAACACGCCAACTTGGCAGTAGAATTTGAATAGATACCAATAGTACCATGGATTTCCAAATGTTACATGAAGAAGAGAACCGACAACTGATATACGTTGTACCCAGATGCTTATTTACTTTGGGGGAAAATTCATCCCTCGTCTTCTTCAGATGGAGACACGTGATTGGAATTTGTTTCAGCCTCAGTTGTGGTTGAAGTCATCTTGACCTCCGACAAATGGGGAGGCGGAGGTGCACCTGCAATAGAAGGTAATAAAGAAAATGTAAGCAAAAGCGCAATCCATGACTTCAATGCGTGCATTAGGGAAACCTTATGACTCTAAAGGAAACAGTATAGCAGTAGCAGAATGCAGCAATTTTAGGTAAACAAATAACAGGAAGCATGCAAATTATGAATAAAAATCTAATTGATTTCATCAAAAGTTAGCATCCATCCAGGGCAGATTCAATACACTATTTTCATGAAGAATTGGCAAATTTACAATCTTTATCAACTGCACAACAGTTCAGCCTACCCTTAAGGGCACAAATTAAATCTAATTTCTGAAAGAATGCATCAAAGAAGTTTTTTTTTTTTTTTTCTGAGAGAGAAAAAGCATCGAAGAAGTTACATGAATTGGAATACCCCATTAAGGGTGCCCTAACATTTTTTTTAAAATATTTTTCCCCCTCCCATTTTTCTTCTCCAAGCATCCAAGCCAGGGGTAGATAATTAAGCCAACAATAATCCACAAATTGCCAAAATTCAATTTTATCCTAAAAATCAAAGAAAAAAAAATCCAGAAACAAAGAAAAGAAAAGGGATTTCTTTTTATCATTTACCTTTAATAAAATAATCGGAGGAAGGGTAGCCTCTGGCGGTGGTGGTCGAGAGGGACTCCTCACTAGTCAAAGGATTGGCCAATTTCTCAAGCAACTGGGCAATTCCAAGCGACCCAGAAGCGGATCGAGCGGGCGGGACCCAGTAAGAAGACCCGGGAAGAAAAGGCAACCAATCGGGGGCTGAACGGCGGACGATGATCCGGTGGATAACGTCCTCGAGCTTCCGGAGCAAAGGGTCGCCGGCGGAATCGTCGGCGGAGGCGGCGGGCGGGTCGGGCTTGGGAGGAAGAGTGGACAGGGAGCGGACGCTGTGGAAGCGTGAGGACGATCTTGTGGCGGCAGTGGACAGGTGGGCTTTAGAAAGAGAAAGAGAGAGGGAACGAGCCATTTAGATTGATGGGCGAGTGTACGGGCAGAGAGAAGGAGATGGTTGGATTTATAAGATTAATATGGATGAAGGAAGACTAAAAGGCTTTCGTTTTCTTTTTCTTGTTTGGATTGAGACAGATGGAGAGAGAGAGAGAGAGAGAGAGAGAGAGAGAGGCGGTGGAGGTGAGTCTAGAGGCAACGTGGAAGTCTTAGACAGGTGAGTAGGAGCCGAGTTTCTTACCGGGCCAAGACTTTGGACCCCACTCGGTTTGCCCACTTTCATCTTCAGCCACTTCGGTTTGCGGCAGGAAGTGATTAGGGGATGGACTCAATTGTAATCAAACCGTTCGTCACTCCACCAATGCCAAAATGGAGCCACGAAGAAACCATTTCATGAAGCAGGTATAGGAGGGGAGGGTACCAAGATTGATATGCCGGAGATCATTGACTTGATGCAAAAATCCCCAACGCTTGACGATCACTCGTCCTTCTCCGCACCTTACTGGCGGGAGTTGACCGAAAATGGGTTGTCAGTTCTTTTTATTTCTACTCATTTAATACAATTTTAACAAAAATAAAAATTTCTTATGTTCTCATTTGGGGCTGCTTAAGCTTCAGACACCTATAGTCTTTCTGTGGGATTAATGGGTCTATTGGTTTGAAAGAGAGAGGGAGAGAGATGGAGGGGGACGGAAATGATTGAATTGGTCTATGGGATTAGCAGATGATGAAAGCCTAAATGGATCTGAGCATTTCCTTCTCCTTTTCTTGTTTGGATTGTGAGAAAGACAGAGAGGCCGTGGAGCTGGGTCTGGGGGCAACGTAGAAATGGTGCCCAAAAGTCTAATGGGCCGGAGCATTTAACCCAATTTCCACACATTTATAGCCCAAGATCTCCTCAACTCTTTTACTTCTCTAGCCTTAACGTTTTTAATCTTCTTTTTTCCGGGGTTGCTTCAGAGCAAGGAATTTGAATGCTTGATAAATGTGTCACTGATTGAGTAACTTCTATATACTTCCTTTGCTCCCGACTGGAGTAACTTTTGCGGCAAACTAACAGAAGTCTGTTGAATTATATTGAGTCCCGTCCGTCTTAAAATATCCGCATGACCCCAAACACACGGTAAAACAAATCTCGGGCATCGGCTAACCGGGTATGGCGCTGGCAGCAGCGTAGAAAAACGCCGCGGGACTTCTTCTCCCGCAGCTGACAATGAAATGGAGCCTGTTATTACACATAAAGCCACCAGTTTCCCGTACTTTATTTGAAACCAACGCAACGATGAAGAGGACATCTCTTGGATTTTGCTGTCTGCCACCCTTTATACGGCAACTACCTTAATGAAATAATATTTGGATATTCAATCTTGATACTCTTCCAAAGCCTCCTGCATGACAAATAATTAACAGATTTTATAAATACATCCTCGTTTTGAGGATACGCGTAGCCTCCCGAGAGTAGAAATTTTCAACCTTTTCATAATAATTATCATTATTTTTCAATCGGATAGAATTATGGGATTAGGCTGTAGTTTTGTCGACTACTTACTTAGTTCAAGGTAAAAATAGTACGATGACTTTTAACCGGAATGAGAAAATTTGAGGCTTTCCTCGATTTATTCTCATGACAATTCAAGTGTCCTATATGCAATTTAACCTTAGCGTTGATCCATACTCTGCCGTAAAATCAATCCCAGTTCATCCACCATAGACGTCAACAATTACCTTCAAAGCTGAAAAAACAAGATAAGGTGAAAAGTCCGTGGGGATATTGTTAATATCAAATAAATTTGCACGCAAAGGGTACAACTCATCTGTAACTTCCATAAATATGGTGGGTCTCAAAAGACGAAAGGTAATTCGAGCTACCAATTTCTTTGAGCAGTTTCAATGGACAGGACGCAGTTTCAATCACGGGCAGTTTTAATGGCTATGATTTGTGTAGCTCTGGTGCAAACATGCAGAGCAAACTCATCCGCCAAAGATGACGAAATTAAGAGTCTGCCAGGACAGCCACATGCTAGTTTCCAACAATATGCTGGATACGTTGCCGTTGATGAAATGCAACAGAGAGCTCTTTTTTACTACTTTGTTGAAGCAGAAACCGACCCAGCTTCCAAGCCTCTTGTTCTCTGGCTTAATGGAGGTAATTCATTTAGTTTTACTTAATGCCGATATATATATATATATATATATATATATATATATATATTTGGTTTTTGGCATGTTCGAAGCCAAAGATGAAGATTTACAACTGTGAAGAAATTGGCCTATTTATAGTTTATTGTGTAATCTCTGCATCCCTTCTTGCATAACAGGGCCCGGGTGCTCGTCTGTTGGGGCCGGAGCTTTCGAAGAGCATGGTCCCTTCAAGCCTAGTGATGGAGGGACTCTGGTGAGGAATAACTACGGCTGGAACAAAGGTGACTTATAAAACACCTTCCATTCTTTCTTTCTTTCTTTACCCACATTTCTTTTAGTGAATGAATGGCTAAACAAGAGATTCCCCTCCACCGCAGAAGCGAACATTCTGTACTTGGAATCACCAGCAGGAGTTGGTTTTTCATTTTCCAGGAACACTACTTTTTACCAAAATGTGAATGACAGCATCACAGGTGACTGATATCGATCGTTCACTAGCTATGTTTCTTTTTCTGGCACATGACTAACTAACTAATTTTTTGCTTTTACATTTCTAAAGCTCACAGGACGGCTCCATCATGAAGCTCGCCTATAATTGTTTTGAGTTCTAAGCCAGAGATTCCCCCTACCCCCCCTTGTTGCTCTTTCAAAACTATAGAGTTTAACTAAATGCACTCATGTTTATTTATTTCATTGGTTTACTAATTTGCTGATTCCTGCATATGATTTGCAGCCCAAGACAACCTCATCTTCTTGCAAAAGTGGTTTCTGAAATTTCCCGAGTACAAGGAAAGAGACCTATACATCGCTGGAGAGAGCTATGCGGGTAAAACAGTATATGGAACCAGTATAATATAGTTATAGAATTAAATAGAAATAGACATTTAGGTATTGAAGTTCACTGAGGCTAATATCCTAGCTCTCATATTGTTACCCTGTTCTTGATAGGTCACTATGTCCCGCAACTTGCTCAGCTCATTACTCAGTCAGGACTAAACTTCAGTTTGAAGGGCATAGCTGTGAGTACAATCACAAACATTTGAACTTACCATTCATTTAACCTCAAAAGAAAAATGTTGCCAAATGAGTAATTTTGATTTTTCTAGATAGGGAACCCTCTACTGGACTTTGATTCCGATTTGAACTCTGAGGGTGACTACTATTGGAGTCATGGATTGATATCCGATGAGACTTACAAGCTTCTCCGCAAAACTTGCAATACATCACAACTTCAAAGAGAAAAAATAACAGGCTCCGTTTCAGCTGCGTGTGCTCGTGTAAGGCAGTTGCTTTCATCAGAGATCCCCGCTGAGATTGATATCTATGACGTGACTTCAGATGTTTGTCTATCTTCATCTGGTGTCTCGAACTTGGAAACCTGCAAGTACCCTTTCATTAGGCTGAGGCCTTGGTTTTTAGCCTCCCTTCAATCTCTGCAGAAGCCTTCTAATCAACCTGTAACTTCTATATAGCTCTGTCCTTACATATGCGTAAAGCACTTGTAGCATAACAGCTTGTTAATTCTACATACGTATCAAACGGACTAAAGTGCTTTTATTGCCTCTTTTGGTTTTCTGAGAGCAGAGCGCTGCAGAGAACATAGATCTGTGCATCGGAACAAAAGTTCACGAATATTTGAATAGGAAAGATGTTCAGCAATCTCTCCATGCCCGGCTTGTTGGAGTTGCCAGTTGGACTAGCTGCAGCAGGTATTGATTCTTATTTATAGCCTCGTACAACAGTTGAGAACTGTAGCTCCAATGTTGGCTGTAATGCACGATTTATTTAAGACCTTACACTCAAGACTTTTTAATATTAATGGTAGTGTGCTGGAGTATGATGAGGAAAACCTGCTGATACCTACGATTGGCGTTGTCGGTTCCCTGGTCCGTTCGGGCATCCGGGTCCTAGTGTACAGGTACATTAATAAGCCTTCAATCCCTTACTTTAATAAAATAGCAAACCTTGTCAGCCATGATACTAACACAAGAAACACTACAGTGGAGATCAAGATTCAGTCATACCATTTTTGGGGTCAAGGAAATTGGTACTAGATTTGGCAAAGCGTCTGGGATTAAATACCACTGGGGCTTACAGAGCTTGGTTTAGCAATCAACAGGTCAGCTTGTTGCTTTGGCGGACCTATGATGACCCGAGTTTAAGTGTGAAAATGAATCGATTTACTTACACGGTTGCCTGAAGTGCACTTGGTCTGAGCTTGTTTTGGATGTTCTTTGTCCAGGTTGGTGGATGGACACAGGATTACAGTGACATCTTAAAATTTGCCACAATTAGAGGGGCTTCTCACCTGGCACCATATTCAAATCCTAGTAGATCATTGACATTGTTTGCAGCATTTATAGCAGGGAAGCCGCTGGCCAAGGCATACAACAATTGAGAAGATGGCTCAATGGTTGATCTTCAAGGACCAGAGCTTTGTACATTTTGCATTGTTTCATCTATTTAAACAATTATCTATGCTTATGGTGATATTATTTGTGTTGGGGTGTAATCCTCAGAGGATATGTATAGTATATGGCTTTTCGGGTGGATGAAATCTTATGATTAGGATGTAAAGGGTCAAACATTGTGAAATTCCTTGGTTTCCGAGTGTATAGTCTATCTCATTGATACCCAGAAGCCAGAAAGTGCGCAGAGATGTAATATTTTTACATTGGAAAATAGTATGTGGGAAGTAATTCTACTACACTGAAATAAAACCTCCAAAAAAAAGTTGCCAAACAATTTGATTCTTCCACGACATTCATAATGCAATCTCATTATAGTCCTTATTACAAACTAGTATAAGAAACTTCAAATCATCATTGCTTTCTGTCTAATCGACTTTTCTTTATTGTCTTCCAAAGGATCGTGGTGTGCTCGTCCCTCCTTGCATCGTCATCTTTGCATTTATCTTCAGCCCCGCAGTCCCTGTTCCCCTATATCTTTATCGTCTACTGGCCTAAAGATGAGCGGGGTAGTTCAGCTATATGCCAGAGATCAGCGCATAGGAGAACAGAGACCTCAATGTTGCAGCATCCCCCGAACAACTTGCATTTTTTATAGCCGTAGCATACAAACCGGGGTCATACCACAAATGCACATTCTCCGAGCCAACGCATCTGTCCAAGTTCAATGGCCACCAAGGGTCCTGATCATCTTTGCATTTTCGTAATGGCAACTGCATTGAACAGACGGAAAAGTGTAACAGTAATCCTGAAATACAACAACTGCACATAGAGCAAACCCCAAGAACCCATTGTTATTACCAATATGGAGGCAGTTGGATTGTGATTGAAGCTCCAAGACTTGTATTTGCAAGGCACCCTGGAACTTCGTTTCCAGGGTGGCAAACATTGAGAGCAGGTGCTTGACAAATTTCCAATATACGAAATTTCAGAATATTAACTGAGACAGAAGAAAAACCTGCCAAAAGGAGAAAGTGAAGGAGCGCGAGAAGGAGGCATACCTCACGATTATCTTTTACCCATTTTGTAGAACACTGAATTCTCAACAGTGCTTTTGCTGTGATCTCACTCCATATATTTTGATCCAATTTAAAGCATTAAGTAAATACGAAGTATTCATTAGGACATGAATGATGGTATTGTGACTCAAATAGTTTGCCGAGGCCATATACACTTTCCAACGACCTGCAGTCACGAGCATCTATATGGTATAAAGTCGGAGGAAGCTCTGGCAATGATCAGAGCCTATGGCAGTAACTTATGTTAAGATAAGCAACTAAAGAAAGCAGTTTGATGCTCTCTGGCAATTGCTCGAAATTGCCTCTAGTTAAATGCAGCTCTACTATAGAAGATAAACAGTCCAGATCAGCAGGTAACTTTGATATGTTACAATCGCATAGACTTAGAAAGGATAAACTAGGAAAACTTGACAGCGGTGGCAAGGATAGACCCACAGAGTCAATAGGCACGCTTGCTATGTATTCCTTAAGATTAGCAACAGAATACAGTGGTGGTGCTGAAAACCAAAATGAAAAAGGAAAATTGATGATAACAAAGGAAGCAAAATAGACTTTGGAAGGAATACAATTTGCAGAGAAATGAACCCACCACAAATCAGAGGCCGAGCACAGAACCCCACTCAGAAAACGTTGATTATGGTATTGTGGAGCCTATGGTCCGTTTCAATCTTTTTAGGATGTGGCTCCTCGGCCATCTCACTGGAGCCACGATTTCCACAAGCTCCGTCCTCGTCACCTTGGAGAGAACAACAAAGCCGATCTTCTCGGTATCTCTAGTTTTCGGAACTTTCTTCTATATAGTTCACATTCACTGATCCCCCTAATGACATGTCTAAACTGTTGCATCCCTCCTCTCGGGCATACAACGGAATGACCCCACGCAATTTTATTTTGCAATTGCATTTGCTAGTTTGTATGATCATTGTGGAACTCGAATAAGGCAACAGTGTGGCCGGATTGAGTAAACAGAAGACCACTCCTAACTAGCTTGTCATGTTATACATAATGATATTTGCAAGGCTGCGTGATCCGTCTCAGTCTGACAGCGAGTAAGAACCAAATCCCCAGAGGAGTAATGGTTTCCAAAATGATAGTTGTATCGAAAAGTTGAATATCCTCCGCATTGCTCGTAAACAATGCCAAGAACAAACCCCAAGAAGTGATCGCGTTAAGTCAATTTGAAGGAAGCCGGCATCCGATTGAATTTCCCATCCTTCGATATGCGAACCACTCTGGAATTCTACTTCCCGGATAACACGAGTTAACAGAAAGCTGTGTGATGCTTGCAGGGATGCTTTCAGAACTATTCCCTTCTAAGTCCACCTCTTCTAAGGAGGATAACAAGCACATGTCAACGGGGAAACAGGCAGGGATTGCAATATGGTAGGAATAATAGTTTCAAAGAAGCTGAGAAATCCACATAATCTTCGCATGTACTTTCAAGGGGCACACATCCTCTTCCTCCTGTTCCAAGATTTGCAGAAATTTCATTGCACTTGAGCAGCCATCCAGAGGAAGCTCTTGAAGAGATTGAAGCTTGGACAAGGTGACAAGTCTACCGAAGCATGCAAGTGATGGGGCCACTTCTGCTATTGCAGTCTCATCTAAAATTAAGTCTAGTCAATTGCTCAGAAATCTCCGGAAACTTTTTTTTAAAGCATGGCAGCTGGAGAGATCAAGGATTTCAAGAGATTTCAAATCATCGAGAGTTGGGAGACTCCTCAGGTTTATGCAAGCAACGTTGCCGAGATGGCCCCACCGTCCTACCGCATGAAACAACGCCTGATGCACGATATCAACGTTAGCAATTAAGCCCACTTCATTTAAAATAATAATTTAGCGATAATTTTATATTTTGTATATTAATTTAAATTTAAATATTTTATTATTGTGCATTCTTGAATTAAAAAAATATTTTATGATGAAAAAAATATATTTATTTTAATTTTTAATATTAAAATTATGTATAAATAATGTTATTAAAATTTAATAATTTTTAAATAATAAATTATTTTTATATAAAAATTAGATAAAAATATTAATAAAAAAAAAGAATTAGTCCTTATCATAATAAAACGGCACACATACTTATTTATTTATATATATATATATATATTTATTTATTTATTTTATTTTTTTTTATTTTCTGTTTGTCTGAATTTTTTTTTTATTTAAGTCCTGGGCCATATGCGTAAATAATGAAAGAACAATTAAACCCATATCATATCCTTAATTGACGGCTAGCATATGGGATCAGGACATGACGTATAGATCCAGATAACGTGGGCTACACACGATTAATTATCATTATTATTATTATTTATTATTATTATTATTATTATTATTTATTTTGTGAAATTCAAACGGTCAGATTGTATCTTTCCGAATCATAAAAAGCAAAACCCATCTCCCCAAATAACGGCTAGATGATCTTTAATGATTTGCCATCTGGCTGCCAAATCTTTGTCTTCTTTCTGCAGGCAATTTCAATAAATAATAATAACTGCCCATTAGTTTAGATTATGTTCGATTCAACCGCCGAATATCAGCTACAATTGCAAAAACCCCCCACGAAGTCTTGAGGGACCTTTGGGCCTCGAGGAACTTTTTCTTTGGTGAAGACCACACCGCGTGAGCTGATATTTAAACTCCGGTGGGCACCCAGGCGTGTACGTGGTGAGTAGCCCGTCGAGCCACGAAAGTCTGGGTCACTGAGCGCCATTAAGGTGTTCCTTGTGAATAATGTACATGGGCCACCGAGTGTAGTCCACCCCCACGGTTGGCAGAAAAACAAAAAAAATAAAAAAATCCCATAATCTTTCGACGAGATTAACATTCAAATAATGGGAAACCGCAAAAAGCTAGGCACGAACTAAATCGTTATGTGGGAAAGAATGAATGATGACTAGCCGATTACTATAGAAAGCACGTACGATGTAACTGTGGGTAGCTCCGAGAACTGCGACGACTAAAGCCAGCATTCACGACGAGTCCACCAAATAGCCGATGGTCAACGCTCTTCGGTGGCTGTGTGGCCTTGCTGTTGGGTTCCTATTCCTCTTTTATCTCACATTAAATTTTGAATCTAAACCCCTCAGACTCTATCTAAATTTTACAGAGGCAGCACAGCGATGGGTCTTTCTTGATTTTAGTAGACATGGACCAACACTCAGGCTTCGTGCGCGAAGAAAAATCTCAAACTTGCCAAGTTCCAAGTACTCAAAATCGATCCGATTTCGCCGCTGGTTATAACTCGGTCTGCGTTTGTCTTTTTTTTATTTTTTTACCCAAAATAATAATACAAATAAAATAATAATGCTTAAAGAACAGGAGCACGACATCTTTCACATGCACAGAAGCTTGGCAATGAAAACAATTTGGCCAACCCCCACCAAACGAGACAGACTGATTTTCATAAAATAATGGCCCGTTTCTATCAACTCCATGACATCCAATCAACTTCCAAGACTCTGGACCTATGATTTCCATCTTCTAACAACTCGGCCATTTGCTGCTTCTAAACTACTCTTTTTGACCCCACCTGTTTTTTTTTTTTTATAACAAATATAATAATAATCAATGATTAATTTGTAAAATATTAAAAAGAGAAAAAGGGGGGGTGATGTATACCGCAAAGAATACAGAGTACCGCAACAATGGTTAGTGGTAGATCTACCGCTTGCAACACGCAGCAGCTACTTCTGTGGGCATTTTAGAGGAAGGTGGGCGCTATTGACCCACATGTCTCCCCGCGGAGGACAGCCGAAGACACCACCCCCCCCCCCTTGGGTCCAGGGTCGAGAAAGTCTTTTGCCCAGCGAGAGCTGGAATTTCATTTCATCGTCCGTGCGTTAATCAATTCCAGGGAATGGGGTCGTTTTAGCCGGCAGCGACATCTTAACCCAATGATTAACTTAACTCGTGTACCCCAGGCCTAGGACTACTACACGCCTAGTAATTGAACTTGGAGCACGAAATGATAGCGTAGACCGCCGCACAAACACGCCTAGTAACATCTCAGAGAATGTTTAGGGGAGGCACTTAGCTTCGTAACCACGCACTTATCAGTCCACCCGGTCTACTTTGTGCCTTTTGGGGACAACTTTCTCAAAACCTCCACAATACATGCATATATGGAGTCTTAACTATTTCTTACAGTATTTTTAATTTTTTTTTTTGTTTTTCTTTCTTCTTCTTCTTCTTTTTTTTTTTTTTTTTTTGAATATCTAACCAAAATAAATACCGATTGCGATTGTGTTTAAAAAAAAAAAAACCGTGCACTTATCAACAGTGAATTTCATTTGGCGTAAAAAAAAAAATCCCACATTAATCAACACACACATAATATATACAGAGAGAGAGAGAGAGGGAGAGAGAGAGAGGAAAACAATAATATTTATGGATGCGATTAATTTGAGAGATTTCACATGAAAAGTAAAATATATTATCATAATTAAATATATATTTGTGATTCTATTATTAATTGTGATTATATAATAAAAAATGTACAATTAATACTTGTAGCAGTGAAATATGGAGACCCAACGTGATTATGATTTCAATGAAATTTCCTAGTTGACGAAGTTAAAAGAGTCAATATAATTTTAAAAGTAAACAAAAAAAAAAGGATATTCTTTCTCTTTTCCCTTCATTTCCGCGGAACGTATGGAAACTAATTTCTTCTTCAACAATTGTCTTGACTTTTTTTTAATATATTATTTTATAAAACGACAATTTTATTTTATTTTTTTGGAGCAACAAGAACAAGAAAGATACGGAAGTTACAGCTGAAAAGGGTAATTATGGCATTGCAATGCTGTAACAGTCTTTCCTTTCCACCGCTGCGTTTTGGCACGGCTAGACAAAGCTGGAGCCTTTGGGAATAATAACATTAAAAACATAACTCACTTGCAGGCACGGAGAAAAAGAGAGAGAGAGAGAGAGAGAGAGAGAGAGGGGAAGAAGGTGAAAGGTTCCTTATCTTTTAGCCATTAAAAAGAAATATTCTTTTTCATTGCTCACCCATTTATCATTTTCTTTTTCTCTCTGTTAGTTTGGTGGATCTTTTGTTTTCTATTAGCAGGTAGAGACAACCCACCAGTTGTTTGTGGACCATCGAGAGGGAGATTCATGGAGAATGAGAGGGATGGTGACTGCTGCAGAGACGGGATCTCACTGTGCTTGTACTGCTTCTATGACTAGTTTTGCTGCTGCTGCTGCTGTTGTTACTGAAAGAACTGTTTTTTATTGATACCCGCTTTCCATTTCGACTTCTTGTTAAGGTATCTACCGTAATACCGTCAATGTGTTTTCATTTTCTTTCCTTTTGTTCCATTTTGTCCTTACCCTATCCTTGCTACTACATTCCATTTCACTCTGCCCAATGTTGAGCTTCCAGTAGTTGATGTCTCTGCCTCTATGATTAGATTTTTTTCAATTACTAGTTTTGCAACAAAAAAAAAAAAAAAAAAAACTGTTCGGATGGCCATTCCTCGGCTCCTTGATTTGAGTTACGGGTTTTTCTGTAGAATGTTGGGCGATTTTTAGCATTTCATGTGCATTATGGATATTTATATAGAATAAAAGAAAAGTGGGTTTTATATGGTAATGCTTGTTTCCTTATACAGTCAGCTTCTTTGCTAAGAAAATGCGTCCAAAATATCTTATTTTCTGAAAATCTGCAGAACGGCATGCAGAAAGAATGCTTCCCTTTGTAATTGAATCACTACCGTGTTTGAATCGTGGAAGAATGCTTTGCATATTGGACAACGTTTGCTTTTTTTTAATTTGGCTTTCAGTTCTGAAATTCGGGGTCAAAATTGATGTGAAAAAATAAAAAAAGGGATTCTGTTGCTAGATGCTTCAACTTGACGATGGGATTGATTTATTTTAATCTATTTTCTTAAGCACTAATGTGTTGAAATTAAGAAATTCTGCCGTGGGTCATGTGTTTAATTATGTTCAAAGCATCAGGTTTTCTCATCTGGGTTACTTGATTAAGCTATGTGGTGGCATAGATTGGGAATTAGGCTACAGATTTTGAGATGTTTTGAACTCAGAGTTAATGATACTGGTTTCTTTCAAGTTTGCGACTTGGCAGAATTACATGGTCTTGTGTACAGTTGTGTGCCGGTGTAAGCACAAGTAGATAACATTCTGAAGCTGGAGTGAGTTTAATGCTATCAATTTCAAGTTTCTTATTCTTTGAAACCTGACAGGACTTCCTCCTTGAATGAAACCCTTCGCATTGAAAATTGGATTGTGCTTTAAATGATCAAAAGATGAGATAACTTCTATATAATGTGCATTCACATGAAAAGATTGAAACTTTTACCTGAAATATTGAACAATTCTATTACGGTTTTACTATTCTCCTCAGAGAAGTTAAGGGTAAGAACTAGTAATTCCAATTGTCCTGGGTTTGTAGGTGCGAAATTATTAGCTATTGCCTCCTTCTCATGAGTTGGGTTAATGGAAAGAATTTGCTGTGTACCTGCATATTCTGGCCTTTCCCACAATATGTGTAACTGAATATCTGAAAAATATCTTTTGCTAGTCAGTCATCTTCTTGTTCATGCTTTGGTTTTGATGAATATTATAACTAATTTTAGTTGTTTCAGAAAGTGTTTAGGGCCTCCAGTTGTTTCATTTTCTCTGTTCTTTGGGGTTTGGACGATCACTTCTGCGATTTGTTGGGTATCTTGTGGTTTTCTTTCGAGTTCTCTTAAAGAAGCTTGATGAGTTCTAGATACCCATCTCATCAACTCAGCAATGGCCTTTTCGTATCGGGCCCACCCGAGCAGCCAAAAGAACGAACTCCAACCATGAGCTCAACTGCCATGCCATATACTGGTGGTGATATTAAAAAATCGGGAGAGCTGGCGAAGATGTTTGACATCCCCATGGATGGCTCAAAGTCTAGAAAATCGGGGCCTATAACCAGTGCTCCTTCAAGGAGTGCATCTTTTGCGGGGACTGCCTCACAGTCAGGGTCAATGATGCCAAATGCTGCTCCTCGTGCCAGCTATGCCAAGTCAGGTCCTATATCCTCTGGAGGCCTGCCTGTTTCAACTTCATTAAAAAAGTCAGGTTCTGGGCCATTGAATAAACATGGGGAACCGTTAAAGAAGTCCTCTGGTCCTCAATCTGGCGGAGCAACACGACAAAATTCTGGGTCTATTCCACCAGTTCTACCTGCAACTGGTCTGATAACATCTGGGCCCATTTCGTCAGGCCCACTAAATTCATCTGGGGCTCCAAAGAAAGTATCTGGTCCTTTGGATTCTACGGGTTCATTGAAAATGCATAGCTCCTCTATTGGTAACAATCCGGCTGTGACTACTCTTTCTCAAGACGATGATTATTCTTTCAGGAAGAAGCTTCCAAAGACAGTATTGTGGTTATTGATTCTGATATTTGTAATGGGATTCCTTGCTGGTGGCTTTATTCTTGGAGCTGTTCACAACGCCATCCTCCTATTGGTCATGGTACTTCTTTTTGTCGCTGTTGCTGTATTTTTCATATGGAACTTGTTTTGGGGAAGAAGAGCTATCACAGTATTCATTGCGCAATATCCTGATAACGATCTCAGAACTGCGAAGAATGGGCAATATGTGAAAGTCTCAGGGGTATGTTATACATGGTTTGAGAAAATGCAATCATGTGCCCGCATCCAAATTTTATTCCTCTTCTATCGTGCATTCATTGTAGATAGGACCTTTAAAAGCATGTCAACTGCTTGCACTTTGCAAGATTGATTCCAAGATCTGCTTATCACTCAGTCTTCTTAGAAATTCTATTATTCGGCTAACCTCAGTAGAGTTTTAATTGTATAAATATGCCTCGTGACAACTCTTACAGTTCATATTTTTGACTTTTATTAAATATGAGTTATGGATAGATGATGAAAATTCAGGTATTTTGGGTTGTGTTTTTGGAAGTCAAACTTGAGTGATAACTGATAAGGATTTCAAATTTTCTTTCCAAAATAAAATGTCTTGGTGATGAAGGTTTTCCAATTACTTGAGATCTGAGTGGCTGGTTGGCAGACCTCATCATAGAAATCAAATGCATATTGTTTGAGTATATGTGCTTAATGATGACTTTGATGTAACCATTGAAGGTGGTTACATGCGGAAATGTACCTTTGGAGACATCCTTCCAAAGAGTTCCCAGATGTGTCTTTACGTCGACGAGATTATACGAGTACCGAGGATGGGATTCAAAACAAGCCAATCCTAACCATTGCCGGTTTACGTGGGGCCTGAGATCATCGGAAGTGAGTAGCGGTTTGATTAATTTTATTAGCAGTTTTATTGTTTCTTTCCCCTGTTGCCCGAGGAACTTCAAATTCTATCTCTTGTTACCTGAGAGTTTTACCAAACAGATTTTCTCATCTCCCTTGAAAGAATGACTCATAAGTCGAGCATTTGCTTTGATCGCAATGTTGCAACTGTTTATCACCCTATAACTATGCCGGTGTCACAACTGTAGTGCAACTTAAATATCTGGATGGACGATACATATTTGGAATTGCTAGACCTCAACCCACCAGCCATGAATCTTCCTTGCTTCCCTTTTCCCCTTTATCCGGAATGATTCCATGGATTCATCTGCAGTTGGCCTCATCTTTTAAGGCTACAGACATCAATTTCTTGACAAAAATGTTTGTCATTTTGTTTTCTCTTCAGAGGCATGTGGTGGACTTCTACATCTCCGATTTCCAGTCAGGGTTGAGAGCGCTGGTGAAAACTGGTGGTGGTGCTAGGGTAACTCCTTTTGTTGATGATGCCCTTGTTATTAATAGTAATCCCGAGAAAAAAGACCTGTCTCCAGAGTTTGTCAGGTGGTTGGGACTGAAGAGTCTCGCTAGTAATGATCGTCAAATGAGATTGGAAGAAGGGTAAGCTCTCTTTGCCAAGGGTTCAATTGAGGTCACCCAAGTATTTCACAGGTGCTTATTTGGTCAAAATGCAACTGCTCCTTTTGTAGGTATATCAAAGAAGGCAGCACCGTTAGTGTGATGGGAGTTGTTCAAAGGAATGACAACGTGCTTATGATTCTCCCACCGCCTGAGCCACTCGCAACGGGATGGCAGTGGACTAGGTGCATCTTTCCGGCTCAGCTCGACGGTATTGTTTTAAGATGTGAAGACACATCAAATGTCGACGTGATCCCCGTGTAGTTTGCAGTACGTGACTAAAACCTCTCCAGGTATCCTACAATCCGAAGTTATTTTATTCCATGTATCTTCGTAGTGAGAGTTCCGGTGCTGCCGGTTCTATAGTGGCAAGAATGGGAACCCGAAAACCTGGTGTATAGGTCTCTGGGATTTCTCTCCCAATCCCTTTAGGTCGTCAGCTTTCGCGACGGAGGTGGCTTGATAAAGCTGAAGGTGACTTCGATGCAGTGTGGACTAACGCGTTTTTAGCAGAGTGATTAGTAGTGAGTACAAAAATTGAAAATTCCTACGTTATCGATTTGTTCTTTCTTTTGTATTTATTCGAATCACTCCCTCGATATGTTTCAATTTTATCAGTAGATTATCTTATTCATTGCATAGATCCATTGAGTGCTGCCTCGTAGTATTTTGCCGTGCCATTCAAGGGAGGGACTTTGGGTCTTTTACGATCGAGTCGAGCGGGCCATTCTCTATGGCATTGAGAGAGGTAAGCGAGGCCTTTTGGACGGAGTTGTACGCTGTTTATTTTCTTACGGGGAAAATAAAGAAAAAGTTATTATAACCATTATATATATATATATATATATGATAAATTTAAATATAAATGATAATTATAATAAACGTGTATTTTATCTCACGTTTATTAGTTTATGTATTTTTCCAATAAAATTCGTTTATTTCTTTATTATATTTCTCTTAAAAGACTAAAGAAGTCGACCAAACTACGCGACTCTCTGTCTCTCTCGTGCGTATTTCCTGGGGCACAGCTCATGCATATGGGCATACGCTTGGACACAACCGAACAAAAAGCCCAAATTTCAAACATAACTCGATTGTTTTTCATTGTCTCACTCTTAAAAAATACCAGAGAAGTTGACCACGCTGCGAGACTCTCTCTCTCTCTCTCTCTCTGTCTCTCTCTCGTGCGTATGTGACGGTGCACAGCTCACGAACGAACACGTCTTCTTCAACAAGTTTTGTGGCCAGGGATTGTCGTTTGAGAGCCAAACAAGAAAATGTCCCCAACATGTCTCGTAATCTTCCGTTAACATCAACATTGTTTGTTTCCAGTTTTAATGCCGCATTTTCCACGGCGGGCACTGTAAATCGTTGTTGGGTTCCTGACACAGGTTTCAAACTGGCGTCGTTGACCACTGACCACGCCCCACTGTCATTATTGTCCTTCGCCGTTTCATTCAATTATCTTTTGCATAGCAAGCCAACGAGTTCATTCAATTCCGCTGTTTTCCAATAATGCAAGGAACGGTTATCGGATTCACTCCAATTCAACTCTCCGTCGAGACGCGGACAATAGACCGTACAGTAGTTTTTGAAAACTCACCGTGCGTTATAAATGAAATTTTGGGGCTATTTCCGAACCAACCCAACCGATGATTCTTTTTGTATTCCGTATTTTTTTCCCTTCAACAACAACGACGACGACGACATGGCGATTAAAAAAATTGCAGCAGCTGCACGATTCAAAAGACGGACCCCACAATTCTTGACAGCCCACGGTATGTTCCGAGAAAAAAAAAAAAAAAAGAAAGAAAGAAACGGAGGCAGGGGGGGTGTTACAGTGCAGTATAATTATTTATTTGGTCTAATAATATTATAATATACGGTGATAATTATTGAGCGAACTACTCTTTCGACACATTCGGTGAACAGACGTCGGCTTCCAGAAAGGCAAATTTCGTTATAATGCCATGTCATTTCAGCTTGAATTGGGTGGCAGTACGCATAAAAAAGGCCAAAAGCCACTGATTGTAAACTTGGGAGGGATAAAAATCTAACTACATGAAAAATTATTATTATTTTTCCAAAAGGGCAAAAAAAAAGAAAAGAAAAGAAAACAGTCGAAACTACGATGATGATGTAATGTAATAAATATGACATTAAAAGGTTCGATAATATGAATCGGTAGGTGGTCGAACAATTAGAGATGGATGCACAGCTTCTTATAGCGTAGTGTCGATCACCTGAGGCAAAGGCTAAAACAGACCACGTTTGTTAAGACTATCCGACACAATCTGCCACCGAGACTTGCTGAAAATATAGAGAGCTAAGCGAAAGGTGTCCGTTCCATTGCTTGCAAAAGGTTGGAGAAGAACAGAAGCGGGAGTTTGGTCGTCGTGTGTTTTGATGTGTTCAAAATCCACCTCATTTATTATATATGAAAATAATAATAATAATTTGGTACTATATAAAATTTAAATTTATTGTCATATATATATAATTTTAAGTATAGAAAAAAAGAATGCAAAATTATTAATATTTAAGTATTATTTTTTTTTTATACAAGAGATGTTAAATTACATATTAATGAATGTAACAGGGTATTGACTCGTCGCATCGATAGATCTCTAAAACAAACGGAAACATAAAGTGGACATCAACCAACGAAAAGGGGCCAAACTTTTTTCTTTTTTTTTCTTTTTTTTTTTAATTTTTATCTGAAAAAATTAATCGGAACATAAAAATTGCATAAATTTTTCATTAGATTGTCATTAACTGCAAATACTCGGTGATATCAGAGTAAACTCGGAGGAAAAAGACAACTGTTTTCCAAGTAGAATCATTTGCGATGCTACCGAGTCCCAATTTCACAACCCATCTCCTTTTTCTTACGCTTTCTTCCTTCAATCTGTTTTCCTCCGCCTCTTTTTTATTTTTTTTGTTTGTTTTTGTTGTTGTGGGGGGGGGGGGTTTCTCCCCTCCTGGAGCAGGACTTGAACAGAATTTCCTCCCTCCACGTCAACCTATGGGACATGGACTACTCGAGACTGTACCGGAGGCCCCTAACACGATATATTCTGATTAGCACACTTCTACAGACACTGTAGCCCTATAAATTATGCTCCCCTTTACGAATCAAAGTTGTCCTTTTACCCTTCCAAATGTATTGGGTGTCCTTATTTTGGACACATGATTCCCCAGAGCAGCCTCTTACGAACACACGAGCAGTCAGACGCGGTGGGTGAAATAATAACACCAACAATAAGCAGGAAAAGGGAAGAACACCCGAATAAAAAATATATTAAAAAAAAAAAAAAGAGTAAGAAGGCGACCCTGTCCGGACAACATGTTGAAAGGGTAATATTGATATTTCACAAAAGAAAAGATGTCCCTGTCTGTCATTTCGTCTCTAACCCAACAACAGAAAAAGAATAGGGGTGGGGCTTTAGGGCTTGTTTGGTTATCGGCATTGTTAGTGCCAAAAGTGCTGACTTCTTTTTCTAAGGCTGCTTCTTTTTTTTATTATTATTTATTTAAAATTTTTATTTTAAATTTTTGCATAAGCAGTAAGGTATGAAAAATATAAGCAATAATGCTTAATAATAAGCATTTTTATACTTGAGTTTAGGAGGCTTCGGGCCGACGGGACAACTCACCTGTCGTTGCTTGCGGGCTCTCTCAAGCGACACCCAGAATCCACACAGTAAAGAAATGAACCGATATTTGGAGAGAAAGTAGACTAGAGAGAGAGAGAGAGAGAGAGAGAGGGGACAAAGAAAAAAAAAAAAAAAAAGCTTTTAGACAGAGAAGGGGTTTGGCCGGTACTGTCAGTACCGTTGTTGTCTTTTGATTCACTCACTCGCCCATGTCATTGTTATTGTTGCTATGGGTCTTGTCTCCTGATCTCCACCAGATTTCAGCAACACCTGTCTCTTTTTGTTCAGGTTTGTGTTATGTCTCTCCTCTTAATTCCAATCTTCTCTCTTTTTCCATTCAACCCTCTTTTGCTACCTTTTCTCGCTCTTTGAAAACTCGAAACTCAGATCTCTTCTCGTTTTCTTTGTCTTTTGCGCTCGAAAACGGACTGGGTATGGTTTGTTTTCTCGATTTGAGATGGAAGTTGGTGCCTTTGATGTCTGGTACCTCTAAAGTCTAAACCTTTTTGTTTAGCCGTAATTTTTTCGATTTTGACACCGCTGCGACTTTTGAGTGAACGGGATGCTTTTACTTTTTGGTTTCTTTGCTCTAGTGAATCATAGATTTTCCATTTCTATAAATGCACATATGGAAAATTTTGGCTCAAGTGAGCTTTAGGGCCTTCAAATCTGGTCTCCTTTTCAGTAGATCTTATTGATTCATGATTTTCCTTCAAAATGGCAATACGGGTACGGTTGTTTCCTTGGCTATGGCCTACAAATTGGGTTATTCAGGCTTTAGGTGTCTTTTAGTGGCTTTGTTCACACGGATATTGGACTGAGATGAAGATTGGAAGCTTCACATTTTTTGGGTGCTCGTCGAGATGTGTGCAGGAAAAATAAAGGACTAATAAGGCATTGGGTGTAATGTCTATTTAGTCATCTGGGATTCTGCTTCAAAAGTTTAGATCTTATTCCTTTTCTTTGGTGCGAAAGCATGGTGATCTGTGATTTCCTAGTTCATGAATTTGAATGATGAATTATAGTTCTGTCACTGGCTAGCTGGTCAAAATTCATTTTTTTGACGTTTTGGTGAATGGACACTTGTAATTATTCAATGTCATTTGTTGGCCCTTGATATTTCTCAACTCAATTTCTATGCAAATGACATGTATGAGTTGTGCCCTATATGTTTCAGGCTGCAGGTTGAATGATTGTACCTCATTGGCTCTCAATTTTCAATACAGTAACAGCTACCCACTTGTTGTATAGCTATTTCATTGGAAATCCTGCCATACCCAGATATTGTGGCTTTGAATGCTTTCTGTGTTGATAGCTGCGCTGCTGCAATGATTAATCTTTATGTTAACCAGATATTTTCTATTTTTAGATCATACAATTGCCAGGGATGCTGTATTGCTTTTATCAAATGGATTCTGAAATGATGTCTACTTGCTACCTGAAAGCATGCTATGTTATTGCTCTGTACTTATAATCTGTTTAAATATTAAGGTTTTTTGCTTTCATAACAGGGAATTGGTCCTTGATTTACCAAATATAATATTCTTTGCTTTGTAATATCCACTGCGGTCTATCAAAGAAGTTAGATGGGTTCTCGATTCCCATCTCATCAGCTCAGCAATGGCCTTTATGTATCGGGCCGACCTGAGCAACCAAAGGAAAGGGCTCCAACAATGAGCTCAGTGGCCATGCCATATACTGGTGGTGATATCAAGAAGTCAGGAGAACTGGGGAAAATGTTTGATATCCCTGTTGATGGATCAAAGTCTAGAAAATCTGGACCTATAACTGGTACTCCTTCTCGGACAGCATCCTTTGGAGGTGCTGCTTCACATTCAGGACCAATCATACATAATGCAGCAGCTAGAGCGGCCTACACCACATCAGGATCTGTGACTTCTGGAGCCATGCCTGGTTCAGCTTCAGTAAAAAAGTCAAATTCTGGACCCCTTAATAAGCATGGTGAACCTATGAAAAAGTCATCAGGTCCTCAGTCTGGTGGAGTAACACCGTCTGGCCGCCAAAACTCTGGCCCCCTTCCTCCTGTTCTTCCTACTACTGGTCTAATTACTTCTGGGCCTATATCTTCAGGACCACTAAATTCCTCTGGCGCACCTCGAAAAGTATCTGGTCCCTTGGAATCTACAGGATCAATGAAAATTCCAGCCGCTGCTGTTGTTCACAATCAGGCTGTGACTGTTCTTAGTGAAGATGATGAATTTTCTTTCAGAAGGAACTTCCCTAAGCCTATACTCTGGTCATTAATTCTACTTTTTGTAATGGGTTTCATTGCTGGTGGTTTTATTCTTGGAGCAGTCCATAATGCCATTCTCCTGATTGTTGTTGTGGTTCTTTTTGCTGCTGTTGCTGCATTATTTATATGGAATAGCTGTTTTGGGAGGAGAGCTATCATGGGTTTCATCTCTCGCTATACAGATGCTGAGCTGCGAAATGCAAAAAATGGGCAATTTGTGAAGATTTCTGGGGTAATTAATGTTGTTTTTAATAAAATTATGTGAATTTGATACGCTATGTTCACAAACATGATTCAAATTCCAACTCATTTTATTTAGGTCTATTTAATCATATGAATTATGAATTTCTCAATACACAGATTGATAAATTTTATGCATGCATGCAAGTCTTGGTGATGTAGCTTGCATGGCTGAATATTGCAAGCGACAATTACTGTTGCATATTCAAATGTGATAGTAGAGGCCATAACAACTTTCAGAAAAAGTTTAGAGGGTAAATTTTCCTTTTATCATAAACAAAGAGAAAAGACCAACCAAAAATAAACCAAAAGAAAAGAAAAAGGTCTTTTCCTTGAAATTAACCTTTCTGTTTCAGGGGCAAACTTGCCTGAAAGAGAAGAGATATGAAAAAAAAAAAAAAAAAAAAGGAGGGCTTTCTTCTATTTGATTCAGATTGAGGCCAAATTGCCACAAGATATAAAGTTTCATTTTTTTGTTAATTTCGAAATTGTGGTGTGAGTGTTGAAATATGTGTCTCAAAAAAAGAAAAAGAAAAAAAAGGTGGATGGGGGAAACTGAGTGTATGGATGAATTATGGTTTATAGTAGAGATGGTCATGTATGGTGGCACTTGACTTATGGGGATGTGTAGGTATTTAATGGATACTAGGTCTTTCTGTATAATTTGTTTCCAATTTGAGGTCCTTTCTGGTTGTGTTCTCTCTTGGTTATGTTTTTGATAGCTGTGCGCACATGGTTAATCAACTTAATATCAACTGCTTTGTTGTCTCTTTAAAGGTGGTCACCTGTGGTAACATGCCTCTCGAGTCATCCTTCCAGAAAGTTCCAAGATGTGTATATACCTCCACAAGTTTGTATGAGTATCGAGGATGGGGTTCCAAGGCAGCCAACCCAACACATCGACATTTTACTTGGGGACTCAGATCGTCAGAAGTGAGTAATTGAAACATTGACCAGAAAAATTTTAGTGGATACTATATGACATGTAAGTATATTTTCACAAATCTCTTGGAGCTGGCACACTATGCACTTAAAGCACATTTTGTGCAGTGAGATTTCACCCTTTTGAGTGAGTGGTTGTCAGGAGATCATTCTGGTTTCTGATTATCTATTGGACTACATGTCCTTATACAAACATTGCCCATTATTCCTTTTCTGCTATCCAGCTTCCACTAGTTTGCAATTCCTTCTCTTTGATTGGTTATTTTAGATGCCAAGTAAATATGAGGTGTCCAATCCAATTGGCACATGCCATTATCAGAGACCCACATGCATAAGAGGTTTCTAATTATATTTTGTAATTTTGACACTTATTTGAACTTGTGCAAATGCTATTTGACAGAGGCGTTCGGTAGATTTCTACATCTCTGATTTCCAGTCTGGTTTGAGAGCATTGGTTAAGACTGGCTATGGAGCAAGGGTAACTCCTTACGTTGATGACTCCCTTGTCATTGACATCAATCCTCGCACTGAAGAGTTGTCTCCAGAGTTCATCAGGTGGCTTGGAGAAAGAAATCTTTCGAGTGATGATCGTTTGATGCGATTGAAAGAAGGGTAAAAGCTCTTTCTTGGTTGCTGTTTTGCACTTTTTGGGATTTATAATTCCTTATGCCCTTATCATTGTCAAAGTCTTCATCTTTTCTGTTCCTTTTTTAAATTTTCTTTTGTAAGGGGCATTACGGAGAAATGAACAAATGTCTCACTAGGGTACTTTCCTTTTTGTTATAATACTTACTTTTGGTGCTGATGAGGGTCAGAGTTGATAGTTAATTCACATTTGCAAACTTAGGAGTGCTGCCAGAATTAATTGTCGTGGATTCTTTTGGCTAGTTTCATATGGAGCATCATTTTATGCAGCCCTATTGTGAATTATTTGTTACTCAGTTTATCAACACATGAAAGAAATAATACATTTGAAAAAAAAATTGAAGACTTGTGAACTTTCTTTTGTAGGTATATCAAGGAAGGAAGCACTGTCAGTGTAATGGGAGTTGTTCAAAGAAACGACAATGTACTTATGATTGTCCCTCCCCCTGAACCAACTACAACCGGGTGCCAATGGGCCAAATGTATTTTCCCAGCTAGCCTTGAGGGTGTTGTTTTGAGATGTGAGGACACCTCAAAGAATGATGTCATACCGGTGTAATATTGTGTTGTAGACTCACCTCTGCTGTTCTATTTTTTTCTTGATTTTCCACTATTAATATTGATGGTGGTGGCAGCGGTAATGATGGTGTTAATCACGAATGAGGTGTGATTGTGACAATAGGTGGTGATGGTGTTTACTTTTAACAGTTTAACTTGGTGTATAGTCTGTTTTTGTGCCAACTTTTTTTTTATTTTTTCACCTAGGGTATGAAGGCTTGATATTGTAATGGGGCTGGCTTGATATCGTAGGGAAGTTTACGTATTTGAGCGGATTGCAATTATGTTAAATAGAAAAAGGACGTTATTAGCTAGAGTCTGTGGCCCTGGCAAAGTTCCTTTGTTGTATACCCGAAAAGCTGGAAAACATGTTGCTTTAGCTCGTCGATGTATCTTTATTGATCAATCTTCTTTGCCAATTTTCGAAGGAATTGCCTGAGAATGACTGGTGGTCTCATCTCTTTTGCAACTTCGATTTATTTCTCGTTCACGGCGCATCAACTTAATGATGGGTTGTAAATAGTAATTATATACTTAAACCTAAAGCACAAAGTCCCTCTAATTTTTATGTTACACATGTGGTCCGTATAGGGGGCTTATTAAAAATTTTTCAGAGCAAGATTGAACATGGTGCGAAATTGACAACAGTAAAATAGGAATTTTAAGAATTGGATTCAAGAGAAATTCTGTATCCTTAAGATAGAGAGGCACATTGTTATACCAAGAGGTTTTAGGCTTTGCTACTTTTTCAAATTTACAGTTGGCAGGGGAAGAAGACTAAAGTAACTAATGAACTCAAAACCACTGAAAAGAAGCCATTAGTTATGTGTCACGTTGGCTTTGATAGAAATCAATTCTCAATGTATTCAAGCTTACATAACAGGAAGCCATACAGGCGCCCCACTGAAGTTGGTACTGAATTAACTGCAGGTTCACACCATCTTTTATCCGACTTGGTATTTAAGCATCTCTTTTGGAATGAAAATGCATTGCAAAAGCTGGCTAGACTTACTTGATGGATCCTGAATAACAAGCGACAAGAATTTTTTCCTGTCGTTGCAAGCAATTGTTCCACTTTTTCAACATTATCAGCCAAATAGTAAAGCTAGCAGCTCATAAAAATCCAAAGTCCAAGTGCATAAGTCACTTACTTTATGCAAGGATTGTTCATGACACAGCCAAGAAGTATGCAAGAAACACGGTACTATGAACTACTTCAAAATTTGATTTGCTCCATCTATTCTATCTATTCTTTTTCTAGCAAAGCACCATTTGCAGGATGTTTGTTAACATTTCAGCCTATAGACATACTTTCAAGAGAAAACAAAAAGAGACAGCACTAGGCTAAAGCTACTCAACTCCATGAAATATCCAAAAAAAAAAAAAGGCTCACAGGAAAAGCTGGCATCATTCCCTCATATCATCTCCATCTTCATTGTCACTCAGATCAAGATCAGCAAGCAACTCATCCAATGGAATAGAAGGCACATCTTCTCCCTCAGTCATAGATGCCAATTTTGAGGGTTGATGCTCCTTATTTTGATATGGAGATATATTGAATCTCAGATCAGGGTTCTCTTCTACATCCCTCAAGAACTCTTCATACTCTGTACTTAACTTCTCTTTATCAGATCTAACTTTAGAGTCATCAACTTCCATGTCGAGGGACTTGAGCTTCCATGCATGAGCCTTCCCACACTTCCTCTGTCGCTCCTCCTCATAGCTCTTCCTTATCAAAATTGCTTGGGGAAGAACCAGGTTTTTGTACTTGTCCAGTTCAGTATCATTGGTATTAGTTGCATACAGGTCATAACCAAGTGCATGGTCACCAGGCTTCAAAAGATGACCTATATGTGTTCTTATAAAGAAGATGGTGTCATTCTTCCCAAAGTCTGCCAATCGAGTCACTTGTGCATCAGCTAGATGGTATTTTGATCCACCTACATTAACTTCAGGTGAAACAAACTCAACATTTAACACCATGTACTTCACAAGCTGCCTGCTAGTGAGCATAGAATTGAAGGATGACATCCAATATTGGTCAGCATCCAGGAAGCAGTGCCTCAGAGTTAGAGGGTCTAGCAAGGTGATGCTATTTGTCACTTTGGTGCAGATGACAAGGGGACCAAGGTTCCCCAAACTAACAGCGACCTTTGGAGGCAAACAGATTAAATCCTCACGACAAATCGGACTGATTTCAACAGAAAAAGTATACTTATAATTGTAGTCATTGTCCTTAGTATCACGTGAAATGAGTTGTTTGTCATGCCAACTTCTTACTGGAGCAAATTTACCCAAAAAATCAACAAATTTCATGCCATGACTACGATTTGCAAAGAAAAAGTCAATGCCCTGATTCATCTGCTTGATTTTTGTAGCACGGGCAGCAGCATCATGCTTCAAAATCAGCTGTTCCAAGTAAAAGAAAGTTCTCCTGTGAGGCACATGCTGCCGGAGTTGGACAGCAGTGACCCACTGATTGGGATTGGCCTGAATCCTTGAACAATATTGACACAAGTATTCATGTTCAATGAACTCAACAACGCATGATTGTTCAAGCACCACACAATTAAGAACCTCTTTCTGGAGTCTCAGCCTGAGCTCGATCCTCTTGGAGTGTGGTTCAGTCCAAACAAATTCAGCATGCACCATTCGAATTTTCAGCACTTCCGTTAATTCCTGCAGTCTCTTCATACAAAATGCCAACAACTCCTTCGATTCCAGTTCTGCTTTAATCCAATGTCTTGGTGCATTCAAGTAGCCATCGCACCCCGGGCAATGCACGAGTATCAGACGCTTTACCAAACCTTCAGTGATGTCAACTTCCGCGTGCAAACAAGTCACACACATGTTGGCAGCATTTGGTTGCATCGGAATACCACATTTGCAGCACAACACGCTTCCGATGGTTTGCTGAACCACAAACGTTCCCGCCGCCTCAGCCATATCTAATCAAACATATTACGACCAGAAAAAATTCAAAAAAAAAAAAAAAAAACTTTACCCATCTCTAAAACGAGCAAGTACAAACAACAACAATATACTGTCGGAAACTCACTGTCAAACCGGCTTTTGCTATGAAAAGAACAAAAAAAAAAAAGAATCCAAATATAAAAAAAAAAAGAAACTTTTTTTTTTATTTATTTTTTATGAAGTTCAAATCCATATATATATAACAAAATCTGTCTGATACATTAAAGAATTCAAGCGTCAATATGGGGACCAATCTCGTCACCCCAACATAATTTTGGAGGAAAAAAATAAAAAACAACAAAACAGAGAAAAAAAAAAGAGAGAGAGAAAGAAAGAAAACGTCCGCGGAAATAATCTGAAGAGAGTAGAATGGCTCACTGATAACTCGGTGCCCGAAACGGGTTCAGCGAATGAGTTAAGCCGGGGACTCGATGTAAACCGTCCGTCGGCGGAGGAGGCAGAAGAAGGGGAGGCGGCGCGTCGCTGTCGTCCCGCCAATAGAAGTAGCGGAGGCGGTACTTGATACAGAAGTTATTGAGTATAAAACGGGTTGACCCGGAGGAAAAGTCGGTGGACGGTTTTTCCTTTTTGTTTTTTTTTTTTCTTTTCTCTAAACATTTATTCGTTAACAATATAAATTAATATTTATTAGTTAATAATATAAAAAGAGAAAATAAAACTACAAGAAAAAGAAGAAACGCGTTAATCTCATCAACACGGCGTGTCGTATTCGTTTTGTCGCCGTCTCTGTCTGTCTGTCTCTCTCCCTCGCTGTCTTGTGTCTCTCTTTTGTCATTAAGATTATGATTGCTGTGTTGAGAGGGGAGGGCGAGATGGAGAGATAGGAAATGAGATGGTACGGACAACGGGGAAGCCGAGATCGGCGGCGAGGCTGGTGGCGGTGTGCGTGGGTCTATTAGGGATTGGCCTAATCGCCGACTATCTCTGGGCGTCGTCGTCGCGGCATTTCACCGTCAGCCCTTACTTCTCCGTTTGGGCTCCTACCCATGATGAGTCCCGTCTTAACAATTTGATTGTTCCCTCCAAGAATTCTGCTGAACCACAGCCGACGGTAATCAAAGAATGGGTTGGAGAAAAAAAAAAAAGGAAAAAGAAAAAGAAAAAGAAAAAGAAAAGAAAGATTTTCTTGCTTCGTTATTCTGTCTCTCTGTGTGTGATTCTGCTGGTAATGGAATAAATGTAGTTGAAAGTGGGCCATCTTTGTTTAGTCTTTTTTTTTTTTTTTCTGGGTTTCTTTTTATGTTTGGTTCGGTTAGTTTCTTCTTTTCTTGAATAAGATTGTTGTTTTCTTGGAGAGAAATTTGGTGGAAGAAAGATGGAATGGTACTTTTGCTAATGTTGAATCTTGCTGACTAGTTCTAGTTCTTTTTGTGATATTGTTTTCTTGGAACTTGTGATTCCAAGATATTGCATCTAAATGCATTTGATTAAGATGGAAGAAATATTGGGACGAAGAAACTGATTGATGGGGAATGACAATTCTTGTTTTGCTTTTTTGATGAGTGTGCCGCAAAAGATTATAAAAATGACTGCTTGTTCTGGTCTTGATCTGGGAATAAACCCCTTTTTGTGTAGGCAGCAGCTGAGAAAGATAAGAAGGAGAACGGCGACAATAAGAAGGGTGTTCCTGAACGATTCTTATCTGCAACGTTTGCAGATTTGCCTGCACCCGAGTTAAAATGGGAGAAGATGTCTGCTGCACCTGTGCCTCGTCTGGACGGGGCTGCAATACAAATTAAGAATCTTCTATACGTTTTTGCTGGATATGGAACAATTGACCATGTGAGAAACCCCTTTCTATGTTAATGTGCTTGGTAATTTTTTTCCTCCATAGTTAGATTGATGGCTAGAGTTTTAGCTACACCATTTTTGATTTGCTGCTTCTGTGTTTTGCTTAGAACTTTTGGCCATATTTTCAGATACTGACTGATCAAGTGAATCCCTTTTGAGCTGGCATTTTCTTCATCTTTCACGAAACCTTGCCTTAAGTGGGGCATGTATGTGCATAATGATATGCTTCATTTTTGGTGGCATTCTTGTGGAGCTAATTCAAGCTTGTTTAATTGCTTCCATGTGTTAAGGATTGATGCTTGATGGAGCTCTGAAGACAAATTTTTGGCCAATGCAATTGGTTATAGTGTAACTTGCTTTATTATTGATATCCTAAAGGTCTCATCGAGGTTGTTGGGGATCATCACTTGCATCTCCATTGTTTGTAGATTAACTTGCTTATTGGCTATCCATCAATTTTTTACTTGATTTTTTAAAGATGAATTGGGATTGTTTACAAACCTTGGGGATCATATTGCTTAACTGATTATACTTGCTGATCCAGTCATCTATAAAGCTGTCTTTTGATTTTTTTTTCTTTTTAATGACTTAAGCTAATTTTGAAATGTTATATTATGGCTTATGTTTGCCCTTATTTCTGCTGAACAGGTACATTCACACGTTGATATATACAATTTTACTGACAACACATGGGGTGGGAGATTTGATATGCCTAAAGAAATGGCACATTCACACTTGGGAATGGTGACTGATGGGAGATTTATTTATGTAGTCACAGGCCAATATGGTCCACAATGCAGGGGTCCTACAGCACATACTTTTGTCCTAGATACTGAGACAAAAAAATGGCAGGACATGCCGCATTTACCAATTCCTAGGTATATGACTGTATAAATGCAGGTTAAAATGATTTATGTGTCATTGTTTCATTGCCTTGGTCAATCTTCTGTCAATGAATTTAATTTGTTTGCTGATGTTGCTCCGAAAAACTGATTAGTGTGGAGATTCATTTTATTGTTTTGCACTCCTGTTTTACTGCATTTTGTGGCTCTATATGCTATCCTTATGCACTTTTAGCTGCACATTAATTGCATTTCTCTTTTTGAAAATGGGCTAAGGAATCATGCAAGAGAGTCCTTTGCTGTTTGCCTATCACAGACTTTGTCTATGTTATTCTAAATTAACCCTGCAGTGTGGTGGCTCCAAATGCATGTAAACTTCACTAGTTCATACTCTGTGATTTGTTCTTCTCTTTTAATGAAGAGTTTTAATATAACTTCCTCAGGTATGCACCAGCTACTACACTTTGGAGAGGTAGACTCCATGTAATGGGTGGCAGCAAGGAAAATCGGCACACTCCAGCATTGGAGCATTGGAGTCTTGCTGTAAAGGATGGCAAACCTTTAGAAAGGGAGTGGAGGACTGAAATACCCATACCTCGCGGAGGACCTCATAGGTTTGCAGACTATCCTGCATTACTCACAATTTCTGATTATTTTGTCCTGCATTGAAGACCATTCAATTGCAATTAGTAACCATATTTGCAGATATTTGATGGGTCACCCATCAAAAAAGAAGTATTTGCACTAATTCATGTTGTTAAGTAAAGATACTTCTCCAATACTTTAGGGTGTACCTCTTACAATTTGTTTGCCTCTGTGATGTTACAACTAAGCTATATTTTGGACATTGCACTTCAAGTCTATTAGGGTTTTCAGTTTTTGGTCTTTATGTGTATGTTAATATGTGTATCTAATATGATAATCAAATGGCAAAGTCTCTATGGGGGACCACTTAGAGCCATAATCCTCCCCGTTTTGATTTGTTGGACGGGGTTGCTCATTGGAACACAGCTTCCTTTGATAGGCTACAACAACAACAAAGTCCATCCTAAATTTAATTGGGGTCAACTACATGAATCTTTTCTCCCCATTTCATTCTATTATGCTCCATGTTGGGGGTGAGACTTAATTGTTTTAATCTTTGCTAACTAAAAATTTCCAAGTCAATTTAGGTCTTCCTTTGATAGACTAATTGAAAGAAATACTTACTACATTAGCATGCTAAATAAGACACTGTGAATGACATTGCATCATATCTTTTGTTTCCCTTTTCTTTTGTTTTCATCTGTCTTGTCATTGTGCAGGGCTTGTATTGTGGTGGATGATCAACTGTTTGTCATAGGTGGTCAAGAAGGTGATTTTATGGCTAAACCTGGATCACCTATTTTTAAGTGTTCTCGGAGGAATGAGGTAGGCTTACTTCAATGTTGATTTCCATTCATTATGTTCATGACCAAACATTGAGTATGAGCTGTACAGCATGATACTTCAATTAGACATTTGTCATCACCATTGTCATCATTGACATTTACCATCATTCAAAGTGGCACTATGAGCTTTATTAATCTAATATTAGGAACTGTAAGTTAATGATCTTTTTCAGTGGTTTCACTGATTTTCCCCATAAATTGAGAACATGATTGAGGAATAAAATTTCATTTCTGTGATGAGTGTTATCATGTTGTTTTTGTGTTCGAGCTGGTATTCTGCTAAAGTTTCAAAGAGACTGCACCATAAGCCTCTTCCCTCTAACCCATCCTTGGGAGGAATGGGACGAAGTATTGTTGACATGCACATATCTCACTTAGACATATCCTTTAGAAAATAGTCATTTATTTCCATAATAAAGCACTTCCTGTCTCTTAGTTAATTCCAAGTTCCAACAGTTGACATTCCCATCAATGCAACCATCCAGTTGAATCTTGTGGTAATTATATGACATTATACAGGTTCATCTGATACAATGTACTGTGTGATGCCAACAAGTTTAGCATTCAATGTGTCCATGGTTCACTACTTTGCATTATGTGGCAATTCTCTTATGATTTAAGCTCAAGTCCGCGTTTAATATTGAAATCAACCTTGAATTTCAATGTTTCTTTGCAAGTTAACTTGAGGAACTTTAGTCATGAAATCAGCCTGATCAATGCTGCATTGAGAATTTCCCTTTTGTTTTTGTTCACTTTCCCTACTTTTCTCTCTTTAGCCAATTATTTTGACTCATTTTGAGTTTTTTGCCTCAGGTAGTATACGATGAAGTGTACATGCTAGACGATGATATGAAGTGGAAAGTTCTGCCTCCTATGCCAAAGCCCAATTCTCACATCGAATTTGCTTGGGCAGTTGTTAATAATTCGATTGTTATTGTTGGGGGCACCACAGATAAGCACCCTGTAACCAAAAAGATGGTCCTGAATGGTGAAATCTTCCAGTTCAACTTAAATACAATGGTATGGATTCTTATACCAATTCACATCCACAAAACTTGACATACATGTTTGGTTTTGTAAATGAAGCTACTTATAGCTAAACATGTTATCAGAAATTGTCTGCACACATGTCCATTGATTTATTGGGATAAAATCATATGATTTGGGTGATTTAACTAAATTTTGCAGAAGTGGTCAGTAGTTGGAAAACTTCCATTTCGTGTGAAAACTACACTGGTGGGTTTCTGGAGTGGATGGCTGTACTTCACATCCGGTCAGCGAGATAAAGGAAGAAATGATCCAGCACCAAGGAAGGTCATCGCAGAAATGTGGAGAACCAAATTGAAATTGAAATCATGACCAACATTTGTTTATTCTTTGATGGGATTTTTCCTGCTATCTAACAATTACCATTTTGTAATTAAATCAGTTATTTGCATTTGTAGCTTCTTGTATACAATTTTTCTCTAGTGTATAACAATGAACGAGGGAAGTAAAGGTTCCCACTTTGCTTTGCCATATAACATGTAGAATACATCTACACCTGAGTAACAATCAAGTTGGATGTTGTTTACTGCTTGTAGTTATGCCACAAGAAGTTCTGGAATTTCCAACCGCAAGGTGTTTGGCGCAACGGGCAATGTTGAGCTTGAACCATGGGAGCGCATGATGCTGTCAAATCCAGATGTCAGAGATAAAACAAAAATTCTAGATAATGTTGATGTAGAATGATATTGCAATGAGTATGAATTGATTGCTCAAATTTATAGGTTTGGATGTTCTTGTATGAGTATACTTGCATTGGCAATCGCAGATGAACTGAAAATTCAAGGCCAGGACTAAACAAATGTTACAGGTTAGAAAAGCTTTCACCTATTTGCCTCTACAAATCTGATACCCAAATTGAAAAGAAAGAATATTATTTTTACCGGTTTCAAGGTCATTTTTGCTTGAGCATCCATTATTAAAAGGGTTGTGTCCCCCCTCCCCGGGGGGCGGCCCCTTTACATTTCTGATGTCAACCTTGGGAAATTACAACGAGTTCTCTTCAATGAAGAGAACGATACAAGCTCAGCTTCATTCATCATCTCGGCTGACGCTCAATGGAAAGAAAGGGAAAAAGACAGAAAAGTACTATTTCTGCAAACTGTGTACTTGGCCTTTATTTATTAGTTTCCATAGAGCAGCCTTGGCTTCCTCTAATGTTTCAATAGCCTTACCCTCCTCGAATGATAACCTTTGTACGTTGAACTAGAAAAAAAGAACAATTTCCATAACCATCAGCACCTGGAAAATGAACAACAGAAGACTAAATAGAGAGACTGGGTAAGTTTGTTGACAGGAAAAATTACCTGCGCACCTTGACGCACCCGAATGTCAGTTCCTTTACTGTCTATGGATATGAAAGCAGCATCATCTACCTCCATTTCGGTAGACAAGAGCTCCTTAAGGGGCTTTGAGAATATTGCATTCAGCTCCTGTAACAAATGGTAATTCCAAATCAATCAAGCTCAAGGTCAAGATACCATCAAGTCTTATCACCATTGATACATTGCAACACTGCATGGACAAAGTGCGAAACATTAAGTTGTTGAAATCTCAAAAAACCCATAAGTGTTAAAGGAAGAGAAAAAGAAGCAGGAGAACAGAGCATGCGTGGAGGGGCACCAAAGACTGATAACATAGCATCTTCTAAGCCATGGGGGGCCACAAGGTCATGAAGAAAGCAATAATGCAATTGAGTTGATTTTTCTGCATGCTTGGACTTGATTTGGTAACAGTTTGTCTCAAGCTCAACCATGAACAGCACTCAAATACCTTAACCTGAATTCATAAGTTACCTAGTTTACTTGGCTAAGAACTGAAGTGTAACAGAGAACGTAAAAACAAGTTAAAATCCTTAAATTTCACAAGGTAACCTTAAGATTTTGCTCCCCACCATCGACAGCAATCTTATCAGGGTGGAGGGCCTCAAATTCCTTGACATCAACCCAAGCAACAGTGCCAAAGCCACCGATAAAATATATGTCACTGACAATGAAAGCAAAATGAGTCAGTTGTCTTTTTCACATTTTTGAAGACATGGAAATCTGCTTGAATAATATTCCCAAAAAGCTATGATCAAAGTCCAATAAACTATAACATGCTGGAAACAAACCTTATACTCTGCATTCTAAAATAGTAGAAATTTCCCCACTGTTGGGAAGGCCCTTGTTGATGCTTTGCTATATATTGCTTGTGGGCCCACTCCTGATAACACGAGATAAGATATCATGTTCATGACTATAACATAGAAACAAAATCCTCTGCAGCTGGGCAAGAATCTAAAAGCTAGGGGTGAGTGCATTTTTCCCCCACCAAAGAGCAAATTCTAACTTGCAAATTCTTATCTATTAAAGGAAACACCAATCCATCAGCAGATCATTGAAATTGGTTTAGCTATATAACAAGTTCATGAGAGAAGTTAGTTCCCCAACTGCAGTAAGAACTAAAAAGTAAACAAGAATTTCACCAAAAGGTTTCAAGAAAATGACATCCCATCAGACAAGCAAATGGGCTCCATGCATAATGCCCCATGGCTATTTCATTTGAAGAAGAAGGGAAGCATAAAGCTTAACACTTCATGGCATTGAACAAAACCATATTCCCAGCACATGTGGGTCCAAGGGAGAGAGAGGAAATCACCTGTTGATCTTCTGGAAGAGGGAACACATCACCAAAGATTGTTACCCTTGCATTTGATAATCCACTCCACCCAGGTATCTAAGAAACCTCACTTTCAGTAAACTCCACAATGGAGAACCACCAAACCAGATTTTCAAAGCATAAAACAGCAAAATACATAACCTGGACAACAAGTGTGCATCTAGGGTCTGCTAACAAGTTTCTTGTGTGGATTGCTAATGGAGAAAATAAAAATATTGGATCTGTGAAGAGTAAGAGGAAATGAAAGTTAATCATGTCATGGGTATGCACATATAAGCTATCAGTTACATTACTGGCATGCAGACTTAAGGGCAATATTCATACTCCCATTCAATAACAAACATGGCACAGTTCATATACAGACTCCAAATCTATAAGCAAAAAAGACTAAAGCATCACAAAATTATGCTTCCCTGCCCAATATCCCGCTATGTTGCTCAAAAGCCACAAAAATGAGAAGTTGAAATGCAGAATGTCATATAATATGTATCAACTTTCTTTCAAAAAGTATACACATCAGTTAGATACAAATTTTGCATCTTACGGCCCATTGAATCTGGTGCAAAATCTACCAGGGAACCAAATGGATATCCTTGTCGTAGATGGTGCATACGGGACATGACAGTGCACAGATGAGCAAATCTGGCCTTGAATACGAAGAAAGAGATATTTGAGATGTCTACATAAAGCACATCCATCAAAAGAAACATTGCAACAGGTGATTTCAGAGCTAACAATAGCCTGTACCTGCTCCATCAGATTGCGGACAGCCAAGGCTGGTCGAGGTAAGTCATGAGCAGAGGTTGCACTCTGCACTCCACCAGAAATTGGTGTTCTAAAAAGCCCAGCTCTGGTGCCCCCACCTGTTCCACTTCCATGTGTGACTACCGAAGGTGTTTCAGCATTTATTACTTTCTCCGTGTCCTTTTCACCATTTTGAGTTTCCTCCAAATCCTTCATGACAAGAGAGAGGCCATCACTACCAAGCTCAAGTAGCTATTTGATATATCCATTAATTTTATATCTTGGGGAAAAAAATACGAAATATCATGTAGGCATGCAATTGGATTGTTATCGAAGAAAGCAAAACCAACAAGCCAAAAATTTCTGTATCTTGAGAAAAAAAATGATGATGTTGTAACAACATTTTTTTGCTGCGGTGCATTTCCCAGTCTCCTAAACCCCCTTAATGGCTCAATTGTGAATGCAAACTTCAAAAAAAAAAAAACAAAAAAAAGTATAGAGCTTTTCTCTGTTGTCTCCAATAATGTGACAGACTTCCAGACTGAAAATAATAAAAATGGTACATGGGAAACAGAACATTAGTTCACAGAATGGAAGAGAACAACCACTCCTCTCCTGACCATGAGTTATTTGTAGCGGATACCCACCTCAGAACCAAACCAAGAAATAGCTAATGAAGCTGTATGCCAAACAGACCGTAAAAGAGAGAGATTCCAGATATATAACAGCCAGTGGGGCCATGGGATTTTTCCAGTACTGCCTAACTTAGATTTTGGAACTCCCATTTCCATTGTTAAAAGCCAACAACACAATTCCCCTGTACTTAACCTAATGATTCTTTTCACATCTGGCAATTCAATAAGATAGCTTTCTCGAGTTCAGCACACCTCAGGAACGTAGAAATTCTCGTCTTTCCGGCAATATTCTTGGAAACCCTATTGACAAACTCTCAGAGAACTATTCGCTTTCCAATCTTGAGTGCTTAGATTCCCAAGATTCTACGAATTATCATAAAAACAGAGGAAAAACGCAACAAATAGACTAACAAATTTCAAATTCTCTGACATCCATTCAAGATTCGCTTTTCTTGCTCTTTTTCAATGAATTTCCTCGCCAGAAACACAAACTGATCGAAAACTTGGCACTTAACAGATATATGCATATTGCTAGTAACAGGTCAGAACATGCTAAAATAACCTGAGACAAAGAGAAAGACTCGTCAGAAACAAAGGCAAACCCATTATCCAGAGGCCTCTGATCTTCACCCTCTCCGCCGGAAACCTCGGGGGACAGAGCCTGAATGCCAAATGAAGGAAAACGACAAGCTTCGGAAAATTTGAGAGACCCAATTCGCTTATTTGGCGTCTTGATTGAAAAGGAAAAGGAAGAAGAGTGGGAAGAAGATGGGGTGTTCAGAAGTGGGTGTGTTTCGGGGAATCTTGAGAAAAGCGCAGAGCTCGATAGAGATTCCATCGAAACTTCTGAAAGGCAAAAGAAGAAGAAGAAGAAAAAAACGAGGGAAATCGGAGAGAAGGGGAGAGGGTTTAGGAGAGTTTCTTGGTTAGCGTTGGGCTTTTTGTTGTAAGAAAGACGAGCGAGAGACGGGGAACTGTGAAGAGAGGGTTCGGTTTTTGTACTGTTTATTTGTAGAAGCAACGGCAACTTACCATGACTGTCGAGGAACTCCTAGTCTTAAAAATTCGATATCTTTAATTTTGAAAACAATTTAAGTATTAATAAATTATTTATTAGTAAAGTAAACACCTTTACTTTTGTGAGAAAACAAAAATCAAGTGAGGGAGAGGATTACTATAATGGAGTTTTTATATTAAAGATATCAAATCTTTGAGAATCAGGAACTATAACAGGATAAGGATTCTTCGTAATACTTTCTTTCTTTCTTTCTTTCTTTCTTTGATCTGAATATAAGCTTTTCAAGTTAATTAGTTAACGTGGAAAAATTTACTGAATTTTGTTTATATTGAAAATAAAATGTTACAAAAAAATTTTATTTTTTACGATTGTAATATGATCAATATTAGAAAATTGATAAAATTATACTGACATTTAATATCATTCATTATACGAACTCTTTTTTGTTGTTGTTGTTGTTTGGTGTAGTAAAAAATATTAGTTGCCAAAAAAAAAAAAAGGAGGAGGAGGAGAAGAAAAGGAAAATTTTCCGAGAAAAAAAAAATAAAAAGGAAAACAAAATGGGGAATAACGTTTTGGGAAAGGGGGCGCTTAGTTCGTATTCAAGAGCTGTGCTCTGTTTATATTTTCAAGCGGCCTATGGTTTTGAAACCTACGAGGGCCAGAGTAGCCGAACGTGGACGGGCCCCTCACGTCCAGCCCCCTCTCCCAGGTCCACAAGAAGATTTCTAAGATTGAGGAAAATTGAAGTTCAAGTTGGGGGCAGCGTCGGTGCTGTCGGGCCAGGGACTTATGGTCAAGCTTGTTACAATACAAATAAGAAGAGAAAAATAAGTTATTCGAATCAAATAAAATTTTTAAATCTATTAATGATTTTAAATTTTATAAATTCATAAATAAATATATTTAATTTTAAGATTAAAAAAATAATATTTATAATGATAAACTTATTAAAAATATAATATAATGTAAATAAATAGATATTAATTCATAAATATGTAATATAACTATAAGTTAATTGGCATCTTTTTTGTTACATATGAAATAATTGATAATCACGATTAAGTGGTACAAATGTATATTCATTTATCTGTTATTCTAGAATGGAAATCGGGTAGTTTTGGATTCTTTCTCCCTGGACGCGTTGTTTCCTGTTTTTCCCCGCACGTCATGTCCTTGATTAATCTCTGAAACGTACGTGGTGCATTTGGGACGGTTGCGGATTTCAATATGATTTCTGTCTGAATAGGGACAATCCCAAGATACAAGCAAGAACGATGGAGCCTAAAACGACCTGCTACTCAAAAAGGTCCAAAACCAAAATGATGGGAGGAGGTGGTGAGATTTCCACCTTCCCCAAAACCCACGTCACGACCTTCCCAAACTGCCCTTTTCCTTCCGGTAGTGGGTGCATCATTGTTCTACATAAACAATGAAGTTATGATTTTCTTCTTCTTTTTTTATTTTATTTTATACAAAAGTTAATTGCAATTTGCAGAAATTCTGTGGTTCTTCGGTTCCTGCGCTGAATTCCCAACCAACAACCAAAGAAAAAGGCCATCGAATCTCAGGCATTGGCAAAACAAACCCTTTGAGTGTTATCTACCTTGCAACCCCCACCCCTCCTCGCGTTGATATGATTATTGATCGGGTATCTTACAAGAAACAATAATAATGATCAACAATAATGGGTGTTGATTAAGGAAAAAAAAGTAAAAGGTTTAGCATGCCAGCTTGCCTACTAGATTCTCAGCGAAGATAGCAACTCTTTTTATAAAGATAATTCATCACTTTAATATTATTATAAATTTTAATATTAATAAATCTTTTTTTTTCTTTATACATTTAAACACTTGATTTTATATTTATCCCATTAAGTTAAGAGAAAAAAAAAATTGTAATCACTCCTCTCTCTCTCACTCTCAAACTGGATTCTCGTAACAAATTTAAACGGCATCCACAACCACCATCTCCCACCTGCCAACTACTACCTCTCTCGGGGCTTCAAAGTCCTCCGAGCACATTTAGTCCTCACATCTATCGTTTTACATCAGCTCTAGCAATGATCTTTATATACAAAAATCAATCCGCATTATTGGCAGTCGCCTAGGGCGTTCGTTGAGATTCTTTCTTCTAAAGGTTTTTATTTTTTTATTTCTTTTTTAAAGGGGCTGGACGTTGTTGTTTGAATAGCCTTGGACATTTGGTACGGCATCTGACAAATACTTTCGTCTCTCAGATGCCCTTTTGAAATTTCTTCTTCCCCGCACGGTATAAAATAAATAAATCTGAATAACGTTCGGCTGATTGTTTGAAGGGGATCCTAATATTTAAAGTAATGCGAACCGAATAATTAGCGCAAATAAATCAGGGTTCCTTAAATAACAGGAGATCGAGTTTGAAGGGAATCCGGCTATTTGCTTTTAGCCTTTTCTTCTTTTAATTACCATAATTGATCCTATCCGACCATTCATAGCCAATACGTGCAAACATTAGATGCTCACTCGTGGGCAACTGATAAAAATTAAAATAATAATAATGAAAAAAAATCTCATTAAAATACGTGAGAGTAACTTTATCGCTGTACTAACATTCGGAATCGTCAACGAAAAAAGTTTTTTTAATCACATTGCCATTAAGGAATACCCTCTAGCAATTGATATCAAATGTAATAATTCCAATACACTCAAGGGTCGTTGTATTGGGATATCACTGTAATTCATTGACTCGTGGGTTTGAGGAGACTGCAGCCATTACCGGCGCCACCAAAAACTTGACTAAAATCAAGCAGCTCGGGGCTGAACAAAAAGGCATTGATTCGAACAAGTCAATTTTCTTCCTTGTAGGTTAATGTCCCGTCGCTTCCAAAGCACTCACAAGATACGTCAAATCATAGAGTTCCTACTAGCCGGCGAACAAACACATGCAGGCTTATCTAGACCCAAATCATATCCACGTTAACGATTGGTCTGGCCAGCGCCATGTGGCAGGGAGGAGGTCCCACAACGCGGACGGCCGGTGGCATACTGTTTCGTTGATGTCGCTGTACATTAATCGTTATATGACACGTAACCGTCCCAAATTATCCACCAATGGATTAAAGCCCTATCCCTGCTCGCGCATGTGACTTGAAGTTCCTCGAGTTTGAGACCATACCAAAAATTGCAATCGCCCTAACGGGGGCCTCTTATCAAACTATTAATGTGCGAGGATTTCCATAGACCGAGGGTCTTTTAGCGTTTCTTTTTTTGAACCGTGCGATAAGTCATCCACACCGTACAACCACACATCTTGTTCATCAATTTAACTCACACATCAATGCATCATTAAGCAGATTTGCAATGATTTTTGCTCTGTAGAAATCAAACGACTCAGATATGACTAAGATCACAGCACCGAAACAGTAACTGGGGTTCGCTTTTAAAAATAATATGTCTCTCTGGGCACTCGTGAAGCTCCTAAATTATAAAATTACAAAAATAAACCTAACATTAAGTGTAATAACTAAGAAACAAGCGCAAGAAGCCTCCTCGTCCTGCTTAATTCCAGCACACGCGTGGGCCACTGAAACGGTGGCGTAATCAAGACTCGGCCCATCCCTCTTTCATGTCCTGCTGTAATCTCCCGGCTCTTAAAGCGCGTTCGAGCATTAGTTCAACGGCCGCGATCAATTTGGCCGGCACGCCCGAGATCTCCTCCAGCCTCCGTAGATTTTGCCACGTTGACATCGATTTGACCCCACACAATCTCACCCCGAACCAAAACGACGCCGCCAGGGTGACTCGTAACGGCAACCTCCTCCCTAACGTCCCCGAGCACAGGCCCGCCGCGCGAGTCGCGGCCGAAGCCACCAGATTACTGTTTAGCCACAGCTTTTTACACCAATTTTCGAAAATATCCTCCGTTTTCGTCTGAGGCAACGGCGGCGTTCCCGACCTCTCGTTCATCGGCTTCTTCACCCGGCCTGTAAGTCTCGCCGGAATATTCTTATTTCCTCCGGTGACATCCGAGGCGGGACCGCAAGAACCGGTTCTCCGTGCAGGAGGCTGCGATTGAGCGCTTGACATGTCAGCCAACGATAAAGTAGAAGACGAGGAGGAGGAGGAGGAGGAGGAGATCGTATCAGGTTCCTCGCCGGAAGCATCTACAGAAGAGCAGAAACGGCAAGTCAGTCGTCGCAGAGACGGCGATCGAGTGCCTGAAAAGGCATTTTCGGTGGGAGACACGCAGTGACGGCAGATCAAGCTGCGAACATGGCGAGCGACGAGGAAGTTGGCATTGTGAACGTTGGAGTCACAGTCAAAGCAGAGAAACGCAGCGTCTGAGCGGCAGTAGAGAGTCGCTTCTTGGTTGCATAGCTCACAAACCCTAACTTTACCCTGCATTTTTTCTTTCTTTTCTTTGTTCTGTAGACGGGGAGCAGGACGATTGGACTTCTGAAAGAGAAGAAAGCTAAGGGAAGGAGAGAGAGAGGTCAGAAGAAAGCCAATAAGAGCCTATGGTTTAAAAAGGATGCCGGAGGATACAACGAGAGGGATAGGGTGGGAGAGAAAGAGAAAGAAGGGAGATGTTTGGGGAGAGAAAGCTGGCCTTTATGGTCTCTACAGTCGAGAGAGGGTGGCGGATGGGGAGAGGGAAAGAGAAGGCGGCGCCTGTGAAATCCGCTTTTTGCGGAAAGAAGGAGAGAGAGAGAGACAGAAAGAGAGGGGCGGTGGTGATAGGCGAATAGTTAGAGGGTGAGAGGTGGCGGAATCGCTGTGGCTGTGGATCGTGGAGAAACGCTAGGTGGAGGAGAAGAGAAAAGGTATGGCTTATATCAGACGCTCGATGCCTATGATGATGTCGTAGATGCCTGTTTTGTCCACATAATAAAAACCTCGTTTCCCTCGAACAGCGCAAATATCATTCATTTTCTACTTTTCTTTAGCCCCTTTCATTTATTATTATTATTTTCTCCATTCCTTGGATTTTTAATTAGAAATGCATTTCGCAGATTCCATCTGACGTCGTTGTGGATGAGTTTCACGTTGACACGAATTCTGGGCCCAAACGAAATTTAGAAAAGAATGCAACGACCTCAATTTGAAAGATGTGGACGAGCAATATTTTAAATTATTATATACGCGGTTGGTTGGTCCCGTAAAAAATATCTTTTGCTTTGTTGTTGTGATCTATGGGTCCTCGTAACCCCCCCCCCCGGGGCCACAGCCACATCCACAGTTCTCTCTGCCAAGAATTTCAAGAGAATTTAGTGACCTCCCAGGGACACCATATACGTGTCGGAAATTGACCGCGACTTCATCGTTTGGAAATCCTTCCCATCCCACGTGTCCTCTTACACGCCCACGAGTGCCGTGGATTCCTGGGATTTTCTTTGCTTTTACACCTCCCACTTTACAGCCTGTTTGGTTTGCGGGAAAGGGGAGAGGAAATAAATGGTCGGGATACCCAGAAGAGTTGGAAAATCAACTAACCGATGCGCATGCTTTAAACCGTTCGTGGTTTTGTATTTCTAGATGATTTCTTACTCATACACCCGAATTACTCTGGCCTCTTGTTCTACCGTGTTTTTTCTTAACTTCGATCTCTTCGTCACACCCCAAGCCCCCCCCCCCCACCCACAAAAAAAACAAAAAGAAAAGAGGGTTAAATTCATTCAAATGCAGTTATGCTGTGTGCCAGCATTGTACGATATCGAAAACATTGCGCCGATCGCCGGGATGAGAGTATGTCCGGGACATTGCTGCGCCGATTTGGTTAACTTCGACAATGTTCCACCAAACATCTTATATATAACAATTGTTCGGATAACAAATTAAACAGATCGAAAAACTTCCGAGGGATATACGGGGGATGGATGAGAATAAGCCTCGTTTAAATTTAATCAGAGAGGCTCAGAGATTATAAAAACGAAAGAACAAAAAAAAAAAAAAGAAAAAGGAAAACTATATAATATACTCGACGTTAATTAGCGATGAAATCGAAATCACAAACGCCGATGTGCTCGGTGTTTTGGCGTGCCAAAAGGAATCAATTACGGATGTTAACATGGCCCCCCCCCCCGAACATGATTATGACGTGGCAATACCAAGACGGACGGATATGCCGATTGAATTTCGCTTCGCAGCCGCACCTGTAATCCTGCGGAGGAGAGATGCTGTACGCACAAATCATCAGAACTTGAGACCGGGGCGGAAAATTCCACGTGGCAAGAGCGGAGAAGGCTGGTGCGAGACCACGCACTCGCGTCGTACTCGATAGATACGAAAGCCGAGGTGGCCGAGTTTCATATCGTAAACTCGTCAGGTTGGCCTGAATTATAAATGTTGAATATCTTCTGTGGGACCCGGTTAGGCCGGAAATGGGCCCCGCCCACGATTTTGGAGTGATTAGAAATTGAAAATGCATGCAATGCTGGCCACGCACGACCCCTTTCTCGGCTTTCCCAGACGATTGGTGGGCGTCTCGCAGATAAAGCTTAGGCAATACACAGGAAAAGGGCCTTGTTATCTCGTATCATCTGTGTTTGGTCGGGGCGGGGGTTCTCGTAAAAACCCAAGGCCTTACAGATTGATTTTCGAATGTGGGACACCCTTCGGTTGTCGGCCCATTACTTTCTATCTTCCCACCACGATCGTTACTTCTTCTACCTTTACAAAGAAAGGAGGAGGAAAATAAAAAACAAGAAAAAACACAAGCAAAGCCTTTCCTGTTGTGTGAAAAAAAAAACAGAAAAACTTGCTTTGTTCTCTCATTTCAGACCTTAAATTTTTTGTTTGCTTATTTCGTAGGTCTGTGAGACATGAAATTTTGATAATGGTCATTTTCTTACGCTGCATATCCACGAAAGTTGATTCAGCAAAACATACCGTGGGCGGCGGAATTGGAGCAGGTTTCTCTCCGATTACGGATGCTGGCGGGTGGGGAATAACAGGCACTACTCCTTAACGATGAGTCTTGGATTAATAAAAGAAAATGATTCTTGAAACGTGAAATGACAAGAAAAAAAAAAAATCACGGACTGACAATGCAATAGTACCCACCAAAGTTCGTTTGTCATCATGTAAAGGATCTTCCAGTTCGCAAATTACAGGGAGATAAAATACCTGTTTGAAAGTTTTTGAAAAGTTTTTGAGGAATGGAGTTATTGCGCATAAGCAACTGTCAATAATTGCTAGGAACACACTCCATATCGCTCATGTAGATTCTAATGTTTTGTCCTTCATAGTTTTCCTTCTATTGAAACATGGATTTATGTACAAAAGACAATGGATTCATCCCACTTTATTGATGCTAAAAATGCCAGCCATAACTACAGCAGGAAGCTCTTAACAGCGCCTTGCAATCTGAGGCACTTAGAAAACAGTTCATACGATTCTGAATTGTACCATTTCAGAGAGCAGGGATCATTTCAATTTTACTTTTTGTTGGTAAGATCGTAAGATAGCAATGGAAAAAAACTGGCCACTGACCGAAAGTATAAACTGAATTATCTGATATGATGGTCTAGATGGTCATCAAGACTTATAGCAAACAAAACAAAAACAAATCACAGGGGTTTCTCAAGCACAATTATGGAAGTTAGAAACACAAGACTTCAATGGAGAACTTAAAATAATGATGTTCCCTTGCCCTTCTTGTCTCCCCCAATCTCAAAGTGTTTGCACCTCTGTTAAAAATATTACAAACCACAAATTACGAATAGGTCAACGGAAGAAACTAAAATCACATGAGAGAAAATGCTGAGAAGCATAACCTTGAGGGGGTGTTGGGACACATGCTTGCAGCTCTGGCACTGGAGCCTCAACACAATCTTCTTGGTAGTTTTTGCCTGTTATGTGAAAAGTTAATCAACATTGGATTAAGCGCAGATTCGCCAACAAGTCCTTGCCACATATTAAAGTGAAGGGGCACACAAATGATTCTTTCATAGCTACTCAAGTAATAAGAAATAATACACCAATAGAAACATTATAAAAACATCAAAGTACCTTCTTGTGGAAAACTGGCTTTGTCTGTCCTCCATACCCAGATTGCTTACGATCATAACGACGCTTCCCCTGAGCAGCAAGGCTATCCTTCCCCTTCTTGTACTGGGTAACCTTGTGCAAGGTGTGCTTTCTGCACTGCTTATTCTTGCAGTAAGTCTTCTTTGTCTTTGGAACGTTCACCTGCAATAGGCCCCTCATACAATCAACACAACACCAACAAATAAAACAACCCTCAAGTGCTCACACATACATCAGTTGATACAAAAAGCCACCCAAATTCCGCACCTGGACACTCAATCCCCGAATCATAGACGTTTCAACAAAAACGCACATATATACATATTTTAGGGCAAAATTTACAAAATCAGAGGACAGATAGACATGGCCTTGGAGCCCTAAATAGCAAAATCAAACGTGGTTTTCATATCCCTCTTGGTGGAGAGCTACATTCTATACATGCGATCCTATCTCCATTTCCAGTAATTCTCCGGCAACCAAACACGTCTCAAACGACACAGCAGCATAAAATTAAGAAACTATCACTACTACAGTGAGAGGGGTTACCATTGTTGACGGCGGAGTGGTCGAGAGGTCTGCCTCGGTACAAAGAAGACGAGAAGCGCAGCGGTAGGGTACGAGTCGGTGTTCATGCGCCTTTAGGGTTTTTGACTTTTATGGGCCCATTATGTCAGTCCAATTACTATTGAGCCTGGGCTCACGGGTCAATGTATGCGTAACAATAGCGTACGACATGTCGTCGAATCCCTCTTTTGATCCCACTGGCGACCAATGCATACGCAACGCTTTCCTCTCCCTCGGTCTTCTCCAAAATTTTTTGGGTCTTGTGTAAGTCACCCGTTCCGTTCTTCCTCTCCGCTCCGACGCTTTCTTTCTTTATTCTCTCTTCTTCCTCCCCCAGTTCTTGAAACGCCGGCGAGCTCTGCGGTCTTTTCAGAATGTCTCCCTTGGCGTTCTTGGATTCTTGATTTTCTTGTCCTTCTTTAAAAAAAAAAAAAATCCCAGATCAACCGTTAAAAAGATTATTTTGATCGGTAATTGAAATTGCCGATGAACGAAATCAACGGCCAGCGGTTGATCTGGATGGGGAGGAGTAGATCGTCGGCGTCGTCGGGAAAATGGAGGTACTTGAACTTTGACTTATTACCTGAAGAGGCCCAAGCGATTGGCTTTGCTTTTCATTGACTTCGTTGTTGCCTCTTTCGTGGTCTGGGATCGCCAGACTCTTGTTCAAGAGCATGAGGTACAGTTTCTTTGTCTTTTTTTTATTATTTTTTATATTTAGGTTGATGCTTAACCGAAATCGTTTAGGAAAAATTTTAGTCCCGATTTCATGCATATCTGTGCTTGGAAGATGAGAAAGTGATGAAGCCGAGGAAATGGACGGAATTCTTGATGTTATTATTTGTTTCTTTGATTCTTTAAGCTGATTTTCTTGTTCTTGGTTCTTTTTCCTTTGGTAGAATTTTTTTTTTTTTTAATCGAGGTGACGCTTTCCTTTTTGGGTTTTCTTTCGAGTTTTGAGCATTAAGTGTTGCCTTTTAGTAAAACTTTCTAGCCTTGATTGCAAATCTGTGTTTGGTGGATGAGAAATTGATGGAAAAGAGGAAATGAATGGGATTCTTGCAATATATATTTTTTTATATATATTTTTTGCTTCTTGGTTCTTTTAGCTGATTTTCATGTTCTTTGTTTTTTTTTTGTTAATTTTTTTCCTCGCCGAATAAGTTGTTCTTTTCTATCTATGGCTCCATAATTAATGTATCTTTTGTTTATTGTGTTTGATTAATGAGAAAAAGATTGAAAAGAGAGCAGATGTCCTTATTTTGGATATACTTGCATTTTCGTTTTTGGTTTGATATTTGTGATTCTGATCTTTCTTTTTGAAATTTGAATGTTATGTGGTCCACTGATGAATACAGAGAAAACTCTAACGGGGTTAGATACAACAAAATGAAAATAAATCATCAAGAAGCGGTAACCTTCTAGCTTAAACAGAACCACTTATTATGCTTAAGTTTGCCACACTTATCATTTATTGACTTCACAACAAATTTTTACACCGTAGCCATTGGTAACTTGTTGGAGAATATTTTTGGTTATCAAAATGACGAAAAGGATTGTCCTACCTGAATATTTGTAAATCTTCCCATCTTTGAAATGCTACATTGCTATCACCCTTAAGGGATGTTCAGACTTTGTCTGCTGACCTTTCTGAAGCTGCCTTACACCAGGCTTGAGGTGGGAGAAATGAAGAAACCTCCTTCAGTGCAGTAGACATAAAAAATTTCTAGCTCCCCAACCTTGTCCACTTTCAATTTTCACCATTGATGGAGACAGAATTGTCAGGAAATTACTGGGTTTTTAGATTGTATCTTGAAATTGCTGTCATACTTCTCTTGTTTTATGTGGTGCATAGCCTTGGATGCATTGCTTTCCATTAGCACATAAATAAGATATACATGGGATGATTGATGGGGCCATGTTACCACTGGTTGTGCAGTGAATGATACCTTTTTGGAATTATGGTCAGATCTGTCAATCCAACTATAAATTGTTTCATTTTGACTGATGATAAACCAGGTTTTGAACAATTTCTTAATCTCCAAACATATGTTTTTGTTGCAAAATGCCCCTTGCTTATTGAAGATTGATAGTATAGGCTTTTGTTACTTGTGAGTTTTTGGCTTTAATTGTCTGCATATAATAGAGTAAGTACCTTTTTGGCAGGCAGAAGTTTCCAAATTGAATGAAGAAGTTTATCAATTAAAATCCGTGGTGAGATCGCTAATTCATGCTATGGCTTTGACTTTCAGTTTGAATTCACCAGTATTTTTGATAGCATAGAACTTTGGGGTGGCAGGAAAAAAGTCTTGGTTACTCATCTTTGTAAAACCATTGGAAATGATCTATTAATTAACTGCTTGTTATCATTCACTTTCAGGGATGCTTTTATTTCTTTATTTTTTCAAAAAATTTGTATTCTAAATTGATGCATAGGGAGCTTTATGATAGTATTGAATTCATGGAATTGGATTGACTGAATGCTGGATTTGATTCTTTCAGTTGGAAGCGTTAAATAGTGGTAATGGAATTAATCCAAAATTGTTTAGAGGGAGAACTAGCAAATCCTCCAAGATGATTCCCAATGACCCTATGGATATCCAGGGAAGAGAGAAAGTCAAAGATGCCATGATTTATGGATGGAGTTCATATGAGAAGTATGCTTAGGGCCATGACGAACTTCAGGTTTGCTGCATACTTTTCATTATAATTGTATTCTAGCCTTTCTTAGATGTGATCATATAGCTCTATAAGTTATTGGATTTAATGAGCCAGCTTTTGCATTCTCCTTTGTCTGAATGTGTAGTGGTTGCACTTTAACCTTTGGTCAATGTCTTTGCTTGGTCCAATCCAAAGAGAGGCCTTCTGTGCTTTGCCCATTCTAATGTCATTCTTTCTTTGCTTACCAGCCGCAAACAAAGAATGGTGTTGATAGCTTTGGTGGTCTCGGAGCAACTATTGTAGACTCTCTCGAGACATTATTTATAATGGGTCTGGATGAACAGTTCCAAAGGGCTAAAGAGCGAGTAACTTTATATGATTGTCTGCATTGATTTAGGACACCAGCCCATATTCCTTTTTCCTTTTCCAGTTGCATCACAGCTTACTTTCTTCTTTTCTCATAGTGAGACCTAGCAATTAACTCCAGTATTTGGCTGTGATGTGGAAGTGATTTCCCTTCTTCAAAGCAACTGTTTCACCTCAGAACAGTCATACCAACCAATCATGAGAAAAAATAGGGACATGATATTGTAGGCACAGAATAACCCTCAAAGAAAGTGCAAAACAACAAAAGAAAAAGAAAGGAAACCAGTTTTAGGTTATCCAACAATCAGGTTGTAGTGTGGAATTTAAAACTGTGCTAAAATAGACACAGAAAAGGGAAAGGTTACACTCACCAACGGTGTGGCTCTGTGGAATGGAACTCTGGAATATCCTTGCTCTGCAACTCTTCTGTGTTGTGGCTATTCCTAGGTCATGTAATTGCAATTTTCTTATTTCAAGTGAAAGGCATCAACTATTGTCCCACCATGCTATTTTCTTGCTCATGCAAACATGGGCTACTAAATTGGAATACACAGAGGCTTTTGATTTGGTGCTGTTGTTATACATTCAACCCAGCCACACACTGAAACCTTTCTATTTACTATTCTACGATTTTGATTGTTTCCTTTGCCAGCAAATACCTTTGCTGACTGCAAAAATTAGAAAGCCATTTAAATTCTTTTTATTTTGGTAAGTGAGATTTGAGATCTGTGCTTTATTTGTGCTGATCAAAATGTTATGGTAATGAGGGTTAACCCAAAATTAGGTTAACTTTGGGTTGTCAAAACAGATGTTGAGTTTCACCATACTGAACCAAAAGACATGCAAGCCTTTTTAATATTTTTTTGCATAACATGTACCTACTATACTAAATAGTGTTCTGTGCTTTCTGTCTCCCTCTCTCCATTCTGTTTGGTTTTATGGGAAAGTTGTTTTGTAATATTCTTTCTCTTCAGTTATTTCTCCAGGTCTCTTTTGTTTTCACAAGAAAAACCACTTCATTCTCCCCCTCTCTGGCCTTTCACTTAAATTCAACTGCGATCCTTGATATTCATTATCTGCTTGATTTAGCAATTTGTAATATGTTGCTTTTGTTAATATTGATGATTGAGATCTTTCTTGATATTAATGTGCCAATTTTTTAGGTGGGTTGCAAACTCTTTGGACTTTAACAAGAATCATGATGCTAGTGTGTTTGAGACAACCATAAGGTTGCGATATCAGGTTTAATCTATTGCTAATTTCATGTCATCTTCTGATAACTATTGTCAACCATAGCAATGCTGCATTGTCTTGCTTTGACATAGTATGAGAGATCAACTATTCTGATGACATATCTTTCTCTTTAATCTAAATCCAGGGTTGTAGGTGGACTACTTAGTGCTTATGATCTTTCAGGGGACAAAATATTCCTTCAAAAGGCCAGAGATATTGCTGATAGATTGTTTCCTGCATGGAATACCCCTACTGGGATTCCTTATAACACCATTAACTTGGCGCATGGAAATGCACACAACCCTGGGTGGACTGGTGTAAGTAGCTATTTCTCTAGATGCAGCAATTTCTTTGTGTCTGTCTAATTTGGCTGATGTGATTCTGTCTGCTATAACCTGGAGAGTTCCATTCCTTGTGGTTTGATCTTCTTTTTCTTGTGACCTGTTTCTTGAAGGTACCCTGCTGCTGGAACTCTGACCTCCAGCACTGATGTCACTTCAAATTTCTTTTGTTTACATGCTGTTAGTTTATTGTTCTGCTATTTTTTGCTTTTTAAATATTTGGTTGCATAGGGAATAACATTCTAATTTGTATGCCCTGCATAATGCTGCTTTCTACTCCTAATTGTCGGAACCTATGCAGCATGAATCTTTCTAATTTGCTGGCATGTCTTTTCAATATTTTCTTGGTTGCTTTTAGATATTGCACGAAAAAATTTCTGTCTGGCTGGCTTAGTATTGTGTTGAGATGTCGATAGGATACTCCTTGATGGCATACAACAAATGAATTAGTTGTTTTTGCTGTCTTTCTTGTTCCCAGGGAAGCAGTATTCTTGCAGATTCTGGCACAGAGCAGCTTGAATTTATTGCTCTCTCTCAAAGAACAGGAGACCCAAAGTATCAGCAGAAAGTATGTTGCTCCCATTGTGGACTACCATATCTAATTTGTTTGCACTTGTCATTATTGCATTGAAATGGAAAATTTGCAGCCATATTCACTATTGTCGTGTGCCTTTGTCTTCAAAATTATTATGGGCTTAAAACATTCTTGATTTTGATAAAAATCAAATGAATGGGTTCAATCCATTACTTGACCTATTGAGAAATGGTTATGCTAGTTAGTTTGTTGGTTGCCAATTGATTGGTATGAAAAAATTTTCATGGTGGTGGATCTTTCAGGCAGAGAAGGTTATAACAGTGCTTAATAAAACATTTCCTGATGATGGTCTGCTTCCAATCTATATTAATCCCCATACGGGAACTGGATCATACTCCACAATAACTTTTGGTGCAACTTTTGACTGCATGAAAATTTAAATAGATGACGAGTGTTCATCTACTTTACGTTCAGTCATCAATCAATAACATTACTTTCAACTTGAGCTGAAATCATATTCCTAATTTGTTGTATTCTAAAACTTGATTGCAGCTTTTATGAGTATTTGCTCAAGGTTTGGATTCAAGGGAACCGAACTTCAGCTGTGAGAGGCTATAGGTGATACATTTTATTGTTCTAAGATTTCTTTCTCTTCTATTAATCTACCATTTGATGCTTGAAATGCACAAAATATTAAGTTTGCATTGTGAGTGGTGCCACAATTGATTGCTGTCTATATGGTTTAGCTGCTGATTTGAAATCAAAGAATTATATTTTTTTCTTTTCAGTATGGATATCTTAGGGTGTTGAACTGGTGATTATATATAAAACAGAAAATGAAGTTATTTCACTAGTGCATCAAAAAGAACAAATCTATTCTCTTTCTCCCCCTCCATGTTGGATGGGAGAGTGTGAAAGCAGTGATAGGTGGTTCTTGGCTTTGTGTGCTGTGGAGATTTAACCCATTGGAATAGTGTAATTTGGCCAAATTTGATCTGGATATTGAAGCATTTATAGATCTGGATATTTGTGTTTTGATGAGGTCCAGCATGCTTACAGTGGAGAGTCAAAGCCAGATGATCAAAAACAGAAAGCTTTAAGTTTAAGTGCATATTGTGACGGATGGACGTATCAAAGTAATGGGTTGGTTTTTAGGTATAACCCAACTCTTACATCGGATGAGAAGAGGGGGATATTGGGCCATATAAACGTGGGTGTTACACACCCGACAGGCTGCTTTTTAGGGAGAAAGTAATAGCTCGTGACAAGTGGTATCAGAGCCGACCCAACCCTGATTCTGGTGTTTTCCGCCAAGCGCTCCACGTGAAAGGAGTAGGCAGGGGAGGTCCTGATTTCCAACGAGGATGATGGATTCAGTGGGGTCCTTAGATATGATCCGACTCTCACATTAGATAAGGCCTTTTAAGGAGAAAGTAATGGCCCTATGACAGCATGCTTACAGTGGAGAGTCAAAGCCAGATGATAAAAAACAGAAAGCTTTAAGTTTAAGTGCATATTGTGACGGATGGACGTATCAAAGTAATGGGTTGGTTTTTAGGTATAACCCAACTTTTACATCGGATAAGAAGAGGGGGATATTGGGCCATATAAATGTGGGTGTTACACACCTGATAAGCTGCTTTTTAGGGAGAAAGTAATGGCTCCTGACAAGTGGTATCAGAGCCGACCCAACTCTGATTCTGGTGTTTTCCGCCAAGCGCTCCACGTGAAAGGAGTAGGCAGGGGATGTCCTGATTTCCAACGAGGATGATGGATTCGGTGGGGTCCTTAGGTATGATCCGACTCTCACATTGGATAAGGCCTTTTAGTGAGAAAGTAATGGCCCTATGACAGTATATTTCCTTCCTCTCTCTGTTTTTTATTTTTTTTGAGACAATAACACATGCTTCCTCTTTGATTTGCAATGATATCCCATTATTCTTTCATTTCTCTTTATTTTCTCTATTTTGGTTGAATATTTGAAACCTAATATCTCAAGCTGTGTTCTTTTGTATCTCTTCTGGTTTTAAATTTTTATGTGGGATCTTGGAAACAGAGAAATATGGGAAAAGTCAATGAAAGGTCTTTTAAGGTTGGTGAGGAGGACAACACCATCATCTTTTGCTTACATTTGTGAGAAGAGTGGAGACATGCTGAGTGACAAGGTAATATTTAATTTCCATTAATTATTCATAACAATATATTTATGTTTTCCATTACTTCCATTTGCTCACATAGAGGAAAACATAGTGTTAATGTTAAATCCTTCTCATATGTCCTCCTCCTTGTACATGCAGATGGATGAACTAGCGTGTTTTGCTCCAGGAATACTGGCTTTAGGATCATCTGATTATGGGCCTGCTGACTCACAGAAATTTCTTTTGCTAGCAGAAGAGGTATTCTTTATAAAAAACTGGCTTTATATTTATGCAATTTTACTTGCACAGAATTTTCTCAGACTAGCATAGCTTGACCTCAATCCTCACAAAGAACCTAGTTGAAAGAATCTTTCCTTCTTTTCCCACAAAGGGGTCTGATTTGGTTAATGGTTGGAGCCTTTCATCTTCCATTTATGTACCAGTTTGTTTACGTGCACACGTACACATACTTCACAAACATGTCATGGATGTGTAAAATGTGTGTGTGTGTGTGAGGGTGCTCATGCAATTTTTTCTCATCCTTGCACAGCTTGCCTGGACATGTTATAACTTCTACCAATCTGCACCAACAAAACTGGCTGGAGAGAATTATAATAAATTGTTCCATCCTCTGACTGTTTCCCATGTGAAACTGTCAGGACATGAGTGTGGGTATGTCACGGAATATATTGAGACCTGAAACAGTGGAATCCCTCTCTTATCTGTGGCGCTTAACGGGCAACAGGACGTATCAGGAGTGGGGTTGGAATATTTTCCAAGCGTTTGAAAAGAATTCTCACATGAAATCAGGATATGTTGGACTGAAGGATGTAAGGGGTCATAAAAATGCATTATACCTTCTCTGTCTTTTCTTTTTACCTGGGACATTCTAATAAGGACATCATTCTACTTATCACTCTCTCAACTGTTTGGCACCTATAAGGTTCAATTTCTCACTAAATTATTGCATTTTTTATTTTAAGGTGGCAATTTTATGCAATTATTCTCGATTGAGGGCTCTTAGGCCATGCCAGGGGTCTTTTTCTTGGGCACCTATTGTTCATCATTGCTTTCAAAAGCTAGACCCAGTGACCATTCTAGATGATATACACTCTTCATTTTCTAACCTATCTTGAGGATGCTTTTCTCATATTGTTTTTCCCATTTTTGAGTCTTGTCCTGAGATTAAATCTCGAGACCTCCAAGAAGGATGGCTTGGCCTTTAACCACTAAGGTGTCCTCTAAGGGATTCTTGTTCCTATTTTTTTTAGATTCAAATTCGTAGATATAAAGGTACAGTACTTATAGGATTTCCATATTGCAGGCATAATTGACTAAATTTCTCCGAAGAAATGGTTAACTACTTATTTTCTCTCTCATTTTTTGTTTTGATCTTTACTTAGCATGCAAGATGCTGATGCACAAAATTGGTTAGTTTTCTTGCTGCATGGATGCTAATACCGGTATTGGTATTTTCAGGTCAATACCGGAGTTAAAGACAACATGATGCAAAGCTTTTTCCTGGCAGAGACACTGAAATATTTCTACCTTCTTTTTTCACCACCTTCAGTTGTCTCATTAGACGAGTGGGTGTTCAACACAGAAGCCCGTCCCCTTAGAATTGTGACTCGCCGCGATGGGGAAATTGTGAGACAATCTGAGAAACAGACAAGTAAGAGTGGCAGCAGGAGAGAAGGTAAGTTTGATACTCATTAAGGGTTCATTAGTTGATCGTAAGGAGTCTATTTGCTGCCTGTTTTCTCGGACTATAATGGCCATTGTTGTTGAACTTAGATTAGAGGCCGCATGGAGTAGTCTTCCCATTGCTGTCAAATGAGGTTCAACAGGGTCACTCCATTGCAGGCTGATGGAAATCGCTGTTATTAATGGCGCCGAAACGTTGCAACCACCTGATAGATTGTGTACCATATAAACAGTTAATTCCTAATTAGCATAAGATTATTTGTAATTTTTGGAACAACACCAGCCGTCTCTGTGTTGGTCTCCCATCTTTCTGGTATGTTTCTACAGTGTAGCTCTTTAATTTTGCAAGTTATGATGCAAATTCGTGGTTGATGTACCATTTTCTTTGTATCTAAGTGTTGTCAAATACATATTACATCGTTTACCACCCAAGAAAAAAAGAAAATTATATGATAATTTTAATAATAAAGTCGAGTAGACCGCGTAAAACTTGGGTTATAAAATTTGGGGCGGACTGATAGTGCTTGGAAAAAATTGGCATTGATATGACGTGCTGTTGGTTTTACGACTTTATGCAAGTGACTTCATGACGTGTTGTTGGGTTTAGGACTTCATGGAAGTGACTTCATGACGTGCTGTTGGGTTTAGGACTTCATGGAAGTGACTTCGTGACGTGCTGTTGGGTTTACGACTTCATGCAAGTGACTTCGTGACGTGCTGTTGGGTTTAGGGCAAGTGACTTCGTGACGTGCTGTTGGGTTTACGACTTCATGCAAGTGACTTCGTGTTGGTCTCCCTTGAATCTTGTCTTAATTTTAATTTAATTTTTAAATCTTAACACAATAAATTAAGTTCTTTAATTTTAATCGAAACTTGATTTGCTGCCTTGATTTGGATCCACTGCTATAAGACCCCTTATTTGCTGCCTGTGCCAAATCGCGCCAGTGCTATAAGACCATTGTTATGGAACATAAAGATTAGAAGCCTCATGGAGTAGAGTGTTCCCGTTGATGTAAAATGTGGTTCAACAAATTTTCTCCATTCCAGGCTGATAGAAATTGTTGTATTTAATAGCAAGAAACCTTTGCAGCCACCCGATGGATTGTGCACCACATAAAACAATTTATTCCTAATATTTTATACGGCAAGCCCCGAATTAGGTCTTTGGTGTACTGACAATTCATAATTTTATTTTCGGAACAACACCAGCTTTAAGTCTTAATATCTTTTCAGTCATCACCGTGTCGGTTTCTCATCATTTTGGTGTGTGCTCTCAGCGTGGCTCTTTAATTTCGGGCAAATTTCTGGATTGACACAAACACGATGCTTACATTCTTATATTTTTGAAAGCAAATCGTAAGCTATGATGCAAGTTCACGGTAGAATGCATATTTACATATAATAATTTTGCAAACATGTATATAGTGTAAAAATTTAATAAATAACCATTGCACAAGGGCGAACTCGTGAGTTTATTTGGGAGAGACAAAATTGACCGGCACGAATGTGATGCAGAAGTCAGGGTGTCCCATTTCCAAATGAAGTTGATCACACCAAGTAAATCCAGCTTCGTCCACTTTTCGGTTGATCTTATCGTGTTTAAAACGCCGCATAAATGGGATGTATAAATTGTGGTAATAAAGATCATATTTTTTTTTCTATAAATCTCATCTTAATCTTGATTGTAAAATGTATGCTATAAATTAAAGATGTAATATTTTTTATAAATTGAAGTGTTGTTGAACACATATTACATCATTTACTAGCAAACCAATAAAAGATATACGATAATTTTGCAATGCAAGTTTATATATAGATAAACATTACACAAGGCCAATCTCTTAATTTTTTTTCCGGACGAGATAAAATTCGCTGACACGAACATCGCTTGCAGGCTGGCAGAAAATTTTGATGAAACTTCGCATGATTTTCGTTAAAAAAAAAGAAAAAGAAAAAGAGAGCGTGACTTAAAGGGCTGACGCAAAAGTCGTTTGCAGGTTAGCAGAAAAAATTGATGAAACTTCGCATGATTGCCACCGAAAAAGAGGAAGGGTCAATGGACTCTCAGATAAATTGCTGATCAAGGTGGTTTCTTGTGCTATAGTTGCCTATTCTCTCAATAGAGGTGGAGAGTCTCCTCAATTCTTCCACCTGCACGCACTGCCCTCTTAATTACGAGTTATAATTATCCGATGGCTTTGGCTTCCTCTTCTTCTTCCTCTCCCTCTAGTTTTCCAGCCACCCACAACCTCAATCAGCCTCAATGGAAGTATGACGTCTTCTTGAGCTTCAGGGGTGAAGACACTCGCGACAATTTCATCAGCCATCTCCTCGCTGCCTTGTCTCAAAATGGCGTTGAGACCTTTACAGACTACCAGCTTCGTAGAGGAGACGAAATCGCTCCAGCCCTTTTGCAAGCAATCCAAGAATCAAACGTTGCTGTCGTCGTTTTCTCCAAAGACTATGCGTCTTCTTCCTGGTGTTTGGACGAACTCGTCGAGATCATGGAATGTCGTGACACTCGCGGACAGATTGCCATGCCAGTGTTCTATCGTGTGGATCCATCCGATGTGAGGAAACAGACTGGGAGCTTCGCTGAAGCGTCTGATGGTAAACGCAAGAGAAATTTCGAGATCAACTCCAAAAAGGTCCCCAAATGGAAGGATGCGTTGACCAGGGCTGCCAATCTATCCGGGTGGGATTCCAATGTCATCAGGTAACTTTGCAAGGTTCAAGTTTCGGTTAATTGTAGGCTCAGTGAAAAACTATAAGTTGACTCGTTTCAACGCCACCTAGCTAGTTCATTGAAATGGAATCCGTGCTGGCCCCTTTTGAATTTTAACAATTGATAACGTTCATGGCATTTTTATGCAGAATTGCTACAAAACGTAGTTGATTTGCACCTGAAACATATAGAACACCCAAAAGAAACATCAAGTAATGTCTACAAGTACGTTGTAACAACAATGTGCATTGCATGGTCACGAAACTTTGGCTTATTTATGGCAGGCCAGAGCGTAAACTTGTTGACGAAATTGTGAAAGATGTTTTGGCGAAACTGAATCAAGCAGTGCCTTTGCCTACGGGCTTGGATTGTCTGGTGGGAATAAATTCACGCCTTGAGCAAATCAAAAGCATACTGGCTATTGGGTCCCAAGACGCTCGCATTATAGGGATTTGGGGCATGGGCGGTATAGGCAAAACAACTCTGGCTGAAACTATTTTTAACCAGATTTCATGTCAGTTTGAAGGTTGCTGCTTTCTTAAAAACGTTAGGGAAGAATCAGAAAGAAGTGGCATGCAAAAGTTACTAGAGGAGCTCACGTCGCAGGCATTGGGGGATAGGCATATTAAAATTTATACATCCAGCATCGGACCTGGAATATCTTTAATTAGAAGACTCTGCCGCAAACAGATATTAGTTGTTCTTGACGATGTTGATGATCCGCAACAATTAGAATGTTTAGTTGGAAATCCTTGTTGGTTTGGCCCAGGAAGCAAGATTATCGTAACAAGCAGAAATAAACAAGCTTTTGAAAGCAGGGTTGATTATATATATGAGGTCAAGCCATTGAATGACTGTGCAGCTCTTCAACTTTTTAGTCAGTATGCCTTCAAGCAAAATCATCCCCTAGAAGGTCACAAGCCCCTGTCAGATGAGGTTGTCAGATATTGTCAGGGCCATCCTTTGGCCCTTAAAGTTCTGGGCTCCTCCTTATTTGGCAGGAACTTAGATCAGTGGGAAAGTGCTGTGAATAAACTGAAAAAGGTGCCCAGGAATGAGATTCAAAAGGTGCTGAAAATTAGTTACGACAGCCTGGATAGAGAAGAGAAGGAAATCTTTCTTCACATTGCGTGTTTCTTTAAAGGTTATGGCAGGTTTACCGTGATACAAATATTGAATCGTTGTGGCTTTTCTGCGGAGATTGGAATACAGGATCTGATTGACATGTCCCTGATAACTTGGATGCATTCAAGGCTAGAAATGCATGATCTATTGCAAGAAATGGGTAGAGAATTTGTGCGTGAGGAATCAAAGGAGCCAGGTGAACGCAGCAGACTGTGGGATCCACAAGATATATATCAAGTATTCAAAAATAACACGGTAAGATTCTAAATGCAATTGTTATAAAAAATCCAATTCAGCTTCCATTCATACTCATAGTTGCTTTTCTTGTTATTTTCCAGGGAACGAGAAAAGTTGAAGGCATATTTCTCAATACGAGTAAGCTCAGTAGAGAGATCCACTTGAATCCTAAAGCCTTTGAAAACATGCCTAACTTGAAATTTCTAAAAATCTACTATACAGAGTTTGTGGAAGGTTCAATGTTTGTGAAAGGGTTGCAGGTGCACATTTCTGGGGGCCTTGATTATCTTCCCAATGAGCTGAGGTATCTTTATTGGCAAGGATATCCATTGGAGTATTTGCCGGCAGTTTTTTGCCCTGAGAATATCCTGTCGATTGAGTTACCTCTTAGCAACATTAGAGGACTTTTGAAAGAAGCAGAGGTACAAATTACTCATATTAAAGGCCTTTTTCTATAGAGCAAAAGCTCTCTTTGATTTACTAATCAATGACACTTAATTATCTTTCACTACATGCAGCCTGAGAGTATTGTTAGGCATTGCTCATCCTTGAGGCAATTCAGTAACCTCACGCACTTGAGTTTGACGAACTGCACAAACTTGAGGAGTCTTCCAAATCTTGTTGATATTAGATATTTAGATACTCTTGAACTCTGGGGTTGCTCAGGACTCATTATGTTTCCACAGGTCTCAAGGAACATAAAGTACCTGTACTTAAATGGCACTGCAATAAAGGAAGTGCCTTCCTCTGTTGAGTATATGGATCAACTTGTCAATTTGAGTTTACAGCACTGCTCCGAGCTTGTGAGCTTCCCAGCCGACATTTCCAAGTTAAAATGTCTTGAGTCTCTCGACCTGTGGGGTTGTTTTAAGTTGAAGGTGTTTCCGGAAATCCGGGAGAGCATGGGTAATCTAGAGGATCTTTATTCTGGCCACATGGCTATTAAAGAGCGACCATCCCGTGTGGACAATCTAAAAGGGCTAACTGATCCATTAACGTCGTGGTTGGAGAAGTGTTGTTTAAAATTGTCTGGTTTAAGTTCGTTATCGTTAGCAGATTGTAATCTGGAGCAATTACCTGCTGGCCTCGGGTGTCTATCCTCTTTAAAGAGATTAGCTTTAGGAGGGAACAACTTTGAGAGTATCCCTGAAAGCATCAAACAACTTACTCAACTCGAAATTCTTCAAATATGGAACTGCCGAAGGCTTCAATCTTTGCCAGAGCTTCCAGCGAGCTTATATTGGCTAAGTGCGAGTGGTTGCACATCATTAGAAGACGTATTTTCCCTTGATCAACTACTTTTTGATGCGCCATTTTTAGAACTCATAGTCGACTTACCGAAATGCTTCAAAGTGGATAAAAGCCGAAGAGATCCCATCTCTCGGTTCAGGAGTCGTTATTCAGCGAAGCGCGTGAGAGTCGGCATTAACTATGTAATGACCCCCGCCAATCTCTCACTCTCCCTGTCTCTCTCTGTTTTCTTGTTGTTTATTCACTGCTTATATTATGTCATGCCTTTTGTTTTTGTGCTACAGTCTTTTGGGAGCCCTAAGGTTTGGTTCTGTTATCCGGGGGATAGAATTCCAGAGTGGTGCGTGAATCAAAGCACGGGAGACACTGTCAGGATCCCACTTCCCTCAAATTGGCTCAACGATGCCTTCTTTGGATTTATTTTTTGCCTTGCCATCGTTGGTGCTTTCGATTTTTTTCCGGTTCGCATAGAGATCCGCCTCAACTGGCATTTTGGAGACGATTGCGATGACGGCAGTGATTTCTATGATTTGTGGCTTCATTTAGGTGGTCTGAAGCAAACGGATGGTGAGCACGTCGTGCTGCTGCATGATTGGGAAGTGTCTGACCGTATTAAGGACCGGATTCGCCCTCGCCTCACCCAACGTTCGTACGACGCCGTCTCGATTGACTTCCGTGTTGCGTTTCGCGAAGGATCCTATACGGAGGTGAAGAAGTGGGGGGCCATTCCATGGTATGCCCAGGATTGAGGAGTACAATTCAGCTTAGCCTTCTACTGCCTACCTTTTTCGTGATTCCATCCCTTTCTTTCACCCTGCCCCCCACCTTAATGACAACTCGTTTCTGTCGCCGACCCAAAACACTTGGGACATCAAGGAACACGCCATCAACACGGCCACCATGAATGAAAGAAAGAAAGAAAGAAGCTCGTTTCTTTCGCTCAGTCTGTTGGGTTTTCCTCTTGCAATTGACACACAAACGTTTTGTTCTGTTGGAAAACTATCAGAAGCACAGCATAATTGCCATCAATTTCAATCCATCGCCGCGGTAGGTTTTCCTTTTTCTTTTTCTCCCATGGACAGATTGCTAGTCCGGTATTCTATGGTGTGTATCCATCATATGTCGGGAAACAAACTGGCAGTTTCTCTAAACTATTTGGCCATAACTGCAAGCGAAATTTTGACATCAACTCCGAAGACAGTGGAGACATGCATAGTGACAAAGTAATATTTAGTTTCCATTAATTATTCTTGACAATATATTTATGTTTTCCATTACTTTCATTTGCTGACACAGAGAAAAACAGAGTGTTGATGTTGAATCCATCTCATGCGTCCTTCTCCTTGTACATTTAGATGGATGGCCTAGCGTGCTTTGCTCCCGGAATACTGGCTTTAACAGCATCTGATTATGGGCCTGCCGACTCACAGAAATTTCTTTCACCGGCAGAAAAGGTATTCTTTATCAACAACTGGCTTTATATTCGTGCAATTTTACCTGGACAGAATTTTCTGAGAGTAGCAAAGCTTGACCTCCATCTTCACGAAGAACCTAGTTGAAAGGATCTTTCCTTCCTTTTCCACAAAGGGGTCCGATTTGGTTAATATTTGAAGCCTTTCACCTTCTATTTACATACCAGTTTGTTTATGCACACGTACACTGACATAATTCACAAGCATGTCATGGATCGATGTAATGGATTTGTGTGTTTGTGTGTGAGGGCCCTCGCATAATTTTTTCTCATCCTTGCACAGCTTGCCTGAACATGTTTTAAGTTCTACCAATCTACACCAACAAAACTGGCTGGAGAGAATTATTCTTTTCATTCTGGACAAGTTAGTTATCCTTAGCTTCATGATGTAACAATATATTGTACCATCCTCTGACTGTTTCCCCTATGAAACTGTCAGGACATGATATATCGAGACCTGAAACAGTTGAATCCCTCTTTAATCTGTGGCCCTTAACAAGGACGTGTCAGGTGTGGGGTTGGAATATTTTCCAAGTCTTTGAAAGGACTTCTCGCATTGAATCAGGATTTGTTGGGCCGAAGGATGTGAGGGGTCATAAAACCACATTATACCTTCTCTATCTTTTCTTTCGACCTGGGATATTCTAGTAAGGACATCATTCTACATATCTCTCTCTTTAACCATTTGGCACCTGTAAGGTTTGATTTCTCACTAAAAATTTTATGCAATTATTCTTGATGAGGGCTCTAAGGGTATGCCAAGGATCTTTTTCCTGCGCACCTATTGTTTATCATTGCTTTCAAAAGCTAGACCCAGTGACCATTCTGGATAGTATACTCTTATCTTTTCACATATCTTGGGGATGCTCTTCTCGCGTTGTTTTTCCCTTTTTTGAGTATATTAGGAAATTTATTAGGTCATGACTCTCCCTCTTTGTTTAAATCTCACAACCCTAACCCTAGGATTAAATCCTACAAGGATGTCTTGGTCTTTAACCACTAGGGTGTCCTCTAAGGGACTGTTATTACTAATTTCTCTATATTCAGGTTTGTAGATATAAAGTTACAGTACTTATAGGATTTCTATATTGCTGGCATAATTGACTAAATTTCTCCCAAGCAATGGTTAACTACTTATTTTCTCTCTTATTTCTTCTTTATCTTTACTCAGTATGCAAGACAGCAATGCACAAATTTGGTTAGTTCTCTTGCTGCATCAATGCTAAACTGGCCAAGTATCGGTATTTTCAGGTCAATACCGAATTTCAAAGACCACATGATGCAAAGCTTTTTTTCCCGCAGATACTGAAATATCTCTACCTTCTTTTCTCACCTCCTTCAGTTGTCTCATGAGAAGAGTGGGTGTTCTACACAAAAGCCCACCCCTTAGAATTGTGACCCACCACCATGGGGAAATTTTGGGACAATGAGAGAAACAGACAATTAAGAGTTGCGGCAGGAAAGGTAATTTGATACTCATTAAGGGGTCGTTAGCTGATCATAAGGGGTCTATTTGCTGCCTGTTTTCTAGGTTGAACTCGTTCAATGATTTTGGGGCATTGATCTGGATGCAAAGCAGGAGGACTATGAAGACCACTGTTGTTGAACTTAGATTAGTGGCCTCAAGGAGTTGTGTTCCCCTTGCTGTCAAATGAGGTTCAACAAGTTTACTCCATTGCGGATAGAAATCGCTGTTATTAATAGCGAGGAAACATTGCAACCTCCCGATAGATTGTGTACCATATAAACGGTTCATTCCTCCTAATATCTTATACGGAAAGTCCCCAAAGTAGCATAAGATGGTCTTTGGTGTACTGATTATTTGTAATTTTTGGATCAACACCAGCTATAAATCTAAAAATCTTCCTAGCTATCTCCTCTTGATCTCTCTTGTTTCTGGTATGTGGTTGCAATGTGGCTCTTTAATTTTGGGCAAATTCTGGAGTGACGTATACATGATGCTCACATTCTTACATTTTTAATTACAAATAGCAAGTTTCGTCGTAGATGTACCATTTTTATTGTATCTAAGTGTGGTTAAAGACATATTACTTCTTTTACTGCCCCAAAAATATTTATATAATAATTTTATATAATTGTATATGATGTAAATACTACAGAGTTGATTTTGTATAAAATTAAATGACATGAATATGATGTAAAAATTAAAATGTCTAATCGGTGATATATTTGTCTCCTAAATTTTACTTTAATTTTAATTTATTATTTATTAAGTTGTCTAATTTTAATTTTAATTTTAATTTTATTTTACAAATTAAAATTTTTTTATGTCATTAAATTATTTATCTTATTTTTTTGACTATTTTTAAAGTAAATAATTATAAAAAATAACGTTATCATAATTATAAAATATAAATTATAACTTAATTTATTGTAAAAGACGCAGTGTTTTCTATGAATTCAAGTGTTCTTAAACACAAATTACGTCGTGTACTTCGAAACCACTAATAATTTTGTAAACTCATATGTACTATAAAAATCTATTAAAATTTGTCATTTAGGTGCTGAAATAAAGACATATTACATCGTGTACTTCATAAAGGGTCTATTTGCTGCCGGTGTGATCGGTTGAGAACCCATCCAATGATTCCGAGGCATTGATATTGTTATGGAACTTACGATTAGAGGCCTCGTGGAGTAGTGCTCCCATTGATGCAAAATGCGGTTCAACAAATTTTCTCCGTTCCAGGCCGACAGAAATCGTTGTATTTAATAGGAAGGAACCTTTGGCAGCCACCTGATAGATTGTGCGCAATAGAACTATTCTCTTCCTAATATTTGATACGGCAAGCCCCAAATTAGGTCTTCGGTGTACCGATAATTCATAATTTTTGGAACAACCCCAGCTTTTAACTGTTAATTTCTTGTTAGTCATCACCGTGTCGGTTTCCCATCTTTTTGGTGCGTGCTCCCAGCATGGCTCTTTAATTTCGGGCAAATTTCTGGATTGACACAAACACGGTGCTTACATTTTTTTTATATTTTTAAAAGCAAATCGTAAGCTATGACGCAACTTCGTAGAAGAAGACATATTTTACATATAATAATTTTATAAACTTGAGCATAGCGTAAAAATTTATTAAATAACCATTACACAAGGGTGATCTCGTAATTTTAATTGTAAAATATAATTTATGATGTAATATTTTTTATAAATTGAAGTGTTGTTAAACACATATTACATCATTTATTACCAAACCAACAAAAGTATATGATAATGATGCAAGTTTCTATTTAGATATACAAAATTGGCCGACAATAATTTGATGAAATTTCACATGATTGACATTAAAAAAAAAAAACAGAAAAAACGAAAAAGGGTGCACCGTGAGTCAATGGGCTCGCTGATAAATTGCTGACCAAGGTAGTTTCTCGGGCTATAGTCGCCTATTCTCTCAGAACTCAAAGGAGGCGAAGAGTCTCTTCAATTCTTCCATCTGCACGCACCGCCCTCTTAATTATGAGTTATAATTATCCGATGGCTTTGGCTTCCTCTTCCTCTTCCTCTCCCTCTAGTTTTCCAGCCACCCACAACCTCAATCGGCCTCAATGGAAGTATGACGTCTTCTTGAGCTTCAGGGGTGAAGACACTCGCGACAATTTCATCAGCCATCTCCTTGCTGCCTTGTCTGAAAAAGGGGTTGAGACCTTTACAGACTACCAGCTTCGTAGAGGAGACGAAATCGCTCCGGCCCTTTTGCAAGCAATCCAAGAATCAAACGTTGCTGTCGTCGTTTTCTCCCAAGACTATGCGTCTTCTTCCTGGTGTTTGGACGAACTCGTCGAGATCATGGAATGCCGCGACACTCGCGGACAGATTGTCATGCCAGTTTTCTATCATGTGGATCCATCCGATGTGAGGAAACAGACTGGGAGCTTCGCTGCAGCGTCTGATCGTAAACGCAAGAGAAATTTCGAGATCAACTCCGACAAGGTCCGAAAATGGAAGGATACGTTGACCCATGCTGCCAATCTATCCGGATGGGATTCCAATGCCATCAGGTAACTTTTCAAGGTTCAAGTTTCAGTTAATTATACGCTGAGTGAAAAACTGTAAGTTGACTCGTTTCAACCCCACCTAGCTAGTTCGTTGAAATGGAATCCGTGCTGGCCCCTTTTGAATTTTAAACGTTCGTGACATTTTTATGCCTCAAAGTTTCATAATTGCTACAAAACGTAGTTAATTTGCAACTGAAACATATAGAACACCCCAAAGAAACGTTAAGTAATACCTACAGGTATGCTGTAACATCAACGTGCATTGCATGGTTATGAATCTTTGGCTTATTTATGGCAGGCCTGAGCGTAAACTTCTTGACGAAATTGTGAAAGATGTTTTGGTGAAACTGAATCCAGCATTGCATTCGCCTACGGGCTGGGAGCGCCTGGTGGGAATAAATTCACGCCTCGAGGAAATCAAAAGTCTACCGGCTAGTGGGTCAAATGACCCTCACATTTTAGGGATTTGGGGCATGGGCGGTATAGGCAAAACAACTATTGCCGAAACTATTTGTGGTGAGATTTCGCGTCAGTTTGAAGTTTGCTGCTTTCTTAGGAACGTTAGGGAAGAATCAGAAAGAAGTGGCATGCAAAAGTTACTAGAGGAGCTCATGTCCCAGGCATTGGGGGATGGTCATATTAAAATTTATACATCCAACATCGGACCTGGAAAATCTTTAATTAGAAGACTCTGCTGCAAACAGATATTAGTTGTTCTTGATGATGTTGATGATCCGCTACAATTAGAATGCTTAGTTGGAAATCCTTGTTGGTTTGGTCCCGGAAGCATGATCATTATAACAAGCCGAAATAAGCAAGCTTTTGAAAGCTGGGCTGATTATATATATGAGGTCAAGCCATTGGATGATGATGCAGCTCTTCAACTTTTTAGTCAGTATGCCTTCAAGCAAAATCATCCCCTAGAAGGTCACGAGCCCCTATCAGATCTGGTTGTCAGATATTGTCAGGGCAATCCTTTGGCTCTTAAAGTTCTG